>OX375883.1:45263287-46463287 GCA_947359465.1 Metellina segmentata
TATTATAAGAAAAATGAGTCCTTAGAATCGCTTAAAAGGATTATATTCTAAGTAAAAAAGCAATAAAATATCTTCAAGGAATTTATTCCAACGAATGAGAAACAAAAGGATTATTTACAAAGAAATAACCAATAGAATCTTTCCAAATAATGTTATATAAGAAAAGGTTCGATATAATATTTCCTGTGCATTCTATTCCAAGGAAATAACCAATTGAAGCTTTCCAAATGATTGTTTTACTAGAAAAAGACAAGTCGATTCTTTTCAAATGATTATATTCAAGGGAAATAAACAATAGAACAGCTCAAAAGTATTTTATTCCAAGGAAAGAAGAATTAACGAATCTTCAAGGGATACTGTTACAAGGTCAAAACAAATGTAATTTCCCCAAATAATTGTACTGTAAGAAAAGGATATACAATATTTTCAAAAGATTGTGTTCCAAGTGAATGAGCAATACAATATTTCAAAAGGATTCTGTTATAAGAAAAAGACCAATAGAATCATTCCAAAGGATTATATTCTGAGGAAAGGACCATTGGAATCTTTCTAAAGGTGGAAAGAATTCATGGATTCTTTACAAAGATGTGGTTATTTAGTCATTAAGTGGGCTATGCGGTGAAAGCAACACTACACTACTTACAAATCTTGCATAGTTGAGAGGGTTAAGATTCTGTGATATCTAAATGGGAAGAAATGGGTCAAGTTTATCTTATTTCAACTGATAGAGATTTACAGAAATACTTGTAGCATTTACAAAAATGCATTTTTTTGTTGCTTAAAATGCCACAATCTGTAATTTAAACAACGTTTTGCATAGTTTCCAACTCGGTTATAAAAAAACGAAAAAACTACGAACAATGCATAGTGGTAATGGTAATTTTAGTTAACGTCGTACTAGAGCAACACAACGTGCTATTGACGACGGTCCGGGATCAGTCCCATAAGAGAAAGATCCGAGGACAACACCTCGTAATTTTGAACCACGGTCAGATGCCGAAGCAACACCTGAGCTGGCACCCCACTCTCCAAACTTCTACGCTAACCCAACGTAAGGACTTTCGGCCACGACAGATTTAAGGTGCACCAGCCGCCTCTACACCATACGCTTACAAACATCCATGCCCGAACCCGGATTCGAACCAGGAACCTTCCGATCTAGAGGCTAACACCTTAACCACTATAACGGTTGGTCGGCGAACAATGCATAGTAATTGGTGAATATATCAATCTAATGTCATTGCTTCTCTGCAAAGACACTTACATAGTAAGGTAACAACATTGCCGTGAAGGAAGTCATGCTCGTTGCTTGTCTCTCAATTAAAATTGAAGAGAAATTACTCTAAATTCTTTCCACACTTCCAATTTCGGTTATGAAAATCCGTAGAACCTACAAAACACAGCATAGCAATCAGCGAGTACATCAATCCAACGCCATTGTTTCCCTGTAAAGACACTATCAACGTAAGGTAACAACATTGTCGTGAATAAATTCAAGCGTGTTGATTGTGTCTTAACTAAAATTGAAGAGTAATTACTCTCTAAATTCTTTCTAAGCTTCCAATCTCGGTTATGAAAAAATACGAAACACAGCATAGCAATCGGTGAGTACATGAATCCAAAGCCGTTGTTTCCCTGTAAAGACACTAGCAACGTAAGGTAACAACATTGCCGTGAAGAAAAAAATGCGTGCTGCTTGTATCTCAACTAAAATTGAAGAGTAGTTCCTCTAAATTCTTGCTTTGGGATATAACACAATGATACGGAAACGGACTTAGATGACAGTTACGTATTTTATTCCTTTCTGTTTCGAACGTTTCTAGAAATTATTTTGTGGTTTTGTGATAGTTATTAAAGTGATTGTGAAAGTTGAAGAAAACCACCCTGTTACTATAATGCTGATATGGAAATGCTCTCGTATGATCCATATCAGGGAGTTATGGCCCGTTTACGATTCTCCGTATGTCCGTATGCGTCGAACCAATGATAGAGGAGAACAACGTGATTGACAGATGGGCGGGATTACGCAGACCATATCTATAGCTTCGTATGCGTCAAGGCAGAGCCTACGCATACGCATGCGGACATACGGAGAATCGTAAACGGGCCTTTATCTGAAAAGCAGTTCTGCCGACGTCTGGCGCTTATGAATTTAAATACCATCTATCAATTCGAAACTCATAGGAAATTTCATTATTTATTTGGTACTCTTTTCGCCATTTCTTCCGATCACGTTTGTGAATTACTATAAAAGCAGTTTACACACACGCGGTTTGCTGTTTTTAGTAAACACGGGTGTCACACTCCCAGGACATCCAAGTGATCTTTTCCTAGATCCTCGTCATTCGAAGAAAACTGACCACATCTTGGTATCATAAAAAATATCGACAGTATCTCCATGCCGATACTACGAAAATTGATCATATGATGGACGAGATAACTCGTCGAAACCGCTTGGAAGGCTTAATACACTTCCTATCAAAGCAGAATTAACGGAAAATTCCATTCGAAACTCACCAATTGCATCTCAAGGCATTCGTTTAAAAATCAACATTAATCTTCTCCAAAACCCATTTCTCTCATTAAAAACACAGCGCTATTTTGCGAAGCGAAACAAGCAAAAAAACATCTTCCCCTTTAAATATTGATATCTCTCATTATATAAAACTAATCGCATTACTCAAAAAAGTCACCTACGCTCAGACGCCTAATTGCAGTTAGTTTCCCTAAGTTCCTTGCCCTCGAAGAGCTTTTGCGAGCTAAATCAATTTAGCGCGTAAAGATTAATTTGTCCCATTTACGTACCAGCTAACAAGATTTTGAATCGTAAAGTACAAGGGGGGGGGGAAGCACTTTGTATGTACGCATCGGCAGCACTCTGATGCAAACTTAATCGGATCTTATTTCCGACTTACGTAACTCAACGCTATAGAATTCAGATCCTTATATGCTGAGAACTCAATAGAGGTTTTTTAATGAGTAAAAATAAATTGGATGGCTGGAAAGCTTTAGTAATGCTAGCACTAAAAGTAATAAAAAGGGACTTGTATAGTACGGATTTAGCTCTGTGTAAGAGGTTTAGTAATATCATACCTGCCAACCTCTAAGAATAAAAAAAACCCGAGTTCTTGGTCCGGATGAATCTGTCAGGAGGGTCGTATTTAGTTTGCGGACTGAATAATAGTTGATTGGCAAACATCGATATGTTACAGTATTTATTACATGTTACAGTATTTGGTTAGCGGAAAGTAAAATGTTTTCTATCAGTCTGGTTTGTTTGTACTAAAAATCACTCATCGTTGAAGTACTTAGTGACGATAACTTGTCACTGTATTACGAAATTAGGGGCAGCTTGGAGATATATGATCAGCTGGAGAGATGATCCCTCGCAAAACCTGAAAAACCCCCAACCGACCTTGTCATATGCATGTAAAAATTGTTACCCCCCAGTGAGGTATTTCAATTAACGTAGGCTCTAAAGTAACAAAAACGGGCTATTGGCGATAGTCCAGAATCAATCCAGAAGGGGAAGAGGACAACTACAAGTAATTTTGAACCGCGGTCAGATGACGAGGTCATATTTGAGTTGACACCCACTGCCCAAACGTCAACACCACCCCAACGTGAGGACATTTGAGGTCACGACAGATTTAACATGCACCAGCCTCGTTCGTACACGACGGTCTTACATTGGATTCGAACTCGCAACTTGATTATTTCACGAATTTCTTTCCGTAAACAAAGAAACTGTAATTTGTAATTTTTTAATTAACGTTGTACTAGAGCAACAACAACGGGCTATTGACGACCGAGATCAATCCCCAAAATGAAAAACCCAAGCACAAAACCACGTAATTTTGAACCACGGTCAGATGACGAGGCAACACCTGAGATGGCACCCCACTCTCCAAACTACCACACCAACCCAACGTGAGGACTTTCGGCCACGACAGATCAAAGGTGCACCAGCCGCCTCTGCACCATACGCTTACACATATCCATGCACTGACCCGGATTTGAACCAGGAATCCTCCGATCTAGAGGCTAACGGCTTAACCACTAGATTGGTATGTTGGCTAAGTAAATACAGAATAGAGGCCATCCTCGACACTATCGGAACAACTACGATTCCATAAACCGAAGCGCTCTAACCATCAGGTATACCCAGAAACTTTACGATGTATGCCAAATTTGATCCTGGGCTCACCTCCCCATGAGGACCTAAATACGTTTTACATTAGCACACCCACCGCTAATGGACTTGACCACGGCCACCTGAGTCCATTAGTCTCCGCGGCACTTGTCCAAACGATCCCCCAGAAAGGAGGACACGGTCGGTATCAGTATCGGCGGTTCGGGAAATATATTTCCAGCCGGATGCGGATATTTTCGCTCGGTATTGGCGTTTCCGAAAGTGCAGTTACACGGTCGATACTGACGTTTTTTGTTTTGTTTAAAATTTTGTTCTTGATTGATCTCTTGCGCAGGGTGGTAATAGACATTCCAATAAATGTTAATTGGAATTTATAGTTAATTTTTATACTAATTTGTATTTTTAATTTTTATATTAATTTGTATTCTTAATTTTTATGTTAATTTATATTTTTAATTCTTATATTAATTTATATTTTTAATTTTTATAGTAATTTATATTTAAAATTTTTATGTTAATTTGTATTTTTAATTTTTATAGTAATTTATATTTTTAATTTTTATATTAATTTATATTTTTAATTTTTATATTAATTTATATTTTTAATTTTTATAACTAATTTATATTTTTAATTTTTATATTAATTTATATTATGAATTTTTATAGTACTTTATAGTTAGGGGAAAGTGAAAATATTTTTTACTGAATTTTCCTGTAAAGATGCTCTGTTCTCGACTAGCACAGAAGTATCATCTCAAAATTTGGTCATTGTATTGGTTGATTTGTTGTTTAGGCACTTCGTATTTTGGTATTTTTAATTAACGTCGTACTGGAGCAATATCGGGCTATTTGCAACGGTCTGGGATCATTGGTTTTTATGCGATTTCAACATTTCTCTAGAAAAACGTCTATAAACTACATTTAACACGTTCGCTGCCGATCTCGCGACAGCGCGTGGTGTGGAGTGATTCCTCAGTAGCCAGTCACGCGTTCGTGCGGGAAGAGCTGCTCCTTAACATATTTATTATCCGCTTCAATTGGCATTATATGTTTATTATTGGGGTAAAGTAAATGTGAAAAGTAACTGTAAAATTATGTTTTTTTTTTCTTCGAATTTATAGCTTTAATTTATTTGTTGGATGAGCTTTCGCCAACCTATTCTGGTATTGGAGCACATTTTTCAATCGTATTTGTTATAAAGAGTAAGTATGCTTCTGGGGGGAAAGCCCACTTTCCACGTGACTGGCAACGAATGTGTAAATGAGTAAATGAACTCCAATATGTATGACGCATTTGGTTTCATAGGAAGTAGAATCAGTATTCCGTCTAGTTTAGTTTCATACCAGAACTTCCCCGTACTGGCTATGTTTGTTTCGAGGATAGGTGAAATATACTTAATGGCATAAAATACATATTTACCCAAGCTGCGCCACATACAACGTTAAGTAATGGATATACACAAAAAGAAAGTATTACTGATACAGAACAGTAATTTGGTAATTTTTAATTAGCGTCGTACTAGAGTAACACAACGGGCTATTGACGACGGTTCGGGATCAATCCCTAAGGCGAAAGATCCGAGGACAGTATCTCTTACTTTTGAACCACGGTGAGATGACGAAGCAACACCTGAGCTGGCACCCCACTCTCCATACTTCCACACCAACCCAAAGTGAGGATTTTCGGCCACGACAGATTTAAGGTCCACCAGCCGCCTCTACACCATACGCTTACAAACATCCATGCCCGGACCCAGATTCGAACCAGGAACCTTCCGATCTTGAGGCTAACACCTTAACAACTATACCGTTTGTTCCATTGATACAGAACAGAAAAATACACTGAAGAGGAATTACAGTAATCGTACTTGCACCGCTAACAAGTAACAGGTTGCTAGCGCAGTGTGAAATTCCTCTGACTCACCCGGATGTACTGCAAATCCAACACCCGAAGTTTATTTATCATACGATTGGCTACGTTTAAAGGCACAGTAGACATATTTGGCCTAGACCAGCCAAATAACGTTAAGTAAATGGACATACACGCAAGGATGGTTATTTGGGTTTCATGGCACAGTTGCCAATTTGATCAACATGTGCCAAACATTAAGGGAATGTTCATACAGTTCATACACACAAGGTAAGTAGGTAGTTAATTAAAGTCGTATGGGATAAAAAACACGAGCTATTGACGACGGTAAGGGATCAATCCCAAAGGATCCGATAACTAGACCATGTAATTTTGAACTTGGGGGTAAATACGGACAATAATTCGAACTATGAGGTCAATACCCGAGCTCGGTAACCCCACTCTCTCCAAACATCCCCATCAAAGGGACGTGAGGACGTTCGAGACATGACAGATGTTACGTGCACCAGCAGTATACACGACGGTCTATGACTGAGTTGCGAATTCTTGATCCGGTTTCTAATTCATCATTCTTCCAAATGCGCTACCATACACACTAGGAAAGTTATACTGACACATAAGAGACAAATACTTCTAAAGAGGTATCTAGCCTGTGCTGTCTACAGCTCAGAATGCTAGAGCAATGGACAGTTCCACTGAGCCTCCAGGATGTTTGCACATCTATACAAATAAACACATAAAACAAACGTGTCCTATGATTTGTTGGTTGGTTTTTATGGTGCAAGAGTCATATTTAGTCAACTTATGCCAAGCAACGTCACGCAAATGTACATGCCCATCAGGTAGTTCATTAATTTCACACTGGAGCAATATAGCGGACTACTGGAGAAGGTCCGAGATCGATCTCGAATCGAAAGATCTGAGGACAACACCTCATCACTTAGAGCCACGGTCAGATGACGAGGTCAGCATCTGATCTCTGGTTGAACTCTACACGATCTTTGGTTGGATTCGGTTTGGAACTAGCTACCCTTCACTGAAGAGAGGAATACACCCAGATAGAAACTTAAGACTTCGACAGCTCGGACTGCGAGGGCAGTGGGTAATTTAACCGAGCTATCAGGACATCTTCAAAACCAAACAACCTAAAAAATGTGTCCTAGGGTTTGTCGATCGTTATTTATGACGAAAGTACCATATTTGACCAACCTGTGCCAACCAACTACAAGCCAATGTATACACACACAATGGAAGTTTTATTGTCACAGAAGAGAGAAATACACAACTGACACAACACCCCGAGTGTTTGCGAGCGCTGAGTCGCTTTGAAAGGTCAAAAACTAAAGGTACTAAATGTCTCCCGACATTCCATATGGGACTAGAAGACTGGTCCAGGACAAAGCGTATGGGTTCACATAAGATCAAAATGTGATCGAAGTAAACAGTTTCCTATGTTGAGATTCCCACAGGATTGCAAACTGTAACTCACCCAGCTTAAAAGGGAAGGATGGAGCGAGTAAGAGTTAGGCCTTACACATCCCCACACCAAGACACTGTGGGAAAAGCAGGATTCAAGTTATCCTCTGGTTTATAAAGTCATGCCTTATTTCGTTTTCAAACGACACATGAGAGTTTCGTGCCTTTCTCAGCTAGACCACTAGCCAATTTTTTTTCTGGGCGATTCCCTTATAATCCGAAGTGGTTATTCCTAGCCGGGGCGAAGGGGCTGAACCCTAACCAGAAGAGAAAATACTCCAAGAGAAGAATTGAACATGAGCCGCCTACAACTGACAGGTTACTAGCATAGTGGGTAACTCAACAGCAATGAAACCAAACGTCGAAATCAAATGTATCCGAGGGCAAGATCCCTCAGTGCCATCACCAACACATAAACCCAGAGAAGCACTGAAAAACGCACTAAATACCCACTCACCGGCACAACCCAGAGATCTGGGGAAAACCCCATCCAGAGAAGTCACTTCTCCAGTGGGCGACGAAACGGAATACCCGTTCACGTTCCTCATCAAAGGAGAAATGGAAGTAGGTATTTCAAATAAGGTCGTACTGGAGCAACACAATGAGCTATTGGCGACGGTCCGGGACGAAACCCGAAGAAAAAGTTCTGAGGTAAATACCATGTAATTTTGAACCACGGTCAGATGACGATGAGCTGGCGCCCCACTATCCAAACTTCGATACCATCCCGACATGAGGTCATTTGAGGCTACGACAGATTTAATGCGCCCTTTGTACACGGCGGTCTTTGATTGCTAATCCTGTAATCTACCAACCTGGCTAACGAGGCCCCAAATAAAACCAAATAACACGGACAAGGACAGATTTTACTGACACATGTCATAAATACAACCAGATTGGATAGGTAGCTGTTTTAGTTAACATCGCACTGGAGCAACACGACGGGCTATTAACGACGGTCCGGATCAAACCCTAAGAGAGATCCGAGGACAATACCACATAAATTCGAACCACAATCAGATGATGAGGTCACACCTGACTTGGCACCACACTCTCCAAACTTCCGCACCACGCCAAAGTGAGGACACTTGAAGCCTCGACTGAATGTGCACCAGCCTCCTTTGTATACGACGGTCAGGCCCTGATTTACCATTAGGCCCGTGAGGCACGGGCCTAGGGCCCCCATAATTTAAAGGGCCCCAAAGTTTCAAAAGTACCTAAAAATTTTAAACAAAAATAACTTTTCATATTTTCTGGAATGTTTTTTCAACAATTTTTGAAACGGTCAACAGTCAAATACGTAAGTACCAATTATTGTTTTAAAATTAGTTTTTGTGATGAACGGATAACATGGGGGGCCCCCTTCCTGCGTGTTGTGCCCACTATACCAAATTTTATAAATCGGGCCCTGACGACGGTCTTTGGTTGGATTCGAGCAGGAAATCATAGGATTACTAATACGTTACTCTTTAAACCGGGTTACGATGGCCCCAAATAAAAACCGAACACTGGCAAGTAAAGATTTAGTGACGCATAAGACAAAAATAAATCCAGAGAGGAATCGAACCTGAGACGTCTGAGGCCCGGTACACACATCCGGTTTTTCAACGTGCGGCGCCGCTGCCGCAACTCAAGTGCGGTCTGAGATACATTAGATCGAATGGAGTCTGCCATGCCTCCACATGTTCAAACACACATGCCTCCGGCCACACATGGATCCACACTTGCCATACATGTCTCCGGCGCCAATGCGGCGTCTTACGTACAACTTTGTACTGCAGTAACCCAATGCGCCGCAGCTCGCCACGAACGCTTCTCTGTTCTGAAGTACCTTTTATTCATATATAAATGGAATATAAATAATAATTAATAAATGGTTGTATTCCAAAACGTCTATTTTGTTACAAAATATAATTTTTTTTACACCAAGTAAGCGAAATAAACAGGTTTTTTTGATAGAATATAAATCGCAAATGGCGCGAAATGAGTACTTGCGTCATTTCATCTATATGTGTGCATAATTGGGCTTCGGTGCCGCACGTTGAGAAACCAGATGTATACACCTGGCTTATAAATGGTTGTATCCAGTGAAATATATTTTGTTTCAAAATATACAGGGTGGTCCCGAATTCATGGTACAAACTTTAATGGTAGGTACAGGACATTGTAACAATGATTTATTGTATAGGAATGTATAGTCGCAAGTGACGCGGTGAGGCGTAAACAGGGGAAATAAAAGGAAAGAGAAATGGAGTGATCGGTTGGTATCATTGCCGGTAGAGGGCAGTAGATGTCTAGCCGCTGTTGAACATGATGCAACTCAGTAGGGAAAAGCGGCGTTTATGCTCACTGGCGGAAGCTATCTTATTTTTCTGAAAGAAGTGTTACCACAACTGCTGCATGATGTTCCGATCGCCATTCGTAACCGCATGTGGTTTCAGCACGATGGGGCGCCAGCACACTTCAGCATTGATGTACGGAATTACCTGAATGCCACGTTTGGTACTCGATGGATTGGGCGTGGTGGACCAGTCCCTTGGCCACCCCGATCTCCCGATTTATCGAGCCTCGATTACTTTTTATGGGGACATCTAAAGCATCTTGTTTATGAGACTCCAGTTGACTCAGATGAGGATCTCGTCGCTCGCTTATCTGTAGCTGCTGCAGGTGTGCGTGAAATACCAGGCATCTTTGAACGTGTACGCCAATCGCTCCACCGACGCTGTCAAGCATGTATCGATACTGGTGGACGCAATTTTGAACAATTACTGTAAACATGACACTTGTCAACAACGCTTTCAATAAAATCTTTGTTTTTCCTTTCGGCCGTTATTTCCCCTGTTTTCGCCTCACCGCGTCACTTGCGACTATACATTCCTATACAATAAATCATTGTTACAATGTCCTGTACCTACCATTAAAGTTTGTACCATGAATTCGGGACCACCCTGTATACATTTTTTTACACTAAGTAAGCGAACTAAACACGTTTTCTTCGATAGAATATTTATCGCAAATGGCGCAAAATGAGTACTTGCGTCATTTTACGGATATGTGTGCATAGTTTGGCTTCGGTGCCGCAGCGGCGCCGCACGTTGTAAAACCGGATTTGTGCACCGGGCCTAATAAATGGTTGTATCTAGAAACGTCTATTTTGTTACAAAATATAATTTTTTTACACCTACTACGCGAAATAAACAGGTTTTTTTGATAGAATATAAATCGCAAATGGCGCGAAATGAGTACTTGCGTCATTTCATCTATATGTGTGCATAATTGGGCTTCGGTGCCGCACGTTAAGAAACCAGATGTATACACCGGGCTTATAAATGGTTGTATCCAGTGAAATATATTTTGTTTCAAAATATATACATTTTTTTTACACTAAGTAAGCGAACTAAACACGTTTTCTTCGATAGAATATTTATCGCAAATGGCGCAAAATGAGTATTTGCGTCATTTTACGGATATGTGTGCATAGTTGGGCTTCGGTGCCGCAGCGGCGCCGCACGTTGTAAAACCGGATTTGTGCACCGGGCCTAATAAATGGTTGTATCTAGAAACGTCTATTTTGTTACAAAATATAATTTTTTTACACCTAGTACGCGAAATAAACAGGTTTTTTTGATAGAATATAAATCGCAAATGGCACGAAATGAGTACTTGCGTCATTTCATCTATATGTGTGCATAATTGGGCTTCGGTGCCGCACGTTAAGAAACCAGATGTATACACCGGGCTTATAAATGGTTGTATTCAGTGAAATATATTTTGTTTCAAAATATATACATTTTTTTTACACTAAGTAAGCGAACTAAACACGTTTTCTTCGATAGAATATTTATCGCAAATGGCGCAAAATGAGTATTTGCGTCATTTTACGGATATGTGTGCATAGTTGGGCTTCGGTGCCGCAGCGGCGCCGCACGTTGTAAAACCGGATTTGTGCACCGGGCCTAATAAATGGTTGTATCTAGAAACGTCTATTTTGTTACAAAATATAATTTTTTTACACCTAGTACGCGAAATAAACAGGTTTTTTTGATAGAATATAAATCGCAAATGGCACGAAATGAGTACTTGCGTCATTTCATCTATATGTGTGCATAATTGGGCTTCGGTGCCGCACGTTAAGAAACCAGATGTATACACCGGGCTTATAAATGGTTGTATTCAGTGAAATATATTTTGTTTCAAAATATATACATTTTTTTTACACTAAGTAAGCGAACTAAACACGTTTTCTTCGATAGAATATTTATCGCAAATGGCGCAAAATGAGTATTTGCGTCATTTTACGGATATGTGTGCATAGTTGGGCTTCGGTGCCGCAGCGGCGCCGCACGTTGTAAAACCGGATTTGTGCACCGGGCCTAATAAATGGTTGTATCCAGAAACGTCTATTTTGTTACAAAATATAATTTTTTTACACCAAGTACGCGAAATAAACACGTTTTCTTCGATAGAATGTTTGTCGTAAATGGCGCGAAATGAGTACTTGCGTCATTTCACGGCTATGTGTGCATAGCTGGGCTTCGGTACCGCGCGTTGAAACATCGGATGCGTGCACCGGGCCTAAAACTCACAGGTCGTAATGGGTAATTCCACTTCAACAAAGCCAAACACCCAAATCAAATGTACCGAAGGGAAAGATCCATCACGAAGCCACCAACACATCACTCATCCAAGCACTGAAACACGCACTAAATACTCACTCACCGGCTCAACCCAGAGATACTGGGAAAAGCCCCATCCAAAGAAGTCACCCGGCGCAAGCCCATTGCTCCAGCGGGCGCCGAAACGGAATGCCCATTCACGTTCCTCATCAAATAAAAAGCCGAATAACACTAACGGCGGTGGCAACGGAATCGATGCGGGGGTGGGGGGATAAATCCCCGAGCAAGGTCATTGGCTGCCCGGGGACTGAAGTGAAGAGAGTGATTATGCGCGGCGGCACGCAATCCGAGGGGCTGTGCAGGAGAGCACGTGGAATGTGACAGACGAAACGTGTGCGGCTGGGGTTGAGTAACTGCTTCGGTAGACGGTTTCGGTATCTTGGGGTGGTGAAAAGGGTGGACATGTGTGTGTGGTGGGGGGTGCAGGCGATGAAAAGGATGTTCTGTAGGTGGTGGATAGTGTGGCAAGAACGAGAAAATGTAATTAGAGGGATTGCGTTGGAAAAATATATCGTTTGAAATATATACTTCCCATGTTCAATATATCGTTCGGTCCCTTTCTGTTTTCGTTTGATGCATTCTAAATTATTTATATATTCTACTCTAAAGTGTATACACTCTTTTCTACATAGTTCCTTTTTTGAATTTTATATTCTTCCGTGTAATAGTATTTTCCTTAAGTCTTCCTTTTTCCTAAACTTTTTATCTTCTCCTTTAACCCAGTTTTATTATTTTTAGTAGTAGACTGGTAATAAACTAGTTAGCATAGCAGTTTTGGCTGCTCTTTTTGTTTACTGTGATCCTATCAGCTTATCAACTAACGGAAAGTTGTTTGTGTTTTTCGCTGTATCTTTGGCGTTGGTACAAAAATTTTCTTGTTCCTAAGTATATATATATTATTGGGTTAAGCATATAGTATACTATTTGTGAGTTCGTCTATTTTATGAAGGGGTGTAAACTAGAAAACATTAAAAAAACATCAATAAATAAACAGCATCAGCGAAACTACTTTCACTTCACTGATTGACAAGTCTTATGTTCTTAAATATACACTTCCCTACAATAACGGATAGGACGCCAGCGGATTTGCATAAGACTTGCATACTTTTTTGAGGGTGTTTTTCGTGGTATGGCCTGGGACCTTTGCATGTTGTTCCTGGTTAATCGAACGCCGACGCGTACATGAACTTTTTGGACAATCAGGTTCTTCCTACTCTGTGGCAATTTTATGGAATGGACGAATGTTACTTCCAGGACGACAGCGCTCCGTGCCATGTTGCAGCCTCTGTCAAGCAGTGGTATCGAGATATGGATGTATATGTCCTTGGCCTACTCAGAGTCCCGACCTAAACCCCATAGAATATCTGTGGGACGCGTTAGAGCGACGTTTACGGACCAGGGAACCACGTCCGAAATTTACAGCTGAGCTGGCGATATTTTTACAACAGTAATGGACCCAAATACCCATAGCTGTGTATCAAAACCTTGTTGAAAGTATGCCCAGAAGGGTTGCTAGTGTAATTGCAGCACGTGGGGCACCATCCCTCTATTAAAGCATGTATTCTATCCCTTATACCATCACATCTTTCTGTCTGGTTCATTATTGTAAGGTTGTGTTTGTGGAGATTTTTGGTCTGTTTGGGGTTTTAAGGCACAAGGACCATATTTGGTCATGCTGCGACAGACACAAGACATACAATATCAAGTAATAAACACACACTATGAAAGTTTTAGTGACCCTTATGAGGGAAATACACCCAGGGAGGAATGCACCTGACAAGAATCGAACCTGCGCACCTTACAACTCGAAGGTTGCTAGAACAATGGGCATATTCACTAAGACACGACGCCCCAACCTTATTGAACGTGCACCAGATAAAAGTCCACCGGTAAAAAAGAAAATAACTTCCCCGAGAGGACGAGAATGTATCAAAACTGTAAATATTGTAAATAAATTCCCATCCACTCGTTTTTTCCATTTATAAATACTGTTGTTTTTGATAAACAGTCGTCTGTAAAAGCTTTTTTAAACATTTCAAATGTGTTTGTAGCAGAAATTCAATTGCGGAAACAAAATTTAATGCTTGTTCTTTGCACAATTACATTAGACTTTTGGAAAATCAACGAAGTGAAAATTATTCTCTTATTAAAAACAAATGTATTTCAGGTGATAAAATTAAATACATCCCTGATTGTTGCCACTTGTTAATGTAAGTCGTATAAATATTTGATAAAAGTTTGCAGACGATAACTACTATATATGTATTTTAAGGGGGTCAGGGACACATCGAAATAATTTTTTTTATTAATGAATTTAGAATTTTTTGTACTGATTACCCATCTAACTAATAAGCAAAATCACAACACAAAAATTTTCCAAAATTTTTAAAAAAATTTAAAATCAAAATTTTTTGAAAAAAAAAGAGGGTCATTTAAAATTGCTAAAACTCAAAATATTCTTGATCAACTTTCAAAATTCTTGCAGTAAATTATTCACAAATTTATAAACTTTAATTTTGATTCAGCAATTAAAAAAAATATTAATTTAATAAAAAATATTCGAATAAAAATCTTTGAAAATTTTAAGGTACTTTTTTTTTAAAAAAAGTTATATTTTTAAAAGTAAATATTTGTTTCAAATTTGCTGAATCAAAATTAAAGTATAATGTTTGAAAAATATATATTCCAAATTTCTACCCTTAAACTTTATCGGTGTTCGACTTACAGCAATTTGAATACAGGAAATCTTGAAAAAAATGTATCATGGAGAAAAACGCATTTAAAGTTTTAAAGACAGATCTTGTTGCCATAACAACAACTGTCAAGAGTGTTAAATTTTCGAAACAACGCACCACAAAAATTATGATGTCTAGTTCTGATTAAGATAGAAACATGATTTAGACGTCATTTTAAGGCAGAAAAACACAGAGAATTTCTTAAAATATTAAAAAACATTTCGGAAATTTGACGATTTTTGTGTCCCGGACCACCTTAAAAACAAATGTATTTCAGACGATAAAATTAAATAAATCCCTGATTGTTGCCACGGGTTAATGTAAGTCGTAAAAATATTTGATAAAAGTTTGCAGACGATATCTACTATATATGTATTTTAAAGGAAGCATTCCGGACACTTTTTGATCACAGTAGTACATTCTAACATCTTAAGAAACACGTGAGAAAAAAATAGGTTTATATTTTTAAAAATGTCGAATCGCCTTTAAAACAAGGGAATACGACAAAATTGAAGCAGACGTTTAGAATATAATTACGGTAACATGACAGGTGTGCTTTTCGCTACGAATTTTATTGGAAACTAGCAAAATTACCCAACCTCACTGGGTTTGAATTGGTAAACTATGGATTGAAGGTGACTAGAAAATAATTACTTTCCACATTAGTAGAAAAATGTCATATCTTTTAAGTATGAGTAAAATAATTTGTAGCACATTTTCGACATTTTCATAACTTATACAACATACTTTGGACATATTCTATAATTTTCGCATGTATCGCATTCCTGGTAAAAGTACAAACTGACGAAAAGT
The DNA here is from genome assembly GCA_947359465.1 of Metellina segmentata. Taxonomy (NCBI): domain Eukaryota; kingdom Metazoa; phylum Arthropoda; class Arachnida; order Araneae; family Tetragnathidae; genus Metellina; species Metellina segmentata. The sequence continues at coordinate 45,279,010 of OX375883.1, forward strand.
GAGAAACTAGGTTGACTACGACAAAAAACAATTTTGAGGTAGAATTGGAAATTTCCTTTCTTAAGTTCTTTTCCTGTAAAATTTCTCAACTCAATACATAAAATTGACGAATTAACGACGAATACTCTGGTAACATACAATATTTTTTATTTGTTTTTACTATCATTAAGGTAAATATGACAAATTAATTTGATAGGATATTATCACTTGGTTTGTTTAAAAAGCGAATATATCGTTTCTTGAAAATTCCGTTTTGTGGTACGTACCATAATAAAAGAACTTGATTTAAATTTGAATGTCTTCAGTGCAGACAAAAAAAGGTAACCTTTTACCATTTTTTAAAAATGGGAAATAGATTTAACAGCTTTTCTTCTAAAGAAAATCATGGTTTTAAACAACTTTCCTTATATAAGTTGCGTAAATAGAACTTCAATTCGTAAAACAAACTACCTTGTGTCGCTGTGACAAAAAAACTTGAAACATTCGAAAAGACCTAATTGGTTATTTTTTAACAATTTAACCTTTGTTCAATAATGGTAAAATTCCACTGAAAAATTGCTTTATTCTTACATGCTGCTTTAATTTAAATACTTTGCGTGTAATGGAATGGAATTACAATTTATTAAAATAACTAGCCACAGCGTGGCCAGCACGGCGTTACGTGACAGTTCTTTTCGTGGGGTCAGGTGTGATCACTGCTCGTTATCCAAAAGGCTACGAATTTTCATTTGGTTTGCGTTCGTAGCCTATTGGATAACAGCCATCACGGCTTTACAACGCTCATTGTCAAATGTGGCCGAATTCGAATTGCGAAGAGATCCAATCGGCGTGACGTCAGAATCACTTGCGAAAATATAAATATTTAATTGAAAAATTATTTATTAAATGAAAATTAACGTTTTAGGTATCTATCTGGTGTAAAATCTTCCGGTGAAAACACGAAATGGTGTTTTTTACGTATATGAGCATTTTGATACACATATACGTAGAAAACACCATTTTGTGTTGTCTAGGTCAGGCTCCTCCCTGATGACGCCATGATAAATAACACTTTCATTTTCAATAATTTCCTTTTGGTTTCTATTTTGAATTTCCTCTTATTTTTTAAAGTAATTATTTTCCATGCCATGCATGTAGCTATCAGCGCGCTTGCATGGTTAGTTTTTACTTCCGTTTTCACTTTGCTTTCTTTCCTTTTAATTTTGTTCTTTAATTGTTTTGCATATTTGAATGATTGTGTATATATATATATATATATATATATATATATATATATATATATATTTATGTATATATATATATTTATGTATATATATATATATTTATGTATATATATGTATATATATATTTGTATATATATGTATATATATACGTACACACACACACATATATATATAACAAGAAAATCGACGCACGAAGAAGGAGTTGTCCAGGAGTTGGGCCGGGCTTATCAACTTTGAACGGCACTGACTAGGAACGTATAGTCTTTAGTGACGAGTCCCATTTCCAACTGTATCCTGACGATAACCGCAGATGTTTATGGAGACGTACAGAGCGGCGTGGGGATCCTCCCCTTACGCCACACATGCCCACAACAGGGCGTAATGGTCTGGGGTGTCATCTCCTTTGATAGTAGGACCCCTTTGTTAGTCATTTCTGGCACACTTACAGCACACCGGTGCGTAGACGACTTTCTACAACCAGTTGTGGTACCATTTCTTTTGCGACACCCCGGACTTGCTTTTCAACAAGATAATGCCGCACACGGCACGTGTTGCTATGAATTGTCTTCAAGCTTTCCCAACACTTCCTTGACCAGCTAGCTGTCCTGATCTCTCTCCCATAGAGCACATTTGGAACTTTATGGGAAGGCGATTGCAAATATCCCGGAATGTTGACCATTTAGCCCGACAGATCTAGACAATATGGAAAGTAATTCCGCAGGACACTATCCGGGAACTTTTTGAGTCTATGCCACACCGGGTGATAGCTTTCATCCAGGTCATAGGGGGACCGACTTATTGACTTCCTCTCTTTGTAACAGTCAAACTCTGAAATAAATCATTCAGTTGTTCTGAAATTCTAATCTTTTGTTTTTCTTTGTATGTTCTTCACATCCACCCATTTTTATCACAATAGGATAACTCCTTCTTGGAGCGTCAATTTTTTTGTTATAGATTGTATATTCACTAAGAGACTTGACATTGACACAGGAAACGAAATTATTTGTTTGTTGTCGAATGGCAACAACGGATATTAACAATATAAAGTTAACCACACAGAATTCACTCGCCAGTTTTGCTGCTCAGTTTAAATATGAGCATCCGGGGGTAACCCAAGCAATCTTTCGATAAACTAACGAATGCAGTACCTCGACATCACTTTCTGATAGGAAATAAAAATGCAAAAGCACCCAATCAGAGAAATGTAACATCTTGTAAGCATTTTATTTTCCCACTCCACCTGGAATAAAGCCAACTCGAAGGCAAAGTTCCATGGGATATAGCACGCCAGGCTGTTAATATACTGTGTCGTTCATTCACGTTAACTAGATGGGGGGAATGTTATGTCTTATTCATTGAACGAACCTTCCATTCAACAGTTGAAGAGGTAATCTGAGTGTCTTGTTATATAAAAAAATTCTATCACTTGTGGAACTAGAGCGCATTTATTCAATGCCTACTGTATTAATTGAAAGGAGGAATGTGCCATTTATATACAACCAATTAAGAGTTTGCAGCGGGTATGCAACTTAACTCACGGATCAGAAATCTCGCTTGTGTTTCTAAATGAATTGAATGATTTTGTCAGAAATATATTTTTCTCCTCTCAATTTTTTTCAATGTATTTTGCTCCTCAAGAGCACATCTTTAGGCATGTGCGAGGATGGTTGGTTGGGTTAATGACAGAAGAGCCATATTTGGCCAAGCTGCGCCAAACGTAAGACAGAAAAGAGGTGGAAGAGCAAGACAGAAAGGTAGACGAGGGTAAAAAAGAAGGAAGGACCGATCACGAGGGTAATTTGGGGTTGTGAACCCCGAGCACACCTAAAGATGTACACCTGAGGGTTCACGAGCACGAGATATCCTAGTGATCTATTCTTTTCCCCATGAGGTTTACTGTCTTAAGATGTATGCATACCCTAGAAATCCACAAAAATCGACCAGAATATCAATATTTTTTATTAATTCAAAATATTTTCCAATTTCTTAACTTTCAAAAGATGCCAAGATCTTGCAAATATTCGAAATAATTTTTTAGTTACAAGGGTTTTCGTTAGCTACCGTCACCAAAAACAGACATGTTTCCAAAACTTTAAACTCGATGTCTGAAGAACTGCGTTTTTGCAATAGGATGCTTTGTTCAAAACGTGATAACTCCACAATGTGCATGTGGAGTTTATCAATCATAATTATCTTTTTGCATCATTATTATCTATATAATACAGTGGATATTTTGAGCCTCAGAGCCACAATGTGCATGTGGAGTTATCAATCATAATTATCTTTGCATCATTATTATCTATTGATATTTTGAGCCTCAGATTATTTAATCATGAAATGGATTTTTAAGTGTTGAAATTCCTGAAAAAAAAAGTTGATTTTTTTTACGCTTCCTTGATTAAAAAATTTGTAAAGAAAAACTATACCTTCTAGCAAGTTGATGAACGTTCAAAACATGAAGAATAATATTAGAAATTATTTCGAATAGAAAAATCGTCTTCCTGAATAAATTATAATTTGAGATATCATATTTAAAAAAACATGCTAATTATATCTCATTTAGACGATTAATTATTTGTACAATATGATTTTTTCTCCCTGAAATGATTTTACGAATACACCACTTACATGTGATAGAAAATCTTAATTTTTAAAGTCAACATTTAAGAATAAAATATTCTAGTGTATGCGTTCTTCTAGTGTTTACATACATCTTAAGAAAACAAGGGGGCGCGACCCTAGGATGCTCAAGCAATTTGTCTTTAAACCTTCTTCTCTCCATACATTTTTTTCACAATTTTTTAACAAATATGGCCCTATCGCCATTAAACCCCAAAGCAACTAACCATTGGGATGTCCAAGTCTTTAATGTGCTGTAAATAGAAAAAAATGCCTAGCAAATTCTCTCAAATAAAATCTTAAGTAAGGATTTGTAGCGTCTTGTCTTATTAACATCCCCATCAAGTGATGAATCCAATAGGAAGTATTTAATTGACGTCATACTGAAGCAACACAACGGACTATTGGCGACGGTCCAAGATAAAAACCGAAGTTAACGGTACAACGCAATTTTGAACCACAGTCAGATAATGGGATCACACTTGAGCTGACACACCCCACTCTCCAAATTTTCACACCACACTAACGTGAGAACATTTGAGGCCACGACAGATTTAACGTGCATAAGCCCCCTTTGTATACGACGGTCTTTGGTTCGATTCGAACCCGCAACCATGCTAAATTAAGTAAATTCATTCTTTAGGTAATAATTTGGTAATTTTTAACTAACGTTGTAATTGAATAACACAACGGACTATTGACGACGGTCTGGGATCAATCCCTCAAGGGAAAGATCCGCCGAGGACAACACCACGTAATTTTGAACCACGGTCAGATGACGAGACAACATCTGAACTCCCCACTCCAGTGGCGGATTCCAGGAAGGGCGATCAAGGCTATCGCCCCCCCCCCAAACGCCAGAAGAGCGCCGACGTTTTTTCAAATAAATTATAAAATTAAAAAATCATTAGGTGGAGACTTGGCTTTGCTCTCCCTCCCTTAGTTCATCCACTGCAACGTTTCTGGTCTTTAATTAGATTAGACTGGTTGCAGCACATTAAACATTATTTAAAAGATAAATTGGAAAATTACTTACAAGTTAAGATTCATTAAAGAATACGATGGGACAGCAATGTTATGGATCAAATCTGCCACGGAACCATAAGGCTCGTCAAATCGGAGCATCTTAAGGAGCCGAACGCTTCCTTCCAATATTCAAGTGTCTTCTCTTATTTGGAGGTGAGCCTTCAGTACCACTATCACAAGCAAGCATTAGAGGCAAGCTCAAACTTTATTAAAACGTTCGAAAATCCTTCTCGAGATGTTGGTAATCAGGTATGTACTTATCACCAAGAATTAATCGATTCGAATCGAAAAATTATGCTATCATTTATTGAAACGGTTCAGCTGTGTGACAGGCAAAACCTAGATTTGCATGGTCACCGAGATGATGGTAACATTGGACTTTCATTGGCAATAACGACAAAAGAAGGAAATATTCGTACTTTGTTGCGATTCAGAATGTCCGCTGGAGACGAAGTTCTTCGTAAACATTTCGAGTCTTCTAAAACTCAGTTCATAAGCAAAACCATTCAAAATGACATAATTCAATGTTCTGACATGGAAATCCACTCTCATATCGTTGCACAAGTTCGTGAAACAGGTGTTTATAGCACAGTATTTGATGAAACTACAGATGTTTCCCATATTTCTCAATTGACATTTGTATTAAGATACGTGACAGGTGAAGCAAGAATGGAAGTTGATGAAAATTTCTTGACGTTTTTAGATATGTTTGCTGTTTTACAAAAATCAAATAGTAGCACTCCCAAACCCAGGTGCAGAATTATATTTAGTTTTCTTCAACACAACTCCAAGAAATTGCAATTGTTCTGCAGCTATTTTGTCTGAAATTTGAAAACTGCAGTAAAATCAAAAACAGACGTACAACACAATTATAGGCTAAATATGGATTTCATATTTATAATAAAACATAAAAATTAATGAACTTTATTTAAAACCAAGGCATACTTTCAAAATTTGCAATTCTGTCGATAACTTTTGAAGTTAAACATTTTGTCATTGACACAGAAGATGTGTTATTTATAAAGTGTTTGTGGTAATTTGGGTGGTTTAGGGAGGTTGTTTCGTAGCTAGAAAAAAAAGGTATGGCAAGGAGAGAGTTTTGTACTGCAGAACACATCGTAATTTGTCTTTCTATGTTAAAAAAAGTCGCCGCAGCTGTCGCAGGATTGAAAAGTGTGTTTTTTCGCTCGATTCTTAGACGGATTCGCGAGAAAGTACGGATCAGAAAATAACGAAATTAACATGATTTGTTCTTCGTCTTGTTTCCTGGACAATTTTGAAGATTTTTTTTCCCGATGCTGCTATTAGTTTGGGGTTTATTAAGTGTCAAAATGGAAAAAGCGAAATTTCTGACGCGAGTAAGCAAAAGACGTAGAAATTTTCAGTCTTCAGTCGTGATTTTTTGTTTAGAGTACCTCTAAACGTGAATTTTTGCAGCTCGTCGAGTTTTTTTAGAAACATCAATTTGGTTTCTAATAATATATATATTTTTTTGAAATTCGGGAAAAATCGGGACATTTTTGTTACAATTATCATATCTGTACCTTATTACTATTAGTTTTTAAATTTGAAAACATCGCATTATACCTTAGAATGTATATGCAGTTTTCTGCAACACAACTCCAAGCAATTGAGAAAGAATTCAAAGAATGAAATTGTTTAATAAATAAATTCGATGCGATCAAAAAATGGTCATACAATTTTTGTACTTTTTAGATCGCAGAGCGATACGCGTTCATTCTTATTCTCGGAAATTAAGGTTACATTTTCCTACAAATGGGTTTGCCAGATGCCCTAGAAACTCGCTGTGACGACATGCTTGTTTTTTCGCTCGATTCTCTGACGGTTTGCCGATTAAATACAGATCAGAATATTACGAGATTAACAGTGTTTATTCATAATTGTACAGGGAACAAGATGGAGATAGTTTTTTACTGATGCGGCTATTGGTTTAGGGTGCATTAAACGTTGAAGTGAAAAGAAAGCGAAATAACTTGCGGCAGGGTTGTTGGTTTGCTAGCGTTAGCGAGCAAGGGGCGAAGCTCTCGCTGTGACGTCATGGACCGGACAGTAAAATCAGGATGATACGAATTATTAAGATAGTTTCGCCGTCGCAGGAGATTGACTCTGCGAAAGGAGTGTTGGTTTGTGAAGCAAACCAAATGGGATTGCGTTGCAATCCCCGAATGGTTTGCGAGCGCATGCGAGCAGAAGCAGAGCCCCCTAGTGATTAAAAAGAAATCGGCCAAAATTTTGTTACAATTAAGGAAAAATTGTTCAGCAAAAACTTTGTTTGTTCTGTGACGTACGTCGCAGTTTTAAGCACTTTCTGCTCCCGGGCTCCCAAAGAAGCCCACTAACGTGTAAACTTCGGCTGAGTTAAAAGCGAACTGGAGTTGGCGATTGGTCACAAAGTTGTAAAGATAGTTGAGGATTTGGAACTTGATTCTTCCAGAACGGTTAGTATTGGTACAGATAGTGTGATGATATCTAATCGTTGCGCGATGCAGTAAAGGAAGTTAAAAAAATTGTTGTAAATACAATCCACTGTCCATGTTTCAGATACCGACTGAATTCGACTCTATCCAAACCTTCGTCCGTTTCAAGCGTGCGTAATTTTGTTGGCATCATCAAACAAGTTGTTAGTTTTTCACAGGTTCAGCGGAAAGAAGTAGCGTCTTGAAAAAACATTGAACAACTTTCTGAACTTTTCGAAACTCGATGTGTCTATGGTGTTATAAAATTCAAAACAGATCTCATTAATATCGTGGATGCGTTAAAGGAGATATCAACTTGTGGTACGACCCAAATTCAGCATCCAAAGCAAAAACTAATTTATTCATTGTGCACTTCAGAATTTATTTTTGCCCTAGTCTCTCAAAAGTCTTAAACGCAACATGTTTTAAGTCATCAGCATATGTTTCTACAAACCGAAAGGTTGGACCTCAAGAAAGCTCGAGATGCTGTCTCTGGTACAATCACGATAATAAGTGAGGTTAGTAAAATGTGGAATCCGATTTCGGGAATACATGCAGTGAGGCTGAGAGAATGCGTTATGGTCTTGGAAATGAAAGAAAAATCCCATGTACAGTTGGACGCTAAGTTCATAGATCAAATGCTCCTGTCATAAATAACTTCTACAAATTATTATAGAATTGATTTTTACTTAACTTATTTAAACTCCGTAAAAGAAGACTTAAAAGACCGACTCGCACATGAATATCTGGATGACTTATATTTACAAGATTTAGTGCCATCGACTCTTGGCAAAAATTATCCGTTCAATTTTGTTTGTTTAATTTTTTTTGACTACGGCTATAGATACAATTGGCTCGATTTTTTTCTTGCCGCGATTCTTATAAAATTTCAAAGTACAGCTGCCGTATTGGCCGTAGTCTGAATTACTTCTTGGCTCTATAAAGGTAATTGGTAATTGGTAATTTTAGTTAACGTCGTACTAGAGCAACACAACGGGCTATTGACGACGGTCCGGGATCAGTCCCTTAAGGGAAAGATCCGAGGACAACACCTCGTAATTTTGAACCACGGTCAGATGACGAAGAAACACCTGAGCTGGCACCCCACTCTCCAAACTTCCACGCCAACCCAACGTGAGGACTTTCGGCCACGACAGATTTAAGGTGCACCAGCCGCCTCTACACCATACGTTTACAAACACCCATGCCCGAACCCGGATTCGAACCAGGAACCTTCCGATCTAGAGGCTAACACCTTAACCACTATACCGGTTGGTCGGCGGCGCTATAAAGGTAATTGGTAATTTTAGTTAACGTCGTACTAGAGCAACACAACGGGCTATTGACGACGGTCCGGCATCAGTCCCTTAAGGGAAAGATCCGAGGACAACAAGATCCGAGGACAACACCTCGTAATTTTGAACCACGGTCAGATGACGAAGCAACACCTGAGCGGGCACCCCACTCTCCAAACTTCCACGCCAACCCAACGTGAGGACTTTCGGCCACGACAGATTTAAGGTGCACCAGCCGCCTCTACACCATACGTTTACAAACATCCATGCCCGGACCCGGATTCGAACCAGGAACCTTCCGATCTAGAGGCTAACACCTTAACCACTATACCGGTTGGTCGGCGGCGCTATAAAGGTAATGGTAATTTTATTTAAAGTAGTACTAGAGGCAACACAACGGGCTATTGACGACGGTCCGGGATCAATCCCCTAAAGGTGCTACATAGGTACAACTGCTGTACCGACCGTAGTCTAAAGCCGCTTTTACACCGGAGTTGCAAACGCGTCCTCCTCCAAACATCGTAGATATTCCGAGAACCGACACTCATTTTGTCATCAAGTCGTGTCGGAGGGGCGATTTAGCGAGTTTGCAACTCCAATTCTGTTTTCCACCAGGAGTCGGTAAAGATCAGAGGACTGCAACTTTTGGGAGAACATTTCTCCGAAACGAAATTTGGGATGAAAATGCTCCCCTATTTCGTCCCTTTTCGGTATTCCAGAGAATCACTGCTCCCCTTTGACCATCGGCACCCCGTGGTCACTCACGCCGTCTTTTGTTCGCTATCCGTGACTTTTTTCTCTCCTCGCATGCCTCACTTTCAACTATAGTCTCACCTAATACCTCTGGGGTGCCCGTTATTTTGACAAAATTACGCAGGTAGCTGCCGGAAGCCCAACATCCTCCACATTCGACATCTTGATCAATGGTGATATTGTAGTGGGCAGGGCCCGATTTAGAAAATTTGGTATAGTAGGCACAACACGCAGGAAGGGGCCCCCCATGTTATTTGTTCATCACAAAAACTAATTTTATAACAATAATTGGTACTTACGTATTTGACTTGACCGTTTCACAGATGTCCCCAAAAAGTTTGAGAAAATCGTGACATTACTTATAACTCTTGGCAAAACAAAATAAAGCAGATGAAAATTAAAAACATAATAGTTAGACGATTAATGTAATTACAAGAATGTGATAGTGGGGGAAACGGTCGACGGACATTTACGTAAATACCTCTAAATTATGGGGGCCCTAGGCCCGTGCCTCACGGGCCTAATGGTAAATCAGGGCCTGGTAGTGGGTAGAAAAGGGATCGTAAAACGTCAACGTCACACAAAGGAGGGGGGGGAGAAAAATATTTGAAACTCAGTGTAAACGCGGCTTAAGGGTTAAGATAATTTGGTGTTGAGGAATCATGCCAACCCCAGTTGCCACAGAACTTCACGCGGTATCATGGGCGAGGAGGATTATCTTACCAAAATATTTCGGGGATACCTGAAAAAATAGCAAGTAGAAATACACTATTTAGATGGCTATTTTGGTTGGTTTTGGTTTTTTGACACAAAGGGTCATATCTGGCCAAACCCAGTAAACAATGTCGTGAAAGAAAAACAGTGATCGGTGAACAGAGTAGTGTGATGGAAGAGGGAAAAAATAGCTTGGATATCCACACATAATATTGAGCGATCCCGTACCGTCGCAATAGCCCGTTGTGTTGCTTCAGTGCGACGTTAAATCACAAATCTACTCTAGTACATGATTTTAGGATCGCTACTGCGTCCATATGCTCCGTCTATTTCATTAGAAAGGTCAACTCTGGTTCAAGGAATAGTGTCCTTGGTGTTAAAGAGCCCCAGTTAGAAGAACGACGAATTATCAACCGGAGGGTTACGAGTTCAAATCTATGTCCAACAAAAACCCGTCATGTGCTCGGAGCCTGGTGCACTTTAAATCTATAGAGGCCTCAAATGTCCTCACGTTAAGGATGCCAGCTCAGATGTTACCTCGTCATCTGAACGGGGTTCAAAAGTATTATTGTCCTCCAATCTTTCCTTAGGGTCTGATCTAATAGCCCGTTTTGAAGCTCCACTGCGACATTAACTACCTACCATCTCCTTACACATTAGTATAGTGGTTAAGGTGTTAGCCTCTAGATCGGAAGGTTCCTGGTTCGAATACGGGTCCGGGCATGGATGTTTGTAAGCGTATGGTGAAGAGGCGGCTGGTGGCGTGGAAGTTTGGAGAGTGGGGTGCCAGCTCAGGTGTTGCTTCGTCATCTGACCGTGGTTCAAAATTACGAGGTGTTGTCCTCGGATCTTTTCCTTAAGGGACTAATCCCGGACCATCGTCAATAGCTCGTTGTGTTGCTCTAGTACGACGTTGACTAAAATAACCAATTACCTTACACATTAAATTATTATTTAAAGTTTCCGATTGCACTGAGCAGAAAGTTCTAACTGAATTTTTTAATGGTGATTAAATTAGCTACTGAAGTAAAGGTAATTTGGTAATTTTGTAATTAACGTCGTACTAAAGCAACACAACGGGCTATTGACGGGATCAATCCCTTAAGTGAAAGATCCGAGGACAACACCTCGTAATTTTGAACCACGGTCAGATGACGAAGCAACACCTGAACTGGCACTCCACTCTCCAAACTTCCACACCAACCAAACGACTTTCGGTTACGACAGATTTAAGGTGCACCAGCTGCCTCATGCCCGGACCCGGACCCACTAACCTTCCGATCTATAGGCTAGCACCTTAACCACTAAACCGGTTGGTCGGCCTACTGATGTAAAGATTACTAAGGAAAGGGTTTGAGAAGACAAAGGATCCTTAGGAGACATGGACTTCCTAGAGGGACTATATCGCTCTTCATGATGGTTCCCTCTCGTCAATAGTAAAACCTGACTAGATCTTGTTAGACGAGATATCTCGTCATAAGAAAAAATATGACCAGATCTTGTAGGACGAGATTTTTCGTCATTTTCAAAATCTAATCGGATCATGATGGACGCTATATCGTGGTATTGGAAAAAAAAACCTGATCAAATCTTGATCTCGTCATTAAAAAAATGGGTTGGTTGTTTTCGGTTTAATGTCTCAAGGGCCAAGCTGCGCCAAACACATGTAATGTCAAGTAATTATGAAAATAAAAGATGGAGATTAGAAAGTGAAGGAAGGTAGCTTCGGCAACCTGAGGTCACGACCTCCTGTTCAAAGACAGTAAATCCCATGGAAAAAGAATAGATCACTAGTATAACTAGGTTTGGTGAAGCCCGTACACCCAAAGGAGATTTACACTAGAAAGCTACGTTTGGAATTATTTGAGTGCAAAGTTTTGGTTAGTAAAAAGTCCTCCAAAACAATTATATTTTAGCAACAAAAAAATCTAATTTAAGACTCAACGAAACTTTTTAAAGTTCTAATAATACCATTGGGTATTTCTTTACTCTTGGCTCCAACTACTACTAAAAGTCTCATCACTCAAGCCTGGTATAAACTCGGTTAATACCGCCCCCCCCCCAACAACACAAAGTACACAACCACCGGAAAACAAAACTCCTCGCCAAAGATTCATCTCCACTAACGATCCCCATAAAGGATTTCAATGGGGAAAGAAAGCGGGGCAATATTATTGATGAGTCGCCGCCCATTAATCAAGTCCGAGCCCGAAGCGGTCATTCACCGAGATGCATGAGCGCTAATATTGCTTAAAAGTGAAGTGCCCCTCTCCATAAATCTTTGAAAATATTCAACACTCTATGGGAGTTTTTTCAGTTGGAAGTGTTTTTGAAGGCTGTGTAAAAAAAGGCTATATTGCTAGAAACGTATTCCGTGTTTGGGGGAATTATTCCGATCAAATGGGTGGTGAGGATGGTTTTAGATGTGGCAGTTTGCCATCGGGGTGTGTGGTGCACAAATAACTGGTGTGGGATCGATGTTTTGCTGACAGTAAGAGTGGGTGAATATCATCTTGATCTTCAATCAAGGGTTGGTTGTTTTGGAGTTTTATGGCGCAGGGGCCATATTTTTTGGCCTAACTGCGCCAAATACGAGACATCATCAAGTAAAATATGTTGCACAAAGATAAAATGTGCAAAAGCCTCTGTAAAAAATGGCTATATTGCTAGAAACGTATTCCGTGTTTGGGGAAATTATTCCGATCAAATGGGTGGTGAGGATGGTTTTGGATGTAGGGGTGTTTGGTGCATAAATAGCTGGTGCGAGATCGATGTTTTGCTGTGGGAGTGGGTGAATACCGTTTTGAATTTTAATCAAGGGTTGGTTGTTTTGGAGTTTAATGGCTCTGAGGTCATACTTTTTGGCCTAGCTGTGCAATACGAGACAACGTCACTAAAGTCGTGCATGGGAAAAAAGAATTGGGGAACATAGTGAGACAATACCAGATCTCTGATTACTATACTTGAGCAATGGACACTTAACAGACAGGAATTCCAAACACTCACTATGTGAGGAATTTTCAGTGTAAACAAACCAGACTAAAGGTAATTTTACATTATGTTAGCCAAATCCTCTCGTATGAGACATATGGGGTTACCTTAATATGTAGTTAAGCGTTGTTTGCGACGGTTGGTTGTTTGGTTGGTTTTATGGTGCTAGGGCCATATTTGGCCAAGTTGCACCAAGCACAAAGCAACGTAGTAAAACATGTCGCGAAAGGGAAAAAGAGTGATATGGGAACAGAGTACTAAGGTATCAAAGCAGCAAAATAATGCTTGGGATACCTATGAAGTGTGTCTTCCATGTTTACTAAAGGCAGTAAATTTAATTGGAGATGAAAAGATCACTGGAGTACATCGCGGATCAGTGAAGGCCCCAGAAGATGTTCCCCTGAGGGCATTGATCAAGGAGGAAAGTACTTTCAAGATCACCAAAACCAATCAAAAATACGTGTTTCTAATTTTAGCGTTAAAAACTAACTAATATAAAAAATTTTGAGGATAACGAAAATAATTTTATTTTGCGATTAGTTTCGATGGAGTCACATATTCAAAAGTTATAGTAGAATTTATGGTAAAACTACCACAAAAATATGTTTTACTCCGCGTCATTTTTAAATTTCCCCAGCGCATCTGGTTCATAGGGAGCACATGTTTAGATGTGTACGGACTTTACGAAACCGATATATCGGGTCGTTATATAATTTATACCCTAATATATATCTATTCTACATCAACTTCTGAGCGCGACCCCTCAAGTTGCCCAAGCGATCTTCCTTTTCTTTCTCCTCTTCAACCTTTCTTTTCACAATTACTTGACTGTCTCGTGTTTGGCTTAGCTTCGTCAAACACTACCTTAGCGTCGTAGAGCCTCCAACCAAACTTCACGACCGCATTGTATTTCTTCAGATCAATGCAAGCAGTATCGTATTCACAATGGTCTATTGGCTGTGTAAATAAATACGTCGCTTTTGGGTAGCTTGGGGCCACATATTTCCATTCACCACACCAAGTGAATAAACTGCATTTTAAGTACATCTGTAAGGAAACAAACATTTGCATCCACTCGGAGAGAAAAAAAAATTGTATCCCCTCAGGCTTCAACACTTCCTCGGAATAAACTCTCGAACCATTGAAAAACATCTCGCATTCAATAAAAAACATCGGCCACGAAAAAACGCTCTCCAAAAACACAAAAAACAACACACCATCCTTTCCCACGTAAGAACCGATCTCTCTCACTCCAACGAAAAGATCAAACAAACTCCAGGATCCGAGTCTGATCTCCGGGGCCTGTCCTTTTTTTTCCGGCGGTGGCAACAGTGTTTATGCAGACGATCGCGCGGGAGAGCGATCGCAGGGGCAACCACAGATAGTCACGTATTCAAATCAATCGATAATCTAAAGAGCGTGGAATGGGGTGGGGTGGAGAGGAGAGAGGGGTGGTCGAACGTTATTAGGATTCAGCGGGAAAACTGGCAGAACGGATTTGGTGCGTTTATTTTTATCACGATGAAATTTGGCGCATTAGGCAAAGTGGTCCAAAGCGCAATATTAAATTTTGAAGAACTTATTCAATTTGGAGGGATGTGGAGATAGTCTTCTAAGAGTGTACATGAAATTCCTTATTACCATCGAAGTTTACATTGGTATGTAAATATTGGCGGTAGAAGTAGAACTCTGGTAAATGTAGAAATATTAAGGGGGTAGCACTACCATAGGCACTCATGTTAAATCCACAAACTTTGGGGGCATCTCATTTATTCATAAAATAGTGAACTAATCTCAAATTTTTACAGCATATTTTAATACTTTTTAAGACTTTAAGACAAAAATTTTAAAATTTACATAATTATAAACTTTTTTAAAAACTGACAAAAGAAATTGAAATTTTTTGAAAAAAGAAATGAAATTATATATATATACATAGGGTGTTTCGAAAATACATGGGCAAAAATATTATGGGGTGATAGAAAACATCTATACAAGCAATTTTCACCATACAATGCATTGGCAGAGAGCAAGCGGTGAACCGCTAGGAGGTATCCGCCGTTACTGTCACATGAAAGAATTAAACACCAAACGGATTAGAGGAGGTACTAAATAATTTTATTGACAGCATGTGTGGCAAAATTACAGAAACTGCTCTAAAGAGCAACCGCCTGTGGTAATGCAGGCGTTACACCTGCGATGTAGCAAGCGGTGCACTTTTTCAAACACACCCGGCATATCTCGTAAGGCACCGGCAGCAACAGAAATCATGGCAACTAGGTTGGAGTCGATGGGGCTTTAATAGACGAGACTTTTCAAATGGCCCCACAGGAAGAAGTTCAGACAGGGGAGATCGGGTGAGCGTGCCGGCAAGGTGTGGGCCCACCCCGACCAATCCATCGCCCTGTGAATTTAGCGTCTAATCAAATGGTCACCCATAATTTCAACCCAAACATTTAAGCTGAAACGCTTCTGATACGCATGAGGACGAGTGTCGTGCGGATTGTTAGATGCCCACACATGAAGGTTGTGCGTATTAGAAATGACTTCGCGAGTAAAGGTGCATTCATCAGTGAATAATACATGTGCACTAAAATCAGGATACGCTGCTAGCTGTTGCAAAAACCAACGTGCAAACTCGAGCCGTGCGCATAATCTGCAGGTATCAAGGCTTGCACTTTCTGTGCATAGTAGGAGTGTAATCCTTCGTCCCGTAGTACTCGCCAAACAATCGAGTTTGGCGCATTTACAGCACGGGAAACCTTTCGTGTGCTAATATCCGGACGATCTTCCACTCTTTTCAGAATATCTTCAACAACTTGTGGCGTCAGCCCACTCCTGCCACGCCCTGTATCATGCAGGCCGTTGACAAAGGATCCCGTTTCGCACAGGCACCGTTGCAATCGCTCGAACATTTTTCGGTTTAGCACGTGTCTTCTCGAGAAATAGAAAGTAGTATTTCGGCTTCCAGAGCATTCCCATTCGCAAGACCATACATAAAATGCATGTCCGCCTTTTCCTGATTACCGTACGTCGCCATGCCTTCTGAAATCCACGGTAGAAAGGACGATGTGTAAGAAAACTCGCGCTTTATGCTTTCCACTACAGCGCCGTCTAGCGGTTCGCCGCTTGCTCTCCACCCATGCATTGTATGGCGAAAATTGTTTGTTTAATATATATATATATATATATACATATATTTGCACGAGGAGACAAATATTTTTTAGACATAAGAGAATATCTAATTCTAAACAGAAAACATTTTGCTAGACATAAAAAAATCAATTAAGGGCTCAGAATATTTGTTAACATTTTTAGGTTACATAACACAATTTTTAGGTCAATAAAATCTGGTCTCTGATGACTATTCCTGTGCAATGGCACCTTGCATAGACAGGAACTCCAAATAAAATTATCCTGTGAGATTTTCAGCGTAAACAAAGACGGAAAAAGGTAGTTTTACTTCTTATTACTCAAATACTCTCACATGAGACACATGAGGCTACCTTGAAATGTAGTTAAGGTTTGTTTGGCGACGGTTGGTGTAGATCAATCAGCTATCGCTTAGCAATTCGGTTGGTGGTTGTTTGGATTTACTGGGCAAAGACCATATTTGGAAAAGCTGGGCCAAACACAAAACAACGTCAAGTAAATAGTGTCGTGAAAGGGAAAAACGAGTGACTGGGGAATAAAGTACTGCTATGAAAGCTGCCTCATACTTGCTAAAGACAGTAAACCTCATTGGGAAGGGAAATATCACTATGGTAACTCGTGAAGTCCGTGCAAACCTTCAGAAGATCCCCTGAGGACAGTATATCCATTCGAAATTCATCTTTGGATTTTAAATTTCGACGTGCTGAAATCGTCTTCGAAAAATTAAGCCAAGCGATGGGACGTCACAGGTAGGTATGTAGGTAGGTATTTTAATTAACGTCGGACTGGAGTAACACAAAGGGCTATTGAAGACGGTCCGGTATCAATCCCACCTTGTGAGACGTCACAGGAAGTACAATACACCGCAAAACACTAGTCATCTATATGTAACTAGACTGAAAAAGATCTCATTTAAAAATTGACATTTAAGAAAAACTAAAAGGGAATTAAACGTTCAGTTCAAAACAGGACACCAGGCGTAAGTAACTGCAACCATGTTAAAAACGTCTAAATATAAATAGAATTTTATTGCAGCCGTCAGACGTACGTCATTCAACGAAATCCAACACACAGCCTTATATATTATTACAATACTAGCACAAGCCTAAAAGACTCATATTTTCCCCATGCAACATTGAGCGATCGTTAAAGATCAAAAGGGGGGAAAATCTATTTCAAAGGTCCAGAAAAATGCGTGGGAACCATTTTCCCAGCCGTGTTTTCATTTCTTCGAACCAACAAAACGAGCTTTATCGAGAACATATTTTCCCTACAATGACGTTCAAAGGATTTTATATAGAACTGGTTGCCATGACTACCTCAGGTCTAGCGTCTGGTTAGAGGAAGGGATTACTCCTGATGCCCATATAATTTCACGTCAGCGTCGAGATGAAAGTAAATAATCAGGGATTAAATGCCACGCCGTTATGCCTTTTGCTAGTTTGTTTATTAACGCTGGGCATGATGATTATTTATTCTGGGAAAATGTTTCATTTCTTCTCAAAAGTTTGTTTAGCGAAAAATTCGAAACATTGATCGTTTTTTTTTTAAATTTCAAAGCGTAGAATAAATTTAAACAATGTATATTTGCACTATTAATTCAAGAATCAAATGCCTTATGGAAGGAATAAAATTATGGTAACTAGTAATATTACATGCGAATAATAATTTAAATCTTGTTTAAAATTTCAGTGATTAGAATATTTTTTAACGGGTAACGTCTTTAAATTCGGTTTTCTACGAAACCTCTAGCGACCAAATAATAAGATTCGTCACGTTTTTGTAATTCGCAAACTAAACATGATAATGAAATTATTTTTTGAAAAAATATTTTTTAGAAGGTTCATATCGGTATGAGAAATGGTGGGTAATGAGGGTGTTCAGCGCTGGTAGAGGTTTGGCCCATTTTGGTGTTTAATGGCGCAGGAACTATATTTGGCCATGCTGCTCCTGACTAGGAAATACTAACATCGATGTTCAAAATTAAAACATCGATGTTGATAATACATCGCCCAAAACCATCGATGTTTTTAAACATCAGTGAATTTAAACTCCCCCCCCCCATTTCTTAAAACTGGTTTAGTAACCTCAAACATTAATGTTCGTCGGGGGAGGGGATTTAATTTGTCATCGCTGTGTTTATTAATTTGGAACTAAGATTTTTTAAATGTCAAAACAAAGTAAAACAATTAATAAGAAAAGTTAAAAAACCTTTATTTACAAATTGAATAATATCAATGAAAATAATGTAGGAAAATAGTCCCCTCTGTTCAAATCCCATGCGCGGATGTATACATTATAGGTGACGCGCTGTGCCACATTGTAACTAATCAGACGTTGAATGTACGCCTCGGAAGCAAGAGCTTCGCGCTATAACTAACTGAGCTATGACGAGCTCTATTGAATGATTTATAGACCCCGATGTTTCTTCCATTTTGTTTCAACTGTTATTATTTTGTCCTATGTCCCTTTTAAATAATAAAGTACCCATGTATTAACTTGCAGTTGTCTATTTGATCCCATAAAAATATTTACAACAATTTGACATAGGTACTAACTATAAGTATAATTAGGTAGGTACATAACAATAATTATTGTTAGTTATTATTAATTATTTATCAACTTATGGGGGAACATAAACTTTTATGTTGAAACTTTTATGAACTCATTATGTTTATGAGATTATGTGTACTCATATGTGAGACTTCAATGTCAATTTTACACAAGATAAATCTCATAGACGACTATATGCAATATGAGTTAAACTTGAAGTACATTCCTACATCGCCCACTACTCTGGGATACTCTTGTATATATATTTAATATTAGTAAAAACATCGATGTAAATGCTTCTCTTTTATCTGCAGCGCATTGATAAATGAAACTTTTCTTCACTTATTTAACCACCAAGAATTCATTCATTTACACATAAACTTACCTCTAATAACAAAAAAAATAGATTTACACCTTAACCAATGAGATTGTGTTCCCGTACACAACCCATCCTAATTTTTAACTTTGCTGTATCGTATCCCGCAAACTCAAAAATTTAATGAACTAGAAGAGGAAAATTAACATTTAATGCAGTATAAATTTATTTATTTGAAGAATACTTTAACAGTGTCACGTAAAATCCCGTGTATTAATATTGTCACATAGAAATAATATAAAATTAGGAAGAAAAAATTTAAAGGTTTATTTGCGGAGAAAAGAGCAACAAAAGCATAGCACAAAAAATAGGAAAATAATGATAAATAAACTTTAATCAAAGGTTACATAACATCGCAAATCGATATTTTAGGATTGGTTCTGGTGAACATTTAGCAAGTTCCATGATGCCATTGCCAAATATTCAAAACCAAAATGTTTATAAATTTAAATGAATAAAATAGTTTGGGAAACATATCGTCTGTCATCAAAGTCTAATAACTTTTTGAACCTGGAACTGGTTCTTTTTCAGTTATACATTTATTAACAAAACATTTTCATGTTAGTTTGATTGCTTTTTGTTGTTCGAAAATACATAACAAATGATAAATTTTTAAAAATAATAGCAATGTAATTAATTAAATAAATTTCAACATATTTAGCACAATGTCAAACCCAAATTAAACATACCCAAATTAACTGTGCTCAATAGAATAAATATTAAATAAGTATAGTTAATTTAAGAACATTATAAACTAAAGTTAGTAGTTTCGATTTCCCGTTTGTCGTTTTAATAAAATAGTCAAATAAATTAAATTCGTTTCGAGGTTGAAATGTAATACAAATGCAACGCGCATACAGCTAGTTTAATCTAATAATATTTCATTTCCTAGAATTGCTAGGGTAGCTTAAATTTAATCAATGGAAGTAACGAAGTCCTGAATAATATATTCATTCATTTGAATGAGATGAGTCACACTGTTTGCTTTGCTACATGTGGAAACATTTGTACGTGAACGTAGATTACGTTTTAAACTCTGTAATATACAATTGACTAACGATACGATAAAGCACGTGCTATTCATACAAGAGATGAGTGAATTTCTACTTATTTTCGCCATACTTTAGTTGAGGTTAATAAATAGCTTTTAAGTAGGAATATTAAACTTAATTTTGGACTATTACTGCACTTAATAAAAGATATAGAATTTTTAATAGTTCTTTGAACAAAGTATTTACATTATTAAATAAACAATTGACATTTAACAACTTAATAAATATTTGTATTCAATTAAACATCAATACAGAAAATTACATTAATACTAAAGATAACGTATTATTTTTTCATTTATACTAAAAATATTATTTTGTATGTAAAATAAAGATGCAGAACTGGAACGATATAAAAGATTAAAATTATCTTTTCATACTTTAAAGTACTGTAATTAAGTAAAATTTCCATAAAATCTGATTTCTGCTGATTGCGCAATATTTTTGACCGATTTAAATGTAGTTTCGTTTTAATTGGTTTGAAAGAAATATTTTTTTTTAATTTAAAGTTCTCCGTTCCAAACAAAAACAATTTAATAAAAAAGGACACACTGAGGAAATGAAATATTAAAGAATATTAAAATATGTACCAGAAAATTATTAAATTCTATATTTTTGAGTAATATGAAAGGCATTTTCTGTCAAGATTAATATAAGTGGTGGTAATGTTTCTTATTTCATACGTATTTCTTGTACGTATTCTGAGCGTGACGTCAGTTGGCTAGGTTTTATAATATTATTTCAGCACATAGAGAATAAAAATTTCAAATAGATAGTGCGAATTAATCAACACAAATTGGATTAAAAGCCAAGCGTCGCTAAAATGACGAGGAACTACATTTTAAGGTTGCCCCGATATCTATCATGCGATAGCTAGCATTTGGGTGACCAGAAGTAAAATTTCCTCAGTCTGGTTTGTTTATTTATTCTGAAATACATCATACAGTAGAAACAAAATTTTAAAGCAAGGTTTATAATACAATCTATGATTAAAAAAAAAGAACATTTTTTGTAGAAAAATAAATGTACGAAACAATATAAAAAAAAATTACATAATAGTTCGTAAAATGCACCACATTTTTTATTTTAAAATAACAGATATTAAACACGATACTCTCAAAAAAAAATTATATTTAACATTCTGAAAAAATATTTCATTCTAACACTACGGAATAGCAACTCTAATAAACAATGATCCCCGCATTTTAAAACCTTCATTATAAGAGAAGAGCAAAGGATCATCAAACATGAATTATTTTGGATAAAACATCAGTCGCCAATAAGCTACATAACCGTTCAAAATTTTGTTTCTTTAGAAAAGTTATTAACAGAAAATCAGTGTCAAAAGATTTAATTCAACCTCAAATCGTTCCGAAATCCGCCGTCATGTTTAAAAACAAAATGGCTTCCGAGTTTAATAAGAAGACTCTTAAAAGAAACATAATTCCTTTCTTTAAAGTAGCACCATAAATTCAAGAAACCCTTGTAGAGATACATGATCACTGCTAAATTATCCTATAAACACGACGGAATTAGGCGAATTGTTTTGGAAGCTTTCCAAGATTTTGACCATTAAGCTTTTCAGAAAGTTCGCCATTTTTTCTATTCCAAAGGAAACGAATCTCCAGAACAGCTTTTGTTCCTCGAAAAATTCTACTGTATTCAGAGCGTAAAAATATGCATTTATTTGCAAAACAACAAAGAAATATTTTTATACTTGAAAACTTATCCACGATCGTAAATTTATCAGTTATTTTTCTGCTCGGAAACACCGCATACGGAATAACAGGATCACAACATCAACAAATGGCTGTACTAAAACCAGTTTTATGCCTTTGTGTTCTTTAATTATGAATAAGAATTTTTATCAAATTGCTGAAAGGAAAAATAACCAAACTATAATAAAAAAATAATAAAATAATCAGTAACGAAATATTAATAAAAGAAAACGTATTGAATTTATTAGAGAAAACCGAGTATTGAAAAAAAAGGCAAAGTCAGATTGAAACAATTCAAAGATCTTTTTCTTTGATGTTTTGATGTTAAATCAAGACACAAAGAAATCACGACAAGGATTTGATATCGAAATAAACTAAATTAACCACTTGTTGTGCTTACGTTTGGTTCGGTAAAATGTTCCTCATAAAGGAATCTTGAAAGGATTTATTTTGCCTCAGGGTCATGGAAGATTTATTTTACTTAAAAAAAATTATTAGATTTGTCCAAAGCTGTTTTTATTTTCTATGACAAGCAATTGCTTTCATTTATATTATGTACTAGTTTGTTTACAAATATGCTTACTTTTCCACGAAATATTTTCTTATTGCAAAACTTTCGTAATGAAATATTTAAGGATACTTTTTTCACACATGAATTTAAAAAGGTCCTATTTAGCTTATGAATATGTGAATACTAGATTTATATTTAAATTTTTATAAGTTTTGGAAACATGTTAAACAGATTTACTTGTATATGGCACCTCATCGAAATGAAATTTTTTTTTCAATATACGATTCTATAGAACTCGAAAAAATTATCGAAATAAATGCAAAATAATAAACTATGCTACAATTTTGTTACAAGTATACAAAGGAATTCTGCGAATTTCAAAATAAAGTTTTTTAATATTCTTTTGACTCTACAAAATTTTCGTTTTCGTGTTGCATCATTTTGCACGAAGATAGAATATGCAGTTATGTTAACAAAAAATAGATTTGTCTGTTTTTTATTCTGAATTTTTAAAATTTAAGAACCTAACAGTTAAAACTATATATTTTTTAATAATTAAAGATATCCTGATCAAAGAATATTAATTTTCTCTATCTTTTTTGAAGATGGATTTCCTCCTAATTTTACGAGAATCGCGCACTTAAAATATCCACTGGCAATATAATAAAATTCTTTCAAGTTATCTCAGGAGCTAAATTCAGCTAAAAACTAAGATTGTCAACCCGAAACATTTAAACTTGGAAATGAATGCTATTTTCTCACTTAGCATGGCCATCTGTAATATCCGATGACGTAGAGTTAATAAAAATAAATAACGTAATGTCAAATAAAGCACGTATGTTTCTTAAGCCAGACATTTCTTGTAGATTATTATGATATAATTTCTGGATATAGTCTGGTAAAGCGAACATGTGTAGTTCCAAACGATAACTGAAGTTCTGATGTTTTGTATAAATAGAATGTTAAATATGCAACCAGAGGTCATTATTTTTGTAGTTTAACGCCATGGGATATTTTGTTTTGTTGTTATCGCGTTTTTAATTGATAATATTTTACTTTAAATAAACGTTGATCTGAAAAACGAGTGTTTATGATTTTAGAATTAGTCCACAAACCAGACATGACATTGGTACGTCGTGTACCAGAGCGAATAATGCTAGAAGAATTCGAGTCATTCATTTAAATGTTGAGTCTCTCTCTCATCATGTCTAAGGAAAAAACACCAAGTCTATATAGACGAAAATGCCTATCTTAAGCTGAAAAATTTGCCATTATGCGCGAGTATAAAAATATTAATTCATCTTCTAAATGTAATACATTTAACAGATATGATCATTGCGTTTTTAGAAGAGTTGGCAAGCGAACAATATCCGCATTTGTTAAAAGTAATTTACAAATAAAAACAAATATATTTTTTCTAATATATTTTGGTAATTTCACATATCAATTCAACACGAGCAAAGCCGAATAGTTCAAGTAGAACAAAGAAATATATATATTTTTTAAAGCAACGAAAGCGATAATCGATTGAAACAAGAGTAAAAGAAACTCAGCATATGAAAAGGAGCCAAAAGAAATCACACATTCCAGCATAAATATATTAAATAAACACAATATGCCCCAAACATTCATTGAAAGCAATTCTCTTTTTGCAAATTCTTTTCACTGCGATTCAGACAGTGGAAAGAAGACAAATTCAAAAGAAGCCGTTGAACTGAATACTTCATCCAATCTCACGCTCCAAGACCAAAAAATATCTAAGCCAGTGTTTACAAAAGAGAAGGCTTTCTGTAAACGTTGAACGCATTTCATGGAACAAAAGGAGCAGGCTAATTGTAACAGAATAATTTGTCTTCCACTATCATTATGTAAATTCAGCTTACATGGAATCTTCAATAAACAATATCGAGGCAATGCTGTCATTGTCTATCTAACACCATATTTAAATTAATGAGATATATCGAAGCAAAACATTTGTTACAGCTTTAGCCAAAATACAATATTTAAATATTTAGCAATAGGTTAAGACAGCAAAGTTAGCAAATTTCATTAATCGTGTGAACTATTTAAAACAAATTCAAATGTAGTAAGATGTATACATATACAACCTTGATTATTCGAGGTACTGTGTACCGAGGCAATCTCGGAAACGGATAATTCGGACGTAGTAACATAAAGCAACCTAATATAGAAACAATTTACTAAACTACATGTTACTACTACTGCTAATGAGATTAAGTAAGTTGTTGGTTGGAATTGAAGTTTTATGGCGCAAGGTTCATATTTGGCCATACTGCACCAGACACCATCGAGAAATGGACATATACAATGACGTTTTACTGACAGAAGAGATAAATACACCCAAGGAGGAAACGAACATGCTTCGCCTACAACTGGTCAGGTTGCTAATGCGGTGGTCATAACCACTGAGCCAAGACATACCGTATTTATATAAGTAAGGATTGCGAAAAATCCATACTCTGATTTGTGACACAGTATGCGTTTCTGGCTATAATTTTTCAATAAATCGACGTGATTAGCATACCTTTGAAACTCTCTTGAAAAGCCCCTTGACTGTCTTTTGTTTCGCAGAACATTCGCAAACTGCAACACGTCATCTTTCTCATCAACGTATTTTGAATTACATTTTATCTTTTCCCGCTGTGATGAGATGCTTTTAACGTATTTACATTTTTTACACTGGATTTGATTGTTGGGTTCGTTTTCCTATATCGCAAATATGGGATAACTCCACAACACTGAAAAAAATTCTAAACTTATTACGAACAAATACATACAACCCGATCAGGATATCCGATGCATAAAAAAGAACAACTAGAACATACACATACACACATATACAGGGTTTTTCGAAACTCATGGGAATATATCTAAGGGGTGATAGAAAACATCTAAACAAGCAGGTTTCGCCATACAATGCATGGGAGGAGAGCAAGCGGTGAATCACTAGACGACACTGTAATGGAAAGCAAAAAGCGCGAGTTTTCTTACACATCGTCCTTTCTACCGTGGATTTCAGAAGGCATGGCGACGTACGGTAATCAGGAAAAGGCGGACATGCATTTTATGTATGGTCTTGCGAATGGGAATGCTCTGGAAGCCGAAATACTACTTTCTATTTCTCGAGAAGACACGTGCTAAACCGAAAAATGTTCGAGCGATTGCAACGGTGCCTGTGCGAAACGGGATCCTTTGTCACCTGCATGCATGATATAGATCGTGGCGGGAGTGTGCAGACGCCACAAGTTGTAGAGGATATTCTGAAAAGAGTGGAAGATCGTCCGGATATTAGCATACGAAAGGTTTCCCGTGCTGTAAATGCGCCAAACTCGATTGTTTGGCGAGTACTACAGGCGAATGATTACACCCCTACCATGCACAGAAAGTGCAAACTTTGATACCTGCAGATTATGCGCTTCGAGTCGAGTTTACACGTTGGTTTTTGCAACAGCTAGCATCTCAGCCTGATTTTAGTGCACACGCATTATCCCCGGATGATTGCACCTTTACTCGTGCAGGCGTTTATAATACGCACAACCTTCATATGTGGACATCTAACAATCCGTACGACAGACGTCCTCATGCGTATTAGAAGCGTTTCATCGTAAAAGTTTGGGCTGGAATTGTGGGTGACCATTTGGTTAAACGCTAAATTCCCAGGGCGATGGATTGTTCGGGGTGGGCCCACACCTTGGCCGGCATGCTCACACGATCTCTCCTGTCTGGACTTTTTCCTGTGGGGCCATTTGAAAAGTCTCGTCTATAAAGCCCCATCGACTCCAACGAGGACCTAGTTGCCAGGATTTCTGTTGCTGCCGGTGCCGTCCGAGACATGCCGGGTGTGTTTGAAAGCACACACACATTACTATTCAGGGAAGGAGAAATGTGCCTCTGTGTAGTAACTAGAGAAACATAGATCTCTCCTCCCTTACGGCAAAAATAATACAGAATACGATACGATGCCGATTGGTTTACCTGGTCGAATAACAATGACAGTCAGAGAATTCTCAATCCGAACAGTTCTGAATAACAAGAACACACATTTCGATATCCAACGGGTTCTTTTTAGGTTTTATCGCGCATGGACCATATTTGGTCAAACTGGGTCAAACACATGACAACGTCAAGTAAAAAATGCCGTGAAAGGGTAAAAGAGAGAGTGAGAACAGAGTAATGGAATGGAATCCAAAAAAGATCACTTGAGTAAAACAGGAGCGTCATCCTTGGTCTACTAAGCAAACCCCATGGAAAAAAATATCACTAGAATTGGTACCTCGGGTACATGATGCCCCCAGTCGGCTTACTACTTTGGAAGTGTTTACTTTGTTTTCATGTTAAATTAAACGTTTATCATGCTTTTAGCGTTGATCTGGTTTAGTCTAATTTTCTATCTACTTTTACCTTTTCTTGCTTTCGGTGCAGTTTATCCATTTTCGGATCTTGCTACATCAAGCCATCCAAGCATTTGTCCGCTAGACCAAAGCAACCAAGGACAAAGTGACCATACTCGTGCTTGAAGCTATATTAAAAAAAAAAGAAAGAAAAACTCGGTACCGAATTTGGCTTGGAAGGTAGTTAATTAACATCGCTCTGAGGCAACACAACGGGTTGGAGACGGATGGTAAACAATCCCGAAGAGATAGATCCAAGGCAACGCTTCGCAATTTTGCACCACGGTCAGATGACGAGGCCACCATCTGAGCTGGCACTCCTCTATCCAAACTTCCACACCACGTCAATATAAGGACATTTGAGGCCATGACAGATTTAAGGTGCACCAGCCCTCGTCTACCCAACAGTCTTTGGTTGGATCGAGATTCAATCTCGCAAGCTTCCGGTTAGTAATCCATCTATTTTTTAACTGGGCTACAATGGACCCTGAATTGGGCTCGGATAACACTCAGTTAATCTGAGCCCGGATCATCAAGGTTCTACTGTACCTACAAATAAATGAGCATACAATATATGTGCAAGTATTTAAATTGAAAAGTCCTTATTAGAAACTGAATATACTACTGTGATCAAAAAGTACCCGGTATGGTAAACAAAAACAAAAGGTATAAATTTATTGGTCAAAATTTATTACATCTTCTTCAAAGTAATCTTCTCAGACTTCAAAACACTTCTGTCAATGTTTTTTTCCATCCTCAAAACATGCCTTCAAGTCGTTTTTATGAAACCCCTTCAGGGTTCGTATCGAATTTTCTTATATTACATCAATGGACTTAAAACGGTGACCACGAAGAGGGAGTTTCACCTTTGGAAATAAGAAAAAGTCACACTGCGCCATATCAGGTGAATACTGTGCTTGTGTACTTGTGGAGTCGTATTTGTTGAATACTTTGTCAAAAAATCACGATTAATTGCATTCTGAGAAAGCGCATCATTGTGATGCAAAACCCATGAGTTATCTCGGCACAATTAAAGTCGTTTTGGACTTGTCGTTTCGACAAATGATATAAAAACTTGTTCAATAATGTCTCTTATTGTTAAACGATGATCACTAACCATCAATTCTCTGACCTGATTGACATGTTGATCAATAGTCCAAGTGGAAGGTCTACCAGATCGGAAATTTTCTACGGCGGATTCTCTACCTTCTTCAAACTTTTATATAAATTAAATACTGTTGTTTTTGATAAACAGTCGTCTGTAAAAGCTTTTTGAAACATTTTAAATGTGTTCGTAGCAGAAATTCCATTGCGGAAACAAAATTTAATGCTTGTTCTTTGCTCAATTACATTCGACTTTTGTAAAATCAACGAAGTGAAAACTCTTCTCTTATTAAAAACAAATGTATTTCAGACGATAAAATGAAATACATCCCTAATTGTTGCCACATGTTTATATATTACTAAAAAATATTTTATAAAAGTTTACACAGACGATATCTACTATATATGTATTTTAAAAGAAGCATTCCGGACACTTTTTGATCACAGTAGTACATTCTAACATCTTGGATTTTTAAAGACAGCTTAAGTAAATGAAAAGTAATAGCCTAATATATCACGTAGGATACATAACAAAATTGCTCGAGATATCTTACTTATGATAAATGTAAAAAAAGTAAGTCAGCGTTTTTAATTTATTCCAACCCATGACACATATAAAAATTCAATCTTTGCCAAACACAAGACAGGCAACGTCGGATAATCGACCCGAACAATAAAAGTTTAACTGACAACAAAAGAGAGAAATTCACCCAGAATAATTCACAGAAATCTAACCTGCACCACCTACAAATATCAGGGTGCCCGCGCGGTAGGTAATATGCACTGAGCCATGGCGGTCCCACTGACATTTGGGAATTGTCAGAAAAGGGAATTTTATCTATTTGTGGAATATCGAGCGAATTTCCAAATAAATCTTATTGCGAGTATTGCCGGTGGGTAAGGTTTAATCCTATTACTTAATCGCTTTAGAACTTAAGATAAGACGGCTAAATAACGAAGTGTCAAAGATGATTTAGTCTGAAATCGTAGTGTGTCTCTTACTGAACCTGTAACCTATTCCCTACTTCGTGCAGCGTTGGACTCAAGTGGAATTTGACAAAACGGTTTAAAAACTATCTTACCTTCTCATACTCGTTGAAAACACCATTTTGTGTTGTATGGATCAGGCTCCTCCCTGATGACGCCCTGATCCACCAACACTTTTGTTTTCAATAAATTCCATTTGGTTTTTATTTTGTAAATTTTCTCTTGTTTAAGAAAAATATATTCCTTGCCTTGCTATGTCTGCAGCTTTCAGCGCGCTTGCATGGTTAGTTTTAACTTTTCTTCTAACTTTCGTTTTCTGGTTTAAAACACATGATTTTTATTTTTATTTTGATCTTTCATTAAATTACGTATTTGAATGATATAAGTATATATATATATATATATATATATATATATATATATATATATATATATATATATATATATATATATATATATATATATATATTAATACTATAATACTATATTTTTTAAGACTTTACCAGCTATAAGATTACTAGCTGAAAAACCCGGCACTGCTCGGGTTTCAAATATGATGGCGACATTTCCCTGTGTTAACTCATACACCCCTGTAGAACGTGTTTCCTTATTCATGTTATGTTTTAATTTAATTTTATTTTATTTCTTAAGCTATCTAAAGTTTTATTATATTATATACTGATGCCAAATCCGCCTCTTGTACGTTTGGTGTCTGTCTGTATGTGCCCTATACACGTCCGCATGGTTTAACATATTTTCATGGAAATTTGCATACAGTGAGTATCTTCATTTAGTGTGCGGAATTGGTTGCGAATGTCTGTCTGTCCGTCCGTCTTTCTGTTCTATGTTAGATTTTGTGTTTGTGCAAGCATCACACATGAATTTTATTCCAGATTGCAATGTATTTTATTTTATACATTATCTATATTAGTTTAGTGAATGCAATATTAAACATTTCTTTATTGATATATTTAGTTGAATTTCATGCTAAAACACCCGAGTAAGTATACTTTAATATACCATAATTTCGTAGTTTTGGAAAAATTGGAATGTATATTGAATAGTACGATTGCTTCACCAGTACTGCTGAAAAAACAATTATTCTTTTTTAAATTTTTTTTTATGGAATTTTAGTTCTGATGCTTTATTTATTTCGAGTCTTATTTTTGTTATTTGCGCAATGTAAACGATTTCCGAATATTTGAGACAGACGATATTTTTAAACCAACGGGAATGTAACGGAAATTTGTGTTGGTTGATCACGTGCAATATATTTTCTGTTTGTTTTGCTCTGAATTAATTTCGCATTTCTAAATTTTGTGCACTTTTTAGTTGCAAGTGGTGGCAACTGCGAGATCGAGAGGTAAAAAGGAATCATAAATTAATCTTTAGAACTATTTTTTCCCGACATCTTTTATTTTGTTTTATTTCGCTGGCATCTTTTGTTTTCTGTTTTAAATATCTATTTTTTTGAAAAATTGTGTTCTTTTTCATCACACGCAACACCACAACAAAGTATTCGACTTAAAGTGGCAGTTAAGTCAAAATAAAGCAAATTTTAAGTGTAATTATACCATTATTGAAAGAATAATGCCGTTATTGAAATAATAATAATGTTTAAAAAATCCGAACTAGAACTTTTCAAACATTAAAAAAATTCTTTGTCGTAATGTTAGGAGAAGATGGCGAAATTCCACAATGTCGCATGCCAGATGCAAGAGTGCCACAAGTAAAAAAATATTGTTTTGTTGATTATGAGTACGAGAGCACTCGCCGTAAATCGTCGCTTTTATTAATTGAGTTGAACATGAAAATAACTTAAGAAAGGGAATTCAAAATCTCCTCAAAATCGTCTTTTGTAGTAGTAAACTTAGTACCACCTTTCGTCTTTTTGTAGCTTTGTCATACAGCAAGGGTGCGATGTATGTTGTTGTTTCTCATGCCTACACTGGCAGACCAGAGGAGTGCCAGGCCCGTCGAAGACGGCAAGAGGCGAGGGGGGTGCGCCTTCCATGTTATTGAGCCCCATTGGGAGGAAGTCCGACTTTGCTCGACATACATGACACATCCGTTTTACAGGAAGGTCCCTTTCATACATCCATTCACTCACACATATCGTAATTTAGATCCCAATCAGAGGCCGTAAACCCCCTGATCAGGTACCCCCAGAGGTAATGTGATATGCGATGTATGTGATATGTATTACAAGAATGGATATGCATATGTAATATTTGTGTCCAAAGTAAGTTATAAAGATGACGAAAAGTGTTAAAATATTATTTTATTCTACGATAAACATAAGTCATGATATATTTTGATCATCTCTTCAATCTAGAGTAAACCAATTAAAACCGAGTATGGTCGGGTATTTTGCTAGTAATAAATATAATTCTCGGACGGTTTGCACGCGGAATAAAAATTTAATTCTCAAATCGCTTGCACGGTCAGCCAAAAGCGATGCTTATAACCAAATTCTCACAGCATTTTAAGCTTTCACACAAAAAAATAAAGTAACGAACACTAAATTTTTAAATTACGACTAAAACTTGATTTTCGCGGAAGCAATAATCACCTAATTCCCTTTATTATACTCAATATTTATTAATCTATGAGATTTGTGAAGAGTTTTAAAAGGTGAATGCAATTAATTTTTGGAGAAAAAGTATTTGACATTTATTATTCTAAAAACCCTAATTACTATATTTCTGAACTATAATTGCAAATATAAGTTTCCGTTCGAAAATATTTTGAAAAGGAAAATTTATAAAGTTCATTTCGTTTAACATTAAATCGATTGCACTAGTAGAAATTTCTCCAGTGTGGAAAAACTATTTCAGAAAACTTATTTCAAATGGAAATGTTTCTTGTGAATGTCAAAAACAGAAGATAAATCTTGAAACTAAAAGATCAGTTTTTCATTTTAGAGATTGGAACTAAAACACAAATGCAACAGAATACAGGTTTCATATAAAAAATGCATCAATTTCAGCATTTTCACTTTCAACATAAATACAACTTTTATAACCTTTTCATTTAAAAAAAAATTCAATGTGAGACCCTCGAAAACAAACTGCAAGATCAAATATTTTTGTTCGACGCACATTAAACAAATCTCGCTTTCACAAAACAAGAAACAATCTACAAAAAGCAAATTGTTCTTTTCATTTAATATATTCTCCACAGAAAATCGTGTGTACTATCTATTTTTCACGTAATACGTGTCATTGTATCAAGAGCCTTTTTGTAAAACTGTATCAGTAGTTGTATTGGAGGGTGTTGAAAAATTCAACCTGGCTGCTGTCCAAATCACGATTTAGAAGAGGTCACATTTCCTAAAACAACGTTTTCCCGCTAACGCTACGTTTTCAGTGTCGTAAGGTACGATTATGATCATCCCAGCTATTTTACAAGCTACTTCAAAGAAGCTACGAGCAAGAAAATAAAGTTTAGACATTATGCATAAGAATGGTAGATTTTTTGTACTTTATTTTATACTACAAGGGGTAAAGTAGACATAAAATAACTCGCAATGGTAAGTTTTAAAAAATATTTAAAATATTATCTTGTTTTCACATCTATTTCGTTCACAAAAATAGATATTTTTTAACTTAGTAACAAATGGATGGGAAATAAAAAATAAATGACATATCTTACAAATCAATGAAAAATAAAATTAAAAGAGGTACATAATATCTTCGTAAAATCCATTTTACATTAATAACAATATGACAACTTTTTGTGCATTACTTTATACTACTTAGGTGAAGTAAATTTAAGTATTACTAAATTTCATTATTCACTATTGCCTTCATCAATATTTTTTCAAATGTCTTTCGAATTGCTCTATTTCAGAAAACACATAGAAAGTCAAAATTCGAATTTTAATTTTTATTGGAATTTTGTTCCTGTTTGTATTTATGTATCTTAGTCTTTTACATATTGCAATATATTATTCAGGAAATAAATGTATATATTTGCGTCCGAAGTAAATTGTAGAAACAATAACAAAGTTAAAACGTAGTTAAAAAGTAATTTCCATGCAACTTAAATGATTACATTTTTCTATGAAAGAAAAGTGATTATTTTAGTTCACTTTTCAACTAACATTTAACCCTTCTTTGCATAATGGTGGAAATTTCCATCATAACACTGAATGCCCAAAAATTATATAAAAGAACAAGTTCACTTTAAGTTGATCGTGTCTGGACACCTTTTTAATGTCCATTGCATAAAAAAAAACATAGCTGTTAAAAATAAGCAAGTGTCACTATCAGTAAAACGAGCTTGAAGTCGTCATTCCGCTGTTTGTTGTAGTTGCAATAAACGTATGATTTCGTTTTTAATTTTGTTTTATTATATTTGAGTTTCTATTGCTAAAAAAGTGAAAATGAGTGGAAGAAAGGTTTGTAACATGTGTTTCTGTTATTTTTAGAGCAATTTCTGAAAAAGTTTGCGTTTAATTTAAAAAATACCACATGATACCATCATATTGTTTTTTGCTAAATTTATACTATAAATATATACTAAGATTTTTTTAACCATTTTTCCTTTAAATTTGAACATGAATTACATCACCTTGATTTATTTCATCAGTAAAGAAAAAATCACGCAAAGAAGGGTTAACCATTTCAAACCGAGCAACGGTAGGTAATTCAGCTATTTTTTTAATAAATAATGAGTAAACCTTGTTTTGCCTAAAAAGTATTCCTAAAACATATTTTTACATTTCTTCTTAAGGTTTATTTGAATTAAAGGAGATTTAATTACAAATATATTTTTGAATTTTTTTATACACATGTAAAAGGGACACACATAGTCTTTAAAGGCATTTAAATATTTGTCAACGAAGAAAGAAAAACGTTTTTGTGAATATACAAATCTACTTATTTTAAAGTAGTGGTTGTATAATTCAGAATGTCTTAAAATTTTAATTAATTATATTTTTCAATTGGTGACGAACCCTTAGACCCGGTGTACACATAGCCGTGAAATGACGCAAATACTCATTTCGCGCCATTTGCGATAAGTATTCTATCGAAGAAAACGTGTTTATTTCGCTTACTTGGTGTAAAAAAAGTATATTTTGAAACAAAATAGACGTTACTGGATACAAGCATTTAATTATTAATATTCCATTTATTTATGAAAACAAGGTACTTCAGAACGGAGACGCGTGTGCTGTGAGTTGCGGCGTCGTGAGAAATTGCGGTACAAATTGTACACAAGATGGACGTGCGTCACCGAAACGATGCCGGAGGCATGTGTGCACTACTCCATTGGACCTAATGTATCTCAGACCGCACTTGCGTTGCGGCAGCGGCGTCGCACGTTGAAAAACCGGATGTGTGCACCGGGCCTTATTTTCTTATGTTTTTTAATTAAATTTGTTCGATTATTAAAAAAAAAAGGATTTTGAAACATTCGAACTCAATATAATTGGCATAAGTGAATAGTGGTATAATTAAAAAAGGTGAGTTACATGTAGTAGATGCTGATTACACGGAAATTTGTAATATTAGTTCTGGAAAACATATAATGTGTATTTAATTATTTTAACTCATGCAGGAGTAATAACTCAAGGAAGTATATAACCAGACAACTAATTTACCTTTTAGTTTAAAAAGGAAAGGTACGGTAAGTTTCAATAAAATAATAATTGTAATCAAAGAATGTATCAACAATTTAATGTATTCATAGTTTTTTCATGTGTAAAAAGAAATTTTAAGCTTATTGGTAATTTAAATGACCATTAAAAATCAATCCTATTAATGAATCATTCTTTATACATAATATTCGGAATGAATCAAACTGCTAATTCTAAAATCTTATGCGAGTTTTGTATGGATTTATTTCGACTTTAGCAAAATTGTACTTTTACGATATAAACTTAACACTTACTCAGTGCATGAGCGTTAGGACATTTGAGACCTGAACAGATTTAATGCGCACCAGCCACCACGTATAAAATAGTCTTTGGTTGGATAGAGTTTCGAACTCGCAACCCTAGGATTGCTAATATGTGACCACCAATGTGGTTCGAACGAAACATCTCGCTCATCAAGATCTTAACCAATGTTTGCTTATGACGAGATATCTCGTCAACAAGACGGTGACTTTTTTACGATGGCAAGACGAAAAAAAAATGGTTATTTTTTTCTATGACGAGATATCTTGTCAAGATAATCACAAGAAAGATTAATAGGATGCAGGAATTCCATCGCTAAAAACTACGAGCACCACCTACGTTTAGATTTTCAAAAGAGGTTCTCACAGTGGTATGATATAACCAAAGGTTACCATTCTTAATATTAATCACATTTAATTTTCAAGAGAGTACTGTATAAAATATGTAATACATATTTTACTACGGGAACAGCAGTTAGAGATTTAAAAAAATATTTAAATTCGTGTCGCTCTTTTCATGTGAAATTACAAAGCAAAAGGGAGGTGTTGGAAGAATTTCACCCCTTTTTTACGAAACGTCAAATGGAGCAATTTGAAGGAATATTTTTAAAGTTACCACCGCGCGAAATCAGTTCGAAAGAGAGGGTGGGTATGGAAGGTTATGCTAGATACTGAAATTCCATTTCTCCCTTTCATCTGGCAACGACAGATCTTTAACGACAGTCAGAAAATCAAACGAACGTCAAGAAAGTTATCGTTCAGGGGCAAAAGAGTTCCAAGGTTTGTTAGACTAAAAACCTCTTTTGAAGTTTATCTTAAATGAAAAAAATTCAGGCCGTTTTTGGGAAGCCAGCACAATCTTTAGAACATTTTAGCTTCTTGCCCACCTAGTTGTAGGCTATACAATTTTACAAACTGAAAAAGAAAGATTGGGAGTTCTTTGTCGATGTATGGATGATACTGTAAACAGGTCAATTTAAAAACAGTTTGTTTTGAATAAGCTCTGAAGACAAGTTTTTAATACCAGGATTGACAGATGCTCAAAACAAAGGCGAATTAGCTTTCAAAATTTATTGTGGAAAGGGTTTGAGCTGATCTTATCTTAAAATTCATGTTAATGTGTAGTTTAAAACTGCATTTTCTATCTAACAAATAGGAATGTTTAATTATGGGATCACTATTTAAATAATTGTTAACAATTTTCTTGATTACGTATACTAATTTATATTACTTGCGATTATTACAATGTACTTAGTGTTCATTTTTATTAATGAGTTTTTAAAAACTGAAAGAAATAATTGAGTTAGTAATATTAATTTTATACAATTCAATGGCCATTAAGAATAAGTAAGACTGGAAAAATCAATAGAACTCTGGAAAGAACCAATGAAGAGGCTGGAAAGAACTGATTGAGGGGATAGAAATAACTGTTTGAAGGACTGGAAAGAGCCGATTGAAGGACTGGAAAGAGCCGATTGAAGGACTTGAAAGAGACGATTGAAGGACCGGAAAGAACCGATTGAAGGACTGGAAAGAACCGATTGAAGGACTGGAAAGAACCGATTGAAGGACTGGAAAGAACCGATTGAAGGATTGTAGAGAATTGGTTTAAGGTCTCGAAAAGATCAACTGAAGGTCCGGAAAAAGCCGGACCATCAATTCGATCTTTCCAATCTTAAAATGATTCTTTCTAGCTGGATTTCTTTCATTTGATTTTTTTTCTTAAAAAGCTGCAAGTCCGCTTTCTATCTACTTTCTCGTGTAGATCAAGAAACATGATATATTTTGAGAATTATTGATTTGATAATGTGTTATATGTAATACTGTAAATTGTTTTGGATATGAAAGAGCAATTAATAAAACCAATAAAAAAGCCGGTTATAACCAATAAAAGGGCCAAAGGATGATATAGATGGCGTACAAAATCTCTTTATGGTTTTGAGATGAACAAAATTGAACTTTTGAAAAATATACTGTCATATCCCACAAATACACAATCCCACTCAACTATACGACGTGTAAATTCCTCATCTTCCATTCAGCCGTTCATCCTTGGTTCAAAATAAACACCCTTAAAAATAGCTCATACAGGTGACTGTTGAAGTGTTCAGGGCACAATCCAGTTTGGGAGAAAGAACATCCGTATAGTCTACTATTGAAAGTAAGATTAGGGACAGGCGATGTATTTGCTTTATCTATTTTTCAGAAGTATTTTAAACAGAAAAGACCAACTTCTAGTTCATGAATTGTTTAGGTTTATGGTGAAAAAGTCGGATCGTCTGCACTGCGCCAAGCAAATTAAGCAGTATTAAAAAACTTAAAAGTCATTCATTACAGACAATCAATCCTATGAATGGTTCATACGCATAATTCCTCTTTGCAACCTGCAGTATTGTTTGAATGACTTCTAAGCAATTATGACCTTCTTGACTAATAGAATCTTCCTAAAGGATTCTATTCTATGGAAATTAGCAATGTGGAATCTTTCCAAATGATTCTGTTCCATGGAAATGAGCAATGGAATCTTTCCAAAGAAATCTATTCTACGGAAAGAGTGGTAAAATTCGTCTAAAAGATATGAAAATAATTGTTCTAGTATGGTGTTATTTAAAAATAATGTTTATTTTTTACATATTTTAAGATATTTTTATAATATGGACAGAAAGTAATGTCTCTAAGAATTCCAGTGAGTCTATAGTAGTAAAATTAGCACTTGAAATGTCTGTACTAGCCACTAGAATTCTTCAAATCGGATCGCAATTACCAGAACATTGAAAATATATCTCGTATCGAAATCAATGTCCAAAAGAAACGAAAGTAAATTTCTAGTGGTTATTAGATGTTAGGTGAAAGATGTGCAGAAAGAAAATGGCTTAAAATTTCACCGTTTCCATTGTAGCAAAATTAGCATTTGAAGTCTGGCTGACTCATGATTAGCCGATCAGTAAGAGCTGCCAAGAGGCCGACTCATACTGATCGGCATTGACTAACACCTTTGGGAAAACCCGTTAGTACTTTTCTGTATGAGAGATCATTAATCATGAATTCTTCAGTCGGATCATCAGAACTCTGATACATCTCTTGTTTTTTAACAATGTCCAAATGAAACACACAAATAGATTTTCTAGTTGCTCATTTAAAAGTCTTTTTTTCCCCCTCCCTCTACTAAAGCTATTTAGGCCAGCATCAACCGGAACCAAATTGCTAGTCCTGATCGCATATAGCTTAGAGACACCACTAACAATTTAACGAAAAGACCGTGTTACAAACAATTAAGGCTCCTTAGTAGGTTCTGAAACTTTTTACGAGTAAAACCGATTGAGAAGTACTAGTTTTCACCCAATAGGGTTCCATTCTATCCACAATATTTACGATGCGTTCGATACTACAAATGGGTACCGTTCACATTATACATGGCATTAATATCACCCCATTCAATAAAAATCAATTCTTAAATAATCGCTTCGTTATTTATCGACTATCTGTTGAGCCATGAAGATTTATAGACACTTTCAAAGAGGCCTATCGACCCGTAAATGGGACACGGGCAAGTAGTTAGTTCCTTCTGCTTCGTTAGAAAGATTCCAGGCCAAGAAGCTCGACAGTTTACATGAACCGTTGATTTGGGATGTTTAAATTAAGGGTAGGGAATATCTAGTCCATTATTTTAATTTAATCTATTCTCCATCGCATTGGTGGAAATAGTAAAAAGTACAGCGAAGAGTTTAAAAAGTAAGATAATGGTGATAAGTAAGGCATATACCAAAAAAAGTAAAATAGTAGGGAAGAAATGTAATGGTTGTAAGGCATGGACGTTAATAAGGTAATTGTATGAATAAGAAAAACTTTAGTAAGATAATATAGTAATAGTAAAACATAGACTATTACCTCCTCAGATCCGTCGCAAAAACAACAACTGATTTTCCTCAGAAATGTTTATAAGTTACTAATCCCATCATTGTAGGTTAAAAAAATTCGGTTTTTTTTTTGTTAGGGGGGTGGGGGGCAAACATTACAAAGTGACACTTCAGGGTTAATCTACTACAAAATCAAAAATTAAGAATTGAAGGA
This sequence comes from Metellina segmentata, assembly GCA_947359465.1. NCBI lineage: Eukaryota > Metazoa > Arthropoda > Arachnida > Araneae > Tetragnathidae > Metellina > Metellina segmentata. Next base: position 45,317,946 of record OX375883.1, read on the forward strand.
TTATATTAAAATGACATTTTTTTTTTACAAATTGCACAAATCTTTATACATAAATGAGAAAAAATTCAGAAAACTTCTGAACTGAGGAGGTTAATATATAGATCAATGGTAATTAAAAAGGAATAAGTAAGGTCATACTTATAAGACGTAAGGAATAAATTTCAATCAGTGAGGCAATGGTAACATAAAAAACATACACTTGAATAAGTTATGGTAAGACAAAAAAAAAAGACATAGACCTTAATAAGTAAGGTAATAATATGAGTAATGCATAGACTCTCTCTCTTTAATAGTAAAGGTTATAGTAATAAGTGATATAGACCTTTATTATAAAGGTCCTAGTAATAAGTGACATAGACTTTAATAATTAAAATAAACGTAAAAAGTAAGACACTTTTATAAATAAGTCAATAGTAATAAGACTTGGACTTAGATTAGTTAATGGTTATAAGTAGGGCATATACTTTGTTGAATAAGAAAATAATAACGCGCCATAGCAATAAGGTATAGAATTTAACAAGCTGCTCTAGATCTATGGTATGCTTTTTATATATGCAAAAAAAAATATTGACTTAATCGAAATTATTTTTCAAAAAATCAATCAAACGTTTAACTATGTGTTTTTTTTTATAAAACCCACTCAATAGCATTTAATCCTGAGGGTTATGCAAGGTTCCCCCATGCAACCTGCAATTTTTCCTGCATGATTTCTTACCAGTTTTAGACGTTTTGACCAATGTAATATTTCCTTGAATTTTTCGATTAATGGATGTGTCTATTTAGTCATTATGTGGAGTAAAAGCAATAGCAAACCTTTCGGAAATATCGCCGCCCTCAGCGGGTTTACTTTGTATTCACCTATAAATTAACCTTATGATGAGTTCACGCTAATCTATCCGTTCTGCAATCTGAAGACTTCTCTGCATGATTAACAACCACTTTGACCTTGACCAATGGAATATTTCCCTGTGTCACTAGATTTACACGGCTCGTGTATATGGCCAGGTAATCCTCAATAGGTATAGTTAATTAGTCATTTTGAGTGCTGGGGTGTGTAATCAATGCACTACTCAGAAATCTCATGACGCTAAGAGGAGGGTTTGATAAGTCAGGTAGGGTCACACTGGTGCAAAGCACATAATGATTAAAATAACCCCATCTATTGGGTGATAGAATCATAGGAAAGACTGGGCGATATACTTATAGGATAACGGGTTATTAGTGACGGTACGGGATCAAAAACCGAAGAGAAAGAACCAAGGACAACACCACGTAATTTTGAACCATAGTCAGATGACGAGGCAATCCCTGAGCTGACACTCAACTACAAACTTCCATACAAGGACAATTGAGGTTGCAACAGATTTAACGTGCACCAGCCCTCATGTAAAAGTCGGTCTACGGTAAGATTCAAACTCGCAGCCCTCCGTTTGCTAAGAGGTTATCCTCTTAGTGGTCCCGCACACATCCACCGTACAACTTTCCTGCATTTATTCCAACCAGTTTTGACCAATAGAATGTTTCTTATGATTCTATCACCTAATGGATGTGGTTATTTCAGTCATTATATTTGTTGTGGAGGGAAATTAGTACTACACACACTATTCGGAAATCTTGTGACGTTCAGAAGGTGTTGCATATTTCCTTCAAGTGTTTGTTTCACTGATTGTTGTAAATCACTAGCGTTAATATCAATGACTTCCAGTGTCTATATCAATGTGGTGAGCTGGATGAATCCAGCGGGGGAGCAAGGCGGCCCTGAGTTGAATGATAACTATGAGCTGGGACGGACACCTAAAGCTTGGGCGGGGGCCATGCAGGCTGTCGGAGGACTCCGACTACGTCTCGGATAACCTTGCGCACCTAGCGCGCCTCCCACATGCCCGGGTCTTCTTTCTGTTACTCATTCGAGGCCTTCTCTGCCAATCAGCTGTGGGTTTTAAGTAACTCGGTACGGAGGGGATTGCTTCCACTCAGAAAAAGAAGAAGTGTCTATATCAATGAGTGTAATTAGTGATGTAATTCTTTTTATGATACACAGTGAATCAGTAGTCTGAGTCTACGCTGTTCCAATCATTCTATATGCTAGAATGTTGCAATGTCGCTATGATTATTAAATGTCTTTGACGAAGTTAAACTCCTATTATGAGCCGCGGTAGCTCAGTCAGTAGAGCGTCGGGCTCGCATCAGAAGGGTTGTGGGTTCTGTCCTCGGCGGAGTCTGCAATTCTGATGATTGCGAGATCGGCGCTACGACCTGGCTAAAGACCGTCGTGTTCACTAATGGCGACTAAAGCACGTTAAATAGGTCGTGGTCACAAAGTCCCCCATGTTCCCATACCAAATCAATACCTCTGGGGGTACCTGATCAGGGGGTTATCGGCCTCTGATTGGGATCTAAATTACGATATGTGTGAGTGAATGGATGTATGAAAGGGACCATCCTGTAAAACGGATGTTTCATGTATGTCGAGCAAAGTCGGACTTCCTCCCAATGGGGCTCAATAACATGGAAGGCGCACCCCCTCGCCTCCTGCCGTCTTCGACGGGCCTGGCACTCCTCTGGTCTGCCAGTGTAGGCATAAGAAGCAACAACACTCCTATTTCGTAATCACAAGACATAACAGAATGCTAATTTGTTTTTAGCCCGATTTGCTAGCGCTCTCGCTTGCTGACATTTCAACAGGCACTGGCTAGTACCCTGTTCTGGTCCTAGTCCTGTTCATAAAAGCTCGGAATCCACTTGAAGCCGTCTAATTAGCCCTAGTGCGGAAAAAACGACCGTAGAGTGACGAACCAAAAACCATTTAACTGTGATTGCTCAACACTCATTCGGTCTCTACACAAAGGGTCCAGTCTCTAAAAGCTTCTTAGCCTTTCTTTGAACATCAGAAATATTTTCTTTCTCAACACTTAGGGGTGTAATGTGAGACTCGATGGGATTTCTTTTCTCCGAAAAGACCAGCATCTCTGCTGATTGGTTGGAGATTTTTTTTTGTTGTTGTTATAGGCCAGCCTTTTTTCTACTGCTTTTTTTACCAAAACGCATAATCTCAGCAGGTCCACTTTATCTAAAAATTGCATTCAAATTAATTGCTTCAGTTTAATCAGGGTGAGTTGGGGAAAGTGTGTTTGCGGAGTAAGTGCGTCTAATGAATATAAAACGGGGACTGCCACCTGCTGGAAATGCTTGAAGGAGTTCTATAGATAAATTTCACCGTTAGTGGGGAGTAACACTGTCAGGAATGGCAAGTCATGGTCAGGTATGGGGCAGTCACAGATTTTATGAGGGTCATTAGATAAGTATGGTAAACAACCAAGTTAACTTTCCTGGTAGTTGTTTTGGCGAGTTATTTCGTCATTAAGAGAAAAACGACCAGCTCTTGATTGACGACATACCTCGTCACTAGAAACAAATTAACCAGATCCTGATCTCGTCGTTAGCAAAATTGGCCAGATTAACCAGATATCTCGTAGAAACCACTTGGAGGGTTGGATATCGTTTTTTTTTGGAGGGGGGGGGAATAATTTTTTTTTTCTCAACATGAGGGCTGTATACTTCTTCAGAGTTCCAAACTTTTCATTCCATCGGAAAAGTACCTTTATCAAAGTCTGCAAAAAACGGTAGGTAGGTATTTAATTTAACGTCGCATTGGAGCAACACATCGGGGTATTGGTGACGGTCTGGGATTAAATTGCAGCATACGGATTAACGGCAACAATGACATTCTAATTCGACGGGAATTTCTTCCCACAGAGTCAAATTTTAAAATGAAATTTAGAAATAAGTCAAAGCTACTTTGGGCCAAACTGGAGAATAGGGTGACCATCCACTATTAAAAAAATTTATCACTGTAAATAACTAATTTGTTTCATGCCATTTGTTTCAAGGCAGTTGATACAATGCTCACTTCTAACTATAAAACGCGAAATGTCACATCTGTTTGAAATTTGGCAAGAGCTAGTTTGAAGAGTTACACCTGCCAACCTGGACGTTACCGAGTTAATTGTGTCGCCATCTGGAATAAATTTACCAAACTTATCAATCGACCCTCATAGTTCGACTGTATCTTTTGTTATTCCTTATTAATGAAAAACACTTCTGTACTTAAACTATCTTCCTTTCAAGTAAACCAAATTTTTTTTTTTGGGGGGGGGGGGGTACGCCTGCAATTTCTATACAATAGAGCAAGTATAAAGTTTCCTCTTCCGGTCACATTGAATTGCTTCACACGTGATAGGAATATAGCAATTAAATACCCTTGGGAGTGAGCACGACACATTTTGAAAACCTCTGCAATAGGCAGTGGAATATGCTGGACGACTCAGTCTTCCGCAAATTGCAATCTTCAGCAACTTGGTTTGTTTCTTAGATGTGATAAGGTTAGTTATATTCAACTAGTTACCACCGTCCCAGCCTAAGCCATTCGGTGTATCGCCACGTAATTTTGAACCACGGACAGACGACGAGGCAACAACTGAGCTGGCACTCCACTCTCCAAACTTTCACATCAACCCAGCGTGAGGACTTTCAGCCGCGACAGATTTAATATGCACCAGCCGCCTCTACACCTTGCGCTTACAAAGATCCATACTCTCACCCGGTTCCAAACTAGGAACGTTCCGATCTAGCGGCTAACGCCTTAACCACCAGACCGGTTGGCAAAGCGGATGTCAACAGGAAATTGTAGTGTGCTGGTAGCTCCGTACCTTAGAGGAGGAATAAAGGTAGAGAGCGCATAGGGGTTGCCAGTGGTTGTCCTCGTAAGACCACGTGACGAACGGACGCTTCTTCGCCTCTGAGAACGGTCTCTATGGGATTTAACATTGGGACGGTAAATTGACGCGTTGAAGAGAGAAAGTTTATTGAAAAAAAAACGGTTGGCCAACTGTTGTGCAAACAATTGCAAGGAGAGAGGAACTGAAGGATCACCCTACTCATGTCACAGATGTTATTATTTACTTATCTGCTTTTTATTAAGTATTTAAAGCATATTAAAACGAGTAACGTTGCATCACATTGTTGTATAATAAATGTTTATTCATCATTGTGAGAACTTTTTTACGTTAATTGACCTCGTGAGAACAATTTGAATATCTGTAAGCTGATAGAAAATGTTTTAGAGCCATTAAAATAATGAATTTTGCGAAAAAATCGAATGTTTTACGGTTATACGCAAAAATGTAGGTTGGCGAATCTTGGCGCCTTCCGCTGGAATAAACAAATATCACGTATTTATAAAGTTGTAGATAGGCTCTTGTATGCGGATGTGCAGTTCGCTTATTTAAGACTAGTCACTGCTTGGCTAGCCTGGCGTTGCAGTGCCATTTGCTTTTGTGGAGTTATAGGTTTGCTTCGCAAACCAAATTATGAACAATGGTTTGGATATCAAACCAAAACCAGGGCACGCCGTAATGGTCTTGGCATTGTCGAATTCGACTAAATTCGAATTGCGAAGAAATCCAATCGGCGTGACGTCACGATCTCTTGCGAAATTATTTAATTGAAAAATTATGAATTAAAAGAAAATCAAGGTAGCTTTTTTTAGTGTAAATTTTCCGCAGATTTCATATCCGTTGAAATTTTCAATCCATCTTTAACGATTTTGATTTTACAAAAAAAGATCTACGCAATACCAGTCAAAATGTTCGTTGTGGAATCGTTTGAGCGGTGAAATCAGGTAACAAAAAGGTTTGTAGATAATCAGTATTTTTTTGATATTTTAAAATAAAGCTACATCATATAGCTAAAGTTTATAACGAAGACCTCCAAAAAAAATTGAGAAGTATAAATAATAAATTAACTTTGTTTAAAGGTCACTGATTCATTTGTGTATTTCATGGAAATTAAATGTAAATATATTTTTAATCAATTTAAAATCCTTTTCTTTCCACTATGTCAATTGTTCATTTATTTAAATTTTTTAACAGTACAGATAGTGGCATTTCCATTGGCTTGTCTTCATTGGTATTGTATCGTATTAAGATGGGGCTTTTCTGTATTTTTTAGTCATAATTTCGTTTTTTAATTTTTATTTGTGCGTTCTTTGCTTCTCTATACGTTAAACAGTATGGAAAAAAACTTAAAAAAAGCTGAGATAAAAAATTTTGAAATTATTTTCTCTTGACTGTCCTATTTTTCAAGGAATTGACCTGATGTAATCTATGTAACTTAAGTGCTTCTGTTAGAGTATGGAATATTTATTTATCTGAGTCATTGAGTCATTAAAAAAATATCAATGATCTTCATGCATATGTATTTTTAAATGCTTGTCCAAAAGCCATGAAATTTATTCACAGTGAAAACGTATTTGAAAAACAAAATCTGTTTCAAAATCTAATAATTATTACTTACAAGTTTTAAAATCATAACACATATTTTCAAAATTAACAAAGTGATCTAAAATCATTAATATCACATTGAATACTTAACTTTGCATCACTGTTTTTTAAATATCTTTAGTTTGTAAACATTTTAAGTCAGCAAAGTAGCAAAAATTGGCATGCTAAGAAACTTTGCTTTTATGAATTAATTGTTCAAAGTACGCAAAATCATACAGTAAAAATACTTTATGCGAAATTATCTGTTTGAACTTCGTATTTTTTACAAAATAAGCACGAACTCCGTAATTTTTACAAAATAAGCACGAACTCCGTAATTTTTACAAAATAAGTACGAACTCTGTAATTTTTACAAAATAAACACATTTCGTTTATTTTGCGCTGATTTGGTTCTAAAAGGTGAAAGCCCGGTAATGAAAGCCCGATACTTACGCAGGCGAAGGTATCGCCAAGATTGTTTACGTGGCGTGGTGATGTGAAGCCAAATCTGGTTTAAAGGTGGGCTAAAAACGCAAAGTTAATAGTACAACAGCTTTTTCGACCTCATGAATGGCGATGCGCTCTCTATTCTTATCTCTCCTCTATGCTCCGTACTGGTATGAAGTTGTTTTGATTGGTATTTAATGGGGGCCCTGGTACGCCTACAAAACTTCCTTACAGGTGTTCGCTACGTGTGCATATGTTCTGACGAGCTAAACACGTTGAAGTACGGAGTTCAGTCTGATGAATTTGACCTCCTTTACTACGTTGGTTGATATGGCATTAATGGCGCTAGATCCAAAAGAGCACAAGCTGCTCCAAACACATGACAGAAAGTAACCCAATATAAAATAGTAGAAATATTTTTAGGCTCTTTTTTCTCCAACCAATAAAAATTAGATTTAAAAATACAATACGAGGTACACTGAATGCAACAATTAAGTATTCAAACGCCACAAATAATTAGTCGTCACAGTTGAAAGTTTTGAACCTTAAGATATTAAAGATAAAATATGAGATGCAATTTAAAAATCTTATGCTTAGTAAAAAAATAAAAATATCCCTCTTTTACTAGAACAATACGCTGTCACACTTCTAGACATGCCAAATTATGTTTAGAGGAACATTCAGCTGAGTTTGAGAGGTCCTAGAATTCATACGAAACCTCAAGGAACACATTTGGGATGCCATGCTACGCGCTCTGGGACACAAATCCCATACCTTGGAATACAACGAAATCGTGGTCCGCTCTGCCGGAAGTATGGTGTTCAATTCCTACAGAATACTTCCACAAGCATGTGGGAGTCCATGCACATTTCTACAGTTCTACACACCCGTAGGTGGTCTACAAAGTATTAGACTGATATGCCAATTTTTGTGGAACTTTCATGTACTTTACGTTTTAAATCTTCCCTGCACTAAGCATTAATCCTAGATAACCAACCATAAATAATAATATCATTAATGTTAATCACTTTCTTGAATGTTACGAATGGTTTGTATTCTAGGGTTAAATAAATATAATTCAATAGAATTAGGCCAGATAAAGCTCCATCTTATCCCAATGTGTACTGTCAGATAATTTACTTCCATGTAACTGTTCAACACTGATTAATTTGAGCCATTAAGACGTTTATATTTCAAGCTATTTGACACTTTAATGCCAAGAGATCAATCGAATATTTAAATTAAATGTTACGGCAAAGACTTTTAAAGTGTACGCTCATAAAATTGCTTACAATGTGATTAAATCTATATTTGACAAATACTCAGTTAAACAGCGTCTTAATCGGATATCTTTGACACGCTTAATTAATTGCAGCAATCCTTTATTCTAAAGATCTGACCAAATATATCAGAGCTCGTAACATTGAAGGTACGTTTTTCTCAATTTAAAATAGTAATGAAATCGATAGTTAATAAAAATTAAAACATAACTTAAATTTCAATTTCAATGTAATCATATATGATATTAATATTTGATACTATCAACATTTATATGAATGCAAAACTCAAAATCTTAAATTGAATTATTCATATTCCCTTGAAGTTAAAATAGGATTTTTGAAAATACTGTTTCAGTTTTTTAGTCTTAGTCCATACTGCTTTAGTCCTTCAAACATCATCTTTACAAAATCAGTTTTTCTAAGTATAAAAATGTAATGAAATCCAGAGATTAAAAACATTTAGACGGAGCTTATAAATTTCTTTTTAAATGTAATGTTTTAAAATATTCACTGCCGAATAATAACCATTGTTAATATTCGAAAATATAAGCATTTATATGAATGCAAAACTCAAAATCATAAAATTGAAGTATTCATGTAAGTAAAAATTAATAAGTAAATTTTAAAGTAAAAATCAATAAGTGAATTTTAAAGCAAAAATTAATAAGTAAATTTTAAAATAAAAATTAATAAGTGAATTTTAAAGTAAAAATTTATAAATAAATTTTAAAGATAAAATTAATAAGTATATTTAAAAGTACAAATTAATAAGTAAATTTTAAAGTAAAAATTGATAGGTAGGAAGTTACGTAACATCGCATTGGAGACACGCAACGGGCTATTGGCGACATCAGATGACACCTGAAAGACAGAACCTGCGTTGTCACAAAATTCTCCCAAAACTTCCTGACAGCCTCAACGTGAGGATAATTGAGTTCACGACAGATTTAACGTTCACCAGCCATCATGTACATCATAATTTCGTACTCGTAACCCTTCGATTACTAGTCCGACCTTTAACTGCTGCCCAAAAATTAATACAAGGTTTAAAAATAGGTTTTTAAGTTTTTTGTCATTCCCATAATACATTCAAAATTCTAAAACAATTTTTTAAAACCTAGACTAGATTTTTTGCTATCCAACTTCTTTTAGATGAGGAAAATCTCCAGCCAAATAATTTCAAATTTTTACAAGGCATAATTTTTTTGAAATTCGATACATTATTTTTATTTTACAGGCTCGCTTTTTTCATACCGATAACTACGATACTACCATTTCCTATTCAATCGTGTAATTTGAACATTTATTTTTATTTTCATATTCAATAGATTTAAAATATTGCATTTTTTTAATCCACTTCTTATATGGTTGGACGATTAATCAAGAGTATTTTATCCATCTTTGATTGGGTTTCTTGGACTCCGTTTGACACAGCGTGTCTACCTTTGGTAGGTATGGTATTTTACTTAACGTCGTACTGGAGCTACTCAACGGGTTATCGGTCCAGGATAAAACCCACATGGTGTATGCCTTTGGACCCAAATAAAACCCAAATCAATCAATTTACTCCTTTGAAAAATTTGATGATCAAAATGTATTTCAATTTAAGTAAAAAACATTGCCATTCTATATACGAAAATTATAAATATATTCAAAATTTCCCCTCCAAACTTCCTCACCACGCCAACGTAAGGTCATTTGAGGCCAAGACAGAATTAAGGTGCACCAGCTCCCACGTACCCAACGGTCTTTGGTTGGATCGAGTTTAGAACTCACAACCTAATCAGCTGCTCTAACAACCTGGCAACCGAGTCCAGAATTTGTAGACTGAAACTCAATTTCTCCTTGTTGGCTTGGTGTGGAAGTTTGGAGAGTGGGGTGCCAGCTCAGGTGTTGCTTCGTCATCTGACGGTGGTTCAAAATTACAAGGTGTTGTCCTCGGATCTTTCCCTTTTGGGATTGATCCCGTCAATAGCTCGTTGTGTTGTTCTAGTACGACGTTAATTACAAAATTACCAATTACCAATTTCTCCTTTATACAATTATTTCAACAAAACCAACTAAAAAATATTAGAGAAACAAAAGCAAAATATAGACTTATAAATATAAATATTAAATACCTCCTGCCAGTTATTTATTTTTAATTCAAGGATTGTTCTTTTCCTGCAGACGCATGGTCATGAAATGCAGTAAGTCCGTAATTATGGTGTCTTTCTCGCATTAACTATTAATCCATCAAGTTAAATTTATTATTTATTCATTTACCCATCAGTAAATGTTTATTATTTTGCCTTATTCATACAAAATGGGTAATTATCGTTTACGGTCGGTATGATTTGTAAAAACGTTGAAGCCGAAACATTCGCGTTATTTCGCTGAATTTAAAAAGAACAGATTATGTTATAGAGTAACTTTATCAACAGTTACCAAACCTTAGTGATACTAACAAGACAGAACATGCAAAAAGAAGCAATTCTATTAGTAATTATACTATACCCATTAAGTTACACACATAATTTGATGGTAAAACAATACCAATGCATATATTATGGGTAGCTCACGTTTAGAAGCTATTTTATGACAAGTAAGAGTCGTGTAATTTTATCGTATCCAAAAAATGAACGGATCTGCTGAAGTATATCAAAAGCTTCAAAACACACCGATCCCAACGAGGTTAGACGGTAAATAGGTATGTATTAAACGTCGCATTGGAAAAACACAACGGTCTAATGGTGACGGTCCGGGATCAAACCCGAAGGATCCGAGGACAACACGTAATTTAGAATCACGGTGATCAGATGACGATGTCACACCCGAGGTGGCACCTCATTCTCCAAATTCCCACACCACGACAGATTTAACGTGCACCCATCTCTACATGCGTGACAGTCTGGTTGGATTCGATTTCGTAAATTGCAAAATGGATAGCTCTTGTTTAAAGGCTACTTATAAAAAGTTAACTACATACATTTCATTGTATCAAGAAATGAACATATACGATACGTAGTAGCTGTATCACGGCATTCAAATAATTACTAGTTGATTAGGTTTTATGACACAATACAGGCAATAGAAGGTAATGAAGATACACACACAATGAAAGTTTTAGTAACACAAGAGAGATAATATACACCAAGGAGGAATTGAACTCCAAAAATTACTGAATCTTCGAGATACAAGAGGTAGTTGTGGCTGTTGAATGCATTATCATACACATCAAATATTAACCCCTCGTTAGACATAATTTGTACAAAAAACACCACCGACTTATCCAATGTGAAATGGGTAGTTCTCATTTAGAGTCATCTTGAAAAATGTAGAAATAGAAACATGCACGCAAATTAAAGCTGAACATATCCGCTATACAGAGAGTAATCTTATTAAGAACCTGAAAAACGTATTGATATCGTCGAGATACGAAAGCTGTACAGGTTTATGCAATTGAATTATCTAAGTAACCCATCAAAATAAAGACATAATCGATACACACAACTCAACGTGTAAGAGGATTCCCTGAGTGTATTTCTCTTTTCTGTGCTTGAAGTTGTCTGTATTGGATTATATGCATGACGAATTTTTGTAAAAAAGTGGAGATCTGAATATTCTTGTTATTTCACTGAATTCAAAATTAAACGGATTCGCAGAGTAACTTAATCAGAAGCTTTAAAACGTTACTGAAACGAAGAAAATGGGGTATTAACCTGCCTGTTGGAATATTAATTGAATTAATAAATTGTTAATAATTATATACTAATCCATTAAGTTACTGGCATTATTTGGTATAAAATACAACCGATTTATGATATGCGATGGGTAGTTTTCATATTGGAGCTGCATGTTAAAAAATAGAAATCTTTATTTCACTGTATCCAAAAAAAGAAATACGAGTAACTTTATCAAATAAAAACTGATACCATTGAGTTAAGACACAAGAAAACAATGTCGCTTTAGTACCAGTATTATTTTATGTTTCAAATAGTTAACCTCAAGACATTTGCTCTTGAAAATTCAACTGATTCATCTGACATATAATGGGAAGTCCTTGTTTAAATGCTCTTTGTAAAACAATCACTAAATTCGGGATATAAAACAGTAACTTTATTAAAAGCGTTAACAAAATCACAGCTACCACCAAGATATAAAAATCAGAAAAGTATTAATCGTTGTTGATATTGTATTTCCCCGTGTTTAATTTAAAACATCTACGTAAAAATCAACTGCTTAAAGCATCTACTTTCAGGCATCATTTATACTTGAAAATTTAACGAATTCATGATACAAGTGCCCGTGATAAAATTCTGCTTGCAAAAAGTTCACTGAATTTCACTTAATTAAGAATTTGCCCATGAGTAACATAATCACAAACTTTGTAAAAAAGTCACTGATATCACTGATATTAGAAAAGTCTATTTATAATATCCAAGTGTTTTATCTCATGTTTCAAATACTAAATCATCAACCTAATTACATTAGATAGATGAATTAACTTGTAATAATAATTAAAAGTGATTTATGCCAGAAAACGTAATCTATTCATGTACCACAAAATAGGCAGACTGCATTTAAAGACTACTAGTAAAAGTTCGCTGAAATCAAGGTCTGCAGTAACTTTATAAAAAAAGTATACTTCTTTAAGTAAAGTAACTTTATAAAAAAACTTTTGAAAAAATCACTAAGACCACCATGATATAAGCAGTAAAACAGCAGTCGTGGTAGTTTCTGCATTATTTTATGTTTCATTTACTAAACCATTTAGTTAGACATAATTTATGTTAGATAACTCAATCCATTCATTCGCTATAAAATAGGCCGTCTTCATTTAAAGGCTACTTGTAACAAATTCACTAATTTTCACTAAACTTAAAATCTAACAGAATCTTTATAAAAAGCTTTAAAAAATCACTGATACCATCGAGACAAAATACAGGAAATATGAAGCAGAGGTTGTAATTGTATTACTTCAAATATCAAACCAATATACCTAAATACATAATTTATGCTAGAAAAATCAACCAATCCATGATACAAAGCAAGCAGCCTTCCTTTAAAGGCTACTTGTTTAAAGTTCACTGAATCTACAAGAGTAATTTTATCAAAAATATCAACCCAAAAACCCCCACTAATACCATCAAGACAAGAAGAAAATAAGCAGTGATATTAATTGTATTCTTTCAAATATCAATCCAATCTACTTAAATATAAAATTTGTGCTAGGAAACTCAACCGATTCATTATTCAAAATAATAAGTCCTCGGCTACTAGCAAAACGTTTACTGAATTCAGGATCTGTAACCAAGTAACTTTATCAAAAAGTTAGATACCGCCGATACACGAAATAGGCGGCAAAAAGCAGCAGCCGCAACACACACGAAGCCTATCTTCCTTCGACACCCACTCCTTGTTAACTCACAGTGCAGGAAACGCCCGCACCCTGGTCGTTGCTTTTACCGCATGGTCCCCGCGAATGCAGTGCAGCCTGCTAACCCTGACACACCGAGGGGAAAACAACACACAGGGTGGGAAATGTCTACTCACTTTGCCACGACACAGATGAAGGAATATGTGTCTATCTTCAACGTCAGGTCTTGTCTTGGTGATAATATTCCTTCGGACACAATTACAGGCTGGAGTCGCGCTCTCTCTGATCAATGGTAGTGGACTTGGGTGGAAAGAGAGGTAAGGACACAGCGCGAGAGAGCGGACTGTTCCATTTAGAGCGAGGAGGGGTGGACCGGGGATGGGAGGGGGAGGACCAGCAAAGTGGTGTCGCTTGCTACACGCAAAAAAGGGGAGTTGGACAAATAAGAAACAATAAAGTCTGAGCAATGAGATGGGGTGTAATTGGATCTTGGGTTTTTCTAATACCGTTAAGTTGTTTAGGTAAGAGGAATTCCGGGTTTGTGGAAGTGTTTCAATTACTTAAAACTCAGATGTGCGATTGGTGGAGAGGTATTTGCCTATGTAAATGTACGGTGTTGTTTTTATCTTGTGGGAAGTAATTAAAACCCAGTAATGCGGCGATGATTGTGGTGTAGGAAGTAGTATCAGAGGGGTGTTTCGTCGCACAGAAAAATAAAGCCTGATAGTTAGAAAAAAAACAGCCACAAAATCGTTGAATAAAAACGTAACATCTGGATAAAAGTCAGAAAAATACGATTTAGTTTAAAAAATATAAAGACAAATAAGGCTTGGATCTAAACAGATTAATTTTTTCAAAGTAATGAAAGGAGCATTATACAAAATTTTTCAGAAAATTATTCCTTTTAGAGGTTTTAAATCGAAAAGTCCTGACAGATGATTTTTTTTTAAATATTGTAATGAAGAAAATAGTCAAAAATGCATTGTTTATAAATTTAAATAGCAAAATTGTTTAGTTAGTTATATTTTATTTGTCCTTAACTATACATTCGTCATCTGACCGTGATTCAAAATTACGTGTTGTCCTCCTAGGATCTTTCCCATAAAGGATTGGTCCCGGACCGTCGTCAATAGTCCGTTGTGTTGCTCTACTAGGACACGTTGATTAAAACTACTTTACCTTACATAAACTATACGACGTATTTGACAAAATGAATGTTTAATACGTGCGTAACCATATTCTTTGGGTTTTATAACACAAGGGTGGCCAAGCTGTGCCAAACAAATGACATGCAATGTCAAAAAACAGACATACACGCGGATGGGAAGTTTTTACTGAAACAGAAGAGTGTAATACACCCAGATAGAAATGGAACAGGCTCAACCTACAACTAGCAGGTTCGGGAAACACTGAACCATAGCGACCACATTTGAAAAGAAAAATTGTAAAAATGTCGTGTTTATGAATTTAAATGATTCTTAAGTAGTTAAGTTTTCTAATTTGTCTACAACTAATTTTGTTTTTACACAAAAGATAGGTTCCTGAAGAATACGAGTAAAAATTTCATATTAAAAAGGCATTGTACGTACGGAAGAAAAGATTGGTTCCAGATCTAGAAAACTAGTAAAAATAATTTTAAATAAACATGAAAATATTTGTTTTAATTTTTATTATTTTATTTTAACAAAACACACATGTAGTATGTAATGAAATATATTAAAGTTTGTCTTTGAAAGGAAACAAATTCTTTATAAACCAAAAAATCTGTTTTAAACAAGATTTTATTCATCTTCACCTTCTGAGAATGACACAAGTGGATGTGCACCAAATTCAATAGAAACGTTGATGATACATACATAGATACCTATACGTACATATTGATAAAAGAAAGCACACGTTCAAAACGCATACACTGGCTGTTATGTAATTTATTCGTGCGTGTAATATAGAAATGATACTACTGTGCCAGAACTAAAAAACATTTTCTTAGAATTTAGGCAAAAAAATCTTAGAAATTGGTTTCGCCCGCTTGCGTGAAATCAAAACGACTCGCGTAAAAAGTGAATAAAATATTTAATTTAATTTAGTGTTGAATCGAATTCGTTTAAAAAAGGTTCGTGCAAAAACAGAATTTGGTGTATTTATTTTTTAAATTAATTATTAATACATGTGTAACTAGGAAAAAAACGTCAATCATACAGGGAGGATAGGTAGGTATTTTATTAACGTCACACTGGAGCAACACAACGGGCTATTGTTGACTGTCCGGAATCAAACCTAAAGGGAAAGATCCAACCTCACGTAATTTTGAACCCCGGTCCGATGACGAAGTAATGTCTGAGCTGGCACCCCACTCTCCAAACTTCCACACCACAACAACGTGAGGACACTTGAGGTCATGACAGTTTAACGTGCACCTCCCCCTTCGTTAAACGACGATATTTGGTCGGATTAGAACTCGCAACCTTCCGGAAGCTAATCCGTTATCCTTCCAACCGGGTTATCGCGGTTCTACTCCCAGAGAGGAAGCGAACTTGGTTAATACCGAGATTAAAGTATTATCTTGGGATCAAACAGATATTAGTCGAGGTCTTTTGGTAGAATTTTATGGCTTAAGGTGTCATATACCGTTAAAATGCCATTTTTACTCAAATTTCAAATTTTGCATATTTTAACCGTCTCCCTTGGCTAGCTCACTTTTTTGGGTTTAGGGAAAACGATTAAAAGAAAGAAGGGCCAGTTTAAATTTAAATAAACAGGTTTATTTACAAAAGTAAGGAAAATTAAGTTGTTACATAGGATAAACTTGATTAAAATGGGTAGGATGCATCTCGCACACAAATTTCGACTGCCAGGGAAGCGAGACGCAACTTTGGACAACCTGTCCTCCCGAGAGCGTGAAAGCAAAGTGGCTCGTAGTCTTTCTTCAACTACCAAAATAATTGTGGTGCCCATGGCGCCATCTCTTGGTAGAAGAATGAAATGAAATCAATTACTGTCACAATATTATGACACTACATTTCGATCTCTTCAAATAACTCCGTACTTTTCTTTTACGTCCATTAAAATGGAGAAATGAAAAATTTAAAAAGTATTGACATCTATATTTGATGAGGGTTATATTTTACTTTTAGCTTTTACTCGAATTGCAATTTTCGCTAAGCATTACTTCTCGCGAAACCCGATCTCAGAATGCACCAATTAAATTCCTGTGAAATTTCACACGCATATGTTCTGAAGATTATAAAGAAGGGTTTGAATTACTATTAAGAAATACGCATTTAAAAAAATTGAGCGCGGTGTAAACAAGAATATTTATGCATTTTGCTCTTCATGTTGATTTTCTGGGATGGCTAATGTCCAAGACCAAAATTAATTTAAATATAACAATATAGTCATGACTGTAGTTCAAAACCCGAATCAATGTTTTTAGAAGATAATTCACTTTACAAACTGGAAAATTAACCATTTTTTAAAGCGACGTTTTGAATAAATGTTATTTTTGGCTGTTTTTTATACTTTTTACTACATTTTTTATAAAAATAGCATTAAAGCACGATAATTTCTGTCATAAAATGCTTTTCTCTCTAGAACAACTCAATAACAATATCTACAAAAAAGCATAAGTTACGTCATAAATTTAAAAAATTGCCAAAAATACCCAAGTCCCCTTTTTTAACAGTTGCCTACGATCTTGCATGGATATTAATTTTCGTAGATTCCTACCCAAGGATTTTTAGCAATTAAAAACTTTCCACTGCTGACATAATAGGCAGATAAATGGAAATTATTTAAAGACAACGAAAAGGGTAGAAAATAACTGAGCAGAAAATCAAGACCCAATGACTGTCATTTGAAACTCGTCGATGGCTTGTAACAATGTGGTTCATTAATTCTTTCCCCTTCCTACCAATGAACATTGTCTTGTTAGAAAGAAGGACAAGATAAAAGGAAGTGTTTCGTGTTCGGATGTGCTACGGAAGTAAGATTTGGATATATAATGGATATCAAAGGAGAGGTTGGTTGATATGGTTTTAAGACGCACAATCCAGAAAAGAATATGCTGCGTCAAATACAAGATGGAATATAACCCCAATAAGAAAAGTTAAAGCCAACCAATAAATAAAAGAAAACTCTTAGACCAATAAATAAAACTAGGCATGAAATGTCAACTAAGATTAAAATACAATGAAAACAACTAAGATTAAAATACAATGAAAGCAACCAAGATCGATTAAAATACAATGAAAGCAAGATTAAAATACAATGAAAGCAAGATTAAAATACAATAAAAGCAACAAGTTTAAAATATTAATTTAAAAGGGTAAAATGAGTTTAATATCGATGGTAATAATGACAAGTAATGAAATGTGGTGTGGTATAAAAAGATAGAAAAAACATTTATATGAAGTTTAAAAATCCAAAATGAGATATAAAAATTTAAATAGATTTGGGTAGAGGTTTTTAAAAGCCAAATATTACAAGTTTAAATCTGGAGTGTTAGGTTACGACTATGATGGGAAGAAACTGAACAATTGTTTAGTATATGATGAACGGTAAAAGGGACCACACAGGGACACTCTCTATTAATATATGATGCGTATGAAAAATAGTGCTAACGATACGAAGACAAGTTAAAAGTATGTCGAGAAGGTAAACTGATGGAAATGACGAAAGGATTGAATAAAAAAAGTAAGCAAGATTTTCATAGCTAACGTATTTACTCTCGAAATGGTTGCAGCGAAATATCACGGACATAAAGATCTAACCAATTTTTTGCTAATGAAGATGTATATCTCGTCATAGCCGATTTTTTATGAGGATAGATTTCGTCCATCAAGATCTGTCAGTTTTGTTAATGATGAGTTCGAAAATGGATATTTAAGAAGAGAATAAAAAGCAATATAAGTAATATTTCCACATCTAATTATACACATACCCTCCCAGTGTTTTCGGCGATATATCTCGTCCATTCAGATCTGGCCAATTTTTGCTAATGAAAATATATCTCGACATCGAAAGATTGCCGAATTTTTATGGTGACAATAGATCTCGTCCATCAAGATCTGGTCAGTTTTGCTAGTGACAAGATTCCTTATAGAGATAAACACCACGAGGGTTGGATAATGGATACTTAAGGAGAGAATAAAAAACAATAAGTAATATTTCCATAGCTAACATAACCCTCCATGTAGTTTTGGCGATATATCTCGTCCATTCAGATGTGATCAATTTTTACTAATGACTGAGATATTTCGTCATTAAGACAATGCCGATTTTCTGTTGACGATATATCTCTTCCATCAAGATCTGGTCAGTTTTGTTAATGATGAACTTATTGAACAAGGGTTGGAAAATAGATACTTAAGAAGAGAATAAAAAGCAATATAAGTAATATTTCCATATCAAACTATACACATAACCCTCCCAGTGTTTTCGGCGATATATCTCGTCCATTCAGATCTGGCCAATTTTTGCTAATGAAAATATATCTCGACATCGAAAGATTGCCGAATTTTTATGGTGACAATAGATCTCGTCCATCAAGATCTGGTCAGTTTTGCTAGTGACAAGATTCCTTATAGAGATAAACACCACGAGGGTTGGATAATGGATACTTAAGGAGAGAATAAAAAACAATAAGTAATATTTCCATAGCTAACATAACCCTCCATGTAGTTTTGGCGATATATCTCGTCCATTCAGATGTGATCAATTTTTACTAATGACTGAGATATTTCGTCATTAAGACAATGCCGATTTTCTGTTGACGATATATCTCTTCCATCAAGATCTGGTCAGTTTTGTTAATGATGAACTCCTCATTGAACAAGGGTTGGAAAATAGATACTTAAGAAGAGAATAAAAAGCAATATAAGTAATATTTCCATATCAAACTATACACATAACCCTCCCAGTGTTTTCGGCGATATATCTCGTCCATTTAGATCTGGCCCATTTTTGCTAATGAGAATATACCTCGACATGGAAACATTGCCGAATTTTTATGATGACAATAGATCTCGTTCATCAAGATCTGGTCAGTTTTGTTAGTGACAAGATTCCTCATAGAGATAAACACCACGAGGGTTGGATAATGGATACTTAAGGAGAGAATAAAAAACAATAAGTAATATTTCCATAGCTAACAAAACCCTCCAAGAAGTTTTGGCGATATATCTCGTCCATTCAGATCTGATCAATTCTTACTAATGACTGATATTTCGTCATTAAGGCAATGCCGATTTTCTGTTGACGATATATCTCTTCCATCAAGATCTGGTCAGTTTTGTTAATGATGATCTCATCATTGAACGAGGGTTGGAAAATGGATACTTAAGAAGAGACAGTATGACAATGCCGATTTTTTGTTGATGCCATCAAGATCTGGTCAGTTTTGCTAATAACGATTACTCGACGAGATAACCATCAGAAGGGTTAATATGCAAATACTTCATACACATATATTTTAACCTAATACTTCTTCGAAGTTAAACTTCGCCCTAGTAACGAGGGCCCTGTCGGCAGTGTAAAGGATTTGCAACCGGAGGATTGCGATTTCGAATACAACCAAAAAACATCGCGTACAAAAGGAGATGGTACACATTGTATCTGTCGTGGCCCCAAATGTCCAGTTTTGAGAGTGGGGTGCCAGCTCAGAAATGACATCCTCATCAGACCATGGCTCAAAATTACTTGTTGTTATTTTCGGATCTTTGTCTTTGGGTTGGATCGCGGACAGTCGCTAATGTACTACTGTATTGCACCAGTACGACGTTAACTTTTTTTTTAATTTCCAATGGCAAGGCTGGGTACAGATTGCAAAGACAAATACAATACATGATACAATACAGAAATACAAATACAGTACAGAATTGACCGAAGTCATTGTAGCCTTATACAAGGCCAGAAGTGATGGTCACTTGTGAAGGGGCACACAGTGGGTGGAACATCATTGTCCCAAACAAAGGACAGCACAAATTACATCCATGCCCTGACCCGGATTCGAACCAGGAACCTTCCGATCCAGAGGCCAACACCTTGACCACTAGACCGGTTGGTCGGCTTACTAAACCGGCGACGTTAACTAAAATACAAAATACGGGCCTCGTAACTATTGGCCTTTTCGATACGACAGTTTTTGAAACACGCAAATTTAAAGGTTTTCAATACACACAAATTGAAATCACGAAATACTCATTCGAAATTATGGGCCGACCAACCGGTATAGTGGTTAAGGTGTTAGCCTCTAGATCGGAAGGTTCCTGGTTCGAATCCGGGCCAGGGCATGGATGTTTGTAATCGTATGGTGTAGAGGCAGATGGTGCACCTCAAATCTATCGTGGCAGAAAGTCCTCACGTTGGGTTGGTGTGGAACTTTGGAGAGTAGGGTGCCAGCCCAGATGTTGCTTCGTCATCTGACCGCCGACCAACCGGTATAGTGGTTAAGGTGTTAGCCTCTACATTAGAAGGTTCCTGGTTCGGGCATGGATGTTTGTAAGCGTATGGTGAAGAGGCGGCTGGTGCACCTCAATTCTGTCGTGGCCGAAAGTCCTCACGATGGGTTGGCGTGGAAGTTTGGAGAGTGGGGTGCCAGCTCAGGCGTTGCTTCGTCATCTGTGCCCTGACCCGGACCGTGGTTCAAAATTACAAGGTGTTGTCCTCGGATCTTTCCCTTAAGGGACTGATCTCGGACAGTCGTCAATAGCCCGTTGTGTTGCTCTAGTACGACGTTAACTAAAATTACCATTACCATGGAAATTATGGGCTTCACTGTTTTTATTGCAGCCGAGGTAGCCCAGTTGGATAAAGTAGCGGGTTAAAAACCCCAGGGATACTGGAGCTACACAACCGGCTAATGACGACGTTCTGGGATCAATTCGAGGACGACACCACGTAATTTCGAACCACGGTCAGTTGACGAGGTAACACCCGGAATAGCACCCCACACCTCATAACTATCACACCACTCCAATCACGCACAAGACAGAATGCAACCCAGTAGAAGCACGAAACATTTAAAAAAGAAGTCCAAGACAGAGATAAGATTTAGATAATGTAAAATGTGTAAATGAGAATAAAAATATTCAAATAGTTAGATAATAAAAAGACCATTTAACTGACCAGAAAAAATTAATAATTTAATTTACAAATGCAAATAATTTTGAAAGCTAGAAATTTAAAGGATGGAATTACAAAACTTGATAAAAATAGATATACAAAAGGGTCATTTTGAAATTGGGAAAAAATATGACAAGATATTTTAAAAACCAGTCGAACAAAATATGCGAAAAGGTTTGAATGGGGAATTTCCCCAACCAAATCTCGAAGATTCAAAATTGTAGTTTAACAAAATTAAAACGTTGGTGACTAAAAACAGGACAGACAATTAAAACACCAAAAACAGAAAAAGGAGTTGAACATGAATTGCAATGGGGTCGCTCTGTCCTAGTAAAATATGACGAAGAGTGAATTGTGTTCAATGCAGATCAGTTTTACATCTCCACCGCATTGAAGACAATGGCCACTGATGAATGATGGGTTTTATAGAATGTAATTTGTTGGCGACTCTTACATGTTTCCAACTCTTGCCACAAGGAGTCCTTGTGGACCGAAATTGATGTCACTAAGTGATGTATTGTGAGTGAGGCCTAAGAACATATTTCATTCATACCCTTTTCTGGTAATCGCAATTTCCTTGACGAAACTCGAAGCGCTCTAGTTGAAATAAATTATAGTACTCTTTAAAGCTTTTACCCTAGGTCGTGAAAACACCTACTTTATTTAATCAGACACAATTAACTTCATTCACTGAATAGTGAACGCACTCTTTTTTTTACCGCATCCTATATTTTAAAATTATTCATTTCAAAATATTTTTGTAAAATTATTTATTTAAAAATATTAAAAAAAATTAATATTTAAAAATATTTTGCAAATTATTATTATTTTTAATTTTTTTAAAAATTATTTATATAAATTTATTTTTACAAACTTTTTATTTAAAAATATTTTTTAAATATTTTTTTTAATTATTTATTTTAAAAAATATATATTTTTTTAATATTTAAAAAATTAACGGGATAGACCTTTGATTCCATCATACTGCTTCGATTCGTATAAGCTGTTTAAAGTACAGTACTACACTCATTGCCATTAAAATATGCGCACCAAGAAAAAGTCTTCAAAATGAAATGAAATTTTACACATGTAAGTACTACTTTGATATAAGTAAGTGATTAGAAAATCGAAGAAAAGGGATCATTTTTATTGCAGAAAAAAGTACAAATTAACGGAAGTTTTAGTACTCTGTTGGACCCCCTCTAGCGCTAATGCACGATACGAGCGGGCATTGAGGCATACAAGTTCCGTATGATGTCAAAGACATCTCGTTCCACAGTTGATGTAAACGCGCCTCTAGTTCCACCAAACTCGATGGGTGTCCAACTTGCCGTCCCAAATGATCCCAGATATGCTCGATTGGTGACAAATCTGGGTATCAAGCAGGCCAGGGAAGGGTGGTAATGTGGCGAAGGCAGTCTTGTGACATCCTTGCTGTGTGAGGCCGAGCATTGCCTTGTTGAAAAATGGATCCTGGGAACTCTGCCATGAGTGGCATCACATGTGGCTGAAGGATGTAACAGACGTACCGCTGGGCTGTCATTGTGCAATGTATCAATATTAGGGATGACCGTGTATCGTAAGCAATGGCACGCCATACCATCACACCAGCTGTGGGAGCGGTGTGTCGATGTAAAGCGAAGGCAGGATTGTGGCGTTCACCACGGCGCCTCCACACACGAACACAATAGTCATCACTGCTCAAATTGAATCTAGATTCGTCGCTGAAGACGACCTAGTTCCATTCCGTTGCAGTCCAATCCCGTCGTGCGCGACACCACTCCAAACGAAGGCGTCGGTGGGTAGGCGTCATTGGCAGCACACGTAATGGGCGCCGCGATACTAGATGTCCTTCAGCCAGGCGCCTTGCGATGGTTCGGGAAGACACAGGGGCCAGTAGTGAAGGTGCTGCCTGTGTCTGGATAGCGGCCAATGAGTCATTTGGCCCTGCGCGTGCGTTTCGTATGATGTGACGGTCTTCTCGACGACTGGTCTGTCGAGGGCGTCCTGAGCCTGGTCGCCGTGTAAATGACGTTTCTTCTGTCCACTGGTCCCAACACCTCCACACAGTAAAATCAGAACTGCCTACTTGACGAGCTACTCGCCGAGCTGACCACCCAGCTTCCATCATCCCGATGATTCTTCCCCTCTCGAACTCTGACAGCTGCTCATATTGTCTTCGATGGCGGCGTAACGACATGTCTACCTCAGCGTTTCCTTTGCAAAAGATTAAGTACACTCAAACAAGCTCTGCTTACCTGTTTTATACTCCAAGGAGAACGAAGTTCAACGCCCTCTAGTGGCATTACGCAATGCGCAATCACGCTGCATTTCTAATCATTTGCATATCTGGCGGACATGTATCTTCATGCCAAGTTTCGTTACGATCCACAATTATTTCTTGGTGCGCAAATTTTTATGGCAATGAGTGTATTTCTCTAACTTTCCTGGTGGTTGTCTCTACGAAATATCCAGTCTTTTAGCGAAATCGGATCAGAACTCTATGGACGAGATATTTCGTCATTCAAAGAAAACTGTTCAGATCGTGATCTCACCACCATAAAAAAAAAAATTGGCGATTTCTTGTCGATGAGACAACTCATCAGTGGAAAAATTGGTCAGATATCGATGGACGAGATATCTCGTCGAAACCACTTGGAGGGGTAATTTTAACAACATCCGGCTACAATTTCACTAAATAAAGATGGCTTTTAAGAGTGATAGGTAGGTATTTTTTATCGATAGGTAGACATTATCTGGTGCAACACAACGGGCTATTGGCGACGGTCCGGGATCAAACGCGAAAGGAAAGATCCGAGGGCAACGTAATTTTGAACCACTTTCATTTGACAACAAAGTCACATATGAGTTGGTACCCCAATATCCAAATTTCCACACCATGCCAACGTGGGGATATTTGAAACCACGACAAATTAAACGTACACCAGCCCCCTTGTACACGACGGTTTTATATTAGACTCCATTCCATGACCCATATTGTTATTCATACACTCAGGATCTTCGACATCACGCCATCTATTATAGGAGAATAACACGTAATTTTGAACCACTGGCAGTTGACGAGATCACATCTGAGCTGGCACCCCTCTCCAAATTTCCACCACACCAACGTGAGGACATTTAAGGCCATGACAGATTTAACGTACACCAGTTCTCATTGAACACGACGGTCTTTGATTGGACTCCGTTCATCGAAATACACTTACCATCACCCATGCTGTCATTCCTACACTCAGAAGCTTCGAAATCGCGTCATCTATTTGCAGTGTCAACATTTTTAAAACACCGATGTCGATGACTTCCTATTATTTATATTTCGCCTCGGATAAAGAGGAAAGGAAATCCATTTTTCAGTCTCCAAAAATACAATCACTCCGGGGGGGGGGTAAAGTAGTTTCTGATGGTGCCTGCATTCGGAATTCAGCATTGAATCAAGGGGCGTAAAATCCGTTCCAAGATAATACGTTTCAAGCGTATGTTATGACCTGCGAGGCAGAAGTTCTTTTATGACGAATTGAGGCCAACTCCCTTTACTTAATTTATGTCATTCTTTCCCATTAATCCAGCCCAATTATGCTAACACCTGCGGGCCCGATTCTCGTGAGGTTAGACTCGATGTTAATTCACTGTTCTTCGAGAGAGTAATTGGGTCTATTATCTGTCAGTTTTCAACGGGGGGTGCGCGTGTACCCCTTGGGGTTACGGTGTTAACCCTCTTGGTCGATGTCTCGCCCAGGTAATTCGCCATTAGCAAAATTGACCCGATCGCGATGGACAAGATAACTCGTCATTTGAAGAAAAGTGACCGGATCTTGATGTCATTAAAACAAAAATTGTCAACACCTTGATGACGAAATATCTCGTCATCAGCAAAATTAATCAGATCTTGATGGACGAAATATCTTATGATATGCGTAGAGGGTTGAAGACACCGTCTTTTTAGACCTTTAGAATAATGCTTGCTTCTAACGAAGCAGTGAATAGCCCATTGTGTTTCTCCATTGCGACGTTGATTAAAGTACCTGCCAACAAAGCCAGTGAGGTCTTAAATATGACATGACTTTAGTGAGACGAATTTCCGCTCCTGGTCATCAAGACAATCACCAGGAACGGAAATTCGTCTCACAAAGGTCATGTCTTGTGGGTCTGCTTTTTTATCTTGTTATTAACACAACTGACCAGATCTTGACGAACTAGATCTTTCGTCGAAACCACTTGCAGGACATAAACTATGAGCGTTGATATTTTTGAGAAATGTAGTAATGCTTTCAACCCCGAACACAGTTTGTGACCAACTAACTGCATCTGTTGGTTTGAAGAATGCAGGCAATGTTTCTAACCTTTAGAAGTATTCTAATAATACTAACTATTCTATATAATACTTTGAAAATATTATATTATTTCTTTCCTTGGAACAGAATAAAATACTCGTCCATCAATACTCTTCTAATGACGAGTTATAGTCATCAACATATTGCTAAGTTTTTATATGATGAGACCAGGTCAGTTTTCATACTGACGAGATATTTCGTTCATTAATACTCTTTTAATGACGAGTTGTAGTCATTAAAACACGTCGTTTAATGACGAATTTTTTTATTATGACGATATCAAGACCGTCAGTTTTTATAATGACGAGATATCTCGTCCATCTATACTCTTCTAATGACGAGTTATAGTCATCAATATATTGCTGAGTTATTTTATGCTGACGAGATCAAAACAAGATCAGTTTTCATAATGACGAGATATCTCGTCCATCAATACTCTTCTAACGACGAGTTATAGTCGTCTACATATTGCTGAGATTTTTACGATGACGAAATCAAGATCAGGTCAGTTTTCATATTGACGATATATCTCGTCCCTCTTTTCATGACGAGTTATAGTCATCAACATATTGCTGAGTATTTTTTATTATGACGAGATCAAGACTGTCAGTTTTCATAATGACAAGATATCTCGTCCATCAATACTATTCTAATGTCGAATTATAGTCGTCAACAACATATTGCTGAGATTTTTACGATGACGAAATCAAGATCAGGTCAGTTTTCATATTGACGATATATCTCGTCCCTCTTTTCATGACGAGTTATAGTCATCAACATATTGCTGAGTTTTTTTTATTATGACAAGATCAAGACTGAGTCAGTTTTCCTAATGACGAAATATCTCGTTCATCAATACTTTTATAATGACGAGTTATAGTCGTCAACATATTGCTGAGTTCTTTTTATTATGACGAGATCAAGACTGTCAGTTTTCATAATGACAAGATATCTCGTCCATCAATACTATTCTAATGTCTAATTATAGTCGTCAACAACATATTGCTGAGATTTTTACGATGACGAAATCAAGATCAGGTCAGTTTTCATATTGACGATATATCTCGTCCCTCTTTTCATGACGAGTTATAGTCATCAACATATTGCTGAGTTTTTTTTATTATGACAAGATCAAGACTGAGTCAGTTTTCCTAATGACGAAATATCTCGTTCATCAATACTTTTATAATGACGAGTTATAGTCGTCAACATATTGCTGAGTTCTTTTTATTATGACGAGATCAAGACTGTCAGTTTTCATAATGACAAGATATCTCGTCCATCAATACTATTCTAATGTCGAATTATAGTCGTCAACAACATATTGCTGAGATTTTTACGATGACGAAATCAAGATCAGGTCAGTTTTCATATTGACGATATATCTCGTCCCTCTTTTCATGACGAGTTATAGTCATCAACATATTGCTGAGTTTTTTTTATTATGACGAGATCAAGACTGAGTCAGTTTTCATAATGACGAAATATCTCGTCCATCAATACTCTTCTAACGACGAGATACCTCGTCGAGACAACCACCAGGATAGAAAAACAACTTTCTTGAAAGAGGCTTGACTTAGAAAAAAAATTACCCCGAAAATCGAGAATTCGCTGAGCGAAGAAATGAAAGCAAAAAGTAGCTTTACAAAGTTCGATCAAATTTCCCTTCGGTCGCTCCAATATAAAATCGCGACACAACGCTCCAAGACCACTGACCCAGCGACTCGGAAATAAAACTCACTTCAAAACTCCTCAAGGTCTGTCCGTCTAGGTTTTATAGCCATGTCGCTTGGCATCCCGCACTCGTAAAACATGCAAAGGAAGGCCCGGTCTTTTATTCATTAGGCGGACCAGTCCGATGAGAAATAAATCATTGTGAGGGCCGAAATTACGGGCAGATGGGAGAAAAACATAAAGCCGTAATGAACCGTAATTGCGGTGATAATTTTACGCCCTTAATATGTACGGCTAATTATCGCTCTCGGAGTTTAAGATGCATGGATGATCCATAGAGGACATTGTTCCAGTCTTGAATTTTGTTGTCCGTTTTGGGATGAAGGTGATAAATTTGTGGTATTTTTAAGCGATGCTTGGGGGAGTAATTTAATGGAGTATTGGCTTTCGTATTTGGAAGGGTGACAGAGTGAGTTGGTTTTTGAGTTACTTGCTAAATTTGTGTCTGGCATCACGTTTTGGTGGCATTTAAATTGGGAAAACGTTTCTCGAAAAGCGTGCCTTACATACGTATCCTTTATTTGGAATGTGGCATCAAGCCTGCATCTATTCAGAATAATTAAATAATTACTTCTATCTGTTTGGATTCAAAAGAGTTTTTCCAACTTCCGTCAATCAAGGTTGGAAAACTAACGGATTGGGAAGGTAGGTATTTAATTAATGTCGCATTATAGTAACACAACGGGTTATGGGGGACTGCCTGGTATCCATCCCGAGGGAAAAGAATCCGAGGACACCACGTAGTTCTGGACCACGGTCAGATGACGAGGTCACACCAGAGCTAATCAACACTCTCCAAACTTTTACACCACACCAACATGAGGAGATTTGATGATACCACGACCGATTTAACGTGCAGCATCCCCTTTGTACACACGGTCTTTTTTTGGATTCGAACTTCCAACACTTCGGTTGTTATTTTGCTGATCTTCCAACTGGGATACCGCCTCCGCAATGATATTTTCAACATTTTATATTTATTAAATCAACAATGAAAACGCTTTATGTCTATTTATTTACTCTTCGGTCAGTTACTTCGGTTTTATGACGAAAATGCCGCATTTATCCATGCTGCCCTATACGCAAGATAACTTCAAGTAACGTATATACAAATTTGGAATTCAACGAAAGACTAAACTTTATAATATGCCAGATTCAAGCAAGATTAAGAATTGCATATAAAATCTAGTATGAATCTTGTTGTGGTCTACTTAAAAGCTGCCAGTCAAAGCACATGTGAAGCAGTAGTAATAGTCGCATAAAATTTAAAATGTAATAGCAAAACAAGTCTCGTTTTAAACGGTCCCTAGTTGATCAATATTATTGTTAATGTGATTAACAGTTTCGATTGATAGGTGTTTTAATATAGCTTCAATCAACCCGTCACTCATTCGGTCAAAGTTTTTCGAAGGGGAGAGACGTGTTACATTTATGAGTTTCAAAATGGTTTTCAATTCAGATTTGGGCTTTCTTGTCTTGACTTAGGCTGTCTGCAATTGGCAGGAAGAAAAGAGGAAAAGTTTCTGGTCCAAAGAGTGGTATAAACTAGGGATGCAATGTCGATGTTTTCAAAACATCGATGTAATAATTTGGTAATTTTTAGTTAACGTCGTACTAGAGCAACACAACGGGCTATTGACGACGGTCCGGGATCAGTCTCTTAAGGGAAAGATCCGAGGACAACACCTCGTAAATTTGAACCACGGTCAGATGACGAAGCAACACCTGAGCTGGCACCCCACTCTCCAAACTTCCACGCCAACCCAACGTGAGGACTTTCGGCCACGACAGATTTAAGGTGCACCAGCCGCCTTTACACCATACGTTTACAAACATCCATGCCCGGACCCGAATTCTAACTAGGAACCTTCCGATCTAGAGGCTAACACCTTAACCACTATACCGGTTGGTCGGCCAAAACATCGATGTATTGGAGCCGCTGTTTTTAAAACATTATTTTTAAATGAAAAATTTACCATTATAAAAATTAAAAAATAACCATGTAGCATAATTTTTATAATCAGTAAATTGAACATACTTTTAGACCAAAGTGGCCAAGGTAAAAGGTGTGAAAAGTAGGGATGAGACATCGATGTCGATGATTTATAAAAACATTGTTGTATTTACCATCGATTTATTGGAGCCGATGTATGTTTAACATCGATGTTTTGACATTGTCGATGTTTTAGTTTTGAATGAAAAAAGCACCATAGTAAAAATTAAAAAAAAAATGTGCAACTAAGTATTTGACAGAGATGACGACATCCGTCCCATCAGAAAGAGATTTTTCCCTAACTGGTGAAAAAAGAAGTCGGCTTAAGATGGAGAAAGTTAAACTACTTTTTTACAAACTGTAAATAATAAATATTGGGACCTATAATAACTATAGGCCCCAATATTTTTTATTTACAATAAATAAAAAATATATTTGTTGTGTTTCCCCCTCCTAATAAGTTGATAAATAATTAATAATAACTAACAATAATTATTGTTATGTACCTACCTAATTATACTTATAGTTAGTAGTACGTGTGTCAAATTGTTGCAAATATTACTTTATGTTATTCAATTTGAAAACAAAAGATTTGTTAATTGTTATTATTAATTTTTTTTTACTTGGTTTTGACAGTTAAAATTAGTCTCACTTATAAATTAATAAACAGGCAAATGACAAATTAAAGTCACCCCTCAGCGAATATTAATGTTTGAGGTTGCTATACCAGTTTTAAGAAATGGGGGGAAAGTTTAAATACACTGATGTTAAAAAATATCGATGTGTTTTGGTCGATGTATTATAAGCATCAACGTACGAAGAATATTTATTTTCTGTTTTAATTTTCCCTCAGTATAGTCTGGTTTGTATTCTTTTAACATATCAACCATATTTTGCAAAGCAATACTTCTTTTGTTTTTGTTTAAATATTCATTTGACTTAACTTTCCACAACTCAGGACTATCACGATATAGTGTAATTAAAAGCGTCACAAACTCCCGTTCCACGAAAGAATTGCTTTTCGTGGGCTGAATGCATCCTTCATGTTGTTTGTTGTCTTAAACGAAGCTGCCTTAACGATTGAAAATTGCGTATCTTACATGATCAATTGGCTCCGTCAATGGCGCCAGTCAATATCCTTCAATCAAAATTTCTATCAATGTCCATCAATCAAAATTTCTATCAATGCACTTCAATCAAAATTTCTATCAATGTCCTTCAATCAAAATTTCTATCAATGTCCTTCAATCAAAATTTCTATCAATGCACTTCAATCAAAATTTCTATCAATGTCCTTCAATCAAAATTTCTATCAATGCACTTCAATCAAAATTTCTATCAATGCACTTCAATCAAAATTTCTATCAATGTCCTTCAATCAAAATTTCTATCAATGCACTTCAATCAAAATTTCTATCAATGTCCTTCAATCAAAATTTCTATCAATGCACTTCAATCAAAATTTCTATCAATGTCCTTCAAGCAAAATTTTCATCAATGTCCTTCAATCAAAATTTCTAATAATGTCCTTCAAGCAAAATTTTCATTAATGTCCTTCAATCAAAATTTCTAATAATGTCCTTCAATCAAAATTTCTAATAATGTCCTTCAATCAAAATTTCTAGCAATATCCTTCAATCGATATTGCGCCAATCGCCTCCTACACGATCAATTGGTTCCTTCAATGAGCATCATTGACAATACTATTGACAATATTATTGACCTTCTACAGACTCCTTTAAACCCTATTGCGGTAGCAATTGAAGCATTGCGGATTCAAACGGCGAAATCAACATTGGGATATATTTTTCTAATGTTTTGGTTTGTCAGACATTAATGAATAATGGTATTTACTTTTTTTTTTGTTGGGTTAGCCCTATCTAACCATATAAAGGTAGGGCTGACATTGCATATCTTACGTTCTAATAGCGGTAGAGCTCCGTGTTTAAATGCGTTTTTCTGGAACAAGCATTTGTTGAATTCGCCATTCGTATCCATAACGCCTCAATATTAGATGCTCAGATACAAAATTTATCGGGTAAAACCAAAATGTGCCAATTAAGTATGAAAGAGACGCGTTGAAGATCTCGTCAATAATTTTAAATTTTAAAATTAAAAACAAAATAATACTTCTTAAGAAAATTCCATGGATAAATCTAGTAGCCAGATTCTGTTTTACTTTCATGATTGCCAATGCTTGGTAACAAACCTTCGAAAACGGCATCCCTTTGAATATATTCGTAAAGATAAATCCGAAGATATTTCTTTCGTCTTCTATAAGTATGCAATTAACGTCATTTTTGAGCAACACAAAGGATTATTGGCGACGACCCGGGATCAATCTCTAAAATAAATATCCGAGGACAACAACTCGTCATTTTGAACCACGGTGAGATGATAAGGTAAAAACCTAAACTCCCACCAACAAACTTCCCCACGAAGCCAACTTGAGGACATTTGGGGCCACGACAGATTTAACGTGCACCAAGCCCCCAAATCTATAACCGGTCGTTGGTTCGACCGAGTTCCAATCCTGCGGTGGCCAATCCGCTACTCTTCCAACCGCGCTTCTACGGCCCATTGGAGAAAAGGACATTTTCGTTGACCTCAAATGAATTTTCAAAAAAGTCGACAAAATTCTGAAACTAGGTAGGTATTTTAATTAACGACGCACTGGAGCAACACAACGGGCTATTGAAAGACAGTCCGGATCAATTCCAAAAGGAAACATCGTAGGTAATGGTAATGGTAATGATAATTTTAGTTAACGTCGTACTAGAGCAACACAACGGGCTATTGACGACGGTCCGGGATCAGTCCATTAAGGGAAAGATCCGAGGACAACACCTCGTAATTTTGAACCACGGTCAGATGACGAAGCAACACCTGAGCTGGCACCCCACTCTCCAAACTTCCACACCAACCCAACGTGAGAAACATCGTAGGAAAACACCACATAATTTTACGAATCTTTTACTCTTCCTTGGATCACCATTCCAGACGTCAGGATGGCAATCGTTCGTTCACCAAGAGCTCATATATCTGCTAAGAGCTGGCCGATTTTCATGAAACCCTTCATACGTATATGCATAGTAAATCTCATTTTGTAGGGAGCATTTTTGACTTGGGGTTGATATCCGACACCCTGGACAATTTTCCGGCAATTATGTCAAGAGGGCGACCGCTCGATCACCAAATAGCTCTTGCTAATAGTCTATATCTGCTAATAACAGCTAGATGACGAGGCAACACCCGAGCTGGCACCCCTCTCCAAACTTCCACACCATGCCACAATTAGTAGCCAAGACAGATTTAACGCCAGCCTTTGTCCACGAAGGTCTCTGGTTGAATTCGAACTCGCAACCCTCCGTTGGTCTTTCAATCGGGCTAACCTCTCGGCCTTTTTAAAACTAGGAAAACTGGCTTTAAAAGAAACCCCGCCAAGGCTGAAAAACAGTTACAAAAAGTCGCATAATAATCGCCTGTGGCAACCCTGTTACTGACGTTTATAGATGCACGATATTTATGTAAGTGCCATTCTCGGCTTCCCTTTTTGAGTATTGGCGCAGTGGGACTATCGGTACCGCAAACAGGTCTCAAAGGAAATCCGATCGGCCGTTGACTGAATACGAATATGCTCGAACTTTCCCATGGCCAACGAAAAGTAACCCGATGTTCGGATTACATGTTTTGGAAAAAAACACTCGCCTTATTGGGTATCGTTTTTCCAGCTCTAGTACTCAACTCTTGTAGCACTATAGTGTCCTCAAATGAAGACATTACTTATGCACGTAAAACAGTATTAAACAGGGATTATTAATAAGATTGTATTCCGCATCCCGCGAGAAGGAGGTTGCGTGGTTTTGGACGAGTCTATTTTCTTAACGTCGTACTAGAGCAACACAACGGGGATTAACGGCGGTCCAGGATCCATCCCCTAATGGAAAGATCCGAGGACAACACTATGCAATTTTGTACCACGGTCAGATAAGCAGGCAACCACCTGGGATGGTACCCCACTCTCCGAACGTCCTCCTTCGGACATATCTACGTGTTATTCGGACATATCATCAGTGTAGACAAATTAAATACAATCGATTAGATTTAACAATCACTGCATTCAACGAATGAATCTCATGTATCTATGTTGAGCAAGAACAGCTTCAATATGTAGAGTCAGCCTCGACTTTCTGTCACATAAGAAAAAACATTTCAATGTTTTAAAGTTACTGTAATATTATTCCAAGATCAAAAAAAGTATTGTTTGAATCCGAGGACAACACCTCGTAATTTGAACACGGTCAGATGACGAGGCAACACCTAAGTTGGCACCCCACTCTCCAAACTTCCACACCAACCCAACGTGATTCGAAAGATGAGATGGTAAGATGGTGGTGATGGTGATTTTAGTTAACGTCATACTAGAGCAACACAACGGGCTATGTCGCATGCTATGTGAGTTTGCAGTGGGGTGCCAGCTCAACTCGGAGTGTGACCTCGTGATCTAACTGTTATCGGCAAATAGTCAAATATCAATAGCTATTTGGTGATCGAGCGGTCACACTCTTGACATTGTTGCTGGAAAAACGTCCAGGATGTCAGTAATAATTGGTAATTATTAGTTAACGACGTACTAGAGCAACACAACGGGCTATTGACCACGGTCCGGGATCAATCCCTTAAGGGAAAGATCCGAGCACAACACTTCGTAGTTTTGAACCACGGTCAGATGACGAAGCAACACCTGAGCTGGCACCCCACTCTCCTAACTTCCACACCAACCCGACGTAAGGACTTTCGGCCACGACTGATTTAATGTGCAACAGCTGCCTCTACACCATACGCTTACAAACATCCATGCATTGACACAGATTCGAACCAAGAACCTTCATATCTAGAGGCTAACACCTTAGCCACTTGACCGGTTGGTTGGCGACGAGTTTATTAATTAAATTAGGGGTGGTAACTCTAACCAAATTTCTTCCACAATTAGCAGGGCTGTCTCTAGGATCAGCTGAGTAGGGGAATTTTTCCAGAAACGTTCTGAAGTTTTTTTTTATCGTAAACATTTCATGACAAGAGATATAATTGACTGTAATCACTTGTAAGCATTTATTTTTGAACATCTCCTACTTCTAAATTTAAACTAAAGGCGTGTTTTTCTCAAAATGTGTTTTTTTATGTAAAGCGCAGGATATTTCAAAAAGTTGCAAACTTTTTTTTTATGAGAAATTTTATATTTACAATCTTTATATACTACTTTATAACTTATACACCATTTTATTTTCAAATATTGACTGTATTTCTGTTTATGAGGATTTTACTAAAAATTTTCATAAAAAAATTACTCTTTTTTTTTAATTGGAAAAAAAGTGTGTATAGCTTATAGACCATACTATTAAAAACAAGTTAAAACAAATTCTGGGGTTTTATCTTAAATACATTGCACTGCGCACCGTGAAATGTATGAATTCTAAACATTTGTAAAAAATACAAAGTTCAAATTAATATTTAAAATAATTTTTAAAGTTTTTTTTTTAAACAAACCGGTTGTATTTATTACTCAGATAATATGTCTTCTGACTGCAACAAAATTTTTGTTCAAAACTGAGTTTGAAAAAAATATATGGTAAAACGAAAATCCTATTCAAAACGTGCTTCCTTCTTCATTTTAACAGTCCTGAGACCCTCTAACCTCTTGACTACGGCTATAGATGTAACTGGCGCGATTCTTATAACTTTCAAATGGCAACTGCTGTGCTGTACCGTAAACGTTTCATAACAAGAGATATACACAGTCCAGTTACATTAATGTGACCACCTGTCAAAGGGCAGAATAACCACCTTTGGCAGAGCGGACGGCTGCGAGACGTGCAAGAAGAGAGTCAATTAGGTTTCTGAAGGTGTTCACTGGGATATTGAGCAATGCCGACTCCAGTGCCGTGGCCAGTTGCGCTAGATTACCTCCCTCCTCCAGCCTGGATCCTTCCGGCAATTGTTGCAGGGTGTTTGCTTTCAGACTTTTCACGCCGTATACGCCAACGTCCATCTGTCCGATGGAGCATAAAACGTGATTCATCGGAAAAAGCCGCCTGTCGCCACTGTGTGGACGTCCAGTTGCGGTACTGGCGTGCAAATTCCAGCCTTCGTCGCCGATGAACATCGGTCAGCATAGGTGCATTAACCAGGCGTCTGCTGTGGAGGCCCATGAGCAGCAACGTTCGCTGAACCGTTGTTGAGGATACACTCTTGGTAGCCCCTTGGTTCATCTGGGCGGTCAGTTGCTCAACAGTTGCACGTCTATTCGCCCGAACGCATCTCCGTAGCCTTCGTTCGCTTCTGTCATCTATAGACCGTGGTGCACCTCATGTGCCACGCCGCTGATTTTGGATAGTGCCATTTTGCCATGCACGGTATACTTTTACCACGGCGGCACGCGAACAGTCCACAAAATTAGCCGTTTCCGAAATGCTTCCACCCTTGGCCAGAAAGCCAATAATCATGCCCTTTTGGAGGTCGGATAAATCGCTACGTTTCTGCATTACGCCAACGATTGAAATGCTTTCCGATGCCCTAGGAAATCCTTTATATACGTTCCACTGCAATGTGCTACCTCCTGCCTTTTGTGATTGGTTATTTCACGTTGACGTCGAAAGTAGGTGGTGGTCAGATTAATGTGACTGGACTGTGTAATTGATTGTAATCACTATAGATATATCTGGCGCGATTCTTATAACTTTCAAGGGTCAACTGCTGTACTAGTCGTAGTATAAATTCTTTCTTGGCGCGATCAATATACAATTAGCTGAACCGGAAGTAGTCTAAAAGTTAAGTTACACTAGAGCAAAATTATCCGTCATTTTGTTTCCTTTAAGGTCCACATGGGAATGAATACATTGGAAATGTAGAGGCAGCAGTAGTCCAGTTGGAAGATTAGAGTATTAGCAACCGGAGGATTGTGAGTTCGAAACTCGATCCAAACCAGACAGTCTTATACGTGGGGAATGGTGCAAGTTAGATTAGTCAAAATTTTTGCGTTTTGGCCTCAACTGTCCTCACTTTCGCATGCTATGTGAGTTTGCAGTGGGGTGCCAGCTCAACTCGGAGTGTGACCTCGTGATCTAACTGTTATCGGCAAATAGTCAAATATCAATAGCTATTTGGTGATCGAGCGGTCACCCTCTTGACATTGTTGCTGGAAAACGTCCAGGATGTCGGTAATAATTGGTAATTATTAGTTAACGACGTACTAGAGAAACACAACGGGCTATTGACCACGGTCCGGGATCAATCCCTTAAGGGAAAGATCCGAGCACAACACTTCGTAATTTTGAACCACGGTCAGATGACGAAGCAAGACCTGAACTGGCAACCCACACTCTCCAAACTTCCACACCAACCAAACGTGAGGACTTTCGGCCACGACAGATTTAAGGTGCACTAGCCGCCTCTACACCATACGATTACAAACATCCATGCTTGGACT
Organism: Metellina segmentata; assembly: GCA_947359465.1. Taxonomy (NCBI): domain Eukaryota; kingdom Metazoa; phylum Arthropoda; class Arachnida; order Araneae; family Tetragnathidae; genus Metellina; species Metellina segmentata. The sequence goes on from OX375883.1 coordinate 45,355,038, forward strand.
CGGATTCGAACCAGGAACCTTCCGATCTGGAGGCCATCACCTTAACCACCATACCGGTTGGTCGGCTCCAGGATGTCGGATATAAAACCCAAGTCAAAAATGATCACTACAAATGAAATTTACAAAGCACATCCAGTGCCGTAACTAAGCACTCCAGTGCAACAATTTGCATTTAGGCCCCTTAATTAATTAGGTATTATTATGGCAAATTCATTAATTACATCATCTTAGTTAATATTTTTAACGATATTGTATTCCATTAAAATAATAGAACGATTTGGATAATCGTTCTTGTCCGATAGTTGATCTAAAATAGTTTTTTATTAATTTCAACTTGCTAAAACTTCTCTCTTCACGAAGCAATAGAAACGGGAAGACGTTGAAATAATTGAATAGCGACATTTATAGTTGGGTAAGACTCAATTAAACCAAAATCGTTAAGAATATTAAGCGAAGATGCAGTTTCTATATTTTGTATAAGAGTCGTTACTTGAAGCTTAAAACTTTCAATTTCACATGCGAATTCGTACTTTTTAAATCTTTGCTATATTTAATAGCGAGATTTACAGACAATTTTGTTTTAGATAGGCAATACTCATGTACTGTAAAGACAAGCCATAGAGAAAGCAAAAATCGTCACAGATAGTTTTCATTTTTTGATAATGCCAATCTATTTAAGACAGTAGTGTGTCAAGAACACTGTAAATTTGTATTTTATATAATTATTCGTGTGTTAAGTTACTTACTTCATCTATTTCCCCTCTATCTTTGGGTTCTCTCTCTTTTGGGTCACCTGCCTACTTACGGCACTAAGCATATCTGAAGGGTTTCATGAAAATTGGTCAACTCTTAGCAGATCTATAAGCCCTTAGTAAACGAACGATCGCCATCCTGATGTCTGGAATGGTGAATATCTACCAAGGAAGATTAAAATATTCGTAAATTATGTAGTGCTTTCCTCAGATGTTTCCTTTTAGGATAGATCCGGACTGTCTTTCAATAGCTCGTTGTGTTTCTCCAGTACGACGTTAATTAAAATACCTACCTAGTTTCAGAAATTTTGACGACTCTTTTGAAAACTCATCAAAGATCAACGAAAATGTCCTTTTGTTACAACGGGCCGTAGAAACGCTGTTGGAAGAGTAGCGGATTGACCACCGAAGGATCGGAACTCGGTCCAACCAACGACCGGTCATGTATTGTATTTGGGGGCTTGGTGCATGTTAAATCTGTCGTGGCTCCAATGTCCTCGGGTTGGCTTCGTGTGGAAGTTTGTTGGTGGGAGGTAACCGTGGATCAAAATGACGAGTTGTTGTCCTCGGATATTTACTTTCGAGATTGATCCCGTGTCATCGCACATCCAGTCATGTAAGTGAGGCTGGTGAACTTTAAGGCCCGGTGCACACATCCGGTTTTGCAACGTGCGGCGCCGCAACGCAACTGCGACCTGAGATACATTAGATCAAATGGAGCAGTGCTCACATGCCTCCAGCGCCACTGGGGCAACACACGTCCAACTTGCGTGCAATTGGTACCGCAGTTCCCCACGGCGACGCACGGTCGCCGCACACGAGTCTCCGTTCTGAAGTACCTTGTTTTCATAAACAAATAGAATATAAATATTAATTAATAAATGGTTGTATCTAGTAACGTCTACTTTGTTTCAAAAAATATTTTTTTTTAACACCAAGTAAGCGAAATAAATTCTCGATTCTTCGATTGAATGAATATCGCAAATGGCGCGAAATGAGTTCGTGCGTCATTTCACGGTTATGTGTGCATAGTTGAGCTTGGGTGCCGCAGTGGCGCCGCACGTTGAAAAACCGGATGTGGGTACCGGGCCTAAATCAGTCGTAGCCTCAAATGTCTAGCTTAGGGGTTGATTTCGGCATCTGACAGTGGTTCAAAACTACAAGGTGCGATCTTTCCCTTCAGAAAGGCGTCGCCCATCCCGCTGTATTGCTCTAATGCGATGTTATTCTTCAGCTACCAACCACCCAAGTCATAAATGCTTAATAAAATGCATCTACTAAGCATTTCTGATATGAAAAAATCCCTCACTCAAATCTTCCCACAGATCCATGACTAAATAGTGAACCATGCATCCTTCTTTCCAACTTCATCAGTTTATTAATATTCTTTTCGGCCAGGACCACCTATAAACCATCAAATCTCAATTACGCCGACCTGACAAAAAGCCTAATGACCGGCACACGTTTCACCCGATGGGTTTTCTTCGACCAACCGGCCGGCTTGTTGCGTTCGGACCTTCTTACATAATCCCCACCAAGAACAATCCTGTTTCCACAGAGAAACAACCCGCCGGATGTATTTTTGTTTCACATTCGGCTGTCCCCAGAGTCGTTTTGTCTGCTTCATTAACTTTTACATTAAACGCAACAGTTTCCCCTTTCGTAATGACTTTCTTCGGCGACACACGCACGTAGAGAAAGGCCGCACGGCGTTCATGTTTTCCGATGCGGGAATCAGGTGTTAGGCAGTGTGGCATTTTTTGGCTTTCGCACACCGAGATCCGTTCATTTGCATGAAAGTATCGTTTTCGGTTTCTTGCGTTTCGCTTTCGGAAAGGGGGAAATAAGAGGGTTGCTTCACGCGAAAGGGGTTGAGTAGGATTTTTCTATTCGATAAGCGAGCCTGGAGTTTTCGGGACTAAACTTGGGTATCTTTCGTTTCGCTTAACGAAAGATATTTTTGAAACGTCGTCCATCTTTAATTCTCCAAGGCACCCGGCCATTCCTTGTCGGGATTGGATGCTTGGGGTTTATGGCGTAAGGTCCAAAAGCGAACAAGTTGCGTCAAATACAAGATAGTGTATAACCCACACGATAAAAGTAAAATATTTAAAAACTAATAGACCAATACAAAGAAAAAAAAACTGGTCTGGTTTAACCACTTGTTGGTAGGCATGGTGTGGCCTTTGTCATGAAATAACCCTCCTGGTGGTTATCTTGGCAAGGTATCTCATCATTAGCAAAACTGACAGGATCTTGATGGAGTAGTTGTATCGTAATTAGCAAAAATTGTCATACGTTGATGGCCGAGGTATCTGGTCATTAGTAAGGCAACTTTTTGCAACAAATGCAACTTCTTTTCACACGTTCTACGCTGCATGTAAAGTACTAAAACCAAAATTCCTCTTATATGGGGTGAATAATAAGTGAGTTATAACCGCAACATAAATGCAACTTTCTGCATAAATGCAACCACCTGCAACTTCTTAAAATTCAGCTTAAAATTAATTAATATGAAATTACTACTTCAGTTTTTGACCTCTCAATTAACCCTTCGATCACATGTGTCTGATCTTACGAACGCCGAAGTATTGTGGATCAAACAAGAAGTTCATGGAAAGAAGGTGTTCGTTCCTAACATACGAAAGTGAAATAAATCGCAAGTACATTAACACATTGGTTGGCACTCTTGATAATCCTGAGGAAACTTGTATAATCGACTGCATAGTTTGTGAGGTGTGTTTCGATCATCAATATGTTGTTCGTGTCTTGGATATCACGTTTTAAAATCTCTGAATACTGAGCGAAAGGATTTTGCGCTTCTCGATACAGCATATTATATGACTGCAGCTGGCGCAGTTTTTCAATGTTAAAGAAATTACCGTCCAAGGATCAGCCATTCAACGTTCTTCTGTATTTAATGATGTATTATATAATACTGTTGTACAGGACTAAAATTTTCAATATATATTGAATTTTTTGATTTTTTATGAACAATTTACTTTAGAGTTTAGTGTATCGAAAATAAATGCAACTTTATTTCCATAAATGCAACTTTTCACATTTTTACTGCAACAAAAAAGTTGCCCTAGTCATTAGTAAAATTTCCAATATATTGATGGACACACACACAAGATATCTCGTCATCCGCTTAAATGGCCTGATCCCGATGGACGAGTTATCTCGTCATTAACAAAAATGATTCGATCTTGATGGACGAGAATTCTCGTCACTAGAAGAAAACTAGCAAACATTGACCTCGTCATCATCAGAAAATGGCCAATATATTGATCGACAAGATATTTCGTCATTAGAAAAATTGGTCAGATTTTGACAGACGAGATATCTCGTCGTTACCACTTGGAGAATTAACGCAGCAGGAAAGGGATATAACCCCAATATAGGTTCGAAGGTGGTCACCACCCTGGTCAAGTGAATACCGTACGGCCTTTATTTTTTAACATAAGAGCTGCTAACTTCATATCTTTTATATACACTGAAGTTCCAGAAAAATTGGTACGGACGAGTCTGTGCAAAATACATATCAACGCAACCTATCCATGTCATTCGTTGCGTCTGCCAATGCATATATAAAGTAATAGTCATAATAATATCAGTGGAAGAGTATAGAGATGATTCCGTCTTGAGAATGGCAAGTTATCATGATTTAAGCAATTTACAACGCGACTTACTAGTCGGGGTTCGTGAGATTTATCATAGAATTTCGGAGGTAAAAAAGAGGTTTGGAGTTTTATGTACCATTTCAAAGTTGTGTCGGAATTACAAGAATTATGGCAAAATCTAAACCCTACTATGCATGATTTTTTAATTTCATCTGAAAAAAAATCTATTTGATTTCTATAACAACATTAAGTTGATAAAAAAAATATTAAAAAAAATATATAAACTCTATGTTTTACTTTTTTTTTTTTACAAGAAACTAAACTGTGACAATTGGCTACACCATGCAGCAACACACTTCAACTGACATTTTGTTAACATTTTAATGCACCAAAAAATGTAAAAAAACAATTGGTCTTATAGCAGGGCTCAAAATATCTGGGTGCACAAGTGCACTGTGCACATGAAATAAAATTGTGCACCTAATTTTTTCCCGTTAGATGCATGCTGTGCACCTAACGTTAAAAAAGGGGAGGGAACCTTTTATGTTATTTTGATGCTTGAACAAACTATTAGTATTGACCTCTCTCGCTCTAAATGAACGTAATTAAAATTCCTAAATGCACACTATGCGAAAACAAAATCGATTGGCCTTAACAGGTTTATACAGGAGGAAGGTTGTGCCACTGCCAACAGAACTTTCCGAAGATCGAAACATTTTCCAGATGGCTCTGTTGAAGCGACTGTCGCGATAGCCGTGCGCCAGAGAAGGGAGAATTTAGATGTTTAAATATTTTTATTTGCTATCTACTACTAACCTATCTAAACATAACCAACTAATAAAGTAGTTTACATTATCAATGCTCTTACATTACCGTTTTTTTTTAATGTGCATCTAAAATACAACCTGTGCACCTAATTTAAAAACTTAGGTGCACCTTGTGCAACTGTATTAAAAAGTCTATTTCGAGGCCTATCTTATAGTACCAATTCTTTTTAACATGAAAAAAATTATTATTCGATGAATTTTGTTATTTTAGTATGACGTTTTCTGTTTCTAACTTATAATTCGGAAGCAACAGACACATTTCTCAAAATAGAACTTTCACCTCCATCTATTGTCAATTTTAAGAGCTGATTACATGAATCGAGATTTTTATCATATTTGCTGCATAGTGTTGCCGTTTGGAAACATTTATTGGAGCAGGTATTGGAGAAAGAATATGTGTAGCCAAATGGCTACACTATGCACTGTAGGGCTAAAACAAGTAAAAGGAATATAAAGAGACCCGCTTTGGCTTGTAAGAAGTGAAGCGATGGATCCTCAAATTATTCTACACCAAAAGGTAAAATTCTGCATTTCAAGTATGTAGATAAATTAACTTTATAGATAATTTGAGGAGAATAAGTTTTCCCTTCATATTAACTCTCACGAAAATGGGGAAAACTCTAAAATACGGTAAAGTCTCCCAAATTGGCAACGAAATTGTAAGTCGCCAAACAGCTATTTGAAAAGACCACCACACTAGATGCCTTACACACTTGAGCACAAGTTAAAGTTCTTGAAAAAACCTACGATGGATTTACAATATTCGAAAATGATCATCAATTGGCAATCATTACTATCGTCTATTGGCTATGGTATGTTTTTCAATCCAACCCAAAAATGGCTAGTGTGGCACGATTAAAGATGATTGCAGCAGACATAAAAAGTTCAGTTTTCCTGAAAGTAACTTTTTAAAATCCATTTCCTTAGCTTATGACTCTACTTTCTTTTTATGGGATATCAGTGATCAGATGCATTCCTTTCGTTATAGAGCACAAGAAAAAGCTATACATAAAGCACTTGGAAGCTATAGAACATAACTTATTTTTTATCTGCCATTCTCGAAATGCGATTCAATTTAACAAATTGCGAAGAGAACCCTTGAAAGTTAGAGTGCAAGATTTTAAGCTAAAATTTACGAGACACTAAGGGGGAAGAGGAAAAAACATTTCTTACTGAACTCATGTATAACGTGCTTAATCGTATAGATAATCTCAAGGGGCAATATTTCAAAAGGAACACAAAAAAGGATAGAGTAACTCGCTTTACACAAGAATAACTCCATCACGCTTATTTTTCTGAAGGAAAACCGGATATATAAACGAAATACTTAACACTGCATTTGTAGGTAAAGTGTGAAACATTTTACCAACTATCCACTTTATAGATAACTTTAAAGTTGCATTGGTTAATGACAGCGTACTCACGTATAACTGTTGTTCAAAGTTTGGTTTATGCGAAATAAGAATATTGTATTTTTTTTTCTCGTTTGCCTTGTTCCAAGAATTGAAAACAATTTAGATTAAAGAAATTAAGTATTTGTAAACATTTTAAAAATAGTATTGAATTGAAACTGAGTAGTAAACTTCACCTTAAAAGTAAGATACGTTTAAAGAGAACTATTAATTATAATAAACAAGAGACAACAGGAACAGAGCAAGAGAAAACGTAAATGTTCTATATCATAACAATATGAGCTTAATAATAAAGAAACTGCGTTTCACAAAATAGAATGCAATATATATATATATATATATATATATATATATATATATATATATATATATATATATATATATATATATATATATTATATATATATTATATTATATATCTATAATATTGCCAAGGAAAAAGAAATACTTCAAACATTTTTTCTTTCACAAATATTTTTCTTTTTACAACGGAAAAAGAAAACTTCAAAACACATTTGATAACGTTAAAAAAAAAAAATTCCACAAGAGTAATGAGTTTAACAACGAAAAGTAACGAGTTTAAGCTGGAAAAAAAAATTTCAAAAGAAAGTAATTACTTTTAACGGAATGCAAGAATTAATACAACCTGGTACATCAGAACTGTACCGTGAAAAAAAAATGATAAAAGAAAATTCCACAACTGGCGAAAAACCATTAAATGAACCAATGAAATCAAAGAAAAAAATTTTTAAAGAACCAATATCCAATCAAAGGATATTTTAAAATTAAAACAACCAATGGAATCAAAGAAAAAATTTCAATCAAACCAATGAAATCAAACGACTTTAACGTATTGCGACAGAACTTTCTAGAATAATCAAACTTTAAATTTAAACTTTGAGTAAACTGTAAGTGTCATAGATTCGTCAGGACTTTGCGCGCAAGAAACAAACAGACGAACATACAAACACTTAGAGATGCCATTCTGTTCCATGACCTTTCTCCGTATCACAGGCAGCTATATCATCCCACGCTCATATAAGTTGTAGTTTCTGGCTTTCGAACTGATCCAGGTGAGGAAACCTTCTGAACCACTTGCGACACGTGGTATTGTCAACGGCACCCTCACACTAAACACATACCCCTTCTCCGGAATAACATTGCCACAAGTGACGATTATACAGTTATTCAGAAAACGCAATTGAAAATTTTCAAGTGCATGCTTGCAACAAATAAACCGTAACTGGAACAACGACGGAACTAGCTAGAGCAAGTATTACAATTATGTCGTTGTTCCACCTGATAAATAACATAATTTTCTTACTGTTGTCGTTTCTCTCTATATCAAAAAAAGTTACTGCCGCCGCCGCCATTGTCGCAGGATTGAAAACTGTGTTGTTTAGCTCGATTCTTAGACGGTTTTTCGAGAAAGTACGGATGAGAAAAATATGAAATTAACATTATTTGTTCTTCATCGTGTTCCCTGGACAATTGTAAAGATATTTTTCCGATGTGGTTATTAGTTTAGGGTTTATTAAGTGTCAAAGTTGAAAAATCGAAATTTCTTCCGCGAGTGAGCAAAACAAATACAAATACAAATACAAATACAAATACGAGGGTTGGCGAGCGTAAGCGAAAAGGGAGCGGAGCCCCCTAGTTTATTTAAAAAAAAAAAGACAAAATTTGCACTTGCGTCATTGTTACTCCGGAGAAGCGATATCTTATTTTGCGTCTGTGATGAATCTTGCATTCTCAGAAACAAAAAAGCATGTCGAAAATGCTCCATATTTTCTGCCATTAATGTTTTCCAAAATTTAAAAACCCAAAATAATAACATTTTATTCCAAAGGCCTCGAGGAAAAATTCCCTCCTTTAAACACTCAAACTTCACACGGGTGAAGTATATAACACTTCGATTTTGCCATGCAGTGCCATCTAGTGCCAAAAACGGTGCAAACTTTTGCATCAACACAGTACAGAAATTCACTTCGTAAACGTTATACCCAAATCTAGTCACTTTTGTTTTACACAAATAATAAAATACGTTACCATTGTGCTATTAATTTATGTAACAGTGTGATTTTGTACACACAGAATCTTTCCATCTGAAACTTAGTTATAGCAGACCTTCTGTTACGATAAATGTCAAGTGTCAAACGTTTTACTGCACTGATAACCATCTTCCTGCATTCGGGTATATTGTATCCTACCTCGGGCGGTTTGGATTGTTTATCAGCCAATGTAGAGGAATGATTTATCATTCCAATGATCTAACTGATTAATATTACGTGACAATTTATATCCATATCCATAAGTGAAAGGAATAAACTGTCACGTATTATCATTGTCAATTTATACTATCAATTTATTTCCATATATTTGTATGGAAATAAATTGTCTCATCATTTGAGTAGTTGCATTTTTTAAGACGTCTTTTGCTATCGGGATCGCGGTAGTCCGGCTGTAGAAGCAACGCACATTATCAGCTGGAGTGTCGTGTATAAAGAGAGCACGTTAAATCAGCCGTGGCCTCAGACCTCAGTGTGGAAGTTTGGAGAGTGGGTGCCACTCAAGTACGACTTCGTCATCTGACCCTAGTTAAAAATTACGTGGCGTTGTCCTATGATATTTCCGTTGGGGTTTGATCCCGGACCGTCGCCAATAGCCCGTTGTGTTGCTCCAGTGCGACGTTAAATAAAAATACATACGTACCAATCTTTTGCTGTCTTATGTTTGGTAGTTATTTATAACATATTTTATTAGTTCGTGTTTTGTGTTCCAATGCAAAGTTTTCAAAAAAATATTTTGTGTCGCACATACTCAATTTTGAGAGCCCTACTTTTGTATCAAGTTATATATACAAAGGACATACCATAAAAACTGAGAGTGAATTTTTTACGTTGTGGCAACATCGCGAAACTAAACAATAAAAGTGCAGGCGATTTTTTCAAACTGTTAACTGTACAATTATAAATATTCTAAACGAAGCAAACGATTTTATTTTCCTAGTTTCGTGCTTGTTTAAAGAACTGTTTTTATTTGCCCTACAGAAATGGAGGCGAGTGATTCAAAGTTAAAAACAAAATGCGTTCTGCCGTAAAATTTTGCTATCGTTTGGGCAAAACAGCTCCAGAAACAATTAAGTTAATGAAAGAAGCTTACAAAGACAAATATTTTGGTGAGTTTACGATTTTAGATGGCATGGTGATTTCAAAAAGGACTTTTTGTCTGCAGAACTGGCTCCTAAGCCTGGCCAACCAGAAAGTGTTGTGAATGATATAAATGTATGATAGAAATGTTAACACTGTGTAGGCAATCTTGCAAGAAAATCGGCGAATGACATGTGAGAAGATAGCGGCATCAACTAACATTTCGAAAACGTCGCTATTTCGCACTCTACGCAACAATTTACAGCTTCGACATGTTTGTTTCAGATGAGTCCCTTATCACCTTATTAACGAACAAATGCCAACAAGAATTCACCAATGTTGTGAGTGGAAACAGATGCTTCAAAATGATCCGAATTTCCTAAAGACTAATAACAGATGATGAAACTGGGGTGCATCATTTTGATCCCCTTACCAAGTCCGCAAGAAGTGTATGAAAACACATTGATTCTCCGCCTCCGAAAAATATCCGACAAACCAAATCTGCTGGAAAGGTCATGATGATTATTTTCTTTGATCATAAAGATGTAGTCAATCAGCATGCTGTGCCTCCAAAAACTACTGTGCCTCCAAAAACTTCAGTTTTTATAGAACGCCCTTTGTATATACACACACACGAACATAATACATTTAGCTAATTACTAGCCACTGCGTGGCTAGAACGGCGTTGCCCGTGCTGTACTTTGTGGGGTTAGGTGTGTCTATTGGGAACGTTTGTAAACCACCGGTGTTTGCTACACATTCCCATTTGGTTTGCTCCGCAAACCAACACCACGGACAACGGCGTGATGGCCTCGTTATTGTGAAATTGGAATTGCGAAGAGAGTGAATGGGTGTGACGTCACAATTACTTGGAGGGTGGGGTGCCAGCTGAGGTGTTATGTTATGATATGACCGTGGTTGTCCACGTATATTTCCCTTATTGGATTTAACTACGACCCTAGTTAATAGGTAGTTGTAGTGCTTGAGAACGTTAATTAAAAATTACCAAATTTTCTCGGATACTTTCCTTAGGCGATTGATCCCGGACCGTAGTCAAAAGCCCGTTGAGTTGGTATTGTACGACGTTAATTAAAAATTGCCTCGGATCTTTTACTTAGGGATTGATACCGGACCGTTGTAAATAGCACGTTGAGTTGCTATAGTACGACGATAATAAAAAATTACCTCGGATGTATCAATTAGGGAATTGATACCAGACCCTCGTTAATAGGCAATTGTGTTGCTTTTGTGTGATGTTAATTAAAAATTACAAATTTCTTCAAATTTAAAATTGGTTGAAATTTGTAATAAAAACTTGCACAATTTGTGTTTATTGTTGTATTATTTTTAAAATCGATCTTATACACATGCATATATTACTACAATGGCAAAAATTGTATTTTCTAAGAATAAAAGAGATTCAAGTTTTTGAATAAGGCAGTCGAGAAAATTGAATGGTGAAAGGAGTGAGAAACATGTTTTTTTTTACTGAAAACCGAAAAAATGAGTATTATTTTTAAAATTTTACAACTGAAACGTGTATCTTATTTTGAACACAACAATGAAATGTGTTGATTTGGGCAACATAGTATATTTTAACCCCAAATTACTTAAATAATAGAAGACAGAAAAATTAGAAATATTTTTTCAAGTTGAGGTAATTTTGAATAAAATAGATTAATAGACCAAAATAAAAGGTATTTTTTTTATTTTGTTGAGTACAAAGATAATTATTTTTTTGCTTACCTGAATTTTTAAAATTAGCAACGTTTGTAGATGTGAAATGTAACTTTAGAAACAATTAAATGAAATGAAATAAGTCTGTGCCATGTGCAAAAGGAAAACAAATTTTAAAAATGTGAATTTTTTACTTGATTATTTTTCCCCGAGAGAGTATACATGTACACTTATTAAAATAACCATATGTGGCAAGAAATTTAAGTGATATCTCTTTATAAAAAGGTATTAAATAATCTCAAACACTTGAGCGTGGGAGAAACACGGTTGAATGAGACAGAGTTGTACGACTTTAAGGTGATTGTGCCTTGTTGATGCTGACAGTGAATCTTAAACGAACTGGGAACTGAAGTTTTTTAAATTGGAATGGGATATCAGAAGTGATGATTGGTATTTAACGAATGAATACGTTTAAACTTGCAGCATGTCGAGTCACGATGGTGGCTTCAATAATATTTCGCATGAGTTTCTTGACAGAGTGTTGTGCCATTGCACAGTGAAGGTGGATTGATATTTGTGAGACGCATAATCGGTGCTCCAATATGTGCGAGAGTAGTCCAAATGGTTCCAATATATTAAAAAACTGTGTCGTGTATTTTAAGGCCTCATTTGTGTGACGCGTAATGTGTATAGATTTGTAAATTGAAAAACTTCGGGGCAATTCTCGCAAGAGTTGCTTTTTGATGGCATTGACATGTTTATTTAATTGGGAAAGATTTGCCCTTTGGCACAGCCCTGTATGATGAGTGGTTTGCTACAACAGCAATATATCGATGAACCACAGGGGTTGTAACCTTTTGGCAGGGGGGCACAGGTGTTTGCACAACTGTTTGGCTTGTTTGCATAATTATAAAATGACGGAATGAACGGAAAAGTAAAGAGCAATATGAGTGATTGATTGCCCAACTTGAAGGCATCCCACAGAACGGCAACGCTCACTATTTGCTATTTGTGTTGTGGAAGTGACAGAAACACGTCCGTCTTGAAAACAATCCTACAAAAGTTGCAAACACTTTTTATAGCACCTACATACACTCCTCTAATCCTTGACAGTGCTGGCTTCTTATACGACTGCCTTTTTATATTTGTTGGAACGAAACTGTGATTGGCTGTTACATAACACATTTGCATAGTTCCATCTAAGTCTGCAGCAAATTGCAAATTTAGATTAGCTTACAGAAATTAACATATTCCACAATATCCTTAACTTTTGGCAGCGAGTCTAGACAATTATAAAATGAAGTACTACGTGTGTTGTATGTTCGGCATGTCTTGACGAATGTATAGTACTTCCAATAATGAAATTTGGCACATAAATAGTGTGAATATTTTAAAATTTTATAGTCCACCACGAATTTTAAAATTTAATCCAGAACATTTTAAAAGTAATGTAATGAGATATTTAATTATTATTGTGTTCCTCCGAATAGTAAGTCTTCAATTGGCATTGACTAAATACATATTTACTGTGCGTATGTAGTTGCCCGATTACTGGATATCCCTTATAAAAATTTATTGCATTTTTATTGCATTTGGATTATCATAATGTATAACATAAGTATATATATTTTTGTGTTTCCTCCATTTTTGGAACTGGATCACAGTTGTGCAATACGTTGTTTGTTATTGTTTCTGTTTGAGAGTACGATAGTTTGTAGTATAATTTTTAAAGCATATTAACTTTTCGTTTGGATTATTTGGATATCTTTAACAAAAGCAGAGACCTGTTTCATCAATTTATTGTCGCTATGTATTCCGAGATTGAATCGGAGAAGGTGTGGTACATACCACTGAATCAGATTACTCAGAGTGGAACAGTATGCACATTTGAGAGATGCGTTGATAAACGGTGGAAATGTTGCGATAAAAAAACTGAAGTACACAAAAATGACTAAACTTCCAAAAAGATATAAAAACCAAATGTAAAAGTTTATGCTTTTGTAAATTTAAACGTTGCATAAATTATTAAAATAAAGTATTGGTATGCTTTTCAAAAGACACCCAAACACAGAAAAAAAAAATAGCATAAAAGATAAACAAAATAACAGCATTTCGCAATAACATGTTTTTTTTTTTTTTTAATTTACAGTCCCCAGTATGCAAAAAAGGCAGTGGGATTATTAGGATATATTTTTCAAAAGCAGAGACCTGTTTTATCAATTTATTGTCGCTACGTATTCCAAGATTGAATCGGAGAATGTGTTGTACATACGACTGAATGAGACCACTCAGAGTGGAACAGTATGCACATTTGAGAGATGCGCTGATGAACGGTGGAAATGCTGCGATAAAAAAACTGAAGTACACAGATATCAATAAACTTCCAAAAAGATATAAAAACCAAAAGTGAAAGTTTATGCTTTTGTAAATTTATATGTTGCATAAATTATTAAAATTAAGTATTGCTATGCTTTGCAAAAGACACCCAAACACAGAAACAAACAAAAAATAGAATTAAAAATAAACAAAATAACAGCATTTCGCAATAACAATTTTTTTAATTTACAGCCCCCAATATGCAAAAAAGGCAGTCATATAAGAAGCCAGCATTGGCAAAATGATGTTTAAATCCAAGACTACCTTTTTTTTGCATATTTGTAAAAACGAAACCGTGATTGGCTGTTACCTAACACATTTGAATCCTTCCATCTTCCTGTGCAGCAAATTGTAGTCTCTGAAATGAAGATTGGCTTCTGGAAATTAAACAGAAACATAAAAACAGCGGTTTTTTTGGCCATATTACGAAATATTGTGGGCCGTAAATAAAAAAAAAAGACAGTTATAGCGAAATGCCATAGTTTTGTTGCTATTTTAGACAATTTTTTGTTTGTTTCTGTGTTTGGGTGACTTTTGGAAAACATAGCAACATTTAATTATGATAATTTATGCAACATAAATTTACAAAAGTAGAAACTTTTGTTTTGAATATCGTTGAATCAGAGGGACTCTGAGATTGGAACACTATGCACATTTGAGAGATGCTTTGATGAAAGGTGGAAACGTTGCTATACGTAAACTCCACAAAAATTGCTTAACTTCCAAAAAGATATAAAAACCAAAAGTTAAAGTATATGCTTTTGTAAATTTATACGTTACATCTATGAACAGAATTAAATATTGCTATGCTTTCCAAAAGACACCCAAACACAGAAACAAACAAAAATAGCATAAAAAGATGAACAAAATAACATCCTTTTGTAATAACATAATTTTTTTAATTTACAGCCCCCAATATGCAAAAAAGGCAGTGGAATGGTCAGAGCATTGGTGTCATTAATAAAAAATTGTTTAAATTCAAGACTGCTTTTGTAGCATATTTCTAAAAACAAAACCGTGATTGGCCGTTACGTAATACATTTTAATACTTCCTTATTTCTGTAGAGTGTATTGTAAGACGAATATGAAAAAGTTACTTATGTTTAACTACACCTATTAGTCTGAACCGCTTTCAGTTCGTATCGTAGCGTGTAAAAGTAGCCTCGCGATAGGATTTTCAGTTGTGACGTGGGCTTTGTATAAAGTCGATGTTGGTCTAAGTACACTATAGTGACAACGCATTAAAATTATGACAATGTTATGCAAACATTACTGATATTTTCGTGAGGCAAAATGTAGCAGTGTAATGTAAAGGGAGAAGCTGGTACTAAACAAAAGCATAAAAACAGCATTTGTTTTGGTCGTATAACAAAACATTGTGGGGCGCAAATTAAAAGAGGCCGTTTTAGCGAAATGCCATAATTTAGTTATTATTTTATGCAATTTTTTGTTTGTTTCTGTGTTTGAGTGTGTTTTGGAAAGAATAGGAATAATTAAGAATAGCAATACTTAATTTTGATAATTTATGCAACACATACATGTACTAAAGTATCACCTTTAAGTTTTGGTTTTGATATCTTTTTGGATGTTTAGCAATTTCTGTGTGTTTTTGTTTTGCAACATTTCCATCCTTCATCAACGCATCTCTCAAATGTGCATATTGTTCCATTGTGAGTGATCTGATTCAGTCGTATCTACAACACCTTCTCCGATTGAATCTCGGAATACATGGCGATGATAAATTGATGGAACATGTGTTTGCTTCTCAGTAAAATGTTGAAATTTGAAGAGCACATCATCATCTTGTGAGCGTAGAGCTACATAGAAGAAATGTTCTTAGTTTGCATAAATGATAGAAATCCAAGATTGGCGTGAGTGCAGTAAAGACCCTTTCAATACTGTGGACATTTTTAGGAAACCAAATAAAACAAAAATATAATAATAAATTAATTTTTAAATGTTGTACATTAAATATCGCTTTTCTTTCCATAAGACATCAAAACAAAAATGATAAAAATTGACTACATAAAAACCGAAGTACTATACAGAAACAAACAAAAGATTGCATAAATGAAACAAACCATAAATTGCACAAAAGATAAAAAAAAATATCCAAATAATCCAAACTAAAAGTGAATATGCTTAAAAAATCAAAATCCAAAGTATCCTAGTCTAAAAAAGAAACAATAACAAACGTATTGCACAACCGTTATCCAGTTCGAAAAATGAAGTAAGCACAGTAAAAAAAATAGAAACATAAAAGATTAAAAGTTAAAGCTAACTAAAAGTTAATATGCTTTAAAAAAGGAAATAAATTTAAAAAAGGGTATTCAGTAATACTAAAAGTGAATATGCTTAAAAAATCAAATTCCAAACAACGGTAGTCTAAAAATGAAACAACTACAAACGTATTGCACAACCGTTATCCAGTTGCAAAAATTAAGTAAGCACAATAAAAAAATTCAAATATAACAGTTGACGCTCACTAAAAGTTAATATGCTTTTAAATAAATTTCATAAAGGATATCCAGGAATAGGGCGGCTACACACGCGCAGAAAATACGGATTCATTCAATACCGATCATGACTGTTGTCATTCGGAGGAAAGGGAATAATAATTAAACATCGCATTAAATTAATTTTAAAATTTTCAAGATTAAATTTAAAAAATCGGGCTAGTCTATAAAATTGCTAAAAAATTCGTACTACATGTGTGCCAAATTTCATTAGTGTGAATGCCATAAATTCGTCAGGGCACCCTTTACAGGAACATACACACACACACAAAAACTTTCTTTTATAATAGTAGAGAAGATTATTCCGACTGAATAAGATATCTGTATTACACACAAACTGAAAAATATTCCTTGACGAACCAAGATTTAAAAAGTTTATTGTTATTGTGAAACAGGTAGGTTATTGGTAGATTTGTATTTTAATTAACGTCGCACTGAAGCAACACAGTGGGCTATTGACAACGGTTAGGGATCAATCCCAAAGGGAAAGATACGAGGACAACACCACGTATTTCAAACCATGGTCAGATGAAGATTCAACACATTGAGAGCTGGCACTCCTCACTTCAGCCGTGAATCGTAGAAAATAAAAACTCCGGAAATCACTGCGAACTCGCATTATTTAACATATTAAAACATCAGGTACGACTATTTGAAAACAGGTTCAGCAGTTTTTACGAGGCGAAGATTAAATAATGTTGAATTTTGTCATTAGCACAAATCGCGTTTTAATTGCAAATTAATAACAAATAAAAAAACCGTTTTTGCTATTTTAAGAATTTAATTTTCTCGGAAATTCTATCAGCATTCGACAGAACCCGATCACTAAAAATGCTTCCCGTTCCTAAAATTAAAAATAAAAGAAAATTGCAAGCACGAGCAAAGAAATAACTTCAATTTCATCTTTCCTCTTTCGTCAATTACTTTAATTAATCTTTTTCTTCAGTAAATCTCAGCGACACTGGTGTAGTTCTCGAGAATTTTCGTAGCAGGAAACGAAACATTTAATTTAATAAATAATCCCAAACGCCTTTTACATTCCTAAGCATTCTTCAACTGAGATTTATTCACAGTTTTTACTTTCACACATTAGGGATTTCCCAGAAAAGTGCGCAGTTTCCGACAATGCGTGAATATATTTATATAGATGTGTTGTTCTTTCCCCCTATTTCGCTTGATTAAAACACGGAATATATGTAAAAGGTTTTCTTTTGTTGTTTACAACATCATCCACGTCTCGCAACAAAGTATGATTTGATAAACATTAATTGAATTATCGGAACGCAACTTACAAATAATAAACAATTATAGTTTAATTGCATCACGGTGGAGGACGCGACGGGCTTATGGCGTCTGTTCGGTAATTTATAACGTCGTACTAGAGCAATCCCCTGAGGGAGAGATCCGAGGAGGACAACACATCATTTTGAACAACGGTCAGATGACGAGGCAACACCTGAGCTGGCACCCCACTCCCCAAACTTCCACACCAACCCAATGTAAGGACTTTTTAAAATTTAAATAAACTTAATTTTTTTTCAACTGTCTCACAGAACGCCTTTCTCCTGATTCTCCGAGTCCATATACCTAATTACCTAACTTCAGCGATAGGGTCGTGAGTGGCATTTACGACTGACGCTTTCCTTTCATTGCATTGTTTGGCGTGAGAAGAGATAGGTAGAGGACTTTCTGCTTTCCCCAAAGCGTTCTCACCTCACGGTCGGCAGGGTAAGGGCCTAACGAACAGAATAAGGAAACCTCTAGAAGGTCAGTCGCTGACAGCTCGTAAATGGTGATCGATGCCGGCGATCACTTAAAAGGGGGATGACATGCACCGCTACCATGCTCCTGGCATAAACGATATTTTAGCGGTAACAAAAGTTAATCTGCCGCATCGTAAAGGTTAAGGTGTACAGCCGCCTCTACACCATATGCTTACAAACATCAATACACTGACTCGGATTCGATCCAGGAACCTTCCAGTTCTAGAGGTTATGAACTTATGAACTTAGAGGACTTAACCACCAGAATGGTTGAACGGCTGGTGATCTGAGTTTGCACCCCACTCTCTAAACTTCCACACCACGTCAACTTTGGAGGCCACGACCTGTTGTTAATGCGCGACTCTACCAACAGCTGCATTACTGTAACCCATGGATAATTACATAAATAAGATTAATTAATTACCATTACTAAGTGAAAAAAAACATAGTAATCTTCGAATGAAAGTTAAAGCCGTGGTAAACCGGTTCGAAAAGTAACGGATTAGCAACCGGAGGGTTACAAGTTCGAATCCAACCAACACCGCGTATAAAGGGAGCAGGTGCACGTTAAATCTGTCGTGGCCTCAAATGTCCTCACGTTGGCGTGGTGTGAAAGTTTGGAGAGTTGGCTGCCATCTCAGGTGTTGCCTCGTCAAAAGTACGTGGTGTTATCCACGGATTTTTCCATTTGACCACGGACCGTTGCCAATAGACCGTTGTATTTCCCAAGTGACGTTAATTTAAATACCTTTCTGTCGAATAAAGTTTCGAAAGAGTTTTGAAATCTCGTTATCAAAAATACAAAACTAAAAAGAACTAAAATTCGTTATTCTAAGTTTCTCATGTAACCTTAAATTTAATAACAGCAACGTCATGGCGATAGTTTTCGTTACTATTGCCCTTTTACAAGATTACGGAAAACACTGAAATATATATTTCCTTAAGCTGCATTGTTGCAAAAGTAGACTCTTCTTTAGGGACATTACTTTTTTCCAGTTGAAACCCAATTAAAGTCTTCCACGATATAACGTCTCGAGGAAAAAATCATACCGCTTCATACCATCAATTTATTATTACCTCACACAAGCGTGAAAGGAAACGGATTTTCTCCAAATAGCCTATTGTAGACAATACAGGGTGTTTCGAAAATACCTGGTCAAATTGTAAAAGGTGGTATAATGGCCAGAAATCAACATTTTTGTTGCAAAAATGTGTCTGGATTCAAGTGATAAAGGGCGTTGTTTAGGAAAGTCATTCATCATCTGATTGGTCCGCCGGACGAGAGAAGACGATCATCTATTGAATCGAATTGGTCCGAGGGACAAAAAAAAATCTTCCTCGATTTCACCATTTTTGTCAACACTCAAGAAATACGTATTTACACATCTACTCTCTGTCATAAGATATCATAACGCAAACGATTCAATAAGTTTCCAAATTGGCAAACCAAATCGTTCGCAGAGATCACGTGAATACTAGTCGCAGTGTTTGCACTTTTGAAGCTCTTCTCAGCAGGATTGGATTGGATGTTTGGGTAAATAAAAGTATTATACATTTTAAAATAAAGAACAAGACTAAGATAGAAAGGTAAATGATGAATAATGTGTAGATACGAATAAAAATATTCGAATAGTCAGATGATAAAAACTAAACCATTATCGTCTGCAGCATAACTAATGAAACTGAATAATTTATTTCACATACGCTTAAAATTAAAGGATTGAATTATGAAATAATTTAAAAAAATAAGTATGAGTCCTTTTGATTTCGGAAAAAAATAAATGAGACTTTCTCAGAAGGAATGCTGTCTACTTACATTTACGCCTTTGATTTTACTGACACAGAAGAAAGTAATTCACCTCAGGAGGAATATAACCTGACAGCAATCTGCCCTGCCTAATTCGCAGGTTGTTCGTGAAGTGGGCAAACCCACGATTGCCCACTTTATTCATATGAATTATTGAGTTTCGTTGAAGAGGAAGTCGTAGTGTGAATAAACCATAGTTTAAGAAACGCCACTATGTTCAAAACGATTCATTTCTGTGATACTAAAATATAGGTCGGTTTGGGGCTTACGACGCATGGTCCATGAAATATAATCTTTGACAAAAACAAGATAATAAAAGAAATATTAAAAATATCTAAATATAGTTTCAGCTCGACATGATTTCGTTAAAACCAAGAAATAAAATTGAATGTTTAACGTTTCGCAAGTAGAAAACAATTAACGCAAAACGTCCAAATCAGTCAAGATCCGATCAATAGAAAGAGGAAAAAACACACGAACGTGATGCGAACAAAGCTCAAAAAGCTGTGTTTCACAGATCCCGAGTCATTTTTGACAGGTCGTTTCCATCCCTTAACCCTTCTTTGCATAGTGGTGGAAATTTCCATCATAACATTGAATGCCCAAAAATTATATAAAAGAGCAAGTTCACTTAAAGTTGATCGTGTCTGGATACCTTTTTAATGTCCATTGCATAAAAAAAACATAGCTGTCAAAAATAAGCAAGTGTCACTGTCAGTAAAACGAGCTTGAAGTTGTCATTCCGCTGTTTGTTGTAGTTGCAATAAACGAATGATTTCGTTTTTAATTTTGTTAAATTATATTTGAGTTTCTATTGCTAAAAAAGTGAAAATGAGTGGAAGAAAGGTTTGTAACATGTGTTTCTGTTATTTTTAGAGCAATTTCTGAAAAAGTTTGCGTTTAATTTAAAAAATACCACATGATACCATCCTATTGGTTTTTGCTAAATTTATACTATAAATATATACTAAGATTTTTTAACCATTTTCCTTTAATTTTGAACATGAATTATATCATCTTGATTTATTTCACCAATAAAGAAAAAATCATGCAAAGAAGGGTTAATAAACTGTCCAAACTTTAATTGCTATAGACTAAACCGATTTGGAGCTTTTCACCCAACTCTGAAGGACCTGTTGATGGATCCGCCTCATAAAATATTCATATTCCTCTCTGACATTGGCTTTATAAACTGTATTTAGATTTTAAAATTTGACCTTAATCGAACTGTATTATATCTTTATTTTAGCTCTTTTTAAGTATTTTAAGAAAAACTGATTAATATGCATTGTCTGGCGAAGCATGGCCAAGTGTGGCCCTTGTGCCACAAAACTCGAACCAACCAACCAATCAATATGCATAAGGTAATCAAAACATTTCTTCTCTTCCCTTAATTACGTTCCTATTTCTCTATATACACATAATAGACGTGATATACCCATCAATCCCTGAAAATTTCAGGCTAGTATACAAAATTGTTAATTCAACAGTACCCAATCACTGGATTTCATCTCCGTTATTTTAGTTTTTGAAAATTTGTCAAACCACTCCGTGTCTATAACGCTGTGAAATGTGTGGAGAGATTTCCTTGCTTTTTATATCCAGAAAAAAAAATGTTGTTCGTGACAAAATACTGAATTGTTCCGACAGGCAGTCTTTTCCAATAAACCTGTCGATTTTCCTGGCAGATTAGAAAGCTGCTACCTGAAATCTAATTCTTGTAGCTCAACTTCCCTTAAAGTCCATTTACAGAAGTGTAAATCTAATTACATAAAATGTTAAGACCTGCTGCGTTTCCGGTGTTTTTAAAGTTTTGATTGGTTGTGTTACCTCACGAGTAGACGGAGTTTCTAATTGTTTTGTTCGCTTTGGTTGTGTGAGGTCCACGAGCGAAACGAGATACCAAACATCAAAAGTCTTCTTTTGATCATTATTTGAAATTGGATATCATGGCCAGTGATTACGCACTGTCAGGTTTTAAAATATATAAAAATGAAGTATGACGGAAATAAATAAGTTTTGTTATGGACCCGTCGCATGATGGGATTTCATCCTCATCATAAAGAATTTGATTGGATTTTTTGGGGGTTTTATGGCGCAGCAGTCATATTTTGCCAAACACAAGCCGGACAAAAGTCAAGTAAATACGAAAAGAAAGAATGGAGATGAGAAAGTAGAGGAAGATTGCTTGGGCATTATGAGATCCCGACATAAATAATTTTGAGCAGTGGTAGTGGTAGTCGAGGATTAGCATCGGGGGATTTAGAGTTCGAAACACGATCCAACCAAACACCGTCGTGTATTTAGTGGGTGGTTCTCGTGAAATATATGGTTGGTCTCAAATATCCCCAATTTGGCTGGTGTGGACGTTTGGCGAGTGGGGTGCCAACTCGGGTATTGACCTCGTCATATGGCCGTGATTGAAATTTGACGAGGTGCTGTTCATGGATCTTTCCTTTTTGGATTGATCCCGAAACGTCACATATAGCCCGTTGTATCGCTACAGTGCTATGCATTTTACACCTGTTGGTTATTTTGAGATTTCATGGCGGAAGGTCAATATTTGGTCAATCTTCACCAAACACAAGACATCAAGTTGTTGTTGTCGTGCGGGCCATATATGGTCCAATTGGGGGTGCCATTGCCCCGGAGGGTTGGACTTCTTCATACATGACACATCCGTTTTACAGGAAGGTCCCTTTCACACATCCATTCACTCACACATATCGTAATTTAGATCCCAATCAGAGGCCGATAACCCCTTGATCAGGTACCCCCAGAGGTATTGATTTGGTATGGGAACATGGGGGACTTTGTGACCACGACCTATTTAACGTGCCCCAGCCACCATTAGCGAACACGACGGTCTTTAGCCAGGTCTAGGCGCCGATCTCTCAACGATCAGAATTGCAGGCTCCGCTGAGGACAGAACCCACAACCCTTCCGATGCGAGACCGACGCTTTACTGAAGACATCAAGTAAAAATGTAAAAGAAAAGAGGGACTGTGGGAAAAAAGTAGTGGAATGAAAGCAGAAAAGATCGTTCGGGTAACCCGGGAGCTAGAGACCCTAGTGTTTACTAAAGACAGGAAACCCCATGTGAGAGAGAAACGCTGTGTCAGGTGTGTCCGTGAAATCCGTACACACCTAAAAGATTTGCGTCTGAGAGCTCCTCCTTTCCGACCTAATTCGACTATTACATTTTTCATGAGCACTCGTCAACAATGAATAAAATACGTATCTCAACACAATCAAACACCAAACAAATCCAAAACAGTGATTCGTTAGAAACGTAGCATTGGTATTAATGCAACCTACGTTGATGTCAAGACAGGTGGTTACCGTCAATGAAACAGAACAAAAACTGCGCGCCATGCGGGTATTTTGAAAAACAACTGTCCTCCATTTCCAAGAGCAGATGAAATATTTAGATGCATTGCCTGTCATTGGATGTATGTTCATAGTGCGTTTATCTCGCATAATAACAAATTCGTTTAATGTCACTTAGTAACAATGTAAACGTAAAGATAACTTTTTCTGCTCGTTGATGCATGCCGGGTTTTGTGTCGTAACTCATTGCAAATGCAATCCTCGTACTTGAGCCTTTTTTTAAAAATGAAATCACTTTCATTTGCGTCCGGGAAAAAAGTCATTTTTTCATACAATAAACTAAATTATGAACTCGAGAGTTCATACTAAATTCGATTATACGAGGGAAAGTCGAAAACTAACCGCTCTTCATTTTTGCAATTTATTTACACAAATATAGGGAGTTGAACAAATTTGTTTTCTGGTCTCCTTCCTTTTCGATGCACTTGGTCCATCGGTTCACAAGTTTGCGTATTCCCACCAAGAAGGTTTTCGGTGGGTCGCTCAACTATTTATACACAACTTCCCCCACTTCTTTGAACGTCTAACCTGCAGAAAACAACCTACATTGTCGATGGAATCTCGCCGGTTGGCCAGTACCATTTCTCAAGCTAAACAATTTCATTTTTTCCCGAAATCAATCCAAAAAAATATCACATTTTTTAATGCATTTTTTTTTGTTTATTTTACATTTGTAAGCGGGAAACTATTGTTACAATCAATATTTCTAATAATTTAAGCATTTAGAACACCTTTTTACTGCAAATAGCATAATAATGTATTCCTTGGAAGTCGTCTTTTCTTCCTACATGAGCGTCTTGCAGGGAAGTTACATTTAACGTTGTATATATATATATAAAAAAATACAATTACTTTACAGTTCATTTTCGATTACAATTTCAAAGAACTCACCGTTCTTAAAAATTTCCAAAAATTTTCCTTGCTTGACTTATTTTATTTGTACGACTATAAGAGTATCGAAGTCATCTAGAAAAACTTTCACTACAAGCAGAATCATTTACAGATATTACTGATTCTGAATCACAGTCAGAAGAAATTAGCTGAATACAGTCTAAATCAGCCATTATTTTATGGTAAAAATAGTTTTCACTATTTGTACATTAATAAAACTATCGAATTATCAGTAAAATGTGTTTTTTTTTTTTTTTTCATTTCATTTTTTTTTACGACGGACATTTGATTACTAATTATTTGTCACTACAAGACCAGAATCGATGAGCCAATCGTAAAGGGGCACCCAGTTGGTGGCCATCACTACCTCTAAGTAATGACATCACATTTTACGTCCATGACCTGACCCCGGATTTGAAGCAGTAACCTTCCGATACAGAGGCCAACAACTCAGTAAAAGTAAAATACATAAAACAAAACTAAATACTGAATGATAAAAACTTCCCGAGTCATGCAAAACATGTAACAAAAGCGCACGCTTTTGTCACATGGTTATATTTTACAAATCAGAATAGAAAGAAAGACTTTGCACACTACCATTCAGTGGAAAACTATCGCCATCTATACGACTAATATGGTACTAAAAGTAGAAAAAAAAATACCAACAGAACAGTAAAAGCGACGGAGAATAATTGAGATTGCCCGTACGACGTACTGTCAAATCAGTAAAGACGCGATAACAGCGCCCGGGCAAAACTAGCAAGGGGTTAATCTTCCCGACAGTGAAGGAGGTTGACGTCATGCGCCTTGTTGGTGCATCACGCTTCTCCGACCTCTTTCAAGCTTCTCGATCCTCTCAATACTCATTTCTACATAGTAGAGCACTGCCCCCGTATTGAGCTGTAAACCTCTAATGAATTTCAGTTCCTGGCACACTTTCCGAGCCTGGAAATGTGATCACTGCAAGCGGGACATTCATGACTGAAGCAGAAGCAAGAGAAGTGACGTTATCAAGATCAAACTTCGGAAACATGACCAGAGTGTGAACACCAAGCATGCATGCGCAGAAGGCAGTGTGACAAACTAAAAGATGTGTTACAGCGAAAGTGCGGATAATTTATGCCTTACCCTTGAACTAGTTTCGTTTTAAACCGATATTTAAATTTGTAACCTATTCAGATGTTCAATTCAATTTCAATATTTTAAACTTGTCAGCTCACCAGTGAAAGACACCAGGACAAATTTTTCGAGACAGTATTAGCTTAGTATTAGTCCTGAGGCTGGTAAAGTCCAATAAATCATTTTTTCATTGCTAAATCGAGCCATAAGAGAGATAACTTAATGGAATTTACCAATCTCAAAATCCCCAAATTCTAGTGTAGAAAAGCTAACCAACAACTCGTATCTTGAAAATTTTGTTCTAGTGTATCACTTGTAAGCGAAGTTGCTCTTGAAAACCATACTTAAGGTGCGATTCCTATAACGCGTCTGACGCATGCGGCTGACGCAGAGCACTACTACCAATGGGATGTTACAGGTTCATTGGGGGGTCAATTGCATCATTCCTCAACACATTTTTACAGGTAATACATCACATTAAAGAAAACAAACTGTTCTTCAAAATGAGCTATAAAACATGACCATCCGTTAAGTAATGAAAGTGCTGTAATATGTTTAAGTCGGGACGATTATGGAACTGTTTCCTACAATGCCTCAGTTACGCAAGTGCCAGCCGTACTACAATAGACGCACTATAGGAATTGCACCTTTAGGCCCGGTGCACACATCCGGTTTTTCAACGTGCGACGCCGCAGCCGCAACGCAAGTACGGTTTGAGGTGCATTAGATCCAACGGAGTAGTGCACACATGCCTCCGGCGCACATCCAATTTGCGTGCAATTTGTATTGAAGTTTACACGGCACCGCAGCTCGCCGCACACGCGTCTCCGGTGTGAAGTACCTTGTTTTCATAAACAAATGGAATATAAATAATAGTTAAAAAATGGTTGCATCAGTAACGTCTATTTTGTTTCAGAATATACTTTTTTGACACCAAGTAAGCAAAATAAACACGTTTTCTTCGATAGAATATTTATCGCAAATGGCACGAAATGAGTTCGTGCGTCATTTCACGGCTATGTGTGCACAGTTGGACTTGGTGCCGCAACGGCGCTGCACGTTGAAAAACCGGATGTGTGCACCGGGCCTTAATGAGCATAGCACAGTAAATAGAACTATCCCCCTACATTTTTTAAGTGTTTCATTGCAAACCAACGATTTATTATTAAATATTTAAAGCACTTCATACTAAGTCTTACATTATATCGGATCATTATAACCCAGTGTACAAAACAAATACTGAATTCCTAGGGTTTAAATTTGATATGCACTTAAATTCGAGCTAAAACGAAAGTAGGCAAATAATAAAAACAATATATTTGCGATAATTTTTAACTATTGGGAGCATTGACTTCGTTTAAATTTTGAGCACATTATCACTGTATAATTCACTCTCCCGGTAGAACGTGTTACTGTACGTGTATCGGACATGACGTCACTTGTTTTTTTTTCGTACACGATTTCAGCACACGGCCAGTAAAAATTCCAAAGATTTCCGGATTGATATTTCATTAATTAACGCCAATTTAACAAAACAGAAAACATAGTTTAAATGTATTTTAAGGTAAATGTATCATGTGAGAGCATTTGAATTACTAAGTAAAATCACATTCTTCCGTATGGTTTGTTTAATCTTTGAGACTGCGGCTGTTAAGGCAGTTGTACCTTGATTGCGCCAAGAAAGAATTTAAAGAACACAGCAGTTGTACCTTAAAAGTTATAAGAATTGAGCCGAGATATATTTTAGACTACGAACTGTACAGCAGTTGTATGTGTGTATCATGAAAGTTATAATAATAATCTCGCACCAGTTATATCTATAGCCGTAGTCAAAAGGTAAAACTGGAAACCTAATAATAATAACTGAAGAAAACTAATGTATTTTATTTCCAGTTTCCTTAAAAAGACGTTTGTTCCATTAATTCAATATGCGTTGTATTGGGCGCTGGTTCGATTCCTCTTTGGATGTATATCTCTCTTTCTCAGGGAAACTGTGCTTATGTGTGTGTTACTTGACGTTATCGGACTTCTTTTTCACAGGTTGGGCAAATGTCTACCTTGTGCCATGAAACCCAAATCGATAAACTAACCATTTGTATTGTGTAGTTTATTATTTTGCTGTACATAGCCATACCTAGTTCGGGAAAAGACCAAGCAATGACTTAGAAACAATTCTTCAATGTATAAGACGACAGAATTTATTAGCATTTGAAGTGTTTTGATAAGATATCTCGTCCAAAATATGGTTAATTTTTCTAATACATGGTCGAGCCAAAATTGCCATTTTCCTCCAAGGAGATCTAAGTAGGTAAACCAAACTGTGCCTTGCCTAAAACTGGTGAAAGTTTGGAACAGGTTTTTGCTCCAGACCAGCCATTATGGACCGTTTTCGACGCGAAGACAAACCACCAGGAGGGTGAATTAATTTGTAATTTATTCGCGAAAGGAAGGGAAAAGTTCCAAAGCTGATATACACTCTAAAACTGTATAGAAAAATCAACCTTCACGAGAAAAAAAATTTCATAACAAAAAAGATGTTGCCGTTTTAAGAATTTAAAAACAAGTTTGACAGTTATAGAAATACAATTAGCAGACGATTTACTTTTTTTTACCAGTATAACAAAGTCGCATTCGCTATAATGAACTGTTACAGTGCTAATGACTCTAAATAACCATTCGTATAAACATACTTAGCGTATGCACACTTAATGAATGCATTTAGGTAACTGAACACAGATAGTAGCTGTCATTAGCTTACAAAAGCCATCTACGATTTGAAAATTAAGCAGTTTCAACCACTAAATTCAGGGTAAGCCACATGAATAATTCCACATTAAGTTCTAGAATTATCGGACATCGAATGCCCACAACGTTCGATTGTACTCGGCCCATTCATTTGAATAAAACGCCATGCCGTTGGAGGCCGAGTCGAAAAGAACAAAAAAAAATAACATTGACCCCGACTTAAAACACACGGAGGGACTAAAACATGCATATTTAAATAAGACCCAAACGGAAGGCTGCCTGGAATCGCGTGTTGCCAGCAATCATGCTTAAATGGAAGTGCATCTGAAATAAGTTCACGTTATTTAAATGTGAATCAGATTATTTAGCCACTGGATTTGGCAACGCTCCAGTCAGAAGGAAGATCGGTCACAATGCTCAACATTTATCAAGTGTTGGGAGCTTAGATTCCTTCGTGACAACTTTCATTAATTCAACGCCAATTAAAAAAGGGGGAATGCCATAATAAAGCAATTTATTTCGGATATAAAAAGAGAGTTGTGTGTGTGTCTTGAAAGGGGTGTTTGAATGTGGCTTTTTGGAAGAGGTCAATTGGTTTCATTGGCAAGGATTCGGCCAAAAGTGGCGCTTGGACTGGGAATTGGAAGACGGTTCGAGGTAAAAAGATGAACATTAGGATGTAATCTGTAGTTTAAATGTTTAAAGATAATCTTCTTTACACCGAATGGCTTTAATCCTATCCAGACCAAGAACCACATAGATTCACTGTGACTTATAGGAGAGTTATATAATTTAGTTTTATTTTATATATACGCTAAGATAATAAAAATTTAATAAAAAATTTAATCTGATACCTGACATATTGCATTGATTTAACAATTCCTTTAATATTCGGATCGATTTTTGTAGCAGCCAAGCGTAAAACGGATTCAAAATTTTCATTGGTTCTTGTTTTTCGGTTCGTTAATATTTACGACTGCAAAAGTTTGTTCACAGATATATGTGCTGCGTCTGGTGCTAAGATATTTTGTTGTGCGCATGCGAAATTTTCCTAAATTACTTTCGTGGGACTAAAGGTTAAAATAACAAATGGTGAGGCGGGTCGCCAGAAAATCAACGAAAGACCGCATGAGGCCCGCGGTTATCCCGGCTACAGAGTAAAACTTACAACGATCATTTGATGAAATTTTAAGTGTTGAACACTACTAGTATACAAATTACTATTTTTACGGCATACATATTATTAGTTATTTGTTGTAGTTCACTAGTTGTTTCGATAAAACTTTGTATCTATGCAGCTTCTGCTCCTATCGCTGCTATACTGTCTCTCAGTAAAGTAGCGATAGGAGCAGATCTTATTTTACTACTACTATCTACTACTATTATCTACTTTCGCTGTCACTCAGGCTTGACATTCGGCTGCTTAAAGCAACACAGGACAGTCAATGGTCGCGTATATGAAAAAACACCATAATATATATGCAACTCTCACGATCGTACTAAATTTGTAATCTATTAGCTGGTGGAAGCAATTAAGAGACCAATTTTGCAGATAACGATATATCTCGTAATCAAGATATTGACGATTGTTTGATGACAAGATTGAGATCTGGTCAGTTTTCCTCTAATCACGATATATATCAAGATCTTATTCCTAATGATCAAGATCTAGTCAGTTTTCCTCTAATCACGATACATATCAAGATCTTATTCCTAATTACCAAGCTCTTATTCCTAATGATCAAGATCTGGTCAGTTTTCCTCTAATCACGATATATATCAAGATCTTATTCCTAATTATCAATATCTTATTCCTAATTATCAATATCTTATTCCTAATGATCAAGATCTGTTCAGTTTTCCTCTAATCACGATATATATCAAGATCTTATTCCTAATTATCAATATCTTATTCCTAATGATAAAGATCTTATTCCTAGTGATCAAGACCTTATTTTCTTGAAATTTTTTTTATATAGTGTTAATATTTAAACTTTCTACCGACAAAAATAAAAAGGACACTATAAGTAATGTCAATCTACTGCAAACAAAATACAAATCTACGAAGCTGCAAGAAAACCCATATTCATCTTTTTGACAAACATTCAAAAGATTGATTCATTCATGCAGATTCATGAACAAAGTTTTCCAATTACAACAAACTCTAGTAGGCAATTAGAGCATATTTCTTCAATGGCCCTTTACTTAACAACCAACCCTCGAATCTCTTCTCGCACTTAAAGTACAAGTTGTAATTTTTAAAATACAGCGACCAATCTGCTCGTGATAGTTCCGTTTTATCCCGGTTTTTTTTTCTTAGGTTTATTTTCTCATTCTCATCTAGCGGTACGCGACGAGATTATTAACGTCAAAACCGTTCATCTGGAAGAAATGAGAAATGACGGGAGAAAAATTGCTTCGCTTATTGCATGAAATATTCCCTTTTAGTTTTATTCACGAGCCTTAAATTCAAATCAATTTATAAAGAGGATGCATAGAGATATGATGGTGTCGCTCCATCATTAAAACCCCTGCAACAAAGAAAGAGCCTAATTGAACTTTGAATTTTCTTATGAACAGTTACTACGTAGTTTAATAAAACTCTATACAGACTGGTAAAAGAGGTAGGTAGTTAATTAACGTCACACAGAAGCTACACAACGGGCTATTGTCGTCGGTCCGGAATCAAATCCAAAGGGAAATGAATGTCCAAGGACTACGCCTCATAGTTTTGAACCACGATCAGATGGCGAAAACACCTGAGCTGGAGCCTCACTCTCATAACTTCCCCACCACTCTAAAGTCAGGACATTAGAGGCCACGACAGATTTAACGTCCACCATCCCCCGTGTACACGTCGGTCTTTGACTGTACCTAGTTTCGAACTCGCTACCCTCCGGTTGCTTTATCAACTGGCTACCCACTGATTTAAGATAAAATAAACTTTATATAAAGAATTTTATTAACCCTCCTGGTGGCTTAATTCCACGTCAAAATTTAAGTCATCATTCCTCAATCTAAGTCCTAATTTCTCAATCTAAATCATCATTCCTTTACGGAAGTCCTCAACCATCTATGTAAGTCCTCATAATTCAATCTAAGTCCTCATACCTCAATCTAAGTCCTCATACCTCAATCTAAGTCCTCATACCTCAATCTAAGTCCTCATAATTCAATCTAAGCCCTCATACCTCAATCTAAGTCCTCATACCTCAATCTAAGTCCTCATTCCTCTATCTAAGTCCTAATTCCTTTATCTGTCCTCATTCCTCTAAATCCTCATTCCTCAATCTAAGTCCTCATTCCTCTAAATCCTCATTCCTCAATCTAAGTCCTCATACCTCAATCTAAGTCCTCATTCATCTCTCTAAGTCTTCATTCATCTATCTAAACCCTCATTCCTCTATCTAAGTCCTCATTCCTCTATCTAAGTCCTCATTCCTTTATCTGTCCTCATTCCTCTAAATCCTCATTCCTCAATCTAAGTCCTCATTCCTCTAAATCCTCAATCTAAGTCCTGATGCCTGAATGTATGTCCTAATTTCTCCAATGCCATTTTTCAATATAATTCCTTCACTAAGTATGTTTCATTTCGAAGGGATATCTCGTCCTAATCAAAATTGGCCGGATATTGGACGAGATATCTTGTCGAAATACTTCAAGAGCTAGTATATTACTCCTCGATACATCACACATTTGGCTATATCTCCATTTCTAGTCCTCCATTGAATTTTTGGTTTGCTAACAAAGAAAATTTACCCGTTTCTATAGAATTTGGTGTTGGTGGGTTAAAGTTTTGGGTTTTATAGCGCAAGGCCCCCTATTTGTCCAAGCTGCTCACAAATCAAGACACAGTAGAAATACATCCAGGGAGGAATGCACCTGACAGGAATCAAACTTGAGCCGCCTACAACTCGAAGGTTGCTAGGGCAGTGGATATACCCACTGAGCCACGACAGCGCCTATAACTAGGACTAACTACACTTTCTAAAATTCCGATTATGTCGAGATGATGTTGCCGTCTTCAGGTTGGATACTATACCTAACTGTCTAGTCAAAAACACATGTATAGATTTAAAATTTCAACATTACAATTTATATCCTGTGTGGAAGTAGCGATGTGATGGATAACACCCACTTTAGGGTTTGCCCCAAATTGGCTGAAGGTTGGTTGAGTTTTTATTGCAGAAGGGCCACATATGGCTAAGCTGAGTCTGACACAAGACCTAGAAACTAGACAAAATAAAGGCTGATAAAATTGATCTATTTTGAATTTTGAATTGAAACTAGCTCCCAATGAATAAAATCTAAGTAAAATTCACAAAACCGATAACAGAGTTGAATGAAAAATACAGTAGAACTCCGAACTCCAGTTATCCGGATCGCTTTGAGAAAAAAAAATGAAATCAGCAAAATCCGCACTTAAAAGTTTCTGATCGGTGAATGATTAAAACGAAGAGGACGAAGTGTCAGTTCAGGACATTAGAAACATCATAGTAAAAATTCCTAGATGTTCCGAGTGCAGTGTAGAGAACGTAGACGAGGGGCAGGTGTGTGATTCTCTGGACCCTGGATTCCAAATGATCTGTGACGATGAACTCATTCAAAGTATGAGAGAAGAACTCATTGATGACACGGAAATGACAACGACATTGCTATTCAACCGAACCTGGGACCTTCAGCTAGTAAAGCGTTTGAGTGCCTTGCCGCAGGGCTGAAATGGATGGAGCGGCAGCCTGAGTGCGACTATGCACAGCTACTCGCCTCAAGTGCTTGCGAGACTAGGCTGCAAGAGTCAAGGCAGGGAAACAATTGACTATGACCGCTATGTTTAAGAAATGATGCCTTTTAATAAAGTAAAAAGTACAAAATGTAAACCAAATTGTTTTCAAAGTCATTAAATTACATTACATATTCTAAAGCAAAATTTTTTACTAAGAACCTTAACCTTTTTTTAATTAGCCTTTTAACCCTTCTTTCCATGATTTTTTCTTTATTGGTAAAATAAATCAAGGTGATAAATTCATGATCAAAATTAAAGGAAAACTGGTTAAAAAAAATCTTAATACATATCTATAGTATAAATTTAGCAAAAAACAATAGGATGGTATCATGTGGTATTTTTTAAAATTAAACGCATACTTTTGTCAGAAATTGCTCTAAAAATAACAGAAACACATGTTACAAACCTTTCTTCCACTCATTTTCACTTTTTTAGCAATAGAAACTCAAATATAATAAAACAAAATTAAAAACGAAATCATACGTTTATTGCAACTACAACAAACAGCGGAATGACACCTTCAAGCTCGTTTTACTGACAGTGACACTTGCTTATTTTTGACAGCTATGTTTTTTTTTTTATGCAATGGACATTAAAAAGGTATCCAGACACGATCAACTTAAAGTGAACTTGTTCTTTTATATAATTTTTGGGCATTCAATGTTATGATAGAAATTTCCACCATTATTCAAAGAAGGGTTAATTGTGAATTATCAAATTATCCGGCACTTCGATTATCCGGATGGGGTCTTGTCCCAATTGATATGTATAATTGCAGTTCTACAGCAATTACTGTAAAGATTTCCCAAAAGATCTTTTATGGTAAGAATTGAAACTCCAAATCAGATTTGTCTATGGTTATTAAAATATCTAAATTCTGTCAAAAATATACTCTACTAAGGGGCCTGCCCCCTGCTCGCTGACGCTCGCCAACCCCCCGGAGGATTGCTTCGCAATCCTCATTGGTTCGCTGCACGAACCTATGCTCGCTTCGCTCGCCTCAATGAAGAAATGTGTCCTAGCAGAAGGGATTGTTTACAAAATATGTTACCAAAAAAATGTTTTTGAATTCTAAATTTGCTGTATTACAGAAAAAATATATACAGTATCTCTAAAATCAGAATTTAAATGAAAACTTTGTGCAAATTTTGACTCGAAATGTGAGCGTCGCTTTGGAAATTGAATACCCAGCATGTTGTTTGTGTGTACATTTTCCCAGCACTCAAACGACCCACACTTTTTCATTGAGTTTGTTGCCGAAAGTTGTAGTGCAAGCGTCTTGTTGAACTATAATTGTTGGCCCTGAAAAGGACCGTTTTTTAAATGGCCCTGAAAAGATCCTCCGCTTTCTTTGATTTCTATTATAAACTAACTGCAACAGCTCATTAAAATTTCCTTTTTTTTTCAATAAAATTTCATCTGATAACGCTATAAATTCAATCGATGCGCGAGACTTCGCGATAAACAAACAATCGTACAGTGTTGCCAAAACGCGATTACAAATAACGTCTTTTTTGCGTGCCACGTAAGAGAATTATATATACAGGGTGGTCCCGAATTCATGGTACAAACTTTAATGGTAGGTACAGGACATTGTAACAATGATTTATTGTATAGGAATGTATAGTCGCAAGTGACGCGGTGAGGCGAAAACAGGGGAAATAACGGCCGAAAGGAAAAACAAAGGTTTTTTTGAAAGCGTTGTTGACAAGTGTCATGTTTACAGTAATTGTTCAAAATTGCGTCCACCAGTATCGATACATGCTTGACAGCGTCGGTGGAGCGATTGGCGTACACGTTCAAAGATGCCTGGTATTTCACGCACACCTGCAGCAGCTACAGATAAGCGAGCGACGAGATCCTCATCTGAGTCAACTGGAGTCTCATAAACAAGATGCTTTAGATGTCCCCATAAAAAGTAATCGAGGCTCGATAAATCTGGAGATCGGGGTGGCCAAGGGACTGGTCCACCACGCCCAATCCATCGAGTACCAAACGTGGCATTCAGGTAATTCCGTACATCAATGCTGAAGTGTGCTGGCGCCCCATCGTGCTGAATCAGGATACTCGTTCGTCGATCAGGATACTCCGCGCGATACATTCGTAACGCAGCTCTGCCGTTACCATTTGCACGGCCGTACATGTAATGCATGTCTGCTTTTTCTGCATACGTAAAGTCACCCATCGTCTACGGCAGCACAATTGTGAATGGCGCTTTTCCCTACTGCGATGCATCATGTTCAACAGCGGCTAGACATCTACTGCCCTCTACCGGCAATGATACCAACCGATCACTCCATTTCTCTTTCCTTTTATTTCCCCTGTTTACGCCTCACCGCGTCACTTGCGACTATACATTCCTATACAATAAATCATTGTTACAATGTCCTGTACCTACCATTAAAGTTTGTACCATGAATTCGG
Source organism: Metellina segmentata (assembly GCA_947359465.1). NCBI lineage: Eukaryota > Metazoa > Arthropoda > Arachnida > Araneae > Tetragnathidae > Metellina > Metellina segmentata. The sequence continues at coordinate 45,390,292 of OX375883.1, forward strand.
GACCACCCTGTATAGATATGACAAAAAAAATTCGACGCACCAAGAAGGAGTTGTCTAATTGCAATAAAAATTGGTGGATGTGAAGAACATGCATTGAAAAACAAACTATTCAAATTTCAGAAGAATTGAATGATTTATTTCAGAGTTGGACCGTTAAAAAGGGAGGAAGTCAATAAGGCGTTGGTCCACCTCTGGCCTGGATGCTAGCTGTCGCCCTGCGCGTCAGACTTATAAAGTTCCCGGATGCTATCCTACGGAGTTTCTTGCCAAATTGTCTCCAACTGTCGGGCTAAATGGTCAGCATTCCGGGATGGTTGCAATCGCCTGTGCACGTGTGGCGTGCGGTAGTAAGAGCAAGATCTTCACGCCGCCCTGGACGTCTCGAAACCCGTCTGCGGTTGTCGTCAGGACACAGTTGGAAACGGGACTCGTCACTAAAGACTATACGTCCCCAGTCAGTTGTCCAAGTTGATCGAGAAGCCTGGCATCACTGTAATTCTGCCTCTTCTTGGTGCATCTTTTTTTTTTTTTTGTTATAGAGCGTATGTCGAACAACAAGAATATAATGGCAAGTTGAACACAAAGAATCAGGTTCTCCGATCAATACCTAACTATGTGCTTATGTGTAAACTGTGTATGGCCAATCAAAAATGGCTATTCAAATTCGTATTTCCCAATCCTGTAATGGATGGCAGTATATAATGGGGTACAGCTACACTCTACGTTTATGAGTGATGGCAACTGCTTGGCGATTTTTTTGGCGCACTTCTAGTAGCGAGTTACGATAAATTAAGGCACCCCATCTTTCGTTACTGTTGTTGTGGTTTTCATGGCAACCTCGGCAAACGGAAACTTTCAATTTCCATTTTGAATATTCTAGAAATATCTTCCAAAATCCGTTAAAGTCGTTTGATTTCATTGATCCGTTTGAAATTTTTTCTTTCCTCCCATTGGTTATTTTGTTTGTAAAATATCCTTTGATTGCATTGGTTCTTTTAAATCGTTTTCTGTGATACCATTGGTACATTTATTTGTATTTTGACAGTTGTGGAATTTTTATTTTACTATAATAGTTTTCACGATAGGATTAAGAGTTTTATTTTTTTTGACCACTTTCGTTTTCATTATTTTTTTACGAAAGAATTCTGACGTTATCAGGTTGTATCATTTCTTGCTTTTTTTCTTTTGTAAATCTTTTCTTTTTCAACATGCCCACTGTATTTAGTGTAATTCATAAATTTCAGGGTATTCTTACCCAACATTCGTAGCTTAGTTTCTCTGGTGGTTCACAAATGTGTTTTGATATGTGCTTATGCTTACTACTTTTAGTGAAAGTTTTTTTAAAAATATGCTTTTAAAACGTTTTGAAATGTGTTTTAAAAGTGTGTTATAAAAAGAAAAAAATTTGTGACTGAAAAAGAGTTAGGAAATAATTCTTTCCTTGGCGACTTTAGAAGTTCGCCAAAAAAAATCGGCAAGCCGTTGCCATCTCTCATAAACGAAGAGTGTAGCTGTTCCTATAATGGAGGCTATTTCGCTATTCTTTATCCCAAGACTCTTACCAGTTTGATTTGTCGGAAGGCATTTTAAAACATTATTATCGATTTATACAATTTACTTCAACGCATACAGACTGGTCAACTGCTATTTTTTTTTTTTTTTTTAGTCTCGTCTTGATGTTATGTCTTTGTCTTCATGTTTTCGTGCTGAATGTTTACTCTAGCGAATGAATGTATTTCAAGTTCCACTACTGGAAAAAAAAATTAGGAGCTCAAAGGATATGTTCCAGTATCGTTCCCTACGACACTGATCCAGGACCATCGCCTATAGCCCGTTATGCTGCTCCAGCGCGAAGTAAATTGAAGTACCAACAAACGTTAGTTCAAATTCTGCGTTAGTAGGTAGTAATTGATTTTGCGTCTCACTAAAGCAACGCACAACGGGAAGCTTCTTTTCTACGCTGATTTCTATCTTCCGGAGTTCTCTATGCCTTCTATAACCAAACTGCTAGATTATTTTTTATCAGATCAGCAAGTTTCAGTAATATTATGCAGCGCTGTAGCTTACATTAAACGTATTCAAACTAAGCAGCAAATTTCGGTAGTGGTTGAATTTGCATCTCTTATATCCGTTTGTTGCCATTTGTCAATATACAAATACTGTCGATTATCGCTTAAAATAATTCCAAAATTTGAAAGGTAGATAGGAAGTTGAACTAACTTCGCACTGAAGCTATACAACGGGCTTTCACCGTTTCACGATTTTGACAGAGGGTACAGAAATATTAAGTTTTCAGAATTGCGAGGAAATTTTAACTCCTAATCTCATTAACAGATGGTAGCACAAGAGACTGATCGATCTAGAACGATTCGCCCATATGGATGAACCTGTTTATGTTGTAACTTAACTGTTCTTTGAAAAACGATGTTTGTTTTCATTGTCTTATCCACGCCTATTTATTATGTTTGGAACACGATCTAGTCATTTGACTTCTTGGTATTTAAAAAATACGGTGTACAAAAAAAAAGATACGTATGCAAAATGAAATAAAATGTTTACTCAATGCAATATATAATTAGGGTAGGTTATTTTATTTTATGTCGCACTGGACTAACACTGCGGGCTATCGACGACCGTCCGGGAGCAAAGGGGAAGGCCCGAGGACAACACCTCGTAATTTTGAATCAAGTACAGCACCAGAGCTGGCACCCCACGCTCTCCAAACTTCGACATCGTGCCAACGTGAAGAAAATTTGAGGCCACGACAGTTTACTGTGCATGGACGGTTGCGAGTTTGAAACTCGATCCAACCAAAGACCATCATATACGTGGGGACTGGTGCACGCTAAATCTACCATGTCTTCAAAACTCATATCGGCGTGGTGGGGAAGTTTAGAGAGCCAGATTTTAGGTTTTTAGATTTAGGACAGAGAGATTTTAAGTTTCCAGCTCGGGTGTTGATGTAATCTGGCTGGGGCTCAATGGTAGTGGCAATTAATTAACGTCGCTCTGGAACAACACATCGGGCTATTGGCGACGGTCGGGGATCCATCCCAAAGGGAAAGAACCGAGGACAAACATATAATTTTGAACCACGGTAAGATGACGAGGGAAACACCTCAGCACTAGAGATGCGACATCGATGTCAATGTTTTCAAAACACCGATGTTTAAAAAAAATATCGATGTGTTTACCATCCATGTTTTTGTTCGTTGTTTTTTTTAACATCGATGTTTACACTTGTCGGTGTTTAGTTTAAATGAAAAAAGTACCATTATAAAAATTAAAAAATATAAACAAGTAGCATAATTTTTATAATCAGTAAAGTGAGCATGCTTTTAGAACAAAGTGGCCAAGTGTGAAGGGTCTGAAAGGAGGGACGCGACATCAATGTCGATGTTTTATTAAAACATCGATGTATTTACCATCGATTTATTGGAGCCGATGTTTGTTTAACATCGATGTTTTAACGTTGTCGATGTTTTATTTTTGAATAAAAAAAGCATCATAGTAAAAATTAAGAAAAATAACCATGCAACTAAGTATTTGACAGTGATGGCAACATCTGTCCCATCTGAAAGATTTTTTTTTCTTAACTGGAGGGATAGTTAGTGAAAAAAGTTAAAGTGGAGAAAGTTAACAAACTTCTTTTTTTTTCAAACTGTAAATAACACAAATATTGAGGCATATAATAATTATAGGCCCCAATATTTTTTATTTACAGTAAATATAATATGTTGTTACGTTTGTTATGTTCTCCCCCCCCATACGTTAATAAATAAATTATAATAACTAACAATAATTATTGTTATGTACCTATCTAATTATACTTAATAGCACCTATGTGAAATTGTTGTAAATATTACTTTCCTTTATATTATTCAATTTGAAAATAAAAGATTTGTTAATTGTTCGTATTAATTTTTTTGATATCGTTTTGACAGTTAAAAAAAGTTTTACTTATAAATTTATAAACACGGCAAATGGAAAATTAAAAATAACGTCACACAGAAGCTACACAACGGGTTATTGTCGTCGGTCCGGAATCAAATCGAAAGGGAAATGAATGTCCAAGGACTACGCCTCGTAGTTTTGAACCACGATCAGATGGCGAAAACACCCGAGCTGGAGCCCCACTCTCATAACTTCCCCACCACTCTAACTCAGGACATTAGAGGCCACGACAGATTTAACGTCCACCATCCCCCGTGTACACGTCGGTCTTTGACTGTACCTAGTTTCGAACTCGCTACCCTCCAGCGAACATTAATGTTTGAGGTTGCTAAGCCAGTTTTAAGATATGGGGAAAAACAGTTTAAATACACTGTTGTTTAAAAACATCGATAATTTTTTAGCGATGTATTATCAACATCGATGTTCCTAAACACCGATGTTTTGATGTCGATATCGCATCCCTACTTAGCACCCAACTCTCCAAACTTCTGCACCCCGCTAACGCTAGGACGTTTGAGACTACGAGATATTTAACGTGCACCAGTCCCCGTGTACACGTCGGTTTGTCGGTTGAGCGAGTTTCGAAATCGCAATCCTCCAATTTCTAATCAGTTAATCTTCTAATCGGCCACCGATCGTGTTAAAAAATTACGGAATGTCGTCCTTGGATTGTTTCCCTCTGGACTGATCCCGGACCGTCGCCAATAGTATACAAGGAAGACGGTGTACGCTGAATCCGTCGTGGTTTCAAATGTCTTCACGTTGGCATTATGGAGAGGAGTGTGTGCCAGCTCTGGCGTTGATTTCATCATCTGACCATGGTTCAAAATTACGCGAATTCGTCCTGGAATCGTTCCCTTTGGAGATCGATCATGGACCGTCGCAAATAGCCAGTTTTGTCGCTCCAGTGCGACGTTAACTCAACTACCTGCACTAAACAAAAAAGGAATACACTTCAGCATACCGCAACAGCAACATTTCGCGAAAACGAGGCAAAGCCATTTCCAATAATGTCCCCAAGTTCGTTTCCGCAACTGGAAAGAGGAAATAAATAAGCAAGATAACTTACTTCGGTGGCTCGTGCCAAATGCCTTTCGAGCTGTAATCTCTCCTTCGATGATTGGCGAATGATATTTTGCAGTTCGGAGACGTTGCGGTACAGGGTGCCCTGTTGGAAGGAGAGGAACGAGAGAGGAATGAGAGGAAAACCATCAGCAGCCCACAAAAACTCAGTACAGAAAAAAACAAACGGCAAAAACACAGAGAGAAGAGACGCGGCCCGAATACGGAAGTGGGCGAATTAAATTGTGTGCCGTGGGGGTTGTCTTTACTTCTGAACATGGGGAGAAATGTGGCTTAGGCTGTAACTATTATTTCTCAAAACTAAATCATGAGATATCGGTTAACCGATACTCGATACGCGTTTGTCTGGTTTGAATGGCATGGTTCAAATTTTATTGAACTGTAACATTGGAATGGAAATATCCTTTTAAATTAGTTTTTGTAGACGAAGACCACCGAACCGACCATAAGGGGATTCCAACCGGGTCTATGGTAGGGATGCGACATCAATAGCAAAACATCGATGTTCAAAATTAAAACATCGATGTTGATAATACATCGCCCCCAAACCACCGATGTTTTTAAAATTCAGTGTATTTAAAATAGTTTTCCCATTTCTTAAAATTGGTTTAGCAACTAGTGATGCGACATCGGCTCCAATATATCGATGGTTTTTTTCTAAAACATCAATGTTTAGAAAACATCGACATCTATGTCGCATCCCTACTTTTTAGACCCTTCATCCTTGGTCACTTTGGTCTAAAAGTATGTTCAATTTGCTGATAATGAAAATTATGCTACTTGGTTATTTTTTAAATTTTTACAACGGTACTTTTTTCATTTAAAAATAAAACATCGACAACGTAAAAACATCGACAAGTAGAAACATTGATGTTACCAAAACATCGACCCCAATACATCGATGTTTTAAAAAAAAACATCGACATCGATGTCGCATCGCTAGTCTAGGGGTGACCGAGGAAAATTATAATGGTATGGTATGGTATGGTTCAAATTTTATTGAAGGCCTGGTGCACATATCCGGCATTTCAACGTTTCGGCGCCGCTGCGGCACCGAAACCCATCTATGCACACATAACCGTGAAATGACGCAAATATTCATTTCGCACCATTTGCGATGCATATTCTATTGAAGGAAGCGTGTTTATTTCGCTTACTTGGTGTATAAAAAGTATATTTTGACACAAAATATACGTTACTGGATACAAACCATTTATCAATCATTATTTATATTCCATTTATTTATAAGAACAAGGTACTTCAGACCGGAGAAGCGTGTGCGGTGCCGTGGGGAACTGCGGTACAAATTGCACGCAAGTTGGACGTTCGGCGCCGTAGCGACGCCGGAAGCATGTGTGCACTACTCCATTGGATCTAATGTACCTCAGACCGCATTTGCGTTGCGGCAGCGGCGCCGCACTTTGAAAAAACGGGCCTAAAACTATACATTCCAATGAGAAACCGATATGAAAAAATTAGAAACCTTTTAACCCTAAGTGGTTTCGACGAGATATCTCGTCCATCAAGATCTGACCGATTTTGCTAATGACGATATATCTCGACCATCAAGATACGAAAATTTTTACACATGAATAGGTCAGGTTTATTTGTTGGCAGTCAGTTTTGAGGACAAGATCACCAATCCGGTCAGGTTTTTTTTTTCTAATTGCGAGATATATCGTTCAAGATCTGGTCATTTTTTCCTAGTCACGAAATATCTCGTGCATCAAGACCTGGTCAGTTTTGCTCAACCTTTAAATGCTGTCACGGGTCTCACAGACCCCGTGTCATTTTTGACGGGTCGTTTCCATCCTTTAACGTGAATATTGGTCCCTGTCCTATTCAGTAACATTCCTACTACGTCCAACAGAAGCCACATTCCGAGACTAGTTAGGCTGCCCCAACGATTTCGTATTATACACTATTTGCATTTCCCGCGTGGTCTCTTAGACCACTTCACAGCATTTGCGTTCCCATTCTTGTTGAATTAACTCGTCTAAGTTTGAGAAGGAAATTTAGGTAGGGAGCCTAAAATGTCCACAAACTTTACTAAAAAACTACCTGTGTATCTTACACTAAAAGAAATTTAGGATATTGTTGATAATTGATCGGAAATAGAGTATTGGGACAGTGAAATTTCGGATAACATTATTGAAAGCGAACACGAAACGGATTCGGAAATGTATGCAGATGAAGATGAAGACATTTTCAAGTGCGTCTTCACAAGAGTATTTCTACAGAAAAAATAACTTCAAATGGGATGCTTGGGGGGAACCTAATCGTGCCGTTAGAACACCAAAACACAACATAGTTTTACAGTTTCCATGGCTGAAACGTCCTGCAAAATTAGGTCCGAAAGCTGAGCCTGAAGAGACATGGAATGTACTTAACTTATATAGCAATATAAAATATATTTTATGTTATGAATTGAATTATCTAAATTTAAAATATATAAATAATAATTATCTAATGAATATTTCATTTTTATAACATATTAATCAACTTTATATGCACTTTAGGGAGCGAGGTCTGAAAGACCCCTCCACACTAGTTAAGAGACGGTTTGTAACACAACAGTTGGGTTAAGACAACCAGCATGGGTTTAAAAACTAGAGTAGTTATAAAAATCGCACTAAACCAACCGTTAAAACGACTAGCGTAATACACATGAGTTGGAACTCCATACTTTATAGATTTAGAAAAACACCCAAACCAACAAAATTCGAAAGCAGACATGGCAAAAAACATACTTTTCAGTCTCAGGTGGTCTAAAACATACCTACATACCAATAAGATTTTATTTCCATCCTCTAAGGGCAATTGAAAATAAAAATCGAATCGGTAAAAAAAAACCAAGGATTTATTTTAACTTGAAATAGTTGGAAAGAACAACCATTAAGTGATCCGACTCTGCTACAAAATTTTAAATTTTTTTCCTGCGCTTTTGCCTTGAAAAGACCGTGTTCATGTTCCGCATAATGATTAGTCAATCTGCAAGCGAAAACAAGATTTATTACGTCGCAACGACGTTAAGAAATTCACTTTCAGAGCAGAACTAGTTTTTAAAAATGGCGAAAGGTTCGATGCAACGTAAGACAATGCACGTTTGTAACTCGCTCGAGGTAATATCGGAAAATTTAAGGTACTGCACGTGGGTCTTGTGCACGGAAACTACGATTCAAATTTTTTTTATTTGATTAGAATATCTTAATGAAAAAACGATATTGAATTTATAGAACTAGGCGATGAGAGTTGCCACTTTCTAAAACTAATTAGTAACCTAGAACTAATTTAAGCTAATTACAGTAAAGTACGTTGATTAGTGGCAAAAGCAAAAAAAAATGTATATAATAATTCTTTCTCAGCTTTCCTTAAGTTTTTAAATTTTCTAACACAATTACCAAACTTTTTTTCTAAACAATTTAAGCAAGATAATTTCGTTTTAATGAGTGGATAAAACTACATTTTTCCCGTTGTGCTCAGTTATTCTCATTGTTACTCAAGTGTTTTAATAGGCTTCATCTTTTTTTTATGGATTCGAGTTGGGTTTTTTTTTTTTTTTTTTTGACGCAAGTTCTATATTTAACCACGCTGCGGCATACACAAAACATACAACATAAGGTTATAGGTATTCACACACGACAGTTTTACTGACACAAGAGAAAAAAATTGCAGCCAGGAAGAGCCTGCGGGATCTTGCCTGCACCGCCTACACGTGAACTCGAGAGAAGGTATTCGAATATACCTTGCGATATTGCTTGTTCGAATATACCTTGTGATATGGTAAGCGGGCTAATTGTAAATAAGCTATACAAGCGCCCTCGTAAAATTCCATGAAACTTAAAAGTTGTGAAATATGAAAGCTGGCAACCTTGATGATGTAATATGGTAATCCCGTATTTCTTTGGACCACACCTGATAGCAATCTGCTTAGTTGAAAAAGTTGTGGTTGAAAAGTTTGGGTTTTAAAGTTGTGTGTTGAATTTTCTGTTGCCCCCTGAATAATATATTGAAAAATTGGTTGTTCCAATTCTTTCCTACGATCAGTTATGTTTCTATCGAACAGAAAATCATTGACTTTTGCTTCTGGAAACTTTAGTACACCAACAGTAGAATGTTTATAGTTACCCCATATTTTTCAAGGGACGGGGTAATTGTAAACATAACTTTGACAATAGTTTCGTTCAATTTGGATGGAAACCTAATCGGTTTTCCTATGAAAATTTGTATGTAATCGTATTTAGTACGTTTTAATTGCGTTTAATTGCATTTTTCGTGTTCTTGGAGAGGAAGACTGATTTACCAAAACGTCACACATATGGTGAAGTTCTTACAACTGACCAAGTGCGTTCACGCTCGCTTGAAGGAGGCAGAAGAGGAAAAGAACAAAGGAAGTCGAGTGAGAAGAAGGTGAAAGAGCCATTAGTAAGCAAGAAACCAAGAAAGAAACAAATGGAAAGGAAAGCAGAACTCGAGGACAACGAGGAAGAGGAACTATTGAAAGAAGTGACTAACATTGACAGTGAAGAGTTTGAAGTTGTCCAAACATTCAAGAAAAATATAGAAGATCATCTTGTAGGGGAAGTTAAATATTTAGGATCCGTTCATGGAAGACATTGAAACGACTACGTTTCTGCTAGCAGGTGTTGAGGGGGGAAAGAGAAAGTAAATCCATTTTTCATTTGCATGAAGGGTGGATGTCGTTTCAAAAGAGATCACCAGACTCAAATGCATCGACTAAATTCGGTGTAGTTGAAAAAGACTAATTCTGTGTTACCAAAGATCATGTCAAAGCAATTTTTCCTACTCCAACCTGTAGCAAAGAAGGCCGTATAGAAATTTTCCAATTTGAGGGCACTGCTAATGTGTAAGACATGTAATGTTTGTTTTTTGTACCTAAGTTTATATTTTTAAATATTTAGTTTTCTTTTTTAATTTTTAATTTTGTTTTTAACACTAAATACATTCTTTGTTCAGTAAATATTCGAATTATTTATTCTTATGTATTCCTGGAAGTTCACCTCATGATCAATGCTACTTTCAAGCGTCACTTCATTTTGCTACGAGAGTATGAAGTGGGAGTATTTGGTAAATGTAAAGATCAAAACGGGGTTGTTGTAAGCATGGAATTAGTAGGGTAAAAATACCATTGGAGTTCTTTCTACTGCATTCCTTCAACATGACGAGGTCACACCTGAGCTGGCACTCCACTCTCCAAACTTCCACATCACTCCCACGTGAGGACATTTGGGGCAACGACGTATTCAACGTGCATCAGCTCTCACGCACACGATGGTCATTGGCTATTTCGAGTTTCGAACTAACAGCCCTCCTGTTGCTAAATCGTTACACTTCCAACAGGTGTATGGGGGTCGCGATGCCCGGATGCACAGACGATTTTTCTTTCCTTCCTCTTCTCTATCCTTTCTTTTCACAATTATTTGACATTCTGTTATGTGTTTGGCCCAGACTGGTCAAATATGACTCGCGTTATAAGCCCCAAAATCAACTAAAAGCAGCCCATTTACGTTTCGGGAGTATAATGTTGCTTAATTTATGCTTAAATTATCAACTGTTTTTAAGGTTTGTTCAGATTCATCACGAATCAAGTTTAGTTGACCAATTATAGTTAATCGATAAAAGGTGAACATGACTTGAATCAGTTTTTGTTCACACATTTCAATAGAAACAGATCAAAAGTTTAAAAAGCGAAAATATAAAAGTTACAACTGAAGAATTATTTATTCACAAAAAATCTCATTTAAGGTATCGAACTGGTGTAAAATTTTCCGCAGATTTCAAATCCGATAAAATTTGCACTCTATCTTTAACGTTCGCGAAGATACAAACTTGGCCTAGAGAATTAAAAAAAAAAGCACTTTCGTTTAGTTTCTCGAACAAAATAAACCACGACAGGTCGTTTGCGTGGAAATAACTCGAAAGCAGATGGCGGATGACTCATCAATTGAACGATAAAGTTTGAAAGGGTCAAACTTTTCTTGATCCACTAAAAAGTTGATCAACTCTATTAAAGCAAATGTTCTCACTATAGTTTTCATTCAACTTGTTTTTATCAACTATAATCGGTCAATTAATCTTGATTCGTGAGAACGAGCCTTTAGATTCATTTTGTTTAAGAGCCATTTTTTGGAACACTGTGGTTGTTGAGAAAGAAGCTTATTTGGGTTCATTAGCACGTAGACGGACTATACGACAGAAACGGTCGAAAATGCACCGTTCGTACCGAACATTCTCAATATGCATTCTTCGTTCGAAGACTCTATTTATTCTTTACACGTTCCGATATCCGCATATTCTACTCGAAAACAACAGCGAGTTTCAAGTAATAAAACTCGCAAATATTCTCCTTTACTGAAGAATTTCCATTTCCTCCGAAACTCTCAGATTGCAAGCTATTTCGGGTATAATTATAGATTGCATGTTAAATACACCACTTTATCTCGTGGTATAGTCCAAAGTATAATTTCATTTAAATGATAAATAAAACGTCTAATAATCGGAAAAGATTTTGCGTAAATTCCAAAAAGATGTTCGTCTAGAAAAAATATTTATTCAAAACGTGACTTTAACTCTCGAGTTTACGTTTTTTACGAGGAAAATGTGTGTGGATCGTGCAGACGATAAATATAAATGAACGGCTAGAAACATAGCTGGTTTTGAGATGGCATCAGCGACGATAATGGAAAAAACAAACAAATCTTTTAATGCCGGAAAGAGCTTTCCATTTTTATTATGGAAATAGCGACACACAACTTTCAAAATAACTTTTACTTAAACTTTTATTATGTGGTTTCGAAAGAAAAGCTTTGAAAAAGCCATGGACTAGAATTATTTAGAGTTTACTTTAAAAAGGTAGGGAACTTCAGCATCTAAAACTGATTTTCTTTATGAACAAACGCGTAATATGGAAAGTTTAGAATTTTGCATGTTTTTGGTATCTGAGCGATAGAACTGAATAAAATGTCTTTCTTTTGCTGAACCGAGTGGCATCGACTTATCCGCAACTTTTAAAAGATTTTAAATATTAATTCCATTTTTCGTTGGTTAAGTCGATAAAAGCGAAAAAATACCATTTCGCATCATCCGATTAAAATAGATTTCCTACTTTGCTAAAATTACAAAATCTGTTCCACGAAAAAATTAAATTTCATCTTTTGAAACATTTTATTTTTCGACGTAAATGCGTCTTAAAATTGGGATGCTACTGGGGGCATGCATTAAAAGTAGAGTGTTACAATTGTTTTGTCTCATGATTTCAAAACTAGAAGAAACATCCAGAAGATAATGATGGCGTCGTCTAAACAAAGGATGACAGTACCGGATATGACCTTCGGAACGAATGCGCAGGTGGATTGAGCTCGGAGAGTGGGTTCGCAATATGTTGAACTCTACGGTGCTGAGCGAACTTTGGGCCAGTGTGACTGTGGAATACGAGGACCACGTATGTGGTGTCATTCGAAAGCTATACAGCTATATTTTAATTACTATTGGATAAAAATCTCTCAGCAACAAATTGATATAAAACTATGCTTAAATCGTTCAAACTGAAAATTGTTGAATATTCACAATAAACAATCGTGAAATCGTGCTTTTCGGTTATGAAAAAGGCAAGTTAAACACTTTTTATCAATCGATTATATTTTCCAAGTCTCTATTGAGGATTATACACCTAATTCCAGTGAATTACTAATTTTTTCATCCTATCAGAGAGGTAGCGTTTGCAAAATGATGGTTGAAAGATATTTAATTAACGTCACACTAGAGAAACGGGTAGAGCGTCGTGCTCGCATCGGAAGGATTGTGGGATCTGTTCTCAGCGGAGCCTGCAATTCTGATGGTTGCGAGATCGGCGCTTAGACCTGGCTAAAGACCGTCGTGTTCGCTAATGGTGGCTGGGGCACGTTAAATAGGTCGTGGTCACAAAGTCCCCCATGTTGCCATACCAAATCAATACCTCTGGGGGTACCTGATCAGGGGGTTATCGGCCTCTGATTGGGATCTAAATTACGATATGTGTGAGTGAATGGATGTGTGAAAGGGTCCTTCCTGTAAAACGGATGTGTCATGCATGAGGAAGTCCAACTCTCCGGGGCAATGGCACCCCCAATTGGGCCATATATGGCCCGCACGACAACAACAACAACTAGAGAAACGGATTATTGGCGATAGTCAGGGAATAAACCAAAATGGAAAGATCCGAGGACAAAACCACGTCATTTTTAATCACGGTCGGATAACGAGGCAACAAATGAGCTGCCACACCACTCTCCAAACTACCACACCATGCCAACGTGACGACATTTGAGGCCCCGACAGATTGAAAGTGCACTACTATCTTTGGCTGGATTCGAAGTCGCAACCCTCAAGTTACTAATCCTTATGTCCTCTAACCGGGCTAAATACATCCAATCTAAAACAATAACTTTTCGACTTGATTCGTCAATAAGTTTTGTTAGTTTGTTGGTTTACTTCAGGTTTAATGGCGCATAGGCCATGATGAGCCAGACACAAAACGGACAATACCACGTAATAGACGTACACACACAAGGAAGGTTTGACCGACACACAAGAAAAATACTTCCAAGGAGGTATTAATTTTGGTAATATTTTATTAACGTCGTACAAGAGCACCACAAAGGGCTATTGACGACTATTGCTCGGGGTCAATCCTCTAAGGAATAGAGCCGAGAGGAAAACACCGCGTAATTTTGAACCACGGTCAGATGACGAGGCAACATCTGATCTGACACCCCACTCTCCAAACTTCCATACCAACCTAACGTGAGGACTTTCGACCACGACAGATTTAAGGTACACCAGCTACCTCTACACCATACGCTTACAAACATCCACGACCGTACCCGGATTCGAATCAAGAACCTTCCGATATAGAGGCCTTAACCACTATACCGGTTGGTCGGCTGGGTCGGCCCAAGGAGGAATAGCATCTGACAGGAATCAAACCTGCGCCACCTACAACTCACAGGTTCCTAGTGTTGTGGACAAACCTACTTAGGCACACACTACCATCAGCAGGATGGCAACAAAATCCTTGAAAAAAAGATTCCTGTTATTTCCCTGATTTCCCTGTAATTCTCATAAAAATTTTCCTGATTTTACAATTCCCTTACGAAATGTTGTGATCCATAATTGGTATCGATATATACAGTATCCACACTACAATGTTTTTGAATATTTATTGTCAGATGGAGTGAAAGGATAATTCTCCACAAGTATTTTGTATTTTTTCTTTACAGATATTTTAATTGTTATTGTAAGGGTTGGAAGCCTTAATGGTACTTTTACAATTGCAATTGAAAAAACTGGAGAAAAAATACAAAATATTTTTATCATGAACTTTTTACACCTGACCCTACATTGTCATATTATTCATCAAAATGTATATATAATTGCAAATAAAGAATCTCTATATATAATTCTCTTACGTGGCACGCAAAAAAGACGTTATTTGTAATCGCGTTTGGCAACACTGTACGATTGTTTGTTTATCGCGAAGTCTCGCGCGTCGATTGAATTTATAGCGTTATCGGATGAAATTTTATTGAAAAAAAAATAGGAAATTTTAATGAGCTGTTGCAGTTAGTTTATAATAGAAATCAAAGAAATCGGAGGATCTTTTCAGGGCCAACAATTATAGTTCAACAAGACGCTTGGACTACAACTTTCGACAACAAACTCAATGAAAAAGTGTGGGTCGTTTGAGTGCTGGGAAAATGTATACACAAACAACATGCTGGGTATTCGATTTCCAAAGCAACGCTCACATTTCGAGTCAAAATTTGCACAAAGTTTTCATTTGAATTCTGATTTTGAGATACTGTATATATTTTTTCTCTAATACAGCAAATTTAGATTTGAAAAACATTTTTTTGGTAACATATTTTGTAAACAATCCCTTCTGCTAGGACACATGTCTTCATTGAGGCGAGCGAAGCGAGCGTAGGTTCGCGCAGCGAACCAATGAGGATTGCGAAGCAATCCTCCAGGGGTTGGCGAGCTTTAGCGAGCAGGGGGCAGGCCCCCTAGTGTTAATTTAATACACAAAAGAAGTAGTTACGCAAATTTCAAATTGTATACCACAAGTTGTATCGATATCCACACGTCCACAAGACGCTACAGCCGTGAAAAAAACGATAGCAGCGGTTTTCACAGTGTTCAAATTTTACTAACCAGGGTTCTTTATTCCAATTACAGTTTTGGCGAGTACGATTTATTCTATTCTCAAAAGCACTCGTAATCTCGCATCTTTAAATAGGATAAACGATAATATTGGCCATTCAAATTATCAAAATTTCCCTGATTCTTTGTGAAATTTGGAAATTTTCCTGATTTTTCCAAAATTAAATAGTTTTTGGAGAATTCCCTGATTTTCCGGTTTTCCAGGATCTGTTACCACCCTGATCAAGGTAAAAAGATACTTCTAACTTTCATTTAATAGTGCTTTAACTGTAATATCCAGAAAGTTATCATTACCATTAATAGTTTTTCTTTGGGATTTCTGGTTTTCTCTGCAGTGCGGTTGCTTCGAGTCGTCGGTATCCTATGATTCTGTTTGACGGTGGCCATTGCATTGTTCCTTTGCCTCTGAATCTGGGGCTTCTCTGTGGGTCTTCGAGTCCGGTCTCGACTCATGTCGTTTACAACCTGTGAAAAAATAGTTCGGGGCAAATGATAAAAACAAATATGATGAAAAGATTAAATTGTTTTGACGGCTACTGTCTCCTTTAAAAGATAAAACGAACACTGAATCTTCCTACTGGTAAACATCTAATGAAATTGACACAAACGTATCGCACCCCGACAAGAAAAGTGACAACTCAAAATTGCAGAATTTGAGAAACATAACTTAAAGGATACTATTAAACGTATATTGAAAGAGTATCAGCTACTTTTAAATTTTAGGTATATACTTATGATGGTAACTTCTATTATATTCTATAGAATAGTATTAAAACACGCTGGGGCACCTCATACATATTTTTCAATGACATAACATCATAATTTTTATTTTTTGACTTGTCACTTTTCTTGCCGAGGTGCGATATGTTTAATGAAGCTAGGGAAAATGCATACTGGAATACTAGTTAGTTTAATTAACGTCGCACTGGAGCAACACAACGATCCATGATCAATCTTAGGTCCGGTGCATACATCCGGTTTTTCAACGTGCGGCGCCGCTGTACAAGTGCGCTCTGGGATACATTAGATCCTATGGTGTAGTGAACACATGCCTCCGGAGCCGCTGCGGCAACGCACGTCCAACTTGCTTGAAATTTGTACCGCAGTTCCCCACGGCACTGCAGCTCGCCACACACGCGTCTCCGTTCTGAAGTACCTTGTTTTCATATATAAATGGAATATAAATAATAATTAATAAATGGTTGTATCCAGTAACGTCTATTTTGTTTAAAAATATACTTTTTTTTGTACACTAAGTTAGCGAAATAAACACGTTTTCTTCGATAGAATATATATCGCAAATGGCGCGAAATGAGTACTGCCGTCATTTCACGGTTACGTGTGCATATTTGGGCTTCGGTGCCGCAGCGGCGCCGCACGTTGAAGAAACGGATGTGTGCACCGGGTCTAAATGGGAAAGATTCGATAATTATTAACCACGGTCAGATGGACGAGGCCAACACCTGAGCTGACACCTCTCTCCAAACTTCCACAGCAGGACCACATGAGGACATTTGAGGCTATATCACGCACGGCAGCATAATGAACTTCATTGACATTTTTAGCGAAATTTTCGTTTACCTTTGTCTTTTCTCTTTGCCATGATGTGTTGCACTGTCTTTCCTTCGTTCCTTTCGGAATCTTCGTGATGGTTCTCTGACGAATCATTTCCACCTCCATCATCTTTTAAACCCTGGAATAAAATAGCAAAATGAAAGCTAATTCATGGAATTCTTTTAACAAATAGCACGATAGCATTGTTCTGAAAGTAAGCTTCAAGGAATCTAAACAGAGTTCGGCTACGGAGAGAAAGCACATGACTTAAGGGAAGTTAATTTGCAGAATGATAAGTCACCAGGAGGGCTGCCATGTCGAATCATATATATATTGTAGCGAAACTTATTCACTTCGTCTGAAAATCGAGGCTCAGTCGGTATTGCACCTTACTGCGAATCGGAAGGTGCGGAGTTCCAATCCCACTAGAGGCAAGTGGCCTAAAAGTAGATTTCATTTTAAAGTTTCTTTTCTGTTTGTTTCTCACTTCTTCAGTAATATACTTATGTTAATTTCTAGAACTTTCGAATCCTCGAATGTTCGATTCATTTTCGGAAAAGGTATAAAAGGAGATGTATCACTCAGTTCAAGTGAATAATAAAGTCTGGAGTTGAGATCAGTAATCTTTGTCCTCGCTTGCCTTTTGCAAATATACACGAAGAGGTTAGCTTACCTATAATAAATCTACACGACAATATATATATATATATATATTGATAGCCGTCAATGATTTTATTGTATCGCCAACTCACAGTTAGTGCTATGGCACTGAACAATTAACTTGTAGCCAGAATCCCCTCAATGGCCGCCAACTGTGGGAACGTATTTAGGTTTAACCCCCCACACACCCTCAAGAGGAGGCTTGAACTCGTTAAAAAAAAACATGATTCAAATGTCGCTCTCCAGGTTGCATGAGTTTTATGCCAAGGACCATATTTAGCAAAGATGAATCAAACATAAGGAAGACAGTATCAGGTAATTGCACACTCAATGGTTTAAGGACATTTTTTTTCCAATGGCGGGCACTAGACTTTATCCTTGGCCACTGCAAGGCCGGAAGCGATGGTCACTACTTCCAACGGCGGGCACTAGGGACTTATCTTTCGCCACTACAAGGCCTGAAGTGATGGTCACTTGTGAAGGGGCACCCAGTGGGTGGACCATCATTGCCCCTATTAAAGATCATAGTTGAGACAAATATACCCGGGATAAGTTAAAGGAATATAGGGTAGGCACTATAATTTTAGTACTAAAGCAAACACTACGGGATATTTATGATGGTCTGGGATCAATCCCGAAGAAAATTGTTAGAGGACACCACCACTTAATTTTGAACCACGGTTAGATGACGAGGTCACACCTGAACTGGAATCCCATGTCACAACTTCCATGACGTTCCTTTTCGTAATTTTGAACCACGGTTAGATGACGAGGTCACACCTGAACTGGAATCCCATGTCACAACTTCCATTACGTTCCTTCTCGTAATTTTGAACCCCTGTCAAATGATGAGGTCAATACCTGAATTGGCACAAACTCCTCAAACGTCCACGCCAATGGGAGGATATTTAAAGCAACGACGGATTTTACAAGCACGAGCACTAGCGTCCCTGCACTACAATATTTAGGTTTGATCCAGTTTCGAATTCGTAGCCCTTTGGTTGTTGATCCGTGACTCTACCAACTGGGCTACCATGGTCCTTACAGGAATGTTAGGTATTTTAATTATCGTCACACAGGAGCAACACAACGGGCTATTAGCGTTTGGTATCAAACTCAAAGGGAAAGATTCGAGGACACCACCACCACGTAATTTTTAGCCACGGGTTGGATGATGAGGTCACACCTCTCTCTGAGCTGGCACCCCACTCTCCCAACTTCTACTCCACGGCAACGTGATGACATTTGATTCCAAGGCAGATTTAACGTGCAACGATCCCCCAATTTCTGGTTGTATTTAACCGTACAGGAATTGATCCTGCGGTGCCAATAACCTGCAGGTTGTTAAGAGTAATGGGCAAATCGACTAAGCCACAACTCTAATGGTAATTAGTAATTTTTTTAATTAACGTCGTACTAGAGCAACACGACTCTATCGAAAAAATGCATTTTGCTAAAATGAGTGATATAATAAGAAAGGGATTTTTGTTGGGAAAGGTGTAATTAAATCTTACCTAAGTAGTAAATGAAAAGTTACTTCCAAATTATCGTAGTTTAGTGCACAGTATTGCAAATATAATCACATTAGTGTTTCGTTTGTTTCAAAACACGGTCGAAAACTTTCCATAGCTTTGATAGGGTTACTTGATAGCAACTAACTCCAAGATATCGTTTGACCGTTGTCCTTGTGATTTGCCCCCTTTAACGTTTTGAAACAACTTTATTTGTCATAAACATTTGCTGTGCAAATAAGTAATCAGTAGATTTAAGCTTGAAATGAATAATCTTACTAGTTACTTATTTGCTGTTGACGAAGAGATAAAAAGGTTTTGTGATTACAATGAATGTTGGTGAAACATTTCTTTGAGATAAATGTAATGAAATAAATAAGAAACACAAAACAAAATCTTAATATCTGGAACGAAAATATAAATATAAGGGGCTCTTGTTTTCCTAATATGAGTTCAACCCTTCGCAGTAAAATTACCATACTAAGTTCCACATTGATATATCGTCAGCAGAAACGTATTAACTGATATTTTTAGGATAGGCATCATTTGCACTAAATGATTATTTCCATTTCGAAGAGAAATAAATTGTCACATTGTATTCGGTTTGAAGTAAAATATTACCGAATCAAAATGTTTATAATTTTGTTTTTGATCTAAAAACTTATAGTTAGCCTTTAATCGGATGGTGTAAAATGTGTTTTTTCATCAATTAATGAGTTTCTGCGAATAAGCAGACAATGACTGTTGACTTATCGTCAGTTAAATAGAACGATACAAGTTGCCAAAGAGGCGATACATTACATTTCAAGATAATAACGATGTGTATCACAGGAGAATATTTGGGTAGCGGAAGTAAAATCTTCAGAGTATTGGCTATTTTATTTATTCATTCCATAATAATCCTTTTTTTTTTAATCAATGGTGTTGGGTATTGTATTTATTTTGTAATCCAGAGCATCAATACCTTTCCACTCTGGCTTGCAGGACCATAATAACAATTGTTTGAAAATCAAATCATGGATGACAAGGATAGGAAGTGCATCCAACCGACATAGTGCAAACCACTGACCTGAATACATTAAGACCCGGTGCACACATCCGGTTTTTAAACGTGCGGCGCCGCTGCCGCAACGCAAGTGCGGTCTGAGATACACTAGATCCAATGTAGTAATGCCCACGTGCATCCGGCGCCGCACGTCCAACTTGCGTGCAATTTGTACCGCAGTTCCCCACGGCGCCGCAGCTCACCTCACACGCGTCTCCGTTCTGAAGTACCTTATTTTCATAAATAAATTGAATATAAATATTAATTAATAAATGGTTGTAACCAGTAACGTCTATTTTGTTTCAAAATATACTTTCTTCACACCAAGTAAGCGAAATAAACACGTTTTCTTCGATAGAATATTTATTGCAAATGGCGCGAAATGAGTATTTGCGTCATTTCACGGTTATGTGAGCATACTTGGGCTTCGGTGCCGCAGCGGCGCCACACGTTGAAAAATCGGATGTGTTCACCGTGCCTTAAGGTATCCGAACACGTTCGAGAACTTTTTTTTAAATGTCGTATAGAAACATTTTAATGATATTCTTATGTTTGGTTTTATTAAACAATTTTGTAAAAATGAGAGAGAGATAATTCCTAAGGAATGAACTAGAATAAACAAGATATTTAAGTAAACAAAATTTAACAAGCGATCGAAAAAAAATACAAATTTTTGATAGCTTTACAATTCTATTTCTTAAATATAAATGGCCATAATTTAAAAAATTTTCAACTCAGCATAATTATTCTTGTACATTTTCTAGACAACATTATAGAGAATAAGTGCTCAAAGTTTTACGATAATCCCATCAATAACTTTTTATGTTATAATGTTTGAAATGAGGAAATAATGCATAAATATTAATTTAAAGTAAAAAATAATTTTAAATGTATCGTTTCTCTCTTGCTTTTACTGTTAGTGTAAACAATTTTTTTTTTCATTTATCTTTAAAAATGTTCACAATATTTCCAAAAGAGAAACCAGTTAAAAAATGTTAAAAAATTTCTCAAATTATATTTGCAAAAAAAAAAGTAAATTTTAAATTAAAATTTTGACAGGTTTTGGTTTTTAAACGACCACTTCCGGTGTTTTCCATACATACTTCCGGTTTTCCAGCCTTGATTCAAATGTTAATATCTCTATAACTAACTCCCAGAGAAAAAATCAAACATATTTTTGAAAATACCGAAAATTAAATACTCTATCAAATAAAATCAAAAACCTTTTTTGAATTTTTAGATAAAAAATGACATATTCAACGTGTTTGGATTAGGGATGCTACATCGACAGCAAAACATCGATGTTCAAAATTAAAACATCGATGTTGATAATGCATCGTCCCCAAATCATCGATGTTTTTAAAATTCAGTGTATTTAAACTTTTTTTCCCCCATTTCTTAAAACTGGTTTAGCACATAGTGATGCAACATCGATGTTCAAAATAAAACATCGATGTTGATAATGCATCGTACGTTAACGGAGCAAATCAGTTAATTTGCAGATTAGTTATGTAATGTGCAAATTAACGACTTTCGAGCTTTAGCGGTAACATATATGCTACTACATCGTAAATTAATTTTTGTATTGGTGGCTGAGCTAGAGCTAAAACACTATCAGGATATGGTTAGTTTTACTGATTAAAAATTATCTTAAGATCAGGTCAACGCACAACCGCAAGGATAGTTAATAAACTGTTAATGTAAATTGATTTAATAGGTTATTTTACTAGGATAATGTACGGCATTGGTTACAAAATGCATAGAACAATGCAAAAAGTATACTAGGCATTTACACTATTTAATTTACAGTGACAACTTTTTCTTCCCCACTAAGTCTTCCCTCTGAGATTACATACCCACAAGTTCCCTTTTGTTCTTCCAAGTCTTTCCCCGAGAATTTTAGGATAGAATTGGTCCCCAAAGCGCCCATCAACCTACACAGCTAGAATGGAGGAGGTAGTTTCACAGCACACAACGGGCTAATAGAGAAAATCCGGGATCCATTCCGAAGCCTTGTTGCAGGGTAGGTTGAAATAACGTCGCACTGGAGCAACATAAGGGGCTATTGGCGACGGGAACCGGGTATAAATCCAGGAAGAAAGAGATCCGAAGACAAAAGATCGTCATTTTGAACAACGGTCAGATGACGAGGTCAGCACCTGAGCTGGCAACACACTCTTCAAACTTCCACGAGGCTTACATTTGAGGCCACAACAAACTTAACGTAAACCAGTGAAGACGGTCTTTGGTTGGACCAAGTATTGCTGGAATGGAACTTCATTAAATTCAAAAGGAGTTCACAAAATTCAAAATGGAACGGAAATCAATGAAATTTTTACTCTGCTTGTGAGAATACACAATGTAATTTCACACAATACGGGTCAAACCCAATTCTCGAAACATACAATACTCCCAACCGACTGAATTAAAACCACTCTTATTCTTATATTTAATTCCCGGAATAGCTTCCAAGACTCCGACACAGAGAGAGACACGGAAGTCCCTCTTCGAAAGCGATCCGCATGGAATCAATTTGAGAATTCGAATTGTTTGCACGTTCGAAAATGCAACCAAGCGCAGCCGATTTTCGTGAATGGAATTCCCTGCGAACAAACACTGACGCGGTGCTAGGTGGATCCACCAACGGATGCACTATGAACACAGAATTCCGAATACTATTTATCAACGGACGCTTGCAGATACATTTGAAAGCATTCGCACGCATGATTAGGGATTTCTTTTTCGTTTTGTAACCCATTCTGAGAGTATCTGGGGCAGATGGAACGTATGAGGCTATTCTATTCAGTCGAATCAGAAATCGTGTATTAACACTCCTGGGTTGTCCGAAAGATATATCGTCATTGACAGATCTTGATGGATGAGATGTCTCGCCATTAGAAGAAAACTCACCAGATCTTGATGGTTGTTATTCCGCCATAGGACGAAAACTAACCAGATCTTGATGGATGTGATGTCCCACCATAGGAACAAAATTAACCAAATCTTGATGGATGAGATGTCCCGCCATGGGAAGAAAACTGGCCAGATCTTGATGGATGAGATGTCTCGCCATTAGAAGAAAACTCACCAGATCTTGATGGTTGTTATTCCGCCATAGGACGAAAACTAACCAGATTTTGATGGATGTGATGTCCCACCATAGTAAGAAAATTAACCAAATCTTGATGGATGAGATGTCTCGCCATGGGATGAAAACTGGCCAGATCTTGATGGTTGTTATTCCGCCATAGGACGAAAACTAACCAGATCTTGACGGATGAGATGTCCCACCATAGGAACAAAATTAACCAAATCTTGAAGGATGAGATGTCTCGCCATGGGAAGAAAACTCACCAGATCTTGATGGTTGTTATTCCGCCATAGGACGAAAACTAACCAGATCTTGACGGATGAGATGTCCCACCATAGGAACAAAATTAACCAAATCTTGATGGATGAGATGTCCCGCCATGGGAAGAAAACTGGCCAGATCTTGATGGATGAGATGTCTCGCCATTAGAAGAAAACTCACCAGATCTTGATGGTTGTTATTCCGCCATAGGACGAAAACTAACCAGATCTTGATGGATGTGATGTCCCACCATAGTAAGAAAATTAACCAAATCTTGATGGATGAGATGTCCCGCCATGGGAAGAAAACTGGCCAGACCATGATGGATGAAATGTCTCGTCCTTGGAAGAAAACAAACCTGATCTTGATGGATGAGATATTTCGCCATAGGGTGAAACCTGACATCTTGATGGATGAAATGTCTCGCCATTAGAATAAAACAAACCTGATCTTGATGGAGGAGATGTCTCGCCATAGGAAGAAAATTGACCATAGCTTGAAGAATAAAATGTCTCGCCATTGGAAGAAAACAAACCTGATCTTGATGGATGAAATGTCTCGCCATTGGAAGAAAACAAACCTGATCTTGATGGAGGAGATGTCTCGCCATTAGAATAAAACAAACCTGATCTTGATGGAGGAGATGTCTCGCCATAGGAAGAAAATTGACCATATCTTGAAGGATAAAATGTCTTGCCATTGGAAGAAAACAAACCTGATCTTAATGGATGAAATGTCTCGCCATTGGAAGAAAACGAGCCTGATCTTGATGGATGAAATGTCTCGCCATTGGAAGAAGACAAGTCTGATCTTGATGGAGGAGATGTCTCGCCATAGGAAGAAAATTGACCATAGCTTGAAGGATAAAATGTCTCGCCATTGGAAGAAAACAAGCCTGATCTTGACGTATGAGATGTCCCACCATAGAAAGAAAATTGACCAGATCTTGATGGATGAAATGCCTTGCCATTGGAAAAAAACAAATCTGATCTTGATGGATGAAATGTCTCGCCATTGACAAACCTAATCTTGACGGATGAGATGTGTAGCCATTAGAAGAAAACTGACCAGATCTTGAGATTAGTTGGTAGATAGGTTTAAGGTTTTTTTGGCGAAAGGGGAATAGCGATGGTGATGACGAAAGGGACGGAGAAATAGAAAAAGATTACTTGGGCATCCTGGGGTCGGATGTTTACCAGAAGTATTAAATCCCATGGGACACACATACACAAGAATAGATCGGTAGGGTACCTCTGGTTCGTGTAGCCCTTAAACACAGAAAGGGGTTTTAATGGATGAGATATGTCGAAAACAAAATAAAACTGACCAGATCTCGATAAATGAGATATTTCGTCATTACAAGGAAGCTGCTGACCAGTTATTAATCTCGTCATAAAACATCGGCAATACCTTGATGACGTTGATATCCTATAATTGGTAAAATTTGTCAATATCTCTGTAATAAGTAAATTCGACGAAACCCCCTTAGAGGGTTACGTTCAAAATACAGGGTTCTTGCGAATAATTCATCATGCAGGAACATTTCTAGTACTAGTTTTCAACAGACGCTCCTGAAAGCATTCGCAAGAATGATTAGGGATTTCGTTTTAGTACTGCAACCCAATTCTTAGAGTATCTAGGGCAGATGGTTAGTGAGAGGTACTCTGTGCTTGTCAGTCGAGTGTAGACTCCTGGTACTCCTATCTCGTAATTGGCAAAACTGACCAGACCTGGATAGTCGAGATATCTCATCCTTAGAACAAAACTGATCAGTAGGGCAACTTTTTTGTTGCAGTAAAAATTTGCAAAGCTGCATTTATCATGATTTGATACACTAAAATCTAAAGTAAATTATTCGTAAAAAATGAAAAGAATCAATATATATTTTGACAATTTTAGTCGTGTGCAACAGTATTTTAATGCATCATTAAATACAGAAGAACGTTTAATGGCCGATCCTTGGCCAGTAATTTCTTTGACATTGAAAAACTGCGCCAGCTGCAGTCATAATGTGCTGTATCGGATAGCAGAAGCGCAAAATCCTTTTGCTCAATATTCAGAGATTTTAAAACGTCATTTACATACATACATATATAGAGGATTAACATATTGATGATTGACACTCATCTCACAAACTCTGCAGTCGATTACACAAGTTTCCTCAAGATTATCAGCCAACCAATGTGTTAAGGTACTTATTCACTACTTATTTCACTTTCGTCTGTTAGGACGAACACAATCTATCCATCCACTTCTTGTTTGATCCGCAATACTTCAGCGTTCGCAAGACCAGACACACGTGATCGAAGGGTTGATTGAGAGGGCAAAAAATAGTAATTTCATATTAATTCACTTTAAGCTAAATTTTAAAAAGTTGCAAGTCGTTGCATTTATGCAAAAAGTTGCATTTATGCAAAAAGTTGTATTTATGCAGAAAGTTGCATTTATGCAGAAAGTTGCATTTATGCAAAAAGTTGCATTTATGCAGAAAGTTGCATTTATGCAGAAAGTTGCATTTATGCAGAAAGTTGCATTTATGCAGAAAGTTGCATTTATGTTGCGATTATACACAGTCCAGTCACATTAATGTAACCACCTGTCAAAAGCCAGAATAACCACCTTTGGCAGAGCGGACCGCTGCGAGACGTGCAGGAAGAGAGACAATTAAGTTTCTGAAGGTGTTCACTGGGGTGTTGAGCCATGCCGACTCAGTGCCGTGGCCAGCTGCGCTAGATTACGCGGTTGAGTATCCATGGCGCGAACAACGCGATCGAGGTGGTCCCACAGATTCTCGATTGGGTTTAAATCCAGTGAGGTTGCTGTCCATTGGAGTACGGTAAACTCATCCTGGTGCACTTCGAACCACGCACCTACACTGCGAGCTTTATGACACCTCGCATTGTCCTGCTGGTAGATGCCATCAATCTAAGGAAAAATAATTCGCATGTAGGGGTGGACATGGTCCACAAGGACAGATGCGTACTTGTGCTGATCCCTCGTACCTTCCACAATAATGAGTGCACCCAGTGAATGCCAGGAAAAAATTCCCCAAACCATAATGCTCCCTCCTCCAGCCTGGGTCCTTCCGGCAATTGTTGCAGGGTGTTAGCTTTCAGACGTTTCACGCCGTATACGCCAACGTCCATCTGTGCGATGGACCATAAAACGCGATTCATCGGAAAAAGCCACCTGTCGCCACTCTGTGGACGTCCAGTTGCGGTACTGGCGTGCAAATTCCAGCCTTCGTCACCTATGAACAGCAGTCAGCATAGGGGCATTAACCAGGCGTCTGCTGCGGAGGCCCATGCGCAGCAACGTTCGCTGAACTGTTGTTGAGGACTGTCTACTCTTGGTAGCCCCTTGGTTCATCTGGGCGGTCAGTTGTTCAACAGTTGCACGTCTATTTGCCCTAACGCATCTCCGTAGCCTTCGTTCGCCTCAGTCATCTATAGCCCGTGGTGCACCACATGTGCCGCTGATTTTGGATAGTGCCATTTTGCCATGCACGGTATACTTTTACCACGGCGGCACTCGAACCGTTCACAACATTAGCCGTTTCCGAAATGCTGCCACCCTTGGCCCGAAAGCCCAATAACCATGACCTTTTGGACGTCGGATAAATCGCTACGTTTCTGCATTACGCCAACGATTGAAATGCTTTCCGATGCCCTAGGACATCCTTTATATACACTCCACTGCAATGTGCTGCCACCTGCCTTTTGTGATTGGTTATTTCACGTTGACGTCGAAAGTAGGTGGTGGTCACAATAATGTGACTGGACTGTGTAACTCACTTATAATACACCCCATGTAGGAGGAATTTTGGTTTTAGTACTTTACATGCAGTGTAGAACGTGTGAAAAAAAGTCACGTTTGTTGCAAAAAGTTGCCCTACTGATCAGATCTTGATGTAATGGCCGAGGTATCTCCAAACCTATTTTAAGGGGTTCCAATTGCCCGTCATGATGGGGCAAGTGCGACTCCATGAATATTAGTCGTTCTTGTTACACTGTATTCTTTTGTGGTCTCTGACCGTTTTTACACTTTCATTTCCACTTTAAATGGATTTATGACATGAATGATTGAATGAAAAGCACGGATAAAATCATAAATTAGGGTAGAATTGAATTGTATGTTGAGGTTTGATGGTGCAAAGTCCAAAAGTGGACAAGCTGCGCTTAATTTAGGGTAGAAAGGGTAAGATGGTAGTAAAAAGCCTTTACATATTATATGGTTACTTCAATGCAAGACATGGGCATCACATTACGTGTGCTCCGTTTGTACGGAGGTGATTTCACCTGAAGATGGAAGGCCAGTGAAAATTATAACTAGTTGAATAAAAGTACAAATTAACCAAAATTCAATAAACATTAGATGCTGGCAAGTTTACCAGCAACAGAGGAGACATCAAATAAGGACAACAAATAAAATTAGGCCATTGTAGCTTTTTTAAGTTTGGCTTGTTAAGAGATACTCAGATTGGACGTAGTAATGTCCTTAGTCTCAGTAAATAGTGTAATACACCAAATTCTGTTTTTGCACGAACTTTTTTTACACGAATTTGATTTCACACGAATTCAAAATAAATATTTAATTCTCTTTTTACGCGAATCATTTTGATTTAACACGATCTGGCCAAGCCAATTTTCAAGAATTGTTTTTCCTAAATTCTAAGAAATTGTTTTTTATTTGAGGCATAACAGTATCATTTCTATATTACACGCACTAATGAGGAACGCTCTGGGAAGTTTCAACGTGAACTTAAGGTGTTGACAGCCTTAGAAAGAATTATATAATAACCTAACCAAAACACGAACCCAACTATTAATAACCGAATTCGATCGTAAAACCGGTGAAACCAGACGAGACTCGTGCTGATTTTGCTCAAAAAAGATCAGAAAGAAATTCATTAACAGAGAAAGACGATGTCCACAGCATTTCTAGTGATAGCACTGATATTAAGTCTTACGTAAATGTATGCGCTGTTTAGTGTCAGAAAGTGAAAATGAATAAATCTTATCTTTCTTTCTATTATATATAAAAAAATTTGCGGTCTTTTTCAGTTTTATTCGCTTTGTGATTGGTAGATAGCGAGTCAAGGGGTAGCGAGTCTTGTGGTTCAACGGACTAATCAATTTGGAGTACGCGCATACGATAAGCAGTTATATTTTTTTTAAATTAATTTATTCATAAAATTTGAGTGTACGCGCTAGAAAGTTTGCTAAGATTTCAGAAGAACCTGAAAATTCGATCGTCGTTTCCATAGCAACAGTCGAATATGAAAATTTTAAAAAGTACTATTACAACACGGATCAGTTAAAACATTTAAAATTATGATGAGATTTCCTCTGAATTTTAGCAATACGTTATTTATTACACAATTTAATTTTTTATGTGGAAATGAGATGTTTTTTTTTCTTGACATTTTAAAAAACATTTTGTTTTTATTTACCGTATATTTCAGTGTATAGGCCCAGAATTTTTGGAACGTTTTCTAAAGCTAAAGTACGGGAGTCGGCTTATATACAAATCCGCTAATCTCGCAAAAAAGTAGGTAATTTTCCGTTACTCTGGCGCTTGCGATAGATATCGTAATGGTAAGGGATTGGTAATGGTAATTTTAGTTAACGTCGTATTGGAGCTACACAACGGGCTATTGACGACGGTCCGGGATCAGTCCCTTAAGGGAAAAATCCGAGGACGACACCTCTTAATTTTCAGCCACGGTCAGATGACGAAGCAACACCTGAGCTGGCACCCCACTCTCCAAACTTCCACACCAACCCAACGTGAGGATTTTCGGCCACGACAGATTTAAGGTGCACCAGCCGCCTCTACACCATACGCTTACAAACATCCATGCCCGGACGGGATTCGAACCAGGAACCTTCCGATCTAGAGGCTAACACCTTAACCACTATACCGGTTGGTCGGCGCAATGGTAAGGGAAGGGAACCTTCTATTAAAGTCGTACTAGAGGTCCGGAATCAATCCAGCAGCGATCGAAATGTGGATGGATTGTGAAGCAACACAATCAATTTCATTGTTAAAAAGTATAGTTCGCGAAGCGAATTAATAATGATTGCGTTACAATCATCGGGGGTTGATGAGTGATAGTGAGCAGGGGGTGGACCACCTAGTGTGTAAAGCATATTTTTTGCTTGACATTTTTTTAAAAATTCAAATGCAAATTTACTTTTATACATTCTTATTACATGCTATTACATGCATACTGTGTTGAAATAAAATTATAAGCTTGAAACGAATATTTTCCTCCTTTTTTCTGAATTATTTTTACTGCTGTTTCAGATTCAGGGTTGCTGGATAAAGGAGAAAAATTTCCAGTCCATTACATATTTCAAATTTTCTAACACTTTTCATTAGCATATAGAGTTTAATCCTCCTGATGGTTGTCTCGATGTGGTATCTCGTCATCAGCAGAGAAACTGACCACATCTTATTAATTTGTCATTTTGTAATTAACGTCGTACTAGAGCAACACAACGGGCTATTGACGACTCAACGAACTATCCTCGCTATATAACTCGCTGATCAATCCCTTAAGGGAAAGATCCGAGGACGACACCTCTTAATTTTGAACCACTGTCAGATGACGAAGCAACACCCGAGCTGGCACCTCACTCTCCAAACTTCCACACCAACCCAACGTGAGGACTTTCGGTCACGACAGATTTAAGGTTCACCAGCCGCCTCTACACCATACGCTTACAAACATCCATGCCCGGACGGGATTCGAACCAGGAACCTTCCGATCAGAGGATAACACCTTAATCACTATACCGGTTGGTCGGCTGACCACATCTTGAAGGATGAGATTCTCGTTATTGGAAAAAACCAATCTTACTATATTGTCATGATAACAAAATCAGAAATATCTTGATGACGTGATATCTCGTTTTTAGTAAAATTGATGAGGTATTGTTGGACGATATATCTTTTAAAGACTAGGAAGGTTAAGTGGTCATAAAGGTTTCCTATATTTCGAATTAACCTTTAGAATACAGCAGTTGTACCGTGATCGTGCCAAGAAAGAATTTAGACAATGGTCAAAGTATATTACTTGTACCTTGAAAGTTATAAGAATCCCGCCAAGAAAGAATCGCGTTTGTTATATCTATAGCCCTTGTCAAAAGGTTAAATTTTGTACGGATTGGATGTTTGGGTTTTCTGGCGCTAGTTTCTTGCGCCAGAAGCGGACTAGTTGTGCCAAACTCAAGACAAAATATACAACTTAATAAAAGAGTATAAAATATTTAAAAATTATCAGTCTAAGACAAAGGTAAAAGGTATATTCAAACATGCAAATTGTGTGCAGACTATAATAAATATATCTTCAAACAATAGTCATGATACTAAAACAAGATCACCTCCGCCATAACTAATGAAACTGAATATTTTAGTTCATATCGTCACTCAGTGCAAAAGGTCGTACGTCTAAAATCTGGATTTTTGTGGAGAGTAAAAAATTAATCGTTTTCCTTATGATTTGATTCTATTACTATATACCACATTTGGTTATAACTTTTATTGGATCAACTGATGACGTAAGAGATTTTGCCACCAGGTGAAAATCACAAAATGCCACAAATAGCAATAATAGAAAAGATGAAATTTTTGACGTACCACCTTTTGCACTTTGAGACGATATGTACAAAATTTTTAAAGTGAAATTCAAAAGATGGAAAAAATTAGATCAAAGGTTTAAAAAACACATCGGGCGTCAAAATACGGAGGTTTGAATGGGAATTTTCCCTTACTAAATTTCGCATATTCGCAATTGTACTTACAAAAATAAAGATGTTGATGATTAAAGACAGGACCGATACTTAATTTTATACGATCCGAGAATAACTTATTTAGATTTAACTTCTTGAGCGTTCCTGTTGTATTGTATTCAGGTGACGATATATGCCCGTAACACAAAAATTCACGGCACCTAGACTGAAATTAATATCGCATTGTGCCTTCTGGAGAGAGAAATCCGACAAAACTGGAAAGTAAGCTTCTCTAGAAAACTTAAAGATTGGAAATCTGAAAGAACACTTCTTACGTCACCAAGGAATAAGCAATATTTGTTAATTCATTTTTAAAAACCGTGAAACACATTTCTTGATTTGATTTCCGTGGCTTGTTAGAGTAACTAGAAATTAGAATTTGTTCGTATGTTCGAAATATATATATATATATATATATATTTGTTCGTATGTTCAAAATTAGAATTTGTTCGTTTGTTCGAAATCAGAATTTGTTCGTTTGCTCGAAATTAGAATTTGTTCGTTTGTTCGAAATCAGAATTTGTTCGTTTGTTCGAAACTAGAATTTGTTCGTTTGTTCGAAATTAGAATGTGTTCGTTTGTTCGAAATTAGAATTTGTTCGTTTGTTCGAAATTAGAATTTGTTCGTTTGTTCGAAATTAGAATTTGTTCGTTTGTTCGAAATCAGAATTTGTTCGTTTGTTCGAAATTAGAATTTGTTCGTTTGTTCGAAAGTAGAATTTGTTCTTTGTTCGAAATTAGAACTTGTTCGTATGTTTTTAAATGCGAAATTTTTTTTCTTGATTTGAATTCCGTGGTTTTTTAGACGACTCAATCGAAATCAACTGGGTACAACATCTATGAATTCGTAAAAAAGATACATGTATTTATGAAAACAAGAAACATTTTCTTGACTTGATTTCAATGGTGTTCTTACAGTACTCAATATCAATCAAATGTTGGTACATCATCGATAAATAAGTAAAATTTGTTCGAGTATTTATTAAAAAAAAAACGTGACACATTTCTTGATTTGATTTCCGTGGTCCAGATGCTCATCGAAACGTCCATTTTCTGAAGAAATAAAATTCTCACTAGTGTCACTTTTCCAGAGGCAAAACATCACAGCCTCATTTTCAGACAATTTCTAACAACGTTTACCCCAACGACCGGTAGATGACGCTACGACATAAAACGAATGAACTCGGCGCCTTTTTTTTTTTTCGTCCACCCGAGTATCTCACCTTCAAAAAAGGAGGAAGTAATAACTTCCCGTCAACAAAAGGCAAACCAGGAAGAAACCGAACCCGCTACGGGGTCAGTCAGGTCAAAGCAGCGTTCAGCTTTCGCGGTTCATTATGTTTGTTTTGGCCCCTTTTGACAGGTTGCATTTGTGCTTCCCACCGGTGTAGTGGATTTTGATGTCCGATATTCACGCAGACTGAGGCAGGAGTGACAGATTTTAGTCATTGAACTGAAGGTGCCTTTTGATTTATTTGAAAACGCTAAACCTATCATTGTCTGCAAGCACGAGCCTTAAACAATTAAAAAGAACAATCAAGATCGTAATATCGGATACCGTTTATTCATAATTAATTATCCGTGTTTCCTTCTTTAAAAAATATATTTTTATTTAAACATTTATACAAAATTCTTTAGCGATATAGGTAGGAATAAGTTGAATTAACCTTTAGACTACGGCCGGAACAGCAGTTGTACCATAATCGTGCCAAGAAAGAATTTAGACAACGGCCAGTGTATCAGTTGTACCTTGAAAGTTATATGAATCGCGCCAAGAAAGGATTTAACTACGGCCGTTACAGCAGTTGTACCATGATCGCGCCAAGAAAAAATATTTAGACAACGGCCAGTACATCAGTTGTACCTTGAAAGCTATAAATCGCGCTTGTTATATCTACCTCAAAACATTGACTTATGCCAACAAAGAAAAGGACTTTCCAATTTGTACCAAGTGTTCCAAAGGCCAGGCCACTCCGGATCATATCCTTGAGTGCTTGGGACTTGATAAAGAAGATCTTCTGGAGCGACCATTATTGGTCATTGATTTCTTGAGAGTGTGCGATATCATGGACCTAGTCTAGCTCTGCTGGGCTACAGGGATCAGCAGCAACAACAACAACAACATAGCCGTAGTAAAAAAAGAAGGTTAACATCGCTACATAACATAAAATGTTGCTTAAACAGGTATATTAATTATACTATAATCCGCTAGAAGGCAGTCTAGTCACGTGGTTTCGAACGAGTCTATTTTGATATATTAGGGGGCAGTTGCATTAACGTCGCTCTGGAGCAACGGCTATTGGCGACTGTTCGGGATCATTCTCGAAAGGAAGATCTAAGGATAACACCTCTTAATTTTGAACTACGGTCAGAGGACGATGTCAACGCCTAAACTCTCAAACCACTCTCCAAACTTCCACTACACACCAACGTTAGGACAATTGCGATAACGGCACTATTCCCCAAATACACAACGGTCTTTGGGGAGATTTTTTTTTATTACATAACACTTGAGCTGACACCCAAATCTCCAAGTTTCCACACCACGCCACCATGACATTTTAGACCTCTTCAGATTTAACATGCTCCAGCCATCACGAATATATGACGGTCTTGGGATGGATCGAGTGTCGAACACGCAACTATCCAGTTCTTAATCCGGAAATTACTCTCAAAGCTACAGAGGTCATCACTTATAGGACACTTCAACCACTCGCTCGATATAACGGCTTGTTCAAAACGCCCCGGTAATTCTATAGTTGTAATACTATTTCATGATCGATATAAATAAAGGAAAAGATATAAATCTCGTTAGAGCGACCTTCAGGTTGACGTTGTCTCTGGATTTGTTGAGGTGATTGATTTGGGTTTAATTGATTCGTTGAGGTTTTTGATACCCGATTTGGAGGTTTTTGGGATAATATTCAGGTGATAATTTCGGTGAATAGTAACCCGCTGTAACCATTTCCAAATAGCCGTTTGGCGAAGAAAAATGGTCAGGTATCGTGTTCTTAAGTTGACTAGTATTTGTCCCTCTTGTGTACCTGAAGCAAAAAGAAGGATACAAAGCCTTTGAGCCTTTGTTGCACATGTTGATTGATTATTCACAAGTTAGATCAAACAACCAGTGTGGAACTCGAGATAAAAGCAATAAAAAAGCAGTGTTAAGATGCAAATGACTGTAAAAATGTCAAGATCAGAAATGTATACTAAAATGTAAACATGGCTGTTACAGATCAAAATAGAAAAAACGAAAGCTTGGCGGCCATATTCACAAGTCTCGAGTTAACTCGAGGATTATCAAAAACGGTATTCTCAAAAGGCGTGTTAAGTGATCCGGGGATTAAAATGAGACGCTTGCTGTGATTGGCTACTACCGTCTCCTCACGATCACGTGATATTGTTTACATTGGTTACGACGCCCGAATCTGCATTCATACTGATCAAACACATACTTCGCCGTATAATAGATTCAAAATTGTGATTCAATAGAACGCATGCGACATTTTAATTTGGATTAGGGAAAAGAAATGCAAAGGTTTTTAATTTCAAATTGGATTTTTACGGAAACCTAAATTTTGAAAGAAAGAATTGTACACAATGTCTTGACAGATGTATGTAATCCGATTCTCTTTGTACTTGTCAGTGTGGATGTGTGTTGGTGGTGTGAAAAGTAACTTACATCGTCAATTTTCTTTAATTGTAATAAATTAACAGAATAATTTTTATTCTACGACGAATTTGTATCTGTCATGGTCATATTCTACCGTTCGCTCTCTCCAGCTTTGTGGACGGAGGTGCCGCCATCTATCGTTTTGCCAAGCTGCTTGTTTAAAAGATTACGCAGCTACCTTTATTTTCATTTTTCTTTTGAATTTCTATAAAATTA
Source organism: Metellina segmentata (assembly GCA_947359465.1). Classification (NCBI taxonomy): domain Eukaryota; kingdom Metazoa; phylum Arthropoda; class Arachnida; order Araneae; family Tetragnathidae; genus Metellina; species Metellina segmentata. Next base: position 45,425,357 of record OX375883.1, read on the forward strand.
TGTTTTAAATTTTCCATTTAAGCAATATTATGACGAGGACATGAGCTGCTATGTAGAAGGTGCTCCGTAATGATACGTCCAATCCAGTCGTCGCAAGAATACTGTAATTTTGCATAGAATGAAATGTGTCATCCATTTTGTTACGCTGAATAGGTAGTACTGCGCATGCGTAACTCTTACTCGCGAGTTAACTCGCCGATTTCGGAGGATCAAAATGTAACACCGAACCGGCAGTTTAAACCACGGATCAGGACTTGTGAATACGGTTTTTTCGATAACTCGCGAATTATCGTTGATCCTCGAGTTAACTCCGACTTGTGAATACGGCCGTTAGTGACACAGAAGAAAGAAATACACCAGGCGAGGAAGGGATGAAAGAAGACCTGTTTCCCCATGGGAAAAGAAAAGATCGCTAGAGTACCTCAAGTAGTGGAGACCGGGGCTAAAGTTGCCAATATTTTTGGTTTTTTATTTTTCTTTCAGTAATACTTTCAGCTGATATAACCAATGTTGCAGAGAGTGGAACTCCTTGGCTACAAATTCATGCAGAAAACATCACTAAAAATAGTAGTTTACTCGTGTTTACGAAAGTGTTCAAGCTATGACAACATACACCTGATGCGGGGTTGGTTGGCATAACGCCTGGGGTAAGTTGGCATAGAATAAACATTGTGATAGGGTCAAATCATTGACAGTAATCCCTTTAAAACTTATATTTTAATACAAAATAAGGATAACTAAGAAAACAAAAAGACAAGGAAATCTTTAACGCTTTATGTCCACCCAAGTTAGGGCGATCGTCCACATGGATGGGTGGCTTTAATTTTCGCAAAAGTTTGTTGCGGCTGTACCAGATTGTGTCCGCGACTTCTGTCCATCGCCAGAGTTTGTCTGTTTTGACCATTGTGGAACCATAAAGTTCATTGCCGTCGATGTCCACTACCTTTCCTGGAAATTGCATGGCACCGTACTTCACCACCACGAAGTCATCCACTTGATATCGATTTTGAATGATTGCCCTGAACTATATTCCATGTTCATGAGGTTGTGGGCTCTCTGGGAATCCTGGAGGTCTGGTCTCGTATTCCTCTTCAGTGTCAACATCAGATAGGGAGTCAATGCTACACTCACTATCCAGCATAGCATATTTTATCTGATATGGTATTTTCAGATTTTGAACTTTCAGCATTCTGCTTTTTCTTATCCTGAGCAGCACCCGTTTTAATACTCTGGTCAGATGAATGTTATCAACCGTTCGGGACGCGACGGGAAAAATCCGAGGACAACCTGTAATTTTGAACCATGGTCAGATAACACCTGAGCTGGCACTGCACTCTCCAAACTTCCACACCACGTCAATGCGAGGATATGTAAGGACACGACAGTTTTAACCTGCACAAGTCTCCTTTGTACATCACGATCTTTGGTTGGATTTGAACTCGCAACCCTCGGTTGCTAATCCGTTAGTCTTCCAACCAGGCTACCCAATTCGCGGCAAGATTTTTCACTCTATGTGGTAATGGTAATTTTAGTTAACGTCGTACTAGAGCAACACAACGGGCTATTGACGACGGTCCGGGATCAGTCCCTTAAGGGAAAGATCCGAGGACAACACTTCGTAATTTAGAACCACGGTCAGATGACGAAGCAACACCTGAGCTGGCACCCCACTCTCCAAACTTCCACGCCAACCCAACGTGAGGACTTTCGGCCACGACAGATTTAAGGTGCACCAGCCACCTCTACACCATACGCTTACAAACATCCATGCCCGGACCCGGATTCGAACCAGGAACCTTCCGATCTAGAGGCTAACACCTTAACCACTATACCGGTTGGTCGGCCTTTCACTCTATGTGATTGGAACGGTAGTCTCAGCAATGGCCAATAACATCCAAGTTTTTTTCTCTACACTCTTGTTGGTTGTTGGGGGATTATATTTGGTCATTCTGTGCCAGACTCATGACTTTTCAGACTCATGAAAACCTCCGCTTTTCAAACAAAGTATATTTCGTAATATGCATGTCAGATTTATCGCATTGTAGTAAACCTCGTGCAATGAGAACCTACGATACCAGTCAATGAATCATGAGTTGATGTTGACTAACTAGGGATAGAAAGGTTTCTATAGCAATCATGCATTTATTGTGGATGGCAAAGACACTTGATGTGTGATTTCATTCTGTGCGAGTTATCGTCATGTTATTACTGTCTTGATTGCAAACACCTTGATCAATTTCCTTTTAAAACTCGACATACCAAATCGCTGCAAATGCACTTATTGCGTGCGTATCGAAACTTCAGGCAAGTAGTATTGCAAGTTTGATGTCAACATAAGAATTCGGACATTTCCAATTTGTTGTTGATGCCTTCTGTTTTTGTGCAACAATAACACCCGGTCCTTGGTAACTAATATTGCCTTTCTTTCCTAAATATAGTTATCTCAATCATACTTTTTCTTGTTTAATGTGTGCCGACACGTTTGCCATTAATGCATCTTTGTTTTGGTTACATAGATTTTTCTCGGTCTTGCGTTTGATGAAGCTTGTTTAGACCGTGCATCGTAAAACTCAAATAAACCAACTTATTCAGTGTCAACAATATACTACGTGATTTTTACTGCTGTTATTAATCCACTCAGTTTTACAAATAGAAGAATAGCCATTAGATACATGACCCACGCCTCCCAATTCTTCAAATGGTATAGAACTAATCAAAAACAAGAGGTGAGTAAGTTGAGTTTTATGGTGCAAAAGAGGACATGTATCACCAAACTCTAGATAGCAAAGGGAAAAGGTAAAAAAGAACCACAATTATACAGTCTATTAGTGTTGTTTTGCAGCCTTTAGCGATACATTCGAACTTTGATAGTCTGAATTTTGATAAACCGAGTGCTTTCATGTTATTCGAGTCTACAGCTTTCGATACTGTTATATAAGCCTACAGCTTTCAATACTGTTATATAAGCTTTAAATAGAGCTTTCAGTACAAGTGTGCGCACTTTGTCCTAAGAGGTGAAAAAGTACTGCGAGAAGGAAGACCCGTTAAGGATTTTTTTAAATAAACTTAAAGGTACGTAATTCACATCCATATTTACTTTGACACAAATCCGATTAAAATCGTGTAAAAATTTAATTTCGGAAAAGTTGTGTGCAAAATTTTTGGATATTTGAACTTACACAAAAATAACAATGATAAATGTTTTAGAAATATTTGAAAAAATGCTCATCAAATATTCCTACCACACCACATTTTCGCTGAAAATTGGCTTCAAGTTACATATTCAATTCAGGTGAAAATATGTAATATTATTCAAACCATAATATCTGTATTTCTTTCATTTTTTTTTACATACTAATATAATGTCTTATACCTGTATTATTCATGAATTTTAATTACATTTTATATTAGAATTTATTGGTTGAATCAAATGGGGACGCCCTGTCTTATCAATTGTTTTCCAGTTATATGTTTAGCCTTCAGAATTTTGTTTACTAATGGCGATCTACATGCATTACATCTTGTATACTATTCCTTTTATGTCGTTTAAACTGCATCGTGTCATCTGTGTGTACAGTAAATATACTATAATATAAAAAATACTTTTATTGTTAATTTGCCAGCTTTAACCTCTCCCTAGTTTAAATTATATTACCGTTTGGCACAACTTATTGGTTTTAGGACCATGCGTCCAATGACCAAGACGAAAGAACAAATTCTTCATTTCTATGTTATTTTCAATTGATATTTCAATAAATATTCATATTTTCACTAAGCTAAACATCTTAAAAGATTTAGCTGAATTCCCATTCTTGAGGTGGGTGCATTTCTTCTAAAATTTTGCGTGTTTTTCATACTTAATTTTACTTTTGTATAAAATACACCTGTATTAAATATTCGTCCTTTTTCATAAACGTATTTTTAAACTTTATTGTAAAAAATATATTACATAAATTCATAAATAATGTAATTTAAACAATTATTCTTTTTACAGTGGGACATTAATGGAGGGTCTTAGGAAATACCATACATGTTGTTACACAATGCTATCCGCTACATCGCTTGATTTTAGTTGTCTTTCGATAAATTTACAGCTCCAGGTGTTGATCTGTTCAACTGACACTGACTCAAATTAACGAGGTAAAAAATGGTAATTTTAGTTAACGTCGTACTAGAGCAACACAACGGGCTATTGACGACGGTCCGGGATCAGTCCCTTAAGAGAAAGATCCGTGGACAACACCTCGTAATTTTGAACCACCAAATTAACGAGGTGTCCTCAGATTTTTCCTTTCGGTATTGAATCCTGGCCGGCCCGTTGCGTTGCTTCAGAGCGACGCTAATTCATCTACCTACCCGATGAATTTCCATTCGGCGGAAATGGAGATATACCTATTATATCTATAATTAACAATTAAATAGAAATAGATTTTAAAAAATTAGGTTCAATGAATAAAAAATCACCACGGATTCCTTGCATGGTTTTTCTAATACAATACTAAATTACTTGAATTTCTAAATTGGAAACAGCTTAAAAAATATTGGATTGAGAATGATATTCCCTGATTGCAATACCATAACGTCCGCATTGTAATAACTTATATCATTTGCTATCTTGTAATCATTGCAATATCTGTATTCTATTTTAGGTTGTGTCTATTTGCTAAATATAACTAGCTTTGACCCTGAGCCTGTAAATCCAAATTTGTACAAAGATTTACAGTCGAAGATCCAGGTACAGTTGAAGGATAAGTTGATTCTAGCTATGAAATGGAATTCTAGTTTCCCAACCAATATTCGTGTGGGCTATATAAATGTAAGTGGACAAACATTCATATTGAATATCAACCATAGAAAAATATTTTTACGGTTATCTGTTATAGTCTTTATTTTAAAAACATGTTCCTTTGATACCAGCTCATAGATCGCATGATCTTTCAAGCCTTAGTTGGTGGGAATGTGGCAATCCCTGCATTACCTTGGGGCAACATGGGAGGTGCTGCCACATAGCGTCTAATGTGAACTATAGGGAGTAAACTATCTCTGTGCAGAACTATGGTGAAGTTAGACGTGTCGTTTTAAGGGGGCTTACGACCTTTAAACCTTTCAAAAATTCGATTTTTAAAAAATATATATATTAAAGTACATACATTTCTGATCATTTTGACACCTACTGTTCTCGCTAGCTCAGTAAAACACACGTGGACTGTAACACACTTTATTTTCAACTCTGAACTCTTTTAAAGCTTTGCCACGCAGGGCACATTTCCTCGTTGGCGATACGTCACTGTTCGCAACGCCACCTCGCGACAAGGGTCTTTACACTCCCCACGTTGAAACAATTGGGGTTTCAAACTAAATAACAAACTACAACTCAACTAACAGAAAATTAACACTTACAAATATATTCAAACACATTACAATACAACTTCTTAAACATGTGCAATAAATCAAATACTTTTAAAATTACAATTATTATAATATTTAAATTTCTAAAGGCAATATGCAAACATCACGGACATTTCTTTTTAATACTTTTCCATTAGGAATTTTGATATCAATGACTCTTACCCTTTGGTCTGAACTTTGGTATATTTTCACTATTCTACCCCGAAGCCATTTAGTGCCAGGTAAATCATTTTTTATCAGCACCAATGCTCCACAAGATACATCAGTTTTACAAAATTTCCATTTGCATCTCTGCTGTAGAGTGTTCAGATAGTCTCGCTTCCAAATTTTTATGATTTGTTGCGAGAATTTTGTAATTCTCTGCCATTTAGACAATTTACTTTCAGTAATATTAATTAACTGAGGTTCTACTATATTCGATACAGGCCGACCAATTAAGAAATGACCTGGTGTCAGTGTTTCAAAATTGTCGAATTCTGGAGATAGGGGTATAAGGGGTCTCGAATTTAGAACTCCCTCAATTTCCAAAATCACCGTTAGGAATTCTTCTAACGTGAGTCTTAAGTTACCAATGACACGTTTCAAGTGAAACAAAGGATTTCACCCCTGCTACCCACAAGCCACCAAAATTCGGCGATTTTGGAGGAATGAATTTCCAATCTATACCTTCACAAGTATAGTAATTTGCCAAGGTTTCATCTGGACATTTAACTAGACGAAATAATCTTTTCATTTCAGAATTTGCACCTACAAAGTTGGTACCATTATCACTCCACAACTTTGCAGATTTGCCCCTACGACTGAAAAATCGCTTTAAACATGCAATAAATGCATCAGATGTTAAATCGGAAACAAAGTCCAGGTGTAATGCTTTAGTGCACAGGCATACAAATATAGCTACATAAATTTTATTTAGCACACCTTTTCTTTGATTCTTAAACTTAATAAAAAAGGGGTCCGCAAAAGTCAACACCAGTGAAATGAAAAGGAAAGGATGAAACAACACGCTCACTTGGCAAATCACTCATGATTTGTGTCACTGCTACAGGCTTGTTTTTGAAACAAGTTATACACTCGTGTACTATTTTGCGACACATGTTTCTGCCATTTAAAGGCCAGAAATTTTGACGTACATGATATAACAAGGAAGTTGGTCCAACATGCAAATATTTCAAATGAAAATGTTTCAAAATAATACAAGTTAATTTATGATTAGCAGGTAACAGCATAGGATGTTTTGCACTAATACTTAAATTAGAATTGCTCAAACGTCCACCAATTCTAATAATTTGATCATTATCCAAAAAACAATTTAAAGAAGATAATTTGCCTGTAACAGGCTTACCCTTCTTCAAAGCACTATATTCATACTTGAATTCAGATTGTTGTAATAATCTGATTAAACTTACCTCACCACCTCTCAACTCTTTTGGTGTGAGAGGGCCTTGCTTTTTATGAGTTGGGGTTCTAAGGTTGTATGAAAATCTAAACAAATAACATATAACTCGCAAAATATGTACATAATTGTTACTTAAATCAAGTAATTTGCTCAAAAGAAAATCATCACAATCATTTAAATTCACTAAACAGTTACTGTTGTCCTTAGAGTTTGTTCTAAGCTCTCTTTCAATCTCTTCATCGGGAATTACCACTTCCCAATCCTCGGGAATAGGATCACCTGCCTCGTGTAAGAACTTGGGTCCATGCCACCACAGTTCGTTACGGATTAACTTGTCAGGATCAATACCTCGTGAGATAAGATCTGCTGGATTTGAGGCGGATGGTACATGACGCCATTGGGCAACAGACGTCAACTCCTGAATCGTGGTAACTCTGTTAGCCACGAAAGTTTTGAGATCACAGGGTTTCCTTTGGATCCATGAAAGAACTATCGTGGAATCACTCCAAAGGTAGGTGTGGGACACTTTTAGCTTCAAGGCTTTGAGAATCCTATTGGTCAGTTTAGCTAGAAGCACGGCAGCACACAACTCAAGACGAGGGATCGTCACACTTTTTATGGGTGAAACTCTGGACTTGCTAGCCACTAAACTAACCAATATAGCACCAGTTGAAGAATTTGTTGATCGAAGGTACACCGCGGCGCCATACGCTTTCTCTGAGGCATCCGAGAAGCCATGCATCTGGATCGAAGCAGGATCATCTGTTAGGATTCGACGATCAATGTGTAAGGTTCTCGTGGCCGCAAGCGCTGCAATGAAATTTCTCCACTCCGTCACCTCAGCCGATGGCAATGGATCATTCCAACCCAATTTCAGCAGCCAAAGACGTTGGAGGAATATTTTAGCCCTTGAGATGACTGGTCCCAGAAGACCTAGAGGGTCAAAGATGCGAGCTATTATAGACAACACAGCTCTCTTAGTGACATCCATATTCTCATCAAGAAGGTTGAACGAGAAATAGTCACTGTACGGCTTCCAGGAGACACCCAATGTCTTGGTCTCTTCTGGATGTGCGAACGAATACTCGGCACTTGATTGTACAGACAGTTCAGGACAATTGGCGAACCATTTGTGGAGTTCCATTCCACTTCTCTGAAGGATGCCAATTAACTGCTGCTGAAGTACTTTAGTTTGATGTAGGTCATCACCGCCAGTCAGAATGTCGTCCATATACACGTCTGTAACTAGGGCTGACGCTGCTTCAGGAAAATCTAATCTCTCATCAATAGACAGTTGTTTCAAAGTTCTCATGGCGAGATATGGAGCACTAACTGTCCCGTACGTGACAGTGTTCAGACGATACGTTTTAAGTGGAGCGTCTATTGCGGATTTCCACAAAATCCTCTGCAAATCTCTTTGATCCTCATTAATGAGAATCATTCTGAACATCTTTTTAATGTCTGCGGTAAAAAAATATCTATGTTTTCTAAAACGACACATAATTGCAAAAAGGTCGTCTTGTATCACGCCTCCATTTAGCTGAATGGAATTTAATGAATTCTCAGCAGCTGTCACTGTTGATGCGTTAAACACAACTCTCAGCTTGGTTGTTGCACTATCTGCTCTGTAAACGCTGTGATGCGGGATATAATAAGTAACCTGTGGTTGTTGTTCCTCAAAAACTTCTGTCATATGACCTAAAGTTTCGTACTCGCTTATAAAAGACTTATAAAGGCTATAATAATCAGGATCTCTAGATAGCTTTCTAATCAAAGAGTTTAACCTTTTATGTGCGATCTCTCTCGATTCCCCTAAACACGAGGGATCCTCTTTGAGAGGCATTTTCACAATATATCTCCCATCACTATCTCTTAAATATGTTCTAGCATAGTGCTCATCACAAAATTTAGTTTCTTCGGTTTTTGTCAAGGACTCCTCAACATTTTCCAATTCCCAAAACTTTTGAATTTCTCGCTCTAAATTTCCCAAATTACTAACTAAACCGCAATACATTCTATCCGTATCAAAGGTATCATACATACTCCCACTCACAATGTATCCGAAAACCGTATTTTGGAGAATCAATTTGGAGTTACAAAGGCTTAATTGCCCAGACCTCAATAAACTCATAAAAACTTCCGATCCCAACAATAAATCAATTCCACTAGGTTTATTAAACTCGGGATCAGCCAGATCTACGGTCTTGGGGATATTCAATTCAGATATATCAATTAACTTCGCGGGAGTTATGTGCGTAATTTTGGGCACAATAAGAAACTCTAGTTGTTGCTGGAAACTTCCAGTTTTATCACTAACAACGACCGATGTTTTGGACTTTACATTTAATGAGGCGCCTGACAAACAAGAAACAGACACATTAATTTTCTCTTTTGGAATCTGCAAGCACTCAATTAGATCAGTTGTACAGAAATGACTCATTGAACCACTATCCAGTAAGCACCTGCAACTAATAAATCGTCCATCTTTACTTTGAACGTAAACAATCGCTGTGGAGAGCAAAACAGATTTACGAGTAGCCTGCATGCTTGATGCACCAACGAAAGTTTGATCTACTATGTTTGTTTCGAACGGAACTGCGTTGGATTTAGCCTATTAACACTCGGAGTCTCAACAGCTGGAGCCGATTGATAATCCACTTCAGATCTATCTGGAGGGACGGGTTTTTTCTCATGCCAAAAATGCAAGCTATCATGGTGCTTCTTGTTACACTGCGAACAAGAAGTCGATAATTCACAATTCGAAACCGAATGATTAGCAGAGAGACAGTTGAAACAGAGTTTGTTTCTTTTCACAATCTCAAGTCTCTCCTTCACCGATAGCCTCTTAAAACTATAACACTTATGTAAAGAATGAGTTCCCGATTTACAAAAATCACATTTTGCGGATTTGAAATCCGAAAGGAAAACCTTTGAAACATGTTTTGAAAACTTATCTGGATGTTTCGGAGGAAAGTACGACGTGCCTCGAGATGAGGAAAAAACGTCACATTCCTTTCCTAACTCTTGTGGTTTCATCCAAGATTCACCTTGTCTAATACGGACATGTGTAGCTGTTTGCTTATCCAAAATTTCAAATATTTTATCAGAAACTGTAAGCTGTTTTAAGCTTTCAAAATCAGTTACATTTCTCAGTTTAAGATAGTAATCGAAATTTGTAGTTAATCTAGAAGCAAATTGCACGTAAGTTTCGTTTGGTTGGCGATTAGCAAGTTTAAAGTTTTCCAAGCATTTTTGAGGTGTCGGCTCAAACTCTCTTAACACGATCGCTTTAATTTTTTCATAATCACTTATTTCATCATCTTTTATGTGCACAATAATATTCGAAGCCTTTTCTCCGAGTAAATTAAGTAAAATCTCAGCTTTGAATTGTTTCGGGACACCTTTTGTGTCAAATGCTCTTTCTAATGAATTGAAAAACATATCCCACGCTTCCGGTTTGCTCGGAACTTTAAGGGTCAACGTTCTGACACTTTTTAGAATTGAATCCAATGATTCCGAAACTAATGAACTCGAATCCCTATTCACTTTTATCTCAGATTTCGCTTTAGTAAGTTCAAGCTCAGCTTTTATTCTTTGCAACTTAATCTTTTCCATCTCAAGTACATAACTTTCGTCAGCTTTCCGTTCCGAAATTACTGATTCTAATAGATCCTTTACAAATTGGGGATCAGAAATATATTTAGGGATAGTTTTAATCTTATCTTGGATTTCGGTTTTGGTCATTTCGTCTGTTATGACCTCACCGAGTTCTTCGGCCACATAAAAAAGGTCTCTCTTATTTGCTCTAAACATTTTGAAAACTTATTTTACAAATAATACTCAAGGTAGGGAAAAAGAAGGTACTCACTCAGAGATCCCACTAATAAATCCACACTAATAAGCTCGGATATTCATTAAACCCAAAGCTCATAACAACCAACCACAAGCACTTATCAAATCAAGCTCATCACTTTGCACATGAAACAGCACACAAATTCTGTTCATGAAACAAATCCTATAAATCCATAGAACCTCCGGCTCGACGGACCATGTTCTCGCTAGCTCAGTAAAACACACGTGGACTGTAACACACTTTATTTTCAACTCTGAACTCTTTTAAAGCTTTGCCACGCAGGGCACATTTCCTCGTTGGCGATACGTCACTGTTCGCAACGCCACCTCGCGACAAGGGTCTTTACACCTACCGCATGACAAAATTCAAATAAATACCAGAGATATGAAAGAAAATCGAAAGGTACAATGAGCAAAACATGGGCTTCAAAGGACAGCTGGCACGACCGCAGACGCCGCACCCTAAGTAGGGGATGTTTAGTCTTCGAAATTTTATTTTCCCGAGTCAGCCACTAGTTATTTATTTATTCTAATGAAATTCAGCATTATTTATTGCTCAACTCGTCAATTAAGTCATGGTTTCAAAGAAGCGGCTCAATCCCATGATAGTATTTTACGCAAGTCCAACTTGATTGGCTAGTTTCACGGGCTTGGCTTTACTTGGATATCTCGCCAATCTGATTGTTGCAGTAACCATTTTATTTTGAATATGCGCGTTGTTTCGTAGAAATACAATACTTACACTAGCGCCTCAGCGTACAGCGTAAGTGTCCGACAAGTTGACTCTGATTTGCTCCTCATATATATGTTGTATGGTTGTTGTTAGTAGTATGTCTTGCCAACTTATATTAAGGGTACTTATACTTTAAAGAGCTTCTTTTCGTGGAGCAACGATGGCCTAATGGCTAAAGTCACTTACCTTCAGATCAGCTTCGGCAGCGGAGGATGACTTCCCGAGTTCAAACCCAGCTGGCGGAAAAATTTTTAGATCCTCCAAATTATTTTTAAAAAATTCCAATTTAATTCCTTTATATTCTAATTTACTTTTCCTAATTTTTAATACCCTTTTTATATTTTCCCAAGCTTCCGTTGATTTTACATAAATAATCTAAGAACCACTCCTGAACTCACTACCAGCTGATATTTTTCCGCCCCTCTGCCGTCCCCTTTGCTTTAGGATGATGGTGTCGTATCCACCCCTGGTTTAGGACCATTCTGATGTAACAAAAAGCATACATAAAACACTAACTTATATAAATATTAACTTATATAATAAAAGGATGCAATTTTCGGCTCCCACCTCTACTTACCCATAGCCCCATGGATCTGAAAAGAAGAAAGCAGAAAGGAAGAGATAAATCGCCAACAGAAAAATTATCATGACATACGTATCTAGGTCATGTGATCCGATTAGCCAATCAGCTTGGACTTGCGTAAAGTACTATCATGGGATTGAGGCGCCTGTGTTTTCAAAGCAAAATTATTCTTTGCTCATGCCAATTTTTGACTGAAGCCTTTCGATCTCTTTAGTGAAAACGCTCCTTTTTATAATATTTTCTTCACATTTTTATTAATTTCATTGCTGTATTTTGTGAAGCTATTTATTATAATTTGGACAATGTTTCTATTGTTGGTTTTGCACCATGAATGTTGAAAGAAAGCGTTCGTCTGGTCAGAGGCCAAAGAAACGAAAACGTCATTCTTTTTATGGAAATCACTACTCACCGAAACCAGTAAATTATAGGCAGTCAATACGATTTCTGGCCGCATACGACATTTACGAGGTGTTATCCTCGGATCTTTCCCTTGAGAGATTGATTCCGGACCGTCTTCAATAGCCCGTTGTTTTGCTCTAGCACGACGTTAATTAAAAATTACCATTTCCACATACGAAATTCGAACTTGTAATCAAGCATTTCAGTCTACCAGTTCCTACAAAAAATATTGATAGGCCAGGATTATTCTTCGTGGATATTCACCATTTCTTCATACTAAGATAATGTACTTTTACAGGACTAGGGGGCTCGGCCCCATGCTACGCAAATCCCATTTGGTTTGCTTCACAAACCAACACTCCTTTCGCAGAGTCAATCTCCTGTGTCTCTGCAATGGCAAAACTATCTTAATTATTCGTATAATCCTGATTTTCTGATCTGTACTTAATCTGCAAACCGCCTAAGAAGCGAGCAAACACACGAGTATGACGTCACAGCGAGTTTCAAGGGCATCTGGCGAACCCGTTGGTCAGAAAATGTTGCCTTTATTTCCGTGAAAAATGCTCCGCGATCTAAATAATATGAAATTTATGTGACCAACTTTTGATCGCATCGAATTTATTTATTAACCAATTTCAAAAATAGCTTTACCATAAAAAAAAGGACATTTTAAGGTTCTCTGCGATGTTTTCAAATTTAAAAATTACTTGTAATAAGATATACAGTAGATGTGACAGTTTAAAAAAAAAGTGACTAATGTCCCGATTTTTCAAGAATTAAGAAAAAATATTATCAGGAACTAAATTGAAATTTCTGAAAAAACTCGGCGTCGAGCAAAAATTAACATTTAGAGGTACTCTAAAAAATCACGGCTGAAGACTGAAAATTTGTACGTCTTTTGCTGCGTTCGCGTTAGAAATTTCGCTTTTCGAATTTAACACTTAACGAACTCTAAACTAATAGCCGAATCAAAAAAATATATATATTTCATATTGTTCTCTGTATAATTTTAAACAAACCAAGTGAATTTCGTAATTTTCTTATCCGTACTTTCTCGGGAAACCGTCTAATAATCGAGCGAAAAAAGCGAGTTTTCAATCCTGCGGCTGAGCAGCGGTAACGTCTTTTTAGTAGGACCCTTTTAGTTTTGTCTTACTTCAGGGTTGCAATCTGTGTGAAATGGATAGATATAAAGTATATGTGGTTGGCTTGTTTGTTTTCCATTGCGCAAGGGCCAGACCTGTCCAAGCTGTGCCAAACACCGTGTATCTAAATGAAAAGTCAGGTGATAAAACCTTTATCTATACTTATGTATAAAAAAGGATGTTTGTGTGTATGTGTGTATATTTTCTATACAAATCTACACTGTTTGACCAATCCACGCCCAATTTGGTACACTTATACTTTAAAACACTGCGGAAAACATAGGCTAGTATTTTCCTTACTTCTGACCAATCTGTAGCCATGAAAATTGGCACAGATGTAGTCCTAATAGTGTCCCACGAATACCACAATTTTAAAATCTAAAGTTTATTTTTCTTCAATAAATGGACATCAAAACACGTTCTACAGGGTTTGTGAATTTGAGTTAACACATATAAATGTCGCGGTAGGAAACACGTTCCACAGAGTTTGTGTATTTGAGTTAACACAGGTAAATGTCGTGGTAGGAAAGACGTTCCACAGGGTTTGTGTATTTGAGTTAACACAGGTAAATGTCGCGGCAGGAAACACGTTCCACAGGGTTTATGCATTTGAGTTAACACAGGGAAATGTCGCGTTAGGAAACACGCTCCACAGGGTTTGTGTATTTGAGTTAACACAGGTAATTGTTGCGGTAGGAAACACGTTCCACAGGGTTTGTGCATTTGAGTTAACACAGGTAAATGTCGCGGTAGGAAACACGTTCCACAGGGTTTATGCATTTGAGTTAACACAGGGAAATGTCGCGGCAGGAAACACGTTCCACAGGGTTTATGCATTTGAGTTAACACAGGGAAATGTCGCGTTAGGAAACACGCTCCACAGGGTTTGTGTATTTGAGTTAACACAGGGAAATGTCGCGGCAGGAAACACGTTCCACAGGGTTTATGCATTTGAGTTAACACAGGGAAATGTCGCGTTAGGAAACACGCTCCACAGGGTTTGTGCATTTGAGTTAACACAGGTAAATGTCGCGGTAGGAAACACGTTCCACAGGGTTTGTGCATTTGAGTTAACACAGGGAAATGTCGCGGTAGGAAACACGTTCCGCAGGGTTTGTGTATTTGAGTTAACACAGGTAATTGTTGCGGTAGGAAACACGTTCCACAGGGTTTGTGCATTTGAGTTAACACAGGTAAATGTCGCGGTAGGAAACACGTTCCACAGGGTTTGTGCATTTGAGTTAACACAGGTAAATGTCGCGGTAGGAAACACGTTCCGCAGGGTTTGTGCATTTGAGTTAACACAGGGAAATGTCGCGTTAGGAAACACGCTCCACAGGGTTTGTGCATTTGAGTTAACACAGGGAAATGTCGCGGTAGGAAACACGTTCCGCAGGGTTTGTGTATTTGATTTAACACAGGTAATTGTTGCGGTAGGAAACACGTTCCACAGGGTTTGTGCATTTGAGTTAACACAGGTAAATGTCGCGGTAGGAAACACGTTCCACAGGGTTTGTGCATTTGAGTTAACACAGGTAAATGTCGCGGTAGGAAACACGTTCCGCAGGGTTTGTGTATTTGAGTTAACACAGGTAATTGTCGCGTTAGGAAACACGTTCCGCAGGGTTTGTGTATTTGAGTTAACACAGGTAATTGTTGCGGTAGGAAACACGTTCCACAGGGTTTGTGCATTTGAGTTAACACAGGTAAATGTCGCGGTAGGAAACACGTTCCACAGGGTTTATGCATTTGAGTTAACACAGGGAAATGTCGCGGCAGGAAACACGTTCCACAGGGTTTATGCATTTGAGTTAACACAGGGAAATGTCGCGTTAGGAAACACGCTCCACAGGGTTTGTGTATTTGAGTTAACACAGGGAAATGTCGCGGCAGGAAACACGTTCCACAGGGTTTATGCATTTGAGTTAACACAGGGAAATGTCGCGTTAGGAAACACGCTCCACAGGGTTTGTGCATTTGAGTTAACACAGGTAAATGTCGCGGTAGGAAACACGTTCCACAGGGTTTGTGCATTTGAGTTAACACAGGGAAATGTCGCGGTAGGAAACACGTTCCGCAGGGTTTGTGTATTTGAGTTAACACAGGTAATTGTTGCGGTAGGAAACACGTTCCACAGGGTTTGTGCATTTGAGTTAACACAGGTAAATGTCGCGGTAGGAAACACGTTCCACAGGGTTTGTGCATTTGAGTTAACACAGGTAAATGTCGCGGTAGGAAACACGTTCCGCAGGGTTTGTGCATTTGAGTTAACACAGGGAAATGTCGCGTTAGGAAACACGCTCCACAGGGTTTGTGCATTTGAGTTAACACAGGGAAATGTCGCGGTAGGAAACACGTTCCGCAGGGTTTGTGTATTTGATTTAACACAGGTAATTGTTGCGGTAGGAAACACGTTCCACAGGGTTTGTGCATTTGAGTTAACACAGGTAAATGTCGCGGTAGGAAACACGTTCCACAGGGTTTGTGCATTTGAGTTAACACAGGTAAATGTCGCGGTAGGAAACACGTTCCGCAGGGTTTGTGTATTTGAGTTAACACAGGTAATTGTTGCGGTAGGAAACACGTTCCACAGGGTTTGTGCATTTGAGTTAACACAGGTAAATGTCGCGGTAGGAAACACGTTCCACAGGGTTTGTGCATTTGAGTTAACACAGGTAAATGTCGCGGTAGGAAACACGTTCCGCAGGGTTTGTGCATTTGAGTTAACACAGGTAATTGTTGCGGTAGGAAACACGTTCCACAGGGTTTGTGCATTTGAGTTAACACAGGTAAATGTCGCGGTAGGAAACACGTTCCGCAGGGTTTGTGCATTTGAGTTAACACAGGGAAATGTCGCGTTAGGAAACACGCTCCACAGGGTTTGTGCATTTGAGTTAACACAGGGAAATGTCGCGGTAGGAAACACGTTCCGCAGGGTTTGTGTATTTGATTTAACACAGGTAATTGTTGCGGTAGGAAACACGTTCCACAGGGTTTGTGCATTTGAGTTAACACAGGTAAATGTCGCGGTAGGAAACACGTTCCACAGGGTTTGTGCATTTGAGTTAACACAGGTAAATGTCGCGGTAGGAAACACGTTCCGCAGGGTTTGTGTATTTGAGTTAACACAGGTAATTGTTGCGGTAGGAAACACGTTCCACAGGGTTTGTGCATTTGAGTTAACACAGGTAAATGTCGCGGTAGGAAACACGTTCCACAGGGTTTGTGCATTTGAGTTAACACAGGGAAATGTCGCGGTAGGAAACACGTTCCGCAGGGTTTGTGCATTTGAGTTAACACAGGGAAATGCCGCGGTAGAAAACGCGCTCCACAAGGTTTGTGTATTTGAGTTAACACATTTAAATGTCGCGGTAGAAAACACGTTCTACAGGGTTTGTGTATTTGAGTTAACACAGGTAAATGTCGCGGTAGGAAACACGTTCCACAGGGTTTGTGTATTTGAGTTAACACATGGAAATGTCACGGTCATATTTGAAACCCGTGCAAATCCGGGTTACTCAGCTAGAAAAAGATAAAAATGAACCATTTTGGTTCCTTTTTCTCATTCAACCAATTCACTTTCAGTAACACTAAGAGGTTTCCTTGTTAATTTTAACGGTAGTAAAGATAAATAAAAGGAGTAAATGTACGTTTTTTCTTTTAGTTTCCACCACATGTAACAGTCAAGAATTTCAATGGAACAGCAGTCATAAATGGCATATTTCACCAACTTATATTAACTCTTGCTGATTGGATGAATTTAAAGTAAGTGCACAGTTCATAGAAAGCGAATTCATTTTAATACACAGCCGACCAACCGGTCTGTCGGTTAAGGTGTCAACCTCTCGATCGAATTCGAGTCAGTGCATGGATGTTTGTAAGCGTATGGTGCAGAGGCGGCTGGTTCACTCTTAAATCTGTAGTGGCCGAAAGTCCTCAAGTTGGGTTACTGGGGAAGTTTGGAGAGTGGGGAGCCAGCTGAGGTGACCTCGTTCGCTATCAGTGGTTCAAACTTACGTGGTATTATACTCGAATCTTTACCTTAGGGAATTAATCCCGGACCAATGTCAATAGCCCGCTGTGTTGCTCTAGTACGACGTTAATTAATAATTACCAATTACCTTGGTCAAGATGGGCTGCTGTGGCCTGGTTGGAAGTGAAAAGTATTAGCACCAACCCAACGTGAGGACTTTTGGCCACGATAGATTTGAGGTACAGCAGCCGCCTCTACACCATACACTTACAAACATGAATGCCCGATCCCGGAACCTTCCTATCTAGAGGCCAGGCACGTGCC
Organism: Metellina segmentata; assembly: GCA_947359465.1. NCBI lineage: Eukaryota > Metazoa > Arthropoda > Arachnida > Araneae > Tetragnathidae > Metellina > Metellina segmentata. The sequence goes on from OX375883.1 coordinate 45,443,174, forward strand.
AAAAGTGGGGGCAGGGGATATTTGGCCCCTCCTGTCACTGAGGAGAAGGGGCGAAAGCCATTTTTCGCCCCCCCCACACACACACACACTTTCAAGGAACATTAACATTTTATCTTCAAAAGTAACATTGAAAAGAAACGTTAAAGCAAATATGGACTCTAATTTCATTTCGTGTCAATAGATGCAGACCTAGATTTAGAGGAAGGCAAACAGGCACGTGCCAACAGGGGGGCAGGAGGTATTTGGCCCCTCCTGTCACTGAGGAGAAGAGACGAAAGCCATATTTAGCTTCCTAACCACCACCATTATCAAGTAATATTGTCAACATTTTAACTTCAAAAGTAACATTAAACAGCGCCGTTAAAGCAAATTTGGATTCTAATTTGATTTCCTGTCAATAGACGCAGGCCCAGATCTAGAAGAGGGCAAAGAGGCTAACACCTTAGTCACTAGACCGGTTGGTCGGCAATGAGAAATAGTGAAAATTGAATATCTAGATGTATTTCGGGAAAATTATCGTGGTATCATTTTCAAACCTCTCTGAATTCTTATTTCAGTTTGACTTTCGTGAGGGAACCAGAGGACAAACTTGGAACTTTGAGGAAAGGCTCATGGGACGGATTGATTGGCATGCTCTACCGAAACGTAAGTTGATTCATATTTCATTAATACTATACCAAATAAATTGATGCCATTAGTTCTACACCAACCAAAGACCGTCGTGTACAAAGAGAGATGATGCACGTTAAATCTGTAGTGGCTTCAAACATCCTCGCGTTGTCGTGGTGCTGAGGTTTGGAGAGTGGGATGTCAGCGCAGGTGTTGCCTCGTCATCTGACCGTGGTTCAGAATTAAGTTTGCCTTCAGGATTGAGCCCGGACCGTCGCAATAGCTCGTTTTGTTGCTCCAGTGCGAATGGAAAGACCAATGAATCGGATATTAAATTTGATGTTTGGACACTTTTAGCATGATATGCGATGTTTTCCACGATGAAGCAATGCCGAGTTCAATTGTTTTCACTGGCATAAAACTTTCAGAAAGGAAGTCAACATTTTGAAGATCTTGAACTTCGAGGGAAGGTCTTAAAGGTCCATCACAGAGACAATGATCAACACAGGAGCGACTATCATCAGGCATGTTGTCCTGAATATTTCTGTGGGAAGTGTTCACTCAATCATGGCTGAACATTTAGAACTGAAACGTGTTTGCGCCCGATGGATAGCAGCGAAAAACTCTTGCCCTCGACATTGGTTTTTCGTGGAGAGTCTCGCGTATCATGCTAATAGAGTCCGATGCCGATTTTTGCAAACGAACACAAAATTTAATCGCATAACGCTGTTCAAAGTGCGCTTTCATTTCGACGACTGACCGTGGCTGGTAGGCGTGTCGAAACAAGCTTTCACGTGACACTCTCTGTCACATCAGCCCGTATACACTATCTATCGACATCTTTTGTTAATACAGACAGCAACATTTCTTTATTCCACAGAAATTAATATTGTGATAAGTGGTTTCGCCACAGTAAAATGTTTTATTACTTATTGAACAGCCTACGTATATTGAAATTAAATAGTAGGCAATCAATGATAAAGAGGTTCGAAGTGACCGCCTTCTTCAACAAGGACATCAGTGAGGCGGTTCAGGAATCGTCCATCAAGCGTGAGCAGACGTTGATGACAATCATGTCGACTGCAGTTGTAAGTTCAGTTCAGGAAGTGTCTTAGGACTTGTCTGCCAATTTGCTGTTCAAATAACCGAACAAGAAGAAATCCCATGGGGTTTAAGTCCGGGGAATAGGGCGGCCATTTAATGCCACCTTGGAAGTGCGATGGGCAATCCAATCCAATGATTGGATCGTGAAAATGTTCATTGAACACTTCAAAAACTTCCGTTGTACGAAGTGGTCTTGCACCATCCTGCATGAACCAATGACCATGTACCATCGATGAAAACTTTTCATACACACCATGGGAGGATTTTGCGCACCACACAAGAAATTGTCCACTCCAATGATCATGGGCACCAAGTTTGGCCTCACTTGTTCGCAACTAGCGCTATCTATTAAACTTTTTTTCAAACATTACCCCTGTAAGAGCACCATCAAAATTCTGCAACAGAACTTGGTAGAGGTTTTTGCATCAATGACTGGACACTACAGGACAGTTTTCAACGCAAAGATAAATCACGAAGAGGGTTAACGACCTTGACGCAGGAGTGGTACTCGGTCGTTAAATGGGGAGTTCCAGTATATCTTAGCGAACATCATATCCTACTCCTTTGTTTTTGCCTTCTTGCAGGAAATAGATTTGATCATGAATCCGACTCGGCTGAGATATGAGATTTTAGAATTCGCCCATACAACGAATTCAATTGGTTTTGGAGGAATGTCGTTTATGTCTGGCAGAAAGACCCAAGAACTCGGAGTCTTCTTTTTATTCAAAGGTTTGGATACAACGGTAAGCTGCTTCATTTATATTCTCCTTCCTTCATGTTATCCTTCATAGCGGCTCACATGTACAATTTCACCATTCATCTGCAGTCTTCTCTGTACGACTTCTAACCAGTTTTGACTTTTCTTGATCAATGAAATCTTTCAAAGGATTCTATTCTACGGTAAATCTCAATACAATCTTTCACCTTTCAAAAGGTTTCTGGTCTAAGAAACGGTCCAATATGATATTTCCTCAAAAATTTATAAAAAAAGGGGAACAAGAGAATCTTTCCAAATTCTATTCTAAGGAAAAGATCGTTTTAATCTTTCGTCTTTTTCAAAGGGTTCGAGTCTAAGGAAAAGACCAATACGATATTTCCTGAGAATTATATTACAAGAAAATAAGTAACAGAATCCTTCTAAAGGATTCTATTCTTAGTTGAGGACCAATATAATCTAATCTTCTCAGTGGGTTCTTGTCTAAAGAAAGGACCAATACAATATTTTCTAAGAATTCTATTATACTGAAAGGATAGCAATATAATCTTTCTAAAGTTTTCTATTCTAAGAAAGGAATCAATACAATTTTCCTTATTGTTGGAAGAATCCATCGATTTCTTTAATCAATAGATATGGTTATTCAGTCAAGCGTGTTGCGAATAAAAGCAATACTTTACTTCTCATCAATCTCATTACACTCCAGAAGATTATATACAATGGCGATCAAATAAAAATATATGAAATGTTCAAATTAGCGAACAGCCTAATCGACAGTAAAAAGTAGATTTTAAAATATGTATTACTGGAAATACATACAACATGGAAAAAACATTGAGAACTAAAATGTCATTACTAGAGCTCGGATTTTGCATATTTTTCTTTTAGTCCCTAATGTTGATAGAAATCCGTATTGAGTGTTTTTTAGCAATTTGCAATTTAAAAAAAAAAAGGAATTTATTTTGCATGTTTTTGCGTAATTGGGACCATTTTGAATATTTGAGTTTTTTGTATGTTTTGTGCATATCTGGACGATTTTTCTCTATTTTTAAACATTCTCGCAAAAAAAAAAAATCCCCATAGAAAATTGCTCAGTGCGTTTGGAAGGAATGTTTTCAGAAGCAATCAATTTTAAATCAACTATGACTCACGAACAAAAAGTGGAAAAGGCGCAAAAACATAAGAATATTCAACAGCCTTTCATCGCGTCAAAGTTTGAGGCAATGTTAAAATCCAATATTGCTCTTTATAAATTGGAGAATGAACATTTTATAGCCTTTTTGAAGATGTATACAGGTAAAGAAATTCCTCTTGAATCAACATTCAGAAAGAACTACATTACGCCAGTGTACAAAAAGGTGATAGCAAAAATACAAAATGAGATAGGCCATTCCCTCATCTGGACGTCCCAGCGGGATTCGTCGCTAAAGACTATACGTCCCCAATCAGCATCATTCCAGCCTGATCAAGCCAAGCACCACTGTAATCTGGCTCGACAGTGTGCAGGCGTGAGTGGCAGGTGGCGTAACGGTCGGTACGAGCGTAGATTTCGCTCTCTCAGCCGTCTGTGAATGGTAATGGTGGACACTCGTATGTGGGTCGCACGACTGATGGTTGATAGCGATGAATCAGACGCTGGGACAGCTGATCTGACAATCACTCTGTCCTCGCGATCTGTTGTGGCCCTACGTCGACCGCTACCATCATAACACTGAAATCTGCCATTGTCAACCCACTCTTGCCAGCATCTTCTAATCGCCGCATCGCTTCGACTCACATGACGAGCGATTCTCCGATTTGCCCAACCTGCCTCTTTCAATCCAATTATACGACCTCTTTCAAACTCTGAAAGTTGCTCGTAATGAGATAGGCTGCATTTTTTCAGTCGTTGAAAGGTATCCTAAATCGCAATGCAGCAGAAGTTTTTAACAACAGTTCAAGAACAACTCCTTATATACATCTGCTGGATGCGCAGTTCCGATGCGCTGGAGATCGCACTATTTATTCATTGGACACCAAATTGTTATCATTTGCATATTTGGTCAAAACATTTTTCCATACGAAATTTCAAAGCAATCGGATGATTCCTTCTTGGTGCGCCGATTTTTTTGTTATAGAGTGTACTTTGACACTGTGCACATGCTCCGTCTATTATATTAGAAGGTCGATGTTTGATTCATGCGGTGACAATTCACAAGAGGAAAAAATGTTTCATCTTTTCAACGAATTTCAGAAAAAATAATTTTTATACCCGCTTAATAATTTTGTAATTTCTATTCAGGTTTGGATGGCTATACTGACTGCAGCTGTCGCAATAGTTATTACCTCAACAGTAATACATGGAACGGTGACCACGCAGGGCACGTTTTCGGTCATATATGTAACCCCCAAATACTGCTGGCTCTTACTTTCGTACATGCTAAGGCAAAGTAAATATGTTTGTTATGTTCAGTATTTTCTATATGTTTGTATACATTAATGCTTATTGGTATAGGGTGGACCCATAAGGGCAGTAAGAGAAATAAAAGTCACAAGCATGTGACTTTATTTATATTGGTGATCTAATCTCCCGCGAGGAGCTGAAAACAAACAGTTTGCAAAAAGCTTCTCAAGGTCAACCCTCACTTCCGAAGAGGAAATCACCTAGGTACTGGGGATGCGACATCGATGTCGATGTTTTCAAGACATCGATGTTTTTTGAAAAACATCGATGTATTGGAGTCGATGTTTTTGTAACATCGATGTTTCTACTTGTCGATGTTTTTACGTTGCCGATGTTTTATTTTTAAATGAAAAAAGTACCGTTATAAAAATTTATAAAAATTATGCTACTTGGTTATTTTTTAATCAGCAAATTGAACATACTTTTAGACCAAAGTGACCAAGGATGAAGGGTCACTTTGTAAGTAGGAAAAGTAGGGATGCGACATCAATGTCTTCTAAACATTGATGTTTTAGAAAAAAAACATCGATGTATTGGAGCCGATGTCGCATCACTAGTCGCTAAACCAGTTTTAAGAAATGGGGAAATAAGTTTAAATACACTGAATTTTAAAAACATCGATGGTTTGGGGGCGATGTATTATCAACATCGTTGTTTTAATTTTGAACATCGATGTTTTAATTTTGAACATCGATGTTTTGCTATCGATGTCGCATCAATAGTTGGTAAACCAGTTTTAAGAAAGGAGGCAATAAGTTTAAATACACTGAATTTTAAAAACATCGATGTTTTTTGGTCGATGTTTTTAAAACATCAACATCGATGTTTTAATTTTGAACATCGATGTTTTGCTATCGATGTCGCATCCCTACTAGGTACCTCGAGGTTGTGAAAACCGCACAAAATTAAAGAAGGTATGCCCTTGTGGACGGAAACATGCATGTTGCAGTGAGACGAGGACTTGTATGTGAATAGAGAAGTTATTCTGGGATGTCAAAGGATTAATATGAGGCACGGCTCTTTCGACCACTTGTTCAATTCCTTCGCCCCTCTTTTCGACATCAGGAGATGCGGACACAAATCAGCCGCTTGGAGATCAGAAAATCTCAGGTTAATTCAAAAGGATCTTCATCCCCGTAGATCAACTGTTTGGTGTTCAAATATGAACTGAGGCGTTATTGTACCTTTCTTTAGCTTGAGATGTTGCAAAAATTTCGTTTTGTCTGCAAAAGGTTTTCAACACATGTAGTTTCATCAGGATGAAACATCATAAAACACGTGCAATAATGCGAATTCTAAAGGACGTATTTCATGATCTGGTCATGTCTATTGGTCCCTCCTGTTCCATTAATCTTATCACGCCGGATACATTTCTCAATAAGACTACTTAAAAGAATGAATTTACGCGAGCTAACTGACAACGATTCGATAATTCAAGGAAATCACTCACGTGAAATGCAAGCAATTCATCGCATTGTCAAACGTAGTAGAAAATTTGATCGAAAAAGCACATACCTCCAACGTTGCTGTCATTTGTCCGATGTCATATTCCATAACCAATGTCATTAATTGAGTAAACAATCTTTACAAATGATTAGCACAAATTATTTTAAAATTATTTCCAAAACAAAATGTTACACCATTTTTAAAAATAATACTCTACATTGGTATGCATAGATACAAATACTTAAGCCTATCCACCCTCTTCCAGATCCTAAAGACTGCTTCCCACTTACAAAAAGCAAAAGTGTCGCCGTTTTCCTACCTGTGTTTGAAGTGCTATGGAAAATCTGCATAGGTCTCATCGTAATGCAGACAATCCAAAGTCTTATGGCGTCCAAGATGGCTGTGAAAAAATCCAAACCTCTAGTGGACTCCTTTGCTGATGTGTTGAAAATAGATGCACCCATCACGACTAGGGCGTTAGAAATACCGATAGAGTATCTAAACGTGAGTATGTTGTTTTATGCCGCAATGTTAGGAAATTTCCGAAATTCTCAACACCGGTAAATTATTGACAAAATTTCACAATACTGGCAGTGTTAATTGTTAGTGCTAATACTGTTAGTGCTAATTTCGACGTAGGACCGAGACTCGTTTACGATTTCTCAGGTTGTAAGTGAATCTCGAATTTCTTTCCATCGCTGACAACACTGCTCTGCATGAAAAATAGCCCCGACACCATTCCAGCTGATTCTTATGCAAAGTGACTTCCGCAATCCGAATATGACCCCCGTTTTCCCCCATCCCGTACAGTTTTCTGGGGACGCACCCCCCCCCCTGTGTTTATCACTTTTCGATATAATTTTATGGACATAAATTTCATTTGGAGTTGGGGAAAGGATTATTTTAACCATTAAATTTCTTCTGAGGGGCTAGAGAGATAAAAAGCTCTAAAACATGAACATTTGTAGCAAAAAGGGAGATTTGGGGGGATTTGGGCCTTTAAATTGTAATAAAAAACATCATTAAAAATGGATTGACTTTAAAAGTGCTACGAAATCGACCCTTTCTCTGCTTCTTAAAATTGCTTATCAATTTTACTTGAATTGCCAAGTTAACGATCAGGACAAGGATTGGGCTGCAAAGTTTTGCTGCACAACTTGTTACAGTAGCTTGACCATATGGCTCAAAGGTACCCGTAAATCAATGCCATTTGCTCTGCCCATGATTTGGCGTGAACCTCGCTGTCATCTCACAGATTGTTACTTTTGTATAACTTCCACCGTTTTTTCTGGGTTTTTTTCGCCATTTTTTTCTTTTATTTTTTTCCTATTTCAGCTTCTAGACCCTCCTTATCCTCCCCCTAACACCCCCAACTAATAAAAATATTTAACAACAATTTTAGCTAAAAGCGGGTGAGGGGGAAGAGGTCCTTGCAAGAAAGTTTGTAGGATTCACTGTACGATGGTGACGCTCTCGATAACTCGCGCGCTTCGTTTTTTGCGCAGGAATTTTCATGCTTTGACAATTTTAAACTTGCATTGCTTTTATCACTATAGTTGTGAACTGTAATCGTTACTTTCCCTCATTACATCTTTCGCGATCGTCGAGTCAACCATTTCGGTATGCTAGGCGGGGATTCTGTGTTTCCAAATTGTTTAGATTGTGTGAAACGGTCCATATTTTTTTGCTCCGACTTTTTTAAAGTGAACTACAGTAGGTGAGTATAAGTTGTGATTAAAAACCGATCATTGAATTACTCTTTAATTATGGCACGCGAGTGTAAAAATAATCCCTATAGCTTCTGCCATGTTTGCGGTGAATTGACTTTAAAAGCGCAACGAAAACCTTTCTCCGCTTCTTAAAACTGCTTATCAATTTTACTTTAATTGCCAAGTTGGCGATTAGAACAAGGATTGGGCTCCAAAGCTTTGTTGCACAACTTGTTACAGTAGCTTGATCAAATGGCTCAAAGGTACCCGTAAATCAATGCCATTTGCTGTGCCCATGGTTTGGTGCGAAACACTCGCTGTCATCTCACAGATTGTTACTTTTGTCTAACTTCCAACGTTTGGAGCCGAATACTTGTCCTGACCGCCAACTTGGCAATCAAAGTAAAATTGATGAGCAGTTTTAAGAAGCGGATAAAGGGGTTTTCGTTGCTCTTTTAAAGTCAATTCACCGCAAACATAGCATAAGCTAATCAGGATGATTTTACACTCGTGTGGCATAGTTAACCAGAAAAAACTATCATTTATAATGATTTTTTTTACAATTTAAGGGGACAAATCCTCCCAAATCTCCCTCCGTGCTACAAATGTTCATGTTTAGAGCATTTCACCTCTCTAGCCCCTCAGAAGAAATTTAATGGTTGAAATAATCCCTTTCCCCACTCCCAAATCAAATTTATGTCCATAAAATTATATCGAAAAGTGATAAACACAGGGGGAGTGCGTCCATAGAAAATTGAACGTGATGGGGGAAAACGGGGGTCATATTCGGATTCAGGAGGTCATTTTATGTAAGAATCAACTGGAATTGTGTCGGGGCTCGAAAAAAAATTTTTTTTTTTGCAGAACAGTGTAATTTTTGGGCAAAGATCAATATGCTTGGAGAGTTTTCTTGAGAAAGACTACATCAATTACCTCAAGGTAATGAGGTTAGGTTTAACGGTGCAAGGGGCCATATTTGGCCAATGTTCGCCAAACACAAGACAGACAACATCACATCAAGTAATAGAAGTACTGCCCTCAAAAAAAAAAAAACGACTCACCCAATAGCAATTGCACAATTTACATCACAGAACAAAACGGAAGTAGCAATCGAAAGGGATTAATGTTTTCTACAGATATCAATACTTGAAATTTGTCTAAGGGGCCGTCTTCATATTAAATTGTGTGCCTGCTCCGATAATTTCAATTCGAACCCTCAGCTTTTATCACAAATTTGGATTCTACATACAATTTCAGGCGGAAAAAAAAATCTTGAATTTTAATGGATTTTTCACCGATTTGTAAGTGTTTGAAAAATTAGAACTCTCAATGTTAAATTGGTGTATCACGTTTTTTGTTATGTTTGCAACAAACATTAATTTTTATTGGAAATTGTTTTTTCATCCTTTGCTACCCCAAATCCCAAACACGATCTACAAACATTTTAATTACGAAACTAAATGTACTATTTTTTATCAATTATGAAATTAATATTCATAAAAATTATGAATTGAAACATGGGAAAATATTGACATCATGTGATTCAACTGTTATTGAAACATCGGAATTCCAAATTCCAGCTCATTACGTGCATAATTAGTAGTGCAGTGATACTTTTTGTAAAATTCGATGATTGTTATCGTTATTGGGGATTTTTCACAAAGTGAAAACAGAAATTTCTGGCAACAGATCCTGGGATTCAGTCAGAATGGATTCTGACTTTGTCACCATCTTAATGGACTCTATACCATGCTTTCCTTCTGATTAACAGAAATTTCCTCAAAGTTTGGCACCAAGTATAGGATGAGACAGAATTAGAAGGAGGCAGATCTAGGTGTTTGATCAAATGCTACGTAAATATTCCATAAGAACCACATCAAGTAGATAATACACGTATTAACACATTGATATAATCTAATATACCATTAAATAGACGGAGGCAGATCTAGGTGTTTGATCAAATGCTACGTAAGTATTCCATATGAACCACATCAAGTAGATAATACACGTATTAACACATTGATATAATCTAATATGCCCATAGTTACAATGATCTCTTTTCATAGATGATATTGTTACTTTTAAAGATTTTTGTAAGTACTGTTATAGTGAAATTTGAAGTAAATTGTTCCAAATCTTGCACTTTAAATATCACTTACTGTCAGTCACAAATCGGATTCCAAATGTCGTAACAGCATACGTGATAAAATAAAGCAATATTCTATATGAAACAAATTATCATAAAATGAAATGAGAAAATTTCGCATGTGCATCTTTTTAGAGAGCGGGAATCCTCTTTTTCAGCCTGAGACGCTAACACCAGCAAAATTGGTGCAAACGCAGATAAACGTTTTCTTTATTCGGAAATAAATACAAACGATCAAGCTTCTCGAGTATTGACGTATTTGCATAACGACCTAGTAACGGAAATAGGTCGTTAAGTGAGGAATGTCTATAATTCCTTTCACCATAACCAAACTAACTTTTTGCAACATCTACGTTCTTGTAACAATACATTAGATAACAGTGAGTTATAAATAATATTATCTGCCAATTTTGTAGGCCATTCGATTAATTGTAAAATTGTAATGTTGAAAATCTAAATACAAATATTTGTCTCATTCAATAGAATACTGGCATACCTGTTTATGAGGCTGCATATAAAAAACTGAATCAGAATTCGCGGCCTGGAAAACAACTCTTCACTAATGAAACAATGGAAGAGGTTCAGAATGGAAAGTTGTGCATATTTCATGGTATTTTTGTTCTGAAGAATAAATTGAAAGAGTTCTCCGAGAGATCTTCATTTTGCAACCTACATTTATCTGAGAACTGTGTGGCTATCTTTCCATTGGTTAGTCTTGTACAAAGAAACACGCCCAAAGGTTTCTTCGAAAAATTCAACTTAGGGTAAGTGGTTTATTATATAGTACTAAGAATCATTGATGCGAAATTTCTACCTGAAAAAACTTTCGATGAATAAAACCTTCAGGTATCAGCTAAGGTTACAGTTGAAGGGGAAAATCAAACCAACCATCCTTATTCGCTCATTGCAGTGGAAAATCAAAGTAAGCATTCCATTTTAGATCCGACCACTAACCTTATGTATTCTGCCTTCGGGTAAAAATGGCGCAACCAATGGGCATCGACCGTTACTCGTAATAGTAACAACAACCCATGAGCCGCGGTAGCTCAGTCAGTAGAGCGTCGGGCTCGCATCAGAAGGGTTGTGGGTTCTGTCCTCGGCGGAGCCTCCAATTCTGATGATTGCGAGATCGGCGCTTCGACCTGGCTAAAGACCGTCGTGTTCACTAATGGTGACTGGGGCACGTTAAATAGGTCGTGGTTACAATGTCCCCCATGTTCCCATACCAAATCAATACCTCTGGGGGTACCTAATCAGGGGGTTATCGGCCTCTGATTGGGATCTAAATTACGATATGTGTGAGTGAATGGATGTATGAAAGGGACCTTCCTGTAAAACGGATGTGTCATGTATGTCGAGCAAAGTCGGACTTCCTCCACTCCTCTGGTCTGCCAGTGTAGGCATAAGAAACAACAACCCATACACTTACAGATCGAGATTCGCACCTAGTGATCAACTGGATGACCCACAAGCACTATACTACATGTGGGTAGCATTTTCAGTCAATTTGTATGCAAATATAAATGGTAGACACATGAATTTACGTCACACTGGAGCAAAACAACGCGTTATTAGCGACGGTCCGTGATCAATCCCGAAGGGAAAGTTAGAGAACAATAGCTTGTAATTTTCAACAAGGGACATATTACGAATTCAACACATTAGATGGGCAATTATCGGTGTCGTACTCGTCGCTCCAGTTTGTACTACAATGGCTCTATCGAATCTGAACAGGCCAATCAAGCAAATTCAGCTCATTTTCAGGAAACCATTCCAGCACACGTTTTACAGTATGACACGGAGCTCGATCCTGATGGAAGAAACAACCATCATCGCCAATGTATTGTTATAGTGTAGGCAAGGCCGAATTATCCAGGACGTCAAGGTACACGTCAGCATTCACAATACCAAGTACATAAAGTGATGGGCCGAGTCCTAACCATAAAAACAACCACACACTAAGATCGATCCTCCTCTACAGATCTACCACCTACGATCCTCCTACGATTTCTACAGTGCCTAAATACTTTTGTCCATATAGTGTATGATGATGAATTAATGTGGATGGGCATCTTCTCCCATACTATATACCAATCCGATCACGAATCTTCGTTTCCACCAGGCTGACAAAAGTAGTCAAGGATCATGTTACTACTAGTTATACTACTAATGCTAATTCCACTTATATACACTACCCTACAATAATGGACCGGACACCAGCGGCATAATCCGACTATTTGTTTGGGGGTGTTTTTCGTGGTATGGCTTGGGACCTTTGCATGTTGTTCCTGGTAAATTGAATGCCTGCATGAACATTTTGGACAATCAGGTTCTTCCTACGCACTGACAATTTTATAGAACGGACGAATGTTACATCCAGGACAACACTCCATGTCATGTTGCAGCCTCTGGCAAGCAGTGGTATCAAGATATGGATGTAAAACGTCTTCCCTGGCCTGCTCAGATTCGTGATCTAAACCCCATAGAACATTTGTGGGACGAGTTAGAGCGACGTTTACGGACCAGGGAACCACGTCCGAAATCTACAGCTAAGCTGGCGACATTCTTGCAACAGGAATGGGCATAAATAACCATAGCTGTGTTTCAAAACCTTGTTGAAAGTATGCCCAGAAGGGATGCTAGTGTAATTGCATCATGTGGGGGACCATCCACATATTAAAGCGTGTATTCTTTCCTTTATACCATCACATCTTGCTGTCCGGTCCATTATTGTAGGGTACTGTATTTCTCTATGCCGCTTTCCACAAACTTCCACACCATGCCAACGTGAGGACATTTGAGGCTTTTTGATAATGCAACCCTTACACCACACGAGTTTTCATACCTTTTCGAAACTCGACTGGTCCAACGCTCTTACGACCTAAACGTAGGAGCTGCAGTATATACATTTACGGGCTACCTAATCGTAGTAGCTGCAGTTCGTATATTTATGTATATTATCTCTTGTTTTATTTTCAGATTCACCTTCCTGATCGATACAGACATAACAGGGCGAACGCTCAAGAAGGTGACCGAGATTTCGACCCGATGTGTAAAGTACAGAGAACAGAAGTTAGAACCTCTCAGGATAGATAACATCTATGGAGTTCTACTGTTATGGATAGCCGGTTTACTCTCTGGAGGGCTTATACTGGCTGGTGAAATCCTTTGCAAACATTTAAAGACAATATGAAAAATGCTTTGATGAAAGCATTAAGAGCTCTGTAACATTTGGACGCGTACGTTAATGCAAGTTAGAGAATATCGGGGCTATTAGTTGGCATAGTTTTTGGTTTGTCTTTTTTTTCCAGTTACTAGCCACTGCTTGGCTACTCCGGCCTTGTCCGTGCCAGATGCTTTTGGGCAATATCTGGTTAATATGTGTACAGGGATGCGAAGTTCTTTCGCGATGTCAGCAAGGCTATTTTTATCAACAATGTGAGCACTTACAGAATTTCTTATTTTCTCATTCGAATGCTTTGTTCGTTTAGACTTCCTCCTGAAGTTTCTTATTTAAATCAACTAGTACCAGTTAAAAACATGGCAACAGACACCTACATGTGAAAAAAACCGATGTGAGAGGTAAGTTGGTATAGATCACGTGTTCTATACCAACATGCCCCACGACTTAAATGCCAACTTGCACCGTTGAGACTTTGGAGACAAGATGGCTGCCTCACTCTTCCAAATAAGTTTTAGGAGCAACTACAGAACATGAATACAATCGTTATTGCTCACTCTATAAAACACAACCATTAAAAACGCCTCAACATATTTTAAGGCTTCATAATATAAAACACTAAAACCTTCAATAGAAAGAAAAAAAACGACAAAAAAAAACCCACACAAATTTGTTTTTTTTCCCTCTGGAAGCTTCTATTACAATGAAGCTCGAGTGGATTAGGGATACGACATCGATTTCAATGTTTTATAAAAACATCGATGTATTGGAGCCGATGTCGCATCACTAGTTGCTAAACCAGTTTTAAGAAATGGGGAAATAAGTTTAAATACACTGAATTTTAAAAACATCGATGGTTTGGGGGCGATGTATTATCAACATCGATGATTTTGAACATCGAACTTTAAAAACATCGATGTTTTGCTGTCGATGTAGCATCACTAGTTTCCAAACCAGTTTTAAGAAATAGGGGGGGGGGAGTTTAAATACACTGAATTTTAAAAACATCGATGTTTTTGGGGCGCTGTATTATCAACATCGATATTTTAATTTTGAACATCAATGTTTCACAACGTCGATGTCGCATCACTAGAGTGGATGATGATACATACACATATAATTAAATAGTGGCGATACCACCACTCTGACATCAGTGGTAAAAAATACAAGGGGAATACCAACTCACCCCATATACAACAAGCCCGATCTGGTCTCCCCCCATGTGAAGCCCATATATACCTATAGACAAGCCCCGGGGAGAAGTATCAGAAAAACAAAATATAAAAAGCCGTGTATCATTTAACAACTCCTCACACGTTTAGAAAATACAGACTTGCCATGAAACTTCAGGATTAGTCATTTGGTTTAATTAAGAAAAGTTCTAAACAGGATGTGCAATCTATCGCTCAGTAAACGATGTTTAAGTAAAAATTCTATCAGAAGCAATCAAAGTAAAACCATGTTATCAACAAAAAGTATTGATAAAAAACAAGGAAAGCATTGTCCATTTGCTACAACTAAAGATACACAATGTGGAATTTAACAGATGAACAGTCTGCCGAGTTGGCATATACCAGTGTTTCCCATCCGCCAGTACCTTGTCATCTATGACATAGGTAGTGGGAGGTTTTTCCTGATTTCTCACTTTTGTTTTCAAAGCTTCTTTTATGGTTGGTTGTTATGACGTTCTGTGGCACAATTTATTTTTAACACGAATTAGGTAAGCAAAAAATGTCACGTAAGAGTAATGGTAATGGTAATTTTGGTTAACGTCGTACCAGAGCAACACAACGAGCTATTGACGACAATCCGGTATCAGTCCTTCAAGGGAAAGAACCGAGGACAACACCTCGTAATTTTGAACCACAGTCAGATGACGAAGCAACACCTTAGCTGGCACCCCACTCTCCAAACTTCCGCACCAACCCAACGTGAGGACTTTCGGCCTCGACAAATTTCAGGTGCTCCAGCCGCCTCTACACCATACGCTTACCAACTTCCATGCACTAACCCCTTAACCACTATCCCGGTTGGTCGGCAAAAATAAAAATAAAAGGATTGGAGAACAGGATAGTTTGATGAAAACCAAAAGATACCATTTGGGTATCGCGGGAACAGGACTCTCGTATTTACCAAACACAATAAACCCCATGGGACAGTGAATCCCCACACACGTGCCCCTGAGGCGCATTTTTTATGCCTAGACATTTCTCAAGGAAGTATTCTGATGAGAATATTCATAATGTAACAAAAAGCTCCAACGCCTAAATAGTATCTCTATAGTAAAGGTAAGAGACCAATAAGGCAAGAAAGTATTGGCATCGATGGCCCGGTTGGAAAAGTAACAAATTATCAATCGCAGGGTTTGAAATCTGTCGTGGCCTCAAATGTCCTCACGTTGCTGTGGTGTGGTAATTTGGAGAGTGGGATGTAAGCTGAGGTGTGACCTCGTCATCTGACCGTCGTTCAAAATTACGTCCCGTTGTCCTCAGATGTTTTCCTACGAGTTTGATCCCGGACCTTCGCCAATAGCGAGTTGTGTTGCTCGAGTGCGACGTTTATTCAGCTACCAACCTACGTAACTTACAAGGATTGAGAATGAAGGGTATATATGGTCGTACAGATGTCATGTCTGTAGAACATATATGTCTACAGATGTCAAAAATTGAGTCTAGCTTTCCCTTGCACTCCCTTTTATCAAAAGAACTTAGTATTTTTACTACGCTTTCCAAGGTCGTTGAATAAGTGGGTGGGGTTTCGTTTTGAATTCTTTTACTCTATATCTTTGCTTTCGTCATTATTTTGTTCACCGCTTTGACCTTGTGTTTTGAACTACACGCATTGGACTGTTTGTGAGAAGTCATCACATTGCTGGCAATAGATATGGAATCATTCAACAACTAACCCGTTAATGACTCATCATCGATTTTAGTGTGCTGAATAGTTTAGCAAGAAGTGAAATGATGATGGAGGTAGATGGAGTACAGATTATCAAAACCTCGCTAGCTGTACTTGAGTATTATTCGATGTAAAGGCCGGGTGCACATATCCGGTTTTTCAACGTGCGGCAACGAAGCCCAACTATGCATACATAACCGTGAAATGACGCAAGTACTCATTCTGCGCCATTTGCGATAAATATTTTATCGAAGAAAACGTGTTTATTTCGCTTACTTTGTGTCAAAAAAGTACATTTTAAAACAAAATAGACGTTACTAGATACATCCATTTATCAATTATTATTTATATTCCATTTATTTACGAAAACAAGGTACTTCAGAACGGAGAAGCGTTTACGGCGAGCTGCGGCGCCATGGGGAACTGTAGTACAATTTGCACGCCAGCTGGACGTGCGTCGCAGCAGCGGCACGGGTTGCATGTGTGCACTGCTCCATTGGATCTAATGTATGTCAGACCGCACGTTGAAAAACCGGATATGTGAATCGGGCATTAGTAGAATTCTGTACTGTTAATAGGGTCATGGAAGCACGGTTGAAAGGGTAGCGGATTAGCAACCGGAGGGTTGCGAGTTCGAATCCAACCAAACACCGTCGTGTACAAAGGGGCTGGAACACGTTAAATCTTTCGAGGCCACAAATGTCCTCACGTCGGAGTAGTGTGGGGCAATGGAGTGAGGTGTCAACTCGGGTGTTGCCTCTTCGTCTGACGTGACGATAATTATAATACCCACTACCGTACCTCTAATGAAAAGCTGAGTTAATTCAAACTGTGCTGGGTTGGTTGATTTCGGGTATTATGGCGCAAGGTCCGAAGGTAGGTGTATATTAATTAACCTTTTGACTACGGCTATAGATATAACAAGAGCGATTCTTGTTATTTTCAAGGTACAACTGATGTACTGGCCGATGTCTAAATTCTTTCTTTCCGCGACCATGGTACAACTACTGTACCGGCCGTAGTCTAAAGGTTAACTTCGCACTGAAGCAACAAAACGGCCTATTGGCGAGGGTCCGATATCAAAAAGAAATGGAAAGATTCGAAGACAACACCACATAATTTTGAAGCACTGTCAAACACGAGGAAGAAGCTGAGGGTAAAAATGAAAGTGAGG
This sequence comes from Metellina segmentata, assembly GCA_947359465.1. Lineage (NCBI taxonomy): Eukaryota > Metazoa > Arthropoda > Arachnida > Araneae > Tetragnathidae > Metellina > Metellina segmentata. The sequence goes on from OX375883.1 coordinate 45,460,599, forward strand.
AAAGATCACTTGCGTACCTCGTAGTTGTGATGCCCGTCGTAGTCTAAAGGTTAACTTCGCACTGAAGCAACAAAACGGGCTATTGGCGAGGGTCCGAGATCAAAAAGAAAGGGAAAGATTCGAGGACAACACCACATAATTTTGAAGCACTGTCAAGCACGAGGAAGAAGAAGCTGAGGGTAAAAAATGAAAGTGAGGAAAGATCACTTGGGTACCTCTTAGTTGTGATGCCCGTACACATCTAAGGATATGCTCCTGAGGTCGTACACCCCTAGGATGGCTCCGCAGAAAGGTCAAATAGGTATGAAAATTAATGTCGCATTGGAGCAACTTGACGGGCTATTAGCGACGGTCCGGGTAGTTGGTAATTTTTAATAAACGTCGTACTAGAGCAACAAAACGGGCTACTGAAGATCCGGAATCAATCCCCTAAGGCAGTGGTCCCCAACCCCCGGTCCGTGGATCAAATGGTACAGGGCCGTCCTAGAAATATTAAATTATTTCCATTTTATTTACTTTGGTGTATTTATATCGGGTTTGTGCGGTTCTTATCTATGAAATGTCCACTCAAATTAGGCGTTAAATCAGAACTTGAAATTTGTTCTGTTACTAGAGCTTCAATTATGATTTCTGAATTCTGTATGTCTCTATTTTCTAATTTTGACAAATGTGACAACTGTTTTCAAGTTGGCAGACAAAGTAGCTGCATTTAAATCCAAACTGAAGTTGTGGGGACGGCGCGTGAACAGAGGCATTTTGGACATGTTTCAGACATTAGCGGGGATTTTAGGCGAGACTGAGCCTAAACATTCATTCTCCTAGTTGGTACACGATCACCTGTCTTTGCTTTTAAAAGAGTTCGAGAGCTTCTTGGGTTTTTTGTGGTTGGGAAACTATTTTATGGATTTAGCGTTCTATAGTGAGTTAAAATGTTAAATCACATTACATTCATTTTTTAGTGTAACTGTATTTTAATTTGAAGGCATGTTTAAATCCAATTAAATTAAAATTATTAAATCAAAACAATCTAAAATATAAACAATCAACGTACCCCCCCCCCAGCGGGAAGCGTTAAAATTATCAAACGTTGATCCGGTCCGTGGCGATAAAAAGGTTGGGGAGCACTGCCCTAAGGGAAAGATCCGAGGACAACAACACGTAATTTTGAACCAAGGTCAGATGACGAGGCAACATCTTAGCTGGCACTCCACTCTCCAAAAACAAACCTCCACACGAGCCAAACGTGAGGACCTTTGGCCACGACAGATTTAAGGTGTACCAGCTGCCTCTACACCCATACGCTAACAAACATCCATGCACTAACCCAGATTCGAACCCGGAACCTTTCGATCTAGAGGCTAACACCTTAGTCACCATACCGGTTAGTCGGCGTGAGGATATTTGAAATCACATTAGATTTAACGTGGACCAGCCCCCTTTGTAAAGGACGGTCTTTGGTTGGATTCTAAATCACAATCCTCTGGTTTCTAATCCGTTACTCTTCTATTCTGGCTAGCACTCATGGATAAAAGGTCAGAAGTAGTTTGAGCTGGTTGGGTTTTAATGCGCTAGGTCCTAAAACGAACATATTATAATTGTGATTTGAGCATAATAGTATACATTTGATATCTGTCATATCACTATGGATGTTAGGCAACATCGATATTTTATAGTTAAAAAAATCAATGTTTTTATTAGAAAAACGTCAATGTTTTATATGAAAAAAACATCAAAGCTTTATTGAAAACATCGATGTTTTATTAATAAACATCAATGTATTTGAGTCGATGTTTTTTAAACATCGATGTTCATACTTGTCATTATTGATGTTTTATTTTAAATTGAAAAAAGTAACATAACAATGATTATTGTTATGCACCTACCTAATTATACTTGTAGAGTAGTACTTATGTCAAATTTTTTTTTAATATTATTTTCTTTTACATTATTCAATTTGAAAATAAAAGGTTTCTTAATTGTTCTTATTAAATTTTTCGACAATTTAAAATAGTCACACTTATAAATTAATAAACAAGGCAAATGACAAATTAAATCTCTCCCCTCCCCCCTAGCGAACATTAATGTTTGAAATTGCTAAACCACTTTTAAGAAATGGGGGAGGAGTTTAAATACACTGATGTTTAAAAATAAAGAAGGTTTTTGGGCAATGTATTATAAACATCCATGTTTTAATTTTGAACATCCATGTTTTTAATTTTGAACATCGATGTATTTAATTTTGAACATTGATGTTTTTAATTTTGAACATCGATGTTTCAAAACATCGATGTTTTGCAGTCGGTAATTTGGTAATTTTTTTTGTTAACGTCGTACGAGAGCAACACAACGGGCTATTGACGACGGTCCGGGAGCAGTCCCTTAAGGGAAAGATCCCAGGACAACACCTCGTAATTTTGAACCACGGTCAGATGACGAAGCTACACCTGATCTGGCACCCCACTCTCCAAACTTCCACGCCAACCCAACGGTTTTGCAGTCGGGGATGCATGTTTAAAAGTAGTATCAATGTTAAAGTATAGTAATTTTAAAACTGACCTCAAAAAATTGAAAAATACAGTTCTATTATATTTTTACAGAAAATCCGGAATGAAATTTAATGGATAAAAATATTAAACTTTTGAGGAATTGGGGTGCCAAAGTATCTGTGATTTATCACCTGTAAAACTCTGCTGATACGTTAAATCTTGAAAATGATCACTAAAAGCTTCACGGTATTTCATAAATCTAGATGTCTTGTCTAGTTTCCACTAAAAACTTAGAAAAATGTACATTCCTTTCCTTTGCAAAATCTTGATACATGTGTTTTATAAATATCCTTCTCAATAAAGTAACTGTGACATGTTGATTCAGCGCAGTGTCAACATCTATCTCTGTTGTCACGTGCGAACTGCCAAGGGTGACGAATTTTCAGACATTCTGTAATTTTATTCGTGTTTACTACTAAACAAAATGCTTATGCAAACGAAAGTGTCAAATATGGGAAAACGTCTTCGCAAAATATTTTATTACCTGAATGTATAAATTCCGATTTCAACTACTTCATATCGTTTTGTTTTCGAGTAATATACAGGGTGGTCCCGAATTCATGGTACAAACTTTAATGGTAGGTACAGGACATTGTAACAATGATTTATTGTATAGGAATGTATAGTCGCAAGTGACGCGGTGAGGCGAAAACAGGGGAAATAACGGCCGAAAGGAAAAACAAAGATTTTATTGAAAGCGTTGTTGACAAGTGTCATGTTTACAGTAATTGTTCAAAATTGCGTCCACCAGTATCGATACATGCTTGACAGCGTCGGTGGAGCGATTGGCGTACACGTTCAAAGATGCCTGGTATTTCACGCACACCTGCAGCAGCTACAGATAAGCGAGCGACGAGATCCTCATCTGAGTCAACTGGAGTCTCATAAACAAGATGCTTTAGATGTCCCCATAAAAAGTAATCGAGGCTCGATAAATCGGGAGATCGGGGTGGCCAAGGGACTGGTTCACCACGCCCAATCCATCGAGTACCAAACGTGGCATTCAGGTAATTCCGTACATCAATGCTGAAGTGTGCTGGCGCCCCATCGTGCTGAAACCACATGCGGTTACGAATGGCGATCGGAACATCATGCAGCAGTTGTGGTAACACTTCTTTCAGAAAAATAAGATAGCTTCCGCCAGTGAGCCGCGTGGGTAGTAAGTATGGGCCAATCAAAAAGTCGTTCACAATACCAGCCCACACATTAATACTGAAACGTTGTTGAAACGCATGTCGACGCGTTGCATGTGGATTATCGGTTGCCCACACATGGGAATTGTGCGCATTAAAGACACCCTCGCGTGAAAATGTCGCTTCATCTGTAAATAGCACATAATCTACGAAATCCGGCTGCAACGCACATTGCTGCATCACCCACAGGCAGAAGTTCACGCGGCGAGGATAATCTGCCGGATTCAATGCTTGTACTTTCTGAAAATGGAAGGGGTGTAAGCGATTTTCGTTTAACACTCTGCATACAGTCTGATGACTCACACCTAAGTCACGCGCAACAGTTCTTGTGCTTGACTCGGGTCTATCAGCCACAATGTTCAAGATGCTTTCTTCCAGCCTTGGAGTGCGTACAGCTCTTATCGACCAGCGCCATGTCTGTTGACGTCGAACGCACCTGTTTCACAAAGTTGACGATGTAACCGTTGAAAAATTCTATGATCCGGTATTCGTCGATCAGGATACTCCGCGCGATACATTCGTAACGCAGCTCTGCCGTTACCATTTGCACGGCCGTACATGTAATGCATGTCTGCTTTTTCTGCATACGTAAAGTCACCCATCGTCTACGGCAGCACAATTGTGAATGGCGCTTTTCCCTACTGCGATGCATCATGTTCAACAGCGGCTAGACATCTACTGCCCTCTACCGGCAATGATACCAACCGATCACTCCATTTCTCTTTCCTTTTATTTCCCCTGTTTACGCCTCACCGCGTCACTTGCGACTATACATTCCTATACAATAAATCATTGTTACAATGTCCTGTACCTACCATTAAAGTTTGTACCATGAATTCGGGACCACCCTGTATATTTCTAACTCGAAGGATTTATTCTTGAATTATATGTATCAAAATAGAGAAGTTCATTACATTACTATACCAAATATTATTTTTTTATTATTTCCAATGGCAAGGCAGTACAATTGCGAAAACAAATACAATACAATACAAAGTACAGAGTTGACCGAGGTCATTTTAGCCTTATACAAGGCCAGAAGTGATGGTCACTAGTGAAGGGGCACCCAGTGGGTGGACCATCATTGTCCCTAACAAAGGACAGCACAATTTACATCCATGCCCAAACCCCGGATTCGAACCAGGAACCTTCCGATCCACAGACCAACACCTTGACCACTAGACCGGTTGGTCGGCCCTATACCGAATATAACGTTACATGTTTTCTCTTGATGCTGAAGAGTATGTAATGTATGGTATTTTATTTGACGTCACACTGGACAATACAACGGGCTATTGATAACGGTCCGGGATCAATCCCTTAAGGGAAAGATCCGAGGACAAAACCTCAGAATGGCACCTGAGTTAGCACACCACCTCTCCACTTTCCCACACCACGCCATCATGAGTACATTTCAGGCCACGACATATTTAACGTACACCAGCCCACTTCGTACACGACGGTCTTGGGTTGGATTCGAACTCCCAGCACTCCGTTTGCTAATCCGTTACACTTCCAACCGGGACACTACGGCTGGCAACCGTTCGGCACCCGACGGGAAAGATGCGAGGACAACACATAATTTTGAACCATGGTCTGATGACACCTGAGCTGGTACAGCACTCTCCAAACTGCCACACCACTTCAACGTGAGGATATTTGAGGCCACAACAGATTTAATGTGCACCAGCCCACTTTGTACACGGCGGACTTTGATCGGATTTGATTTTCCAACCCTCGGTTGCAAATCCGCTACTCTCCGGACCAGGCTACCGTGGTCCGAAGATTATGAGGTAAGGTAATTTTTTAGTTTAACTCGTACTAGAGCAACACAACGGGCTATTGACGACTGTCCGGGATCAATCCCTTAAGTGAGAGATCCGAGGACAACACCTCATAATTTTGAACCACGGTCAGATGACGAAGCAACACCAGAGCTGGCACCCCGCACTCCAAACTTCCACACGAACCGAAAGTGAGGACTTTCGGTCACGACATATTTAAGGTGCACCAGCCGCCTCTACACCATACGCTTACAAACATCTATTCCCGGATCCGGACTCGAAACAGGAACCTTCCGCTCTAGAAGCTAACTCCTTAACCACTATACCGGTTGGTCGGCCCGAAGATTATGGGAGAATGTAAGAATAGTAGTATAAACATATCAAGTGTAAGTTATTTTCCTACCTACAAATAACAATATTCGGGAACGATTTATATAAAAAAAAATGTCATGCTGTCCTGGCTATTCCTGTTGTGTCCTATACATTTACATATTTTCCAACATGAAAAGCCGACTAATGGGTCTGGTGGTTAAGGTGCTAACCTCTAGATTGGAAGGTTGCTGGTTATAATCCGGGTCAGTACATGGATGTTTGTAATCTGATGGTGTAGAGGCGGCTCGTTCACCTTAAATCTGTCGTGTCCGAACGTCCTCAAGTTGGGTTGGTGTGGAAGTTTGGAGAGGGGAGTGCCAGCTCAGGTATTGAGAACCTCGTCATTTGACCGTGGTTCTAAATTACGTGGTGTTGTCCTCGGATATTGATCGTGTGGGATTGATGCCTGATCGTCGTCAATAGCTCGATGTGTTGCTCTAGTACGATGTTAAATCCTACCTGTACTAGTAAAGGCGTGTAATTTTTTCATTATATATATATATATATATATATATATATATATATATATATATATATATATTGGTTAGAATCACACTGGAGCAACACAACAGGTAATTGGCAATCCCCAATTGATAGATCCGAGGACAACACCACGTAATTTTGAAGAGCTGTCAGAAGAAGAGGTCGACCGTGATTCAAAATTACGTGGTGTTGTCCTCGGATCTTTCACTTAGGGGATTGATCCCGGACCGTCGTCAATAGCCCGTTGTGTTGCTCTAGTACGACGTAAATTAAAATTACCTTACCTATAAAATCTAGTGAGTATTCGCTAACTTCACGACTAGATTATTACGTTTGATATTGGACAGTATAATGCATCACGAACTCATTCATTAATTAAAATTACCTTACCTATAAAATCTAGTGAGTATTCGCTAAGTTCGCGACTAGATTATTACGTTTTATATTGGACAGTAATAAAGGCTTCACGAACTCATTCAAACACCGATAACTCAAATTCGAATGTTGGGCCCTGAACATATTTCCCACGGCAAATGTCTTCACAGCTAATACAACGCAATGGGTTCCAGCACAGATTGCTCAAGGCAAGACTTACTTAAGAGATCCGGTACCATCCCATCCTTAGTAAAACATGTCGAGTGAAAGTTATTTTCCACCCACAAATAACTACATTCGAGAACGAGTTATATCAAAATGTTCTGCTCCAGTGGGCCGTGGGGAAAAAAGTAAAATTGCCAACGACAAAAACGAGTCCAGAGCTATGATTACGTTTCGCCCACTTTCTAAGACGCGACTGGGATCTGTTGAAAAATCTACAATTCAGATTGCAGCGGTGAGCATTGACAAGATCGTTTCGATGACGATTCAGGCGGATAATTATCGTCATCGAGTGGACCTTATAGATCGCAAACCAGTATTCTGATTCTGGAAGTAACACGTCTCTGCTGATTACGATTACGACTGCGGTGGAAAAAATGTGCGGTGGTGGTTTCATGGGTGTGTTTGATGTTGAGATTCATTCGTGTTGTAATGAACGCATGCCGATAATGGTATCCTGCAGGGTGATTTTTGTCTTGCTGTTCTTATAAGATTGATACTTTGAGTCTAAAGCCATTGAAGTTGATCGAGATAAACTGTTGATGCTTATTCGTGTTAGTTACGCCTGCATTAGACCAAGGTCAAGAAGTCGTGATGGTTTTTCTCGATGAGGTATTTCGTCGTAGGTGAAACTGATCAGATCTAGAGGGATCGGTATCTCGTCCTTGGAAGACTTACCAGATCGAGATGGATGAGAAAGCTTGTCATTAGAAAACTGACCGATCTTTATGAGATATCGCGTCATTCGAAAACTGACCCTATCTAGATGGATGATATACGTATCTCGTCATTAGAAAACTTACCAGATCTTGATGAATGAGACTCGTCAATCTCGTCAATAGAAAACTGACCAGATCTTGATGGATGAGACTCGTCAATCTCGTCAATAGAAAACTGACCAGATCTTGATGAAAGGGACTCGTCAATCTCGTCAATAGAAAACTGACCAGATCTTGATGAAAGGGACTCGTCAATCTCGTCAATAGAAAACTGACCAGATCTTGATGGATGAGACTCGTCAATCTCGTCAGTAGAAAACTGACCAGATCTTGATGAATGAGACTCGTCAATAGAAAACTGACCAGATCTTGATGAATGAGACTCGTCAATCTCGTCAGTAGAAAACTGACCAGATCTTGATGAATGAGACTCGTCAATAGAAAACTCACCAGATCTTGATGAATGAGACTCGTCAATCTCGTCAATAGAAAACTGACCAGATCTTGATGAATGAGACTCGTCAATATCGTCAATAGAAAACTGACCAGATCTTGATGGATGAGACTCGGCAAAAGAAAACTGATCGGATCTTGATGGATGAGACATATCTCATTATAAATCTTGATAGATGAGACTTGCCAATAGAAACTGACCAGATCTTGATCTCTTCATTATAAAAATATCGGAAAAATCTTGGTGACGAGATATTACCGATTATTACCTAATTGATCAGATCTTGATTGACGAGGTTACCACTTGACATCAAAACCACTTGGTGATTTGAAGAAAGTGGACACCCTTAGGGCTGTTCTCTTTGGAGCAGTTATGTTCTTGTTTCTAATATGTCCCTAACCATATTGGAAGTGTTGCGGATTAGCTACCGTGGACATTTGAGGCAACGACAGATTTAACATGCACCAGCACCCTCGTACGCGGCGATCTTTAGTTGGATCGAGCTTTGAGCTAGCCAACCCTTAACTTCAACCAAATCTGTTTCAACCAGTTTTAAATCGATTCGTTCTTTCCACACGAAATTCCTCAACCGCCCAAGTCCCCAAATAGCAACAATACTTCATTAGCCTAAACGTTTTCGCCACACGTGCCTTTAGCGTCGTTTGCCATCCCGTCCGACCTCGACGACCAACGACCGGCCCATATCCTGTCTCTCTTTTCTCATGAATTTTTTGCACGCGCCGATGATTTGCTGCCATTTATTTCATTAGAAGCTCTGCATTCAATTGTACGGTTATATTCACTTTGTTCCAATCGCTAACCGGAGCCCACTAGCGAGGGGAGGAGGGAGAGATGACCTTGAAAACGATCCCTGCCCATCGCACTAATTCGTCTCTTTCGGCCATTATGATTCACTTTTTCGTGAATTGAACGACCTTGAGTGATTTTTTTTGTCTTGAAAATTGGAGATGTTTTGTCTGTCGTTCTGGGAATACCCACAGCAATCATCTTTCAAAGAACAGATGACTCAAGCCAGTAGGAACCAACGACCCAGAAATGTTTGGTTTAGTTAAGTTGATTTTTTTATGGACAGTTTTGGGCCCAAATGTTGGGTTAAGACCCGAGACGAAGTGGCCACCTGCTAGTTAAGGGGGTCCGGGACGCATACTCGGAAACCCTCACGCTTTCAGCACCTCTTGGCGAGTTGGCGATAGATGCCTGTATCGCCAACTACGATAATCCTAATGTTAAAACTTAGAGGAATTGCCGCTAGAAGGCGTATTAGTTCTGTCGGCGGTTTGAAAAATCGCGCGCTGTTCTGATGTTGAATAATGCATTCTGTTTTGTTTATGCTTATGAGAATGTGTGAGGAGCTCATGTTTTTCAACTGTCTTTGTATTGAAAGCGGAATAATTTGATTAGGAAAAGTTAATTTGTCTTTAGGCGTATTCTTTTGAAAGATTGGATGTATAACTGAAAAGTAAATACAATCTCCTTCAATTTTCAAATGTGTTTTTTTGATGCTTTAGAGATGCAAGAAAAATTTGTTTCAGCTTTGATTTTGAATTGTTTTATGCTATTGCTTTTAATTATATTTGTGAAGTGTAATCTTAGTATTTTAGTAGAGGCAGTGAGATTGTTCTTTCTGCGATCAGTAGTTTTAATTTTTGATTTATAATTAGATGTAATCTAGTTTTTGAGATTACATTATATGAAAGTCCACAAATTGAATACATCTGATTCTATCAAAACGGACCATTTCTTTCGATTTTTAGATTGTTACAGGGAATGCAAATTTAAAATTAAGTGATTATTTTTAAAAATCAGTGATTTAAATAAGAATTTTTATTTCATTTCCTTTCTGTTTTATGTGTAATAATATTGAAAATGAAATAACTATGAAGAAGAGACATGCTATTTTATTGAAGTTAGTTGAATATTAAATCAGCCTTCCTTTGAAGCACTACATAACCTTTTTTGATAGGGATCATAATTACAAGACAACTCTTTCCCTTTTGGGCCATTGAACATATGTCACTCACAAGCCTGTTCATCAGCATAGGTTTTGTTTAAAACATTCCATGTGACTATAAATCCAATGGGCAATTTTGAATCATTCTTCTTCATATGATGGGTGAAGATTCACTTAATATATTTACTCAAGCATTATACCTAAAAAAGTTCCAGGGCCAGTGCGACCCCATTAATTCAAATTAGAAACACATGCTTTTTCCTAATCTCTGCAGCTATTTTTTTATGTGCTTTCATTTGCAAAATCTTATATTAAGTATTATTTTTTGACCCCTCATATGCCTGTACCAAAACTTTTGCATTATTAATTTTATATAACTTCCATACACCGAACACTGATGTGCTAAAAGTCATGGGATAGCAGTATGCAAATTTACTAGTGCTCACATTGCATTAAAAGAGTATAAAGAGTCAGATAGTTATCAGTGCTCTCTGTTAAACTCTTGAATGTCGACCTGCCAAGAATTAACCGAGTTTGAACGTGGAAGGATAGTTAAAGCTAAACGCATAAGCTTAACATTTTGGACATAGTTGAGACCTTGCTCCATATTGTCAAGGGTGTATCGAGAGTACCTCATAGAAGGCATTACCCATCACAAGTGCATTTGTGCTAACAGACTTAAGTTCTCATATAGGTATGTTGAAATAAACAATGTAATATGTCGATTTGGTTTTCCAAAACCTCTGTTGAACAAAATTTGGGTAGTACTAATGATTTTGTGCTATTCTATTGATACACAAGCGGAAAGGGGAGGTGAGGTGTAGAGGGAATAGTATCATTACTGAGTACAAGGAGTGGGAAAGCAACTTGCTGGTGGTTCAGTGGGTTTCTCATTGTTAATAGCTTGCAAGCTGTAGATGACATAGGTTCAATTCATGCGACTACCCTGAGCGTATTTATTTTTTTGCGTCGAACATTTCCTGTTTGTATACGCTCACCTAATTCTGTTTTTGCACAAACTTTTTTTTTTACTCAGATTCAAAATAAATATTTCATTCTCTATTTACTCCAGTCAGTTTGAATTTATTTGCCCAAATTTTTTTTCTTCTATTTGTGGCATAGTAGTATCATCTGTTAAACTACATGGGTATTCGTAGCAATTACTGGGGGTTAGCAAGCAGTGGTCACACCTGACCCCATGAAAAGAACTATCACGGGCAATGCAGTGGTTAGTCAGTTATATTGCACCCACAAATAGATTGCATAACATGTAGTGTATGCGTTTTGGAATACATGTTTTCATTTACCAATGTATGTATCTACAATGTTCTAATTGTATTTGGTAACTAACACGACTGTATTCCCAACATCATTACAATGACACGCAACTGGAGGATTCAGTGATCTATCATTTGAAGATATTCATGAATCATTCGAGAAAGCCGTAAGCAAAGATGAATTATTAGAAGAGGTTGGCTTTGAGACTCCTAATCCCACAGAATGTAGTGATAATGAACAATAGGATCTTGTTCTAAATGCAGGTTTAGTAAAAGAATGTCTGGAACTGACCTGAAAATTGGGTAATCATTTTGTCAAACATGACCCTAATGAAAAACGCGCTAGGAAATTTCAACGTTCACTGAAGTTCTTGGTAGTCTCTTACAGATAATTATATAATGGCCTAACCAAAACACAACAATTAATAACTGAATTTGTTCGTAAAACTGTTGAAACATTCGCACAAGATGATACTCATGCTCGTCCAAACAGAATTAGGTGTACATTAGTGTTGACTCGAAAAGGTGAGTTTGTGATCTCATTTGTATTGTACTGATGTGCACACTTTATATTTTCAGGTTCCTCATCCTTCAGATTTTTAACTATCCCTTACTTGTATTTATGTTTTTGTAATTTCTATTATCAAAATGTGTTTCTATGTGGTTTTGTTTTTATTTCTTGAAGCAGGTGTTTTTGTGATAGCAGTTATTGCCAAAATGTTAAGTAATTTTTTAAATTACCCAATTTTTTACAAAAATAAACATTTTCTCTATTAAAAAAAAAAGTTTCAAGATTAAAAAAATAAAAAATTTAAGATTGGAAATACTTAAATTTGAATAATTCTACACTTAATGGTCATAAGTTAAATTTTCATGCAAAAAGTTTCTTTTTGAGTCTTGTATGGTTAATTATATTTACAGAAAATTGGGATACGCAGCGAAAACTTGAATCTCTTCAAAATTCTACTCTACGTATTATCAGTGGTTACCCCTGGTACTACCGAAACGCTAAAATTCGCGAAGATCTTGAAATTACCGAACTTAAAACTTACTTCAGTAAACTTGCTACTAATTTTTATGCTAATCTTGAATTAATTGATAACCCTGCCATCCAGTGTATCCCAGATATGACCCTCGTCAACCCGAATATAATAAAAGACCCAGAGTCATTCTTAATCCTTAATGTTCTTACTATTTAAATCTCCTGCTTTTATTTTTTCTTTAATTTAATAATTCTTAAGCCTTTCTTGCATCTTATGTACTGTTCCAATTGTACTCGTCCTTGATCTGCCCAATTTCTAAGCCACCTGTTTTCATTGGACAACCAACTGCACTCACTCTACCTTACATATTTCAGTGAACTTCATAACCTGCTCAGTTCCCAACTACTTTCTGAGGGAGATAGAAGGCCTTCGGCCTAAGTTCTCCGGCTCACCCATTATTTCATTTTCATTTACAGAAAAATGAATTTTTGTAATGTATGACTAAATTACTTGATATTTAAAGTTTATTGTGTATTGAAATGAAAATAAAAGTTTTTATGTACCATTTGTTTCTTTGTTTTTCTTGTAAGACATTAATTAAAAAATACCTTCTATAATGAATTGAAGTACATATATTCACTGTAACTGAAACACTTCTTTTTGTTTACCTTCATGTGTTTGTTTACAAAAATATCTTGCAATGTCAGAATCAGTCTCAATAAATCATTCTGAATACATTAAATGTTGCTTACAATTTGTACTAAAAGATTTATATTTAGTTCTGATTTTCATAATTATTCAAGATTGCCAATGTTGTCTGGTACACGCAAGTATTGTTAACCTAGTAATTTTTTTCTGGATTGAACTGTTTTGGAATGTAATTTAAATTGAACTTTAGAACTGAAATAATTATACTTATATGTGGAATATAATATGGACCAAGAGAATTGCATGCATAATAACATTTAGAGCTTCGATGAAAATCCAAATTTTTCCCATATTGTGTTTGGAGAAAGCCTACTTTTGTGTAATGTCAACAGAGGTCCCTTGTTTTTCAATAACACTATATATCATACAGTATCAATGTTTTCTTGGGAACTTTCTGTAAGAAGTCGGTCAGACTTTTTCGTATCTTGCAGAGAACAGTGTTTTGAAATTTTTTTTACACATATTTGTTTTGAAGGCACACGATGTAGCCCAAAGTAATTTTACAATTTTCTAGAAGTCTCCATCATAGAGAATTCATTTTGATTAAATATTTTGCTAAAATGTGCTGAGATTCACACTCACTAACCTAGATCAGCTTCCTAAATAAATGACAATCAAAAGCTGTAGAGCAAAATGGTCTTAAGAAATCATGTGGATGGAAGACTAAATATGCAGTGCTGGCAGTCATTTGATTGATATTAAATTCAATGAATAATGTCAATCATTGAGTGCACAATGAAATTAGAAATGTTTTATTTAAAAGTTATTCCAAAACAAAATGATGTCCTATGTAGACATCCTGCATAACAACTGAAGAAATTGTAAACCAATATTTTGGTTGGTAAATATTTTCAAGTCGTAAAATTTTCTGTAGCTATACATTCTGATTCTTGCAACTTTAGCAATATTGGCTTTAGTCAGATTTACATTCAAAGCTTATCTAGAACCACGAGTCAGCTAAACTTGTTCAAAGTAGACTTCTGTGAAACTTATAAAAATGTGCTCATGCTATCTCCATATATTTAACTCACTCAACATCTGTCCTGATCAGGACATGAAAATTTTAGATAAAATAATTTTTGAAAAATTAATTAAATCAGCATCATGCTAATATAACAGGTGCCGTGGTGGGAAGAGCAACCAGAGGGTTGGAAGTTCGAATCCAGCCAAAGACCGTCATGTAGAAGGGGGCTGGTGCATGTTAAATCTGTTGTGTTGCCTCGCTATATGACCATGATTCAAAATTATGTTGTCTTAATCTTTCCCTTTGGGGTTGATCCAGGATCGTCACAAATAGCCCATTGTGTTGCTCCAGTGGGAGAGAGAGAGAGACGTTAATTAAAAATACCATTAGATATACCACATTTCATCAAAATGTTGGTTTTAGACTAATCAGTAGCATGTTATAACTCCTAAAAGGTCTTGTGAATAAATTATTGCACACGTAGTAATTAAACTAATAATATTACTCAGATTAATATTGTAATTTTATTATAAAACAAAAAATCTTTTCTTCTGTTCATAATAAGAAAAATTATAAATTTAATCATTGATTATGTATTTTTTGGCATACAAAACTAATATATGATGTAACTCCTAAAAAACTACAACTATAACAGGTGCCATGGTTGGAAGAGTAATGGACTAGCAACCGGAGGGTTGGGAGTTCGAATCCTGCCAAAGACCGTCGTGTAGAAAGGGGGCTGGTGCATGTTAAATATATTGTGTTCTTACATTAGCGTGGTGTGTAAGTTTGGAGTGCCAGCTTGGGTGTTGCCTCGTTATTTAAAAATGATTCAAAATTATGTTGTGTCTTAATTTTTACCTTTGGGGTTAAAAAAATAACCAAGTAGCATAATTTTCATAATCGCCAAATTGAACTTACTTTTAGACCAAAGTGGGGCCAAGGGTCTGAAAAGTAGGGATGCGACATCAATGTCGATATTTTCAAAAAATAGATGTATTGGAGCCTATGTCGCATCACTAGGTGCTAAACCAGTTTTAAGAAATGGGGAAGAAAGTTTTAATACACTGAATTTTAAAAACATCGATGTTTTGGGGGCGATGCATTATCAACCTTGATGTTTTAATTTTGAATATCGATACTTCAAAACATTGATGTTTAGCTGTCGATGTTGCATCCGAACCACACAGTATGCATCGTGTTACTTTGCGGGCCTCTAGCAAAGACCTTCTCAAGCCAACAGTCAATGCTTCATCACACTACTACTCAAAATACCCACCAACTTACCTAATGTTGTGAAGAACGGCATAAGTTTGGCAGTCACAAATCTGTCCAAGGCCAGGAGGGCCTGGTGATACTGAGGGTGTTGTGAGTAAGTTTTGGTAGCCTCTTTTAGGAAAAGGAGATCACCCCTAAGGTGTTCCGTGAGTTTACAGTGGAAGATGTAATGGCGAGTCAACAAACTCTCCACACTGACACAGATCAGAAACTTGCTTTCCGAAGAAAAAAAGTTTTTTTTAAAGTATTCCGGAAAGCGACCATGGCCTATGAGTAGCTGGGATGTTATGGGGTGGTACACATATTGACTAATATCTGGAGTGGGAAAAAACTTGTGCATTCTTCTACCTATTGTATCTGCACTCCATCGTAGTTCCCACAATTCCATAAGGATCTTGAGAATTTGAACTGACAAGGCAATTGTGCCCACATTTCACAGACAGTGAATTTTGACAGTATCAGTCTTGTCACCACCCATGTGACATATTGACTGCAGCGACAAAGTAATGTTGTTAGGTGCGACACGACTTCAGAGACAAAGCACTGTTGTCGTCACGTGAGAGGTGACTTACGACCACAGAGACATAGTACTGTTGTTACGCGAGAAGTGACTAATGACCGTTAAGGGTTAAAATGGTAATAAACAACAACATAATACATAAAGTGATTTAAAATACAGAATAATGTAGGTCCTTGAAATAAAAATATTTATTAGACGGGAAAAAACTACATGTTTTGCTTGAGTTACAAATATATATTAAATACATTATAAAATATATGTTTGTGACACATCCTAATAACTTAAACAATAAATATGAAATAAAACAAATTAAAAAAATTTTGGTCCTTTATGAATGCACGCGTAAAAATTTTTTGTCTCCATAGCAGCCCAAATGCAAGTGCTATAATTATAGGATATGAGATAGAAAAAACTTTGTTTAAAGAAAGCTAAGCTATTGAAAACAGACAAAATGGAATATTTTTTCAATTTAAATTTTTTGTTATCTTGAGCTCAAATGAGTGAAACAAATCGAGAAGTGTATTTGTTTACAAAAAAATTACTTTGCTTAAATCTTAATACTTATTATTGATAACTGCTTTTACTAAGTTTATATTTACTACTAGTTGTCTCAACAAACAGTGGCGAGATTATATTAGGTAGACGATCAAACAAGAGATTTGATTCATAAGAAACTATATTATGAAAATACAAACACTGTGTAGGTTATAAGGGCGAATAAGTTCCACAATAAACAAATACATACTCATCAATTCTTTGTATTTGACGAGTTTTAGAGTCAGTGATCATTTTATATTGTAAAAATCATAACAAAAGGCAATTGATTGACTAAATTTCAAATAAATGTGAACATATATAATTTGTTTACATGGGGGTACGTTTTTGCCGCCTGCTTCTTATATCAACCAATTCTTCGAAGTAGTTACAATACAGACAGATAAAGAATTGCAAAAAGATTTGTACATTACTATCTAGAATGTCAACATATATTTAGAATATCCAAAAAGAAAATCATACGGAAAATCATAGCACTCAGCGAGAGAAAAATGGCGATCTTTTTTACAACGTAGTAGGGTTGCTCGAGAAATTGAGAAGGATTGCCAATTTCCCCAGCCTTCGGTTCTCAAAGTGCTTTCTATCGCCAACTCGCCAAGAGGTGCTGAAAGCGTGAGGGTTTCCGCGTATGCGTCCGGGACACAAAAATCGTCAAATTTTCGAAAGTTTTTTTATTACTTTAAGACATTCTCTGTGTTTTTCTGCTTAAAATGACGTCCAAATCATGTTTCTATCTTAATTAGAACTAGAGATAATAATTTTTGCGGTGCGTTGTTTTGAAAATCTAACACTCTTGACAGTTGTTGTCATGGCAACAACATCTGTCTTTAAAACTTTAAATGCGTTTTTCTCCATGATACTTTTTTTTCCAAGATTTCCTGTATTCAAATTGCTATAAGTCGAAAACCGATTAAGTTTAAGGGTTCAAATTTGGAATATATCTTTTACAAACATTATACTTTAATTTTGATTCAGCAAATTTGAAACAAATATTTACTTTTAAAAATATGACTTTTTAAAAAAGAAGTACCTTAAAATTTTCAAAAATTTTTATTCAAATATTTTTTATTTTTCATTAAATTAATATTTTTTAAATTGCTGAATCAAAATTAAAGTTTATAAATTTGTGAATAATTTACTGCAAGAATTTTGAAAATTGATCAAGAACATTTTGAGTTTTAACAATTTAAAAAGATCCCTCTTTTTTTCAAAAGACTTTAATTTTAAATTTTTAAAAAACTTTTGAAAAAATTTTGTGTTGTGATTTTGTTTATTAGTTTAATGAGTAATCAGTACAAAAAAATTCAAAATTAATTAATAAAATTTTTTTTTCAATGTGTCCCGGACCCCCTTAAGGCAAGTTCTCAGGAAGCCAGAAACATAAAAGCAGAAACAGTATTCCCAAGGCAAGGAGTGCCTGGTTGGAAGAGTATGTTGTGTGGTAAAAACAATACTATTCTCGAAAATCTCGTAACGTTTAGAGGGTTAAACCTACAGGTATTTTTGACGAGATATCTCGTCTATCAGAATCTGACGAATTTTGCTGGTGTAGAGGTAGCTCTCCATCAAGGTACTGACATTTTTTTGACGATGACGAGATAGAAAAAACATTCCAGTTGTCTTCTAATGCTGGTAAACGATGAGATCGCGATAGACTAGACATTTCTTCCAACAAGATATGGTCAATTTTCTTAATTACTTGAGGGTTAACAAGGATTTCATGTCAATTTAGCAACGAGATTTCAATGGTTTCCACGGCTTGGCGGGACGGTAGCCAACCAAAGACCGTCGTGTATACAAAGGGGGCTGGTGCACTTTAAATCAGTCGTGGTGTGGAAGCTTGGAGTGTTCAGGCTCAGGTGTGACCTCGTCATCTGATCATAGTTGAGATTACGTGATGTTGTCTTCGAATAGTTCCCGTTGGGCTTGATTCCGGACCGTCGACGATAGCCAGTTTTTTTGCTCCCACTGCGACATTAGTTAAAATGTCTACATACCATCCAGAGCAGCGTGGGGATCCTGCCATTACAATCTCAACCCCACACATGCTCACAACAGGACGTTGTGGTCTGGGGTGCCATCTCCTTTGATAGGCGGACCCCTTTGGTAATCATTTCTGGCAAACTTACAGCACAGTGGTCCGTAGTAGGGATGCGACATCGATAGCAAAACATCGATGTTTTGAAACATCGATGTTGATAATACATCGATCCAAAAACATCGATGTTTTGAAACATCGATGTTTTTTAAATTCAGTGTACTTAAACTTTTCCCCCCATTTCTTAAAACTGGTTTAGCAACTTGTGATGCTACATCGACAGCAAAATATCGATGTTGATAATACATCGCCCCCAAACCATCGATGTTTTTAAAATTCAGTGTATTTAAACTTTTTTCCCCATTTCTTAAAACTGGTTTACCAACTATTGATGCGACATCGACAGCAAAACATCAATGTTCAAAATTAACACATCGATGTTGACAATACATCGCCCCCAAACCATCGATGTTTTTAAAATTCAGTGTATTTAAACATGTTTCCCCATTTCTTAAAACTGGTTTAGCAACTAGTGATGCGACATCGGCTCCAATACATCGATGTTTTTCTAAAACATCAATGTTTAGAAAACATCGACATTGATGTCCCATCCCTACTTTTCAGACCCTTCATCCTTGGTCACTTTGGTCTAAAAGTATGTTCAATTTGCTGATTCTAAAAATTATGCTACTTGGTTATTTTTAAAATTTTTATAACGGTACTTTTTTCATTTAAAAATAAATTATCGACAGCGTAAAAACATCGACAAGTATAAACATCGATGTTACCAAAACATCGACCCCAATACATCGATGTTTTTTAAAAAAACATCGATGTTTTGAAAACATCGACATCGATGTCGCATCCGTAGTCGACATTCTACGACCGGTTGTGTTACCGTTCCTGTTGCGATACACACATTTTCAACAAGATAACGCCCGGCCGCACACGGCATGTGTTGCTATGAATTACCTTCAAGCATTACCAACACTTCCTTGGCCAGTTAAGTCTACTGATCTCTCTCTCTCATAGAGCATATTTTGGTAAAATGTGTGAAGACAATTGCAAGCATCCCGGAATGGTGACCATTTAGCCCGACAGTTGGAGACAATTTGGCAAGAAATTCCGTAGAACACCATCCGGGAACTTTTTTAGTCTATGTCACGCCGGGAGACAGCTTACATCCAGACCAAAGGTGGACCAACGCTTTATTGACTTAATCCCTTTGTAACGGTCAAACTCTAAAATAAATCATTCAATTGTTTTGAAATTTTAATCGTTTGTTTTTCTATTTATGTTCTTCACATCCATCAATTTTTTATCGCGATCGGACAGCTCCTTCTTGGTGCGTCGACTTTTTTTTGTTATTAGAGTGTATATATATATATTGTTATTATTATTATTATACTGGTTTAACGTCAAACGGATGCGTTTTTGTTTTTGACGTACTTCTGAACATTACATATTAGATAGGAGGGCAGGTAGGTCAGTCCCCAAGAAAAGGAACCAAGGATATTACCACGTAATTTTTAACCACGATCAGATGACGAGGCCAACACCTGAGCTGGCACCCCACTCTCCAAACTTCCACACCACGCCAACGTGAGGACATTTGAGGCCCAAAAAGATTTAACATGCACCAGCCCCCTTTGTACACGACGGTGTTTGTTGGATTCGAACTCGCAACCCTCCGGTTGCTAATCCATTGCTCTTAAACAGGGCACCACGGCCGAGATTGGATAGGAGGGATAAATAAAAGTCTCTCTCTCTCTCTCTCTCTCTGTATATATATATATATATATATATATATATATATATATATATATATATATATATATATATATATATATATATATATATAATTCTCTTACGTGGCACGCAAAAAAGACGTTATTTGTTATCGCGTTTTGGCAACATTGTACAATTGTTTGTTTATCACGAAGCCTCGCGCTTCAATCGGATGAAATTTTATCGAAAAAAAAATGAATTTTAGTCAAGCTGTTGCAGTTAACAATAGAAATCAAAGAAGCCATGTACAAAAAGGTCCTTTTCAGGGCCTTTATAGTTCAACAAGACGTTTGCACTACAACTTTCGACAGCTAACTCAGTGAAAAAGCGTGGGTGGCTCGAGTGCAGGGGTAAATGTACAAACAAACAACATGCTGGGTATTCAATTTCCAAAGCATCGCTCACATTTCGAGTCAAAATTTGCTCAAAGTTTTCATTTGAATTCTGATTCTATAGGTACTGTATATATCTTTTCTGAAAAACAACAACAAAAATTTAGATTTGAAAAATATATTTTTGTTGGAATATCATATTTTGTAAATAATCCCCTCTGCTAGGACACATGTCTTCATTGATGCGAGCGACCATAGGTTCGCGCAGCAAACCAATGAGGATTGCTTCGCAATCCTCAGGGGGTTGGCGAGCAGGGGGCGGGCTCCCTAGTCTAATTTAATTTACGTATATGTAACGAAATAATACAATCTATATAAATAAGAATGGAGTGTTTGTTTGTACATTCAATATTTTCGACCCATTTCAAGTTTTCTATCCGTTTTGGACCCTTCTGATGCCGAATCCGCCTTTTTCTCGTTTGGTGTCTGTCTGTCTGTCTGTCCGTCTGTCTGTCTGTCTGTATGTTGTGCCCTATACACGTCCACGCGTTTTAAGATATTTTCATGAAAATTTGCATACAGTGAGTACTTATCTTCATTTAGTGAGTGGCATTGGTTGCGAAAGTCTGTCTGTCCGTCTTTCTGTTCTATGCTCGATTTTGTGTTTGTGTGTTTGTGTAAACATCACATGAATTGTATTCCAGATATTTGATTGCATTGTATTTTATTTTATACATTATCTATTAGTTTAGTGAATGCAATATTAAACATTTCTTTATTGTTATATTTAGTTGCGTTTCATGCTAAAACACTTGAGTAAGTATACTTAAATCAACCATAATTTGGTAGTTTTGGAAAAATTGGAATGTCTATTAAATATTACGATCACTTCGATTGCTTTACCAGTACTGCTAAAAAAGTAATTATTCTAAAAAAATTATTTTTTTAATGGAATTTTATCTCTGATACTTCATTTATTTCGAGTCTTATTTTTATTCTTTTCGCAATGAAAACGATTTCCGAATATTTGGGACAGACGATATTTTTCAATGAAACGAGAATGAACAAGATCGCGAGCAGTGATATTTTTTCTGGTTCTCTCGCTCTGAATTAATTTCACATTTCTAAATTTTGTACACTTTTAGTTGTAAGTTGTGGCAACTGTGCGAGATCAAGAGATAAAATTGAATCACAAATTAATATCTTTAGAACAATTTTTTGCGACATCTTTTATTTTGTTTTACTTCTCTGTTTCTTGTTTTAAATATTTATTATTTTAATAAATGTGTTTTCCTTCGCATCACACGCAACAGCACCACAAAGTATTAGACTTAAAAATGTTAGGTAAGTCAGTATAAATTTTCAGTAAATTTTAAGTGTAGTTATGCCATTATTGAAAGAATAATGCCGTTATTTAAAGAATAATGCCGTTATTTAAAGAATAATAATGTTTGTTAATCCAAACTGGAACTTTTTCCAACATTAAAAAATTCGTTGTAATAATGGCAGGAGAAGATTGCAAAATTTCACAATGTCGCATACCGGAGGCAAGAGTGCCACAAGTAAAAAAATATTGTTTTGTTGACTATGATTGCGAGAGCACTCGCCGTAAATCGTAATTTTAATTAATTGAGTTGAACATGAAAAGAACTTAAGAAAGGGAATTCCAAATCTTCCTATAAATCGTCTTTTATAGTAGTAACCTTAGTATCACCTTTCGTCATTTTGTAGCTTTGTCATACAGCAATTGTGCGATGTATGTGAAATGTATTACATGAATGGATATGCATGTGTAGGATTTGTGTCCAACGTAAGTTGTAGAAAATATAAAGATGTCGAAAGATGTTAAAATAAATTTGTATTCTACAAAATACGTAAGTCATCATATATTTTGATTACCTCTTCAATATAGAGTAAACCAATTCAAACCGAGTAAGGTCGGGTATTCTGCTAGTATTTCTTATATTCGAAAATAAGACTCTTTAACTTAGGTTACAATTTACTAATGTTGTCAATGTGAAGGATGCTTCGTGACTCTTGACAATATTACCAATGTTGGGTTCAAATTGAGTAAGTTTCAGCCTTAAATCGTAACGAAATTCTATATTCACTCTTAAATTGCGATGTCATTCCAAATGGAAGTCAATCCAAATCAACCGAATTACATATTACCCGTACAATGATGTCCTTCTTTTTCCCATCTACCCCTAACAATGTTATATCGACCACTGAACTAATCGGGAGACGTAGTCCACAAAAAGTATTACGAAGGGCAATGAATCAAGAGGTGAGACCATCTGCTCGAAGGATTAAAAAGTAATTGAAGCAGCAATAAAACGGCTGATAAACAATCTTAATTCTACATTGAATATACAATTGATGACACGATAGGGTGAACAAAGGGTGAATCCGCTCCAGATTAGTTCCACTAAATCGGAATGACAAGCCTCAGCACTTAACACTCAGGATTAGAAATGGCGGATTAAATGGAATACCCAATGAGATTACAAGTTCTTACTTCTTTATTGTTACTATTATTGCTGAATTAGGCCCGGTGCGCACATCCGATTTTTCTGCTGCGCCACCAAAGCCCAACTATGCACACATAACCGCGAAATGACGCACGAACTAATTTCCTGCCATTTGCGATAAATATTTTATCGAAGTAAACGTGTTTATGTCGCTTACTTGGTGTACAAAAAGTATATTTTGAAACACAATAACCGTTACAAGATGCAACCATTTATTATTTATTATTTATATTCCATTTATTTATGAAAACAAGATTCTTCAGACTTGAGAAGCGTGTACGGCGAGCTGCGGTGCCTTGGGGAACTGCGGCACAAATGACACGCAAGTTGAACGTGCGTCGCCGCAGCGGCGCCAGAGGCATGTGTGCACAACTCCATTGGATCTAATGCATCTCAGACCGCTCATGCGTTGCGGTAGTGGTGCAGCACGTTGAAAAACCGGATGGGTGCACTAGGACTAAAATTTTTCCGAAAGGAATCTTCGATTCAATAAAAACACAAATGAGTGATAAAATCTAACAGAATTCGGAAAACTCATAAAGCCAGACTCTTCCAATATTTCGGCCTTAATTTTCTTAAGACATTTTTCGGGTTTGGGATCATCGGTGTACCGAAAACCTGATTCATTTGTATTTGTTGTTGGACTATATTGCATTTCGTGTTTATGAGGTTTACGTTAATAGAATTAACGTCACACTGAAGCAACACAATAGGCTATTGAAGAAGGTCTGGGATCTGAGGACGATTCTGTCATATTGAACCACGGTCAGATGACGAATTCAACACCTGAGCTGGCACTACACTCTCCAAACTTCCATACACTAACCTAAGGACATGAGGCGACAGATTTAACGTGCACCAGCCTCTACGTACACGATGGTTTTAAAAGTTTCAAGCTGACAACTCTTCGGTTGCTAATCCGTTAGGTAGCAACCGCATGCCTAACTTTAAGATGATTAAAACGCAAAAAACTTGTTTTAAATCTTTGTTTATTTAGTTATGTTATATGTTTATTTATTCAGTTTGCCTTTACCATTAGGCGAATAAGTTCTGAAACATGTTTAACCTTTTGTTCGAATGCTATTGTTTTAGGAGAGTAAATGTTTATTGTACGACGTCGTGCATTCAGTATTCGACTGCTGGTAATTTTTCACAACCGAAAACAACATTTTTAAAGTTACGGAACACAACAGAAATTGCTTTGTGCATTTGCTTACTTTTGCCATTCGTAAAACAAATGAATGCATAAGTAAAATAATAACTTTTTTGGATTTCTTTTATACAAATTCAACATTCAAAACGCATAGGGACAGTCAAAACCTTTTTTCATCCCTAAATTGCTTACGAAAAAGTTGGCAAATGGATCAATGTTTCCCAAAACTTCATTAACATTCGCTTGGATGCAAAATTATTTTTCGCAAATGATTCATAACTTATTCAAAGCTCGAAATTGAGTATTTGTTTTATCTAATAATTCTTTTTCCAAAAACATACTGTAAATCAGAAAAGAAATTATTTGCGACGAAATTACCTTGCATCACGGAAAAGTTTTGATGATAAAAACCTTGTCGTTTATGGCCAAATTCTTAGAATAAAAAGTTTTTAAAAATTGAACCAAATTAAATGAGGTTTTTTCCTTGATTAGGTCCGTTAAAAAAAAAGATGTTTCTTGAACGCAAAACTTCGACGACGCATGAAAAGTTTCATGTTATAAAAAGTCGAAATTAAGTTTAAATATTTTTTTTACATTTATTTACATATATAGTGAACCATTGAAGTAATTTACTTCAATCAGATCCAGTGAAAAAATAGTCATAATTTCTTATTAATATTTAAAGATAGGTGGGAATTTACGTTGCACTGCAGCAGTACAACGGGGTTCGGGTTCAGCTCCGAAGAGAAAGATTCGAGGACAACACTACGTAATCTTGAACCAAGGCCGGATGTCGAGGTCACAACTGAGCTGGCATCCCACTCTCCAAACTTCGAGGAGATTTGAAGTCCCGATGGATTTAACATGCAACATCTCTCACGTAATCGACGGTCTTTGGTTGGAACGGGTTTCGAACTCGCGACCTTCCAGTTAATATGCTACTCTTCCAAACAGGCTACCATAGCTCCTATATTACATTCAGAAATCTACAAATTCCTGGGGCTCAACCACTTTGCTCCATACTTTTTGATTGGGATATGCCCACGAAAAATTTAGCAATAATTGGTCAAAATATTTTTAATCCCGTCACTTTTATGATTTCTTTAGTACATTACATACAGATAATAAGTGTATTCAGTTGTGTAGGTAACTCAATTTGGTAATTTTAATTAATTTTGTACTAGCAGAACACAACGGCTATTGACGACGGTCCGGGATCAATCCCTAAAGGAAATATCCTAGGGCAACACCACGTAATTTTGAACACGGTCAAATGACGGGGCAATACCTGAGCTGGCATCCCACTCTTCAAACTTCCACACCAACCCAACGTGAGGACTTTCGGCCACGACAGATTTAAGGTGCACCAGCCGCCTCTACACCATACGCTTACAAACATCCTTGCCGGACCCGGATTTGAACCAGGAACCTTCCGATCTAGAGGCTAACACCTTAATCATTATACCGGTTGGTCGGTTAATTCAATCAGGATCAATTTGAGTGATAAATCAGGTGGTTGGTGATTTTTGTTGGGCTTTGACCAGATATAGCCAAGCATTGCTTTCCTGCACCTAAAGCGATATACACACATGGACATTTTTACTGATATGAAAAGAGAAATATGCCCAGGGTAATGACATGATTCGAACCTGCGCAGTCAACAATACGCAGGTTGCTAGAGCAATGGACAAAACGATTGCGACAAGCAGTCCTCTAAATCAGGAGACAACGGCCGAAACCATACGCTCCCCCCCCCCTGATATTTTTATGGTTGGTTGTTTTTAGGACCTATGATGCAAGTGTCATGTTTGACCTCAAATAAAATGTGAAAAGGGGAATGGAGTAGGAAGGATAAAATTAAAAAAGATTATTTGAGTACTTAGGTAAGAAGTTAGTTAATTAACGTCAAACTGGTGCAATACACCGGACTATTGACGACGGTTCGGGTAGGTAGTTAATTAACATCACACTAGGGCAACACAAATGGTTGTTGCAGATAGTATCAATCCCGGAGGGAAAGATCCAAGAACGCCTCGTAATTATGCACCACGGAAAAATTTATTGAATCGCATGGAGCTCTAAAATTTTTGTAAGGGCTCGTACTGCTGCCTTACCTCTCTTGCCACGCATGTGACTATGTTTGTTATTATAACGTTTTTGTGTAAAGCAACCTGGTGCACACTGGGACACAATAATTTCCCGTTGGCACCATTGCATTGAATTATGGTAAAACACTAGCAGAAGCAATGAGAATAAGCGGGCAATCCCATAAAAAGAATTGCACCATCAACACAAAATCCCACTCAATCATTTCTTAAGTTGGCACCACTGCACTAAACTACACGTGGGACACTAGAGGCAGCAATGAGATTATAATGGCACACAAAAGTGGACATCAACATAAAAACACCTTTCCATAATTCCCCCAAATTGGCAAAACTGCACTAAACTGTGAGTAAAACACTAGCCGAAGCAATGAGACTATAACGGCGCACAAAAAGAATTGCACAGTCAGCATAAAATCCCACTCAATCATTCCATGTAAATTTCTGCATTTCGCCAGTTTACTACACTCCTGAAAACCAACAAGAAAGCCATGCATCCCTCAAAACACAGCAGACACTTCCGTTCACTTTCTTCGTCCCATGATCAGCGTCACTGCATGGGCAGGCACGGTAATTGAAGTGTTTAAAAGCCCATTGGCGTTCTTGACCTGCGTCTTGGTCGGGCGAAAGTCAAATGGCTCCCCGGTCCACGGTGAGGGGTTGAGGAACCTATGACCCAAAAATGCTTTCGTAATTGCGAGCTTTCCTCTTCGGAGAATCTCGTTTAAAAAGGGCTTTTATTTATTTTGTTTTTCTTCTCCGGTGTGGCAACAGTGCGCTGGGTCTTTTTAGGTAAGGGTATTGTGTGTGCGGGATAAAATGACCTACATATAAAAACAAAAGATTCCGGTCTGGGAGGAATTTATGAAATGGGAAGGGTTGAAAAGAGGTCCGCAAGCTTTTTCACTTGGCTGTTTTGGGTATTTTATGGCGCAAGGAACCATATTTGGCCAACAAACGCTTTCGGTCCACGGCGCATTTAGTGTATAAGATAGGTAGGTAGTTGAATTTACGTCTCGCACTAGAGCAACATAATAGCGGTCCGGAGATCAATACCAAGACTGAAGTTTACTGGATTGGATGATTGGGTCATGGCGCAAGGACCAAACACGGACAAGCTGCGACAAACGCAAGATAAAACATGTAGATATAAAAATTTTAATAGTGTTGGAAAAATCAAACGCAAGAATTTGTATTCGAATAAAAGTTGGTCAAAAAATTATTGAAAAAGTTGTGTTAAAAGTTAACGTATAGAAGAGAGGATTTAAAATATATTAACTACGTATACAGGGTGTTTCAGTGAACCGTTTCAGAACTTCTAACAGGGGTAGGGTACATCCTGACAACTCGAAATCATATAGCAATGTGGGGTCGGAAATGTTTTCCTGAAGCGGTGTTGTACACAGAAGCACCGTAAAGAAAAAGAGACCGTAAGTGAGAAATCGTTTTAATAATACATGAAAAGAAGCAAAAGGTACATGGATTAAAATAAGTGTTCGAAGTTTCTTTTACGGGCTACAATGCACGCCTCATATCTCCGACGCATGGACATCCGAACATTCTGGAATACTCCAGGCGTATCTCGAATTTCTCCAGCAGCTACTGCAATTCTTGCAACTAGTTCCTCAACATTGTCAACAGGGGTTTCATAAACTAGCGATTTCAGATGACCCCAGAAATAAAAATCAAGACATGATAGGTCGGGTGACCGAGCAGGCCAAGGCACGGGACCACCACGTCCGATCCACTGCTGACCAAATGTGACATCCAGGTAGTTACGAACATCTCCGCTATAATGGGCAGGGGCTCCATCGTGTTGGAACCACATTGTCTGTTGCGTCGATGCAGAAATCTGTTCATATCTCAAAAGTTGTGGCAATACTTGCTGCAGAAAGAGCAAGTAGTTAGGTCCGGTTAGACGAGATGGTAACAGATAAGGTCCGATGAGGTGATCTCCCATAATACCGGCCCATACATTGACCAAAAATCGAATCTGTGCTGCACGACGTCGTATTGCATGCGGGTTCTCGACCGCCCAGATATGGTCGTTATGCGTGTTGAAAATTCCTTCCCTTGTGAAGGATGCCTCATCGGAAAACAACACTTCAGCAGGAAAAAGGGGATTTGTAGCACATTTTCCAAGGTACCACTGTGCGAAAGCATTACGAGGTGCATAATCCTCCGGTTGCTGTGTCTGCACGTGAAACGGATGCATGTCTTCTTCTCGGAGAATCCTCCAGACGCTGCAATGGGAAACCCCGACTGCGTTTGCTACACTTCGTGTACTCGTTCTTGGATTCCCCTGTACATGCTGCAGCACATTCTGTTCGACGGCTGCAGTCCGTGCTGTTCTTACCCTGTCCCTGTCAGCTTTTTTTTTTATGAACCTGTCTCAGCTAACCTCTGGTGCAGTCTTCCAAAGAAATTATGACTGGGGATACGCCTCGTCGGATATCGTTCCGCGTACAAATGCTGTGCGGCTGGCCCACTACAATTTGCAGCCCCGCACGCCAAATGCATATCGGCTAACTCTGCGATCGTGTAATCATCCATTCTACTAACTTGGCGTTCTTGTGCGAAATGAAGATTCCCTACACGAAAGCTCGGGATTTTCGCACAACGCCATCTACCCCGTCAGGAAAGCATTTCTGACTGCCCATTGGTATAAAATTTTGGTTCGTCAGGATGTACCCTACCCCTCTTAGAAGTTCTGAAACGGTTCACTGAAACACCCTGTATAACAACATGAAAATAGTTAAGATTTAAAAAGTCAACAGAACGTAAAAATGATGGTAGGTATTTGATTTATTTTACATTTTAATTAACGTCGTACTGGAGCTACACAACGGGCTATAACAAAAATGAAGAAAGGTGCGAATGAGGATTTTCCCAAAGCAAATCCTGTAAGTTTGAAGTTGTACTTTAAAAAAATTTCAATCAGCAAGACAATATAAGCAGGACAATCTATTAAAATATGACGGACACTAAAATAAGTTGGGCATAGAGAGTACTTCTTCCAACTAAAGATGACGATGGGTGAAGGGAGTATGCTCAATGTGGAGGCGAGTTAGTTCGACATCGGTCCTTCGCATTGGAAGAGCTGGCCATGTATGAATGATGGGTTTTACGACATTAAGTTTATTATTAATCTAGATTTCACGACTCTTGCAATAAGGAGTTAAAGATATCTTGTGTGTCCGTCTGTGTTATTGGAGATAACTGTTTTAGTTCTTTCTTCCTAAAGTTATCCAACTTTC
Organism: Metellina segmentata; assembly: GCA_947359465.1. Taxonomy (NCBI): domain Eukaryota; kingdom Metazoa; phylum Arthropoda; class Arachnida; order Araneae; family Tetragnathidae; genus Metellina; species Metellina segmentata. The sequence continues at coordinate 45,490,208 of OX375883.1, forward strand.
CTATTTTATGCAGCCGACCAACCGGTCTAGTAGTAAAAGTTTTAACCTCCAGATCGGAAGGTTTCTGGTTCGAATCCGGGTCAGTGCATGAATGTTTGTAAACGTATGGTGTAGAAGCGACTGGTGCAACCTAATTCTGTCGTGGCCGAAAGTCCTCACGTTGGGTTGGTGTGGAAGTTTGGCGGAGTGGGGTGCCAGTTCAGGTGCTGCCTCGTCATCTGACCGTGGTTCAAAATTATGTTGTGTTGTCCTCGGATTTGCCTTACGAGATTGATACCAAACCAACGTCAATAGCTCGTTGTGTTGCTCTAGTACAACGTTAATTAAAAATTACCAAATTTTATGTAACTGTTAAAATTAAAGTTTTGATGGGTTAGTTGAGTTCATAAAAAATCGCACTGGAGCATCACAACAGGCTATTGGCAATGGTCCTGGATCAATCCCGAAGCCTGAAGACCAGCAGACATTGGAGAACATCTCGTTCTATACTAGAGAGAAATGTTTTAGGTAATTGGTAATTTTTAATTAACGTCGTACTAGAGCAACACAGCAGGCTATTGACGACGATCCGGGATAAATCCCTTAAGGGAAAGATCCGAGGACAACACCACGTTATTTTGAGCCAAGGTCAGATAACAAGAAATGTTTAGGCCTTTCTTTTGTAAGTTATTTATGAACTTTTACATGTTTCTCAAAATATTGTTCGTTGGTTGTTTTCGGGATCCATGGCGCAAAGAAATATACGGTCAAGCTGTGCCAAGCAAAAGACCGACAACACAGCGATGGAGGAAGGAAAAGGAGAAGGGTAGGTGAGGGTGGAAAATAAAAGGGAGGGAGGATCACTCGGGTACCTCGGGGTTGTGATGCCCGTACGCATTTATAGATTAGAGCTTTTTTATCTGGATCCTCTGAGGGCTTTTCCTGCATAAGAGTCCTTAGTCTTGCATAAGATAGGTTGTTGAATTTCACATTGGAATTACAAAATGGGCTATTGGCGATGGATCGTGATCAAACTCGAAAAGAAAAATCCAATGAAAACTACAGTTAATTTTGAAACACTGAGATGACGAAAGTCAACATCAGAGCTGACATCCCACTCTTCATACTTCCATACCACGGCAACGTGAGGCCACAAAATATTTAACGTGCTTCAGCCCCCACATACACGACGATGTTTTGATTAGATCGATGTTCGATCAGCAACGTTAGCAACCCTAAAGATGCTAATTTACGGGACTCTACCAACTGAGCCTCCCCCTCGAAATGTATCAATTTTTTCGAGAAAGTCCAAAGTCAGGGTCATAGGCCAATCCAATAGTTGCATAGCGCAGTTGGAGTGGTTATTCCTCACACTGTTCTTCAGCAGTTTCGTTGCGTCATCGAACAGCATTTTTGAGCTTTGTCCGCTTCAAGCGCTCGTGTTCTGACCTCCTGCAATTGATCGGCACGCGACGGCTTTTTACTTTTTGCGTTGATTCGAGTTCCGATTCAAAATAGGCATCTTATTACGTAGTGCTCTATAGTAAATTTTACTTCAACCTTTCGGAGGCAACAAGCTGGAAATAGTTGCGTTGACCCAGAAAATCCATACAGAATAGACTTTGCAGATTGCATTACGACACATATCAGAGTTCTAGTTTTTCTGCTTCAGACAAACACAATTTCGGATTCGCGTAGAAGATAATAACTGTGAGTGAAAAAAGTGAGTGTGTGCAGTTTTTTCATTGCCTTGAGGGAGCTCATTTCTTTTTATGTAAACGGAGAGAAATCAGCGCTTAAAAAAAGCTTTTCATCAATTCTTTTAAAAACCCAGGTAGCGTGTGATGAAGCAATGAATTGATCATTTTAATAGGCCGTGTTTTTTCTGCGTTTTATTTGGGGAAAGGAAATCGCTCAAGCAGTTAATTAGCCTTGATCTATAGTCCCGGTTTTTTTTTTTTTTTTTTCATTTCTAAAAAGGATTCTTTTTCAATGCTAGTTTTAAAAGATTATTTTTATCTTTGTTATACGAATCTATCGAACTGGGCAATTGTATTTTTTTGATTGCCAAGGGCAACTCGGTTTTGAAATCTACGATCATGTTAAGCTTTCATTTAAACTTACGTTGGTAACCGTGTGTTAACTGAAATATCATAAATGTACTAGGGGGCCCGCCCCCTGCTCGCTAACCCCCCGGAGGATTGCTTTGCAATCCTCAATGGTTCGCTGCGCGAAACTTGATCGCTTCGCTCGCATCAATGAAGACATTGTTTACAAAATATGGTGTTCCAAAAAATAATTTTTCAAATATAAATTTGTTGTACTATAGAAAAAGTATACAGTACCTCTGGAATCAGAACTCGGAACAATTTGTAATTCAAATGAAAACTTTGAGCCAATTTTGACTCGAAATGTGAGCGCTGCTTTGGAAATCGAACACCCAGCATGTCGTTGTAAGCTGCAACAGCTCCACTAATCTTCATTTTTTTTTTCAATAAAATTTTATCCGATGAAGCTTTAAATTCAATTGCGGCGCGAGGCTTCGAGATAAACGGACAATCGTACAATGTTGCCAAAACGCAATAACAAATAACGTCTATTATGCGTGCCACGTAAGAGAATTATATATAGACAAGTATCACGCGGGAGAGATATCAGTTTTCTTTATTCTTTGATCAAATAAGCTTATAAAAGTATTTTTTGATTAAATTTATCTTTTTCATTTATTTTGAAACAGGTTTCCATAGTCAGTTAATTAATATTTCCAAAAATTTAAAAGTGGGAGGAAATTTTTCTTAAGTATGTGTAATTTATATTACGTAATGGCGATACATACTGAGCTTCCTAATTTTCGATACTTCAAAATTGATTAATTTTTATCAATAACGTTTTTACTGATAATTGTATCATAAATTGTACTGAATTCTAAAATATAATATAGTAGGGGGGCACGTCCGGGGGACCTCCGTCCCCAACCCCCGGAAGATTACTTTGCAATCCTCATTGGTTCGCTGCGCGAACATGCTCGCTACACTCGCATCAATGAAGACATGTGTCCTAGCAGAAGAAATTGCTTACAAAATATTATATTCCAAAAAAATATTTTTCAAATATAATTTTTTGTATTACCGAAAAATTATAACAGTACCTTTGGAATCAAAATTCAAATGAAAACTTTGAGCAAATTTTGACTCGAAATGTGAGCGATGCTTTGGAAATTGAATATCCAACATGTTGTTTGTGTGTACATTTCCCCAGCACTTGAGCCACCTACACTTTTTCATCGAGTTTGTTGTCGAAAGTTGTAGCGCAAGCGTCTTGTTGAACTATAATGGTTGGCCCTCAAAAGTGCTATATTTCAAATAGCCCTGAAAAGATCCTCTGCTTTCTTTGATTTATATTATAAGCTCCAACAGCTCGACTAAAATTCATTTTTTTATCAATGAATTTTCATCCGATAACGCTAAAATTCAATCGAGTCGCGAGGCTTCGTAGTAAACAAACAATCGTACAATGTTGCCAAAACGCTATAACAAATAACGTCTTTTTTGCGTGCCACGTAAGAGAATTATATATATAGATTGTCAGAATTGTAATACTAATGGTAATGATAATTTTAGTTAACGTCGTACTCAACACAACGGGCTATTGATGACGGTCCGAGATCATTCCCTTAAGGGAAAGATCCGAGGACAACACCTCGTAATTTTGAACCACGGTCAGATGACGAAGCAACACCTGAGCTGGCACACCACTCTCCAAACTTCCACACCATGCAATACTGAAGGAAACATGAAAGAATAAGGTATAGTAGGTATTTCAATTAACATCGCACTGGAGGTACACAAGGGGATATTGCCGGCGGGCCGGGTAATGGTAATTTTAGTTAACGTCGTACTAGAGCAGCACAACGGGCTATTGACGACGGTCTGGGATCAGTCCCTTAAGGGAAAGATCCGAGGACAACACCTCGTAATTTTGAACCACGGTCAGATGACGAAGCAACACCTGAGCTGGCACACCACTCTCCAAACTTCCACACCATGCAATACTGAAGGAAACATGAAAGAATAAGGTATGGTAGGTATTTCAATTAACATCGCACTGGAGGTACACAAGGGGATATTGCCGCCGGGCCGGGTAATGGTAATTTTAGTTAACGTCGTACTAGAGCAGCACAACGGGCTATTGACGACGGTCTGGGGTCAGTCCCTTAAGGGAAAGATCCGATGACAACGCCTCATAATTTTGAACCACGGTCAAATGACGAAGCAACACCTTAGCTGGCACCCCACTCCCCAAACTTCCACACCAACCCAACGCGAGGACTTTCAGTTCAGACAGATTTAATTAAGATCCGAGGACAACACCACGTAATTTGAACCACGGTCAGATGACGTGGTTACATCTGAGCTGGTACTCCACTCTCCAAATTTCCACACCACGCCAACGTGAAGACATTTGAGGCCACAACAGATTCAACATGCATCAGCCTCCTTTGTACACGGCGGTCTTTCTTTGGATTCGAACCCTTAACTCTCCGTTGTTGTCCAACCGGGCTACCGCGGCTAGACAGGACAGTTAATCAATATTACTATTGTTTAACAAAAGTATTCAAAAAAGTACTCTATGCGTAAAATGTATTCACAGGACGGGACAAATACAAATGTATTCTCGACAGGACGGTTAATCAATATTACTATTGATTAACAAAAATATTCAGAAAAAAGTACTATATGCCTAAAATGTATTCACATCTAAGTATTCATTGTGGCCTCTTCTGAAGTAAGACGAACTGAAATTATAAAACGATCCTTTCATATTCTTCTCACTATAATCTCCAATCTACAGATGTATAGAAAACAATTAAGACAGATAGCAGTTTACTATTTATACACGAACCGAATTCCAGTCAAACGCGATTGTTATCTCAACGTCGCTACACGATTGTTAGACGACGCAGATAGCTAGTTCGCACTGTGGTTGTTAATTGTGACTTCACAGTGAAAATGACATGGCACGTTGCTGTGAGTCGTGTTTATTAGTCATCGCTGAATCCCCGTGATTTGAAATTCAGATCACTGGCAAATTTAGATAACAAGAAATCGCTAATGAAGCTCATCTTTGAACGGTTTGATTGTTATGCAGACAGCAGTTGAAGAATAAGATCGAGATTTTATCAGAGCAAGGAGCCTGTTAATGTAATCTAGTAGAGGTGACAGATGCTAATTCATGGGGAGTAAGATAATTACTTGGGAGAGTTGAAGAGTTCGAGACGAAATGTGTCCCGTCGACACGGAATGTTGGTTGAAGTCAATGCCACGATGTCCCAAAAACGATATAGAAGAAAACTAAGATTTAAAAATTGTGAGAGAGCTGTATTTTTTAAAGGATATTAAGATAGATAATTGAATTTATGTCGCTCTGGTTGGTTGTTCTGGGGTTTTAAAGCGCAGGGGCAAATTTGATCATGCTGTGCCAGACATAAGATTTACAATATCAAACCACTGAGCCACCTTATGTCGCACTGTAGCAGCACGATTTATTGGCGACAGTTCGGGTTCACCACCGAAGAGAAATATCAGAGGTAATCACCTCGTAATTTTAGAACCACCGGTTTGTCCACTGTACTATAAACCTGCGAGTTGTAGGCGGTGTACGTTCGCTTCTTCCGGTGTATTTTTCTCTTCTGTGTCATTGAAACTTTTCTTATCTATGTGTTTGGCCATTACTTGATGTTACATGTCTTGTGTTTGACGCAGCAAAAAAAAAAAGATTTTCTTAAATACCAGAAGTGGATGTACATTCCATTCAGTTGTTTTGGTCTCAAGATACAAGGGGCCAGATATGGCCAAGCTGCGTCAAACACCAGTATAAAGTAATAGACATACAAACACAACGAATGTTTTGATACACATAGGGGAGAATTGTTGTTGTTGTTTCTTATGCCTACACTGGCAGACCAGTGGAGTGCCAGGCCCGTCGAAGACGGCAAGAGGCGAGGGGGGTGCGCCTTCCATGTTATTGAGCCCCATTGGGAGGAAGTCCGACTTTGCTCGAAATACATGACACATCCGTATTACAGGAAGGCCCCTTTCACACATCCATTCACTCACACATATCGTAATTTAGATCCCAATCAGAGGCCGATAACCCCCTGATCAGGTACCCCCAGAGGTATTGATTTGGTATGGGAACACGAGGGACATTGTGACCACGACCTATTTAACGTACCCAGACGAGATATCTCGTCGAAATCAATTTGAGGGTTAAGACGGTACTGAAGCAGAGCTGACGTCCATCAAGACGTGACTTGGGCATCACGTTCCCCAGAAACGTCGGTTCAGATTACGGCGATGCCCGAATCTCTAGGCATCAATCAAAATAGACCAGATCTTGATGGACGAGATATCTTGTCCTTCGGGAATCCTATACAAATATTTTTATCATCATAGTAAAAAATCGATAATATCCTGATGACGATATAGGTCTTTATAAAAAAAACCAAATATCTTCACTGACGAGATATCTCGTCGAAATCAATTTCAGGGTTAAGACGGTACTGAAGCAGAGCTGACGTCCATCAAGACGCGACTTGGGCATCACGTTCCCCAGAAACGTCGGTTCAGATTACGGCGATGCCCGAATCTCTAGGCATCAATCAAAATAGACCAGATCTTAATGGACGAGATATCTTGTCCTTCGGGAATCCTATACAAATATTTTTATCATCATAGTAAAAAATCGATAATATCCTGATGACGATATAGGTCTTTATAAAAAAAACCAAATATCTTCACTGACGAGATATCTCGTCGAAATCAATTTCAGGGTTAAGACGGTACTGAAGCAGAGCTGACGTCCATCAAGACGCGACTTGGGCATCACGTTCCCCAGAAACGTCGGTTCAGATTACGGCGATGCCCGAATCTCTAGGCATCAATCAAAATAGACCAGATCTTAATGGACGAGATATCTTGTCCTTCGGGAATCCTATACAAATATTTTTATCATCATAGTAAAAAATCGATAATATCCTGATGACGATATAGGTCTTTATAAAAAAAACCAAATATCTTCACTGACGAGATATCTCGTCGAAATCAATTTCAGGGTTAAGACGGTACTGAAGCAGAGCTGACGTCCATCAAGACGCGACTTGGGCATCACGTTCCCCAGAAACGTCGGTTCAGATTACGGCGATGCCCGAATCTCTAGGCATCAATCAAAATAGACCAGATCTTAATGGACGAGATATCTTGTCCTTCGGGAATCCTATACAAATATTTTTATCATCATAGTAAAAAATCGATAATATCCTGATGACGATATAGGTCTTTATAAAAAAACCAAATATCTTCACTGACGAGATATCTCGTCGAAATCAATTTCAGGGTTAAGACGGTACTGAAGCAGAGCTGACGTCCATCAAGACGTGACTTGGGCATCACGTTCCCCAGACACGTCGGTTCAGATTACCGCGATGCCTGAACACAAACAAGAACACCCTTCCTGAGGTCTGGAAGGAGAACACAAGGTCAAGGCTGATTAGAGATGTCTCGATAGAGGCACGTATTGTTCCGCTTGAGTTCAAGACCCGGTCTTCGGCGCGACAGCACGTTTTACAAGCGTGAGAAGTCGACTACCTCGTCTTTTCCTTAAAAAACAAAATGAGGTTTCAAAGGACAATCTTGTGCGAGGAGATGGGATTAGAGAGGAACAGAATCCTTCAGCGAGAAATAGATCCGAAAATTGACCATAGATAGTGGCTCCGTTCAACGGGTTTTCAATTCTTTATAATGTCAAAAAATTGCACTGTGCATTACGCGTTTGTTCTTTGAAACATCAGTTCTTAACTTTCCAATTGGTTTCGACGAGACATCTCGTTCATCAAGATCTGATAAATTTTGCCTGATGACGAGATAACTCGTTTTCAATATACTGCCGAATTTTTATGATGACGAGTTACCACTTCCATCAAGATGTGACCAATATTGCTAAAAGTTAATTTTACTGATGAAGAGACACCGAGATAACCACCAGAAGGGTTAAAATGAATTGGAATAAGTAACCTCTAAGAGGTTATAATGAGATACCTCGTTGATTAAGATCGGTTCAATTTTGCTAATGACGAGATATCTCGTTTAGTAAACCACCAGAACGGTTACAACAGCCCGCTTTCTTTAGAATCGAATCTTTTAGAATGATATTGTTGGTCCTTCATAGAATAGAATTTTTGGACACATTTTGCTTCTCTTGAAAATAACTTTTTCGAATCCCTTTGCTTTCCTTAGAAAAGAAATCGTTGGATACTTTATTGTACTTTCTTTAGAATATAATTATTGTACTTTCTCTAGAATAGAATCATTTTGCTTTCTTTAGACTATAACTATTTTGCTTTCCTCAGAAAAGAAATCTTTGGATACTTTCTTTTGCTTTCTTTAGAATATAATTATTTTTCTTTCTTTATAATAGAATTCTTTTGTTTTCTTTAGAATAGAATTATTTTGCTTTCTTTAGAATATAGTTATTTTGCTTCCTTTAGAGTAGAATTCTTTTGCTTTCTTTAGAATAGAATTCTTTGGAGATATTGATTTGGTTTCTTTAGAAAAAAGAAAAGAATTCTTTGGAAATATTCATTGCTTTCTTTAGAAAACAATTCTTTGGATGCCTTCTTTAGCTTTCCTTAGAATAGAATTCTTTGGAAACATTTTTTTTTGGTTTATTTAGAAAAAAAGAACATTTTTGGAAACATTTTTATTGGTTTTTTAGGATATATAAAAGAGTTCTTTGGAGCGTTCTTTTACTTTCGTTAAATTAGAATTCTTTGGAATCAATATTTTGTTTTCGTTATAAAATAATTCTTTGGAGAAACATTCTATTGCTTCTTTAGAAAATAATTCTTTAGAAATATTCTGTGGGTCATTTGCTTAGAAAAAAATCCTTTTGGAAACAATTTGCATGTCAAGTAATTCAAAATGGGTTACGAATCATACAGGGAAAACTGCAGGTTTCTAAGTAGAATCATGCGTGTACACACCCCTCATAGGGTTAATATTAACCTCCACCAGACAGTCCCATAGACACTCCACCCAAACATCCCTCCCCACACCGATCAGCTGACATCAACAATCCAACAGCCTCCATTGTCCATCCAAATACACATCAACAATGTAATCCCTGGCGAAGAAGTTGAAAACAAATAAACCCGAAGGACATTTTGAAAGCGTCATTACGGACGCAGCGAAGCGTGTCCCTTTCTGAAACCCGGTCTCCAAAAGCAGAGGCATAAAATCGTTCCTTACATCCTCGAAGGAGCTGCCTCTTAACTGGACGACCTACCGACGATGGAACAATGACCGGATGGGAAGTAAGGCTTCCGAAACGAAAGAGTTGGAGGAATCCATACTTCCAAGATACGAGATTTTGGGGGTCGAAATCGATATTGGGTATGGTTTACAAGAGAAGAGTCGCTAACATGGGATCGCCAAATTTAATTTTTTTAATGTATGATAGAGGACAGATTTTCATTTTCACAAACAAATACTAAAATTCCTTGACACACAAATATACGAGTCCCTTAGAAGCCAATGTTTTTAAGGGGACCGGGAAAGCAAAATTCGACTAAAAAATCAATTTCTATTTTATTGCTCCTTTATATAGTTCAAAATCTCCTCTTTCCAATGATATATCACACTAGGTAATAGAATAAGAGGAAGTTTGAAAATTATGCACGTTTCCAATAAGCACTTCACATCTGACACGGCCTTTCAAATGTAAACAAACCGTTTGTGGACATTTCTAATCTTTGTTGCTCAACAATGTATATTATATTTTTTACTTTACTTTACTCAAATTATTTTCGATAATCTGGTAACAGTAGAGTTAACTGTAATCATTTAGTTTTTTTCTAACTATTTTTATTAATTTTACCATGCGATATAAGTTAGCACTTTCTGAGACATGACATTTGATCTATTATGGCCTAGCAATAAGGATAAATGTTGGTTTTCTGCACAATATGCAACAATCTGTCTGGGCAGAATATTTTTATTTACTTTCAAGTAACTTAAATCCAAATCACGGTCTTTGTCCAGTTGGGAATGAAAGCTGGTGGAAATTTCAACGTGCTGTAGCTAAAAGTGATGTATATTACCATGATAAACACACACATATTGCCTTGCCTTATACTGCCTACATTTTGAAGACAATTAAATCAAATTTCAGAGACTTGGCGAATTCAGAATTGTTGAAAAAATGTGTTCACGGAAAGACTCAAAACCCAAATGAATCGGTGAACAGTGTGATTTGGACTCGCGTTCCAAAAAATGTGGTGTTTGTAACCATCCAAACTTTAAAACTGGGAGTGTTTGATGCTGTTTCCTGCTGCAACAGTGGAAATATTATAAAGTGCTATACATTATCTAGAGTTAAAATCAATCCAGGCTGCCATTTTATACAAATTTTTGAGAAAACTGGACTAAGACCGTGTTATCGATGGAGAGCGAAAACTCTCCGAATACAGTAAAAAGGCCCGCCATAGAAAGAAAAGCATAAAAAAAAATTGAAGATACATATATTAAAAATGAAAGAGATCACCCTTTATATAAATCAGGATTTCATTAAGGTTAGACGTAAAATTATTTATAAAAATTCATTTGAAATGTTTAAATCCATTTTTCTCAAAACTTAGATTTTTAAGTTTCATGCCCCATTTTCTCAGAGTCTACTGAACATAATGACTTAATATTTTTATGACATATTTGTGTTATATCTCTAAAGATTTTAACACGGGCATTTTTTGATTTTTTGAAAATTGAATTTTTTAGAAATTTAAATGTGTTGAAAAATGCTATCTAAAAAGTGATATTCAGTTAAAAATTTCTATAAAATTAAAATTTTTAAATAAAAAAAAAGTGAGCTGTTAAAGTTTGTATAACATATCAGTCTAACCACCATAAAAATTTTGTGTTGATTACTATTATAGTTATTGAGAAAAAGGGTCTTGAATTTCGTGAATTTAACATGGAGGAGATAGAGTCTTCCCGGTCCCCTTAAGCCCAGAAAACAAAAATTGAGAAAATTAATGTTTTGGATTTAAAAATGTTTGATTTATTAATTTGATCAGAAAAGTATATAGTCTTTTTTTAAAGGGTAGGCTCTGCAGCAAAATATATGTACAAGATATGCAAATAAAAACGTAAGAAATGTAAGTAAAAATGGATTGTTCGAGATTCTGTGTTTCATCCGTTCATGTTCTAATGTATGGAAGCGTTCTTAAATGCAAGTTAAGAACGGGTGGAACGAAGGTCACATGACGGATTATTTTCTGGTTTACACTTTTTTCAAATAATTGTTTACGAAAGCGGCCCTTACTGTTACCAACACCAATCAAAAGAAGAAGAATTTAGTTTTTATTTCAAAGTTTATATAAAAAATATTGAAAACAATGGACTTAGAGAATCTGGCTTCTGAAATTATTATACAACATATTCAGAAGCTATAAGAAGAAGGGCTTTCTGACCAAGAAAGACGAAGCAACGAGGAAATCCTTTAAAAACTAAACAAGATTGTATTTATTCCGTTAACATTAAAAAAAATCAGAAAATATCAAAAAATGGACTCGACTACATTGGCTTCTGAGCGACTCATGTCGTGATAAAATCTCCCTTTTATTTCGGCGACTATTTGACCTTTCGTATTCTTTCTTTACACTCTCTTTGGGACACCTTTGAATGTTGTTATCTCAGCGCTAATTGCCAATACTTTCTCAGGCTCTCTTCGTTTACATAGCCAATTTGGAAGAGTAACGGATTAGCAAACGGAGGATTGTGAGTTCGAATCCGACCAAACACCGTCCTGCTCAAAGGGGGCTAGTGCACGTTAAATATGCCGCGATCTCAAATGTCCTAACGATGGCACGGTGCGGAAGATTGAAGAGTGGGGTAACAAGCTGAGGTGTTGACTTCGTCATATGACAGTGGTTCGAAATTACCTGGTGTTGTTGTCTTCGGATCTATCCCTCCGGAATCAATCCCGGTTCATCGCAAATAGCCCGCTGTGATGCTCCATGGCGACATTATTTAATACATTCATTGCATTAAAATATCCACCACGCCAACCTGAGGACAGAGGACCACGACAGACTTAACGTGCACCATTCCCCATCTACACTGCTATCTTTGGCTGGACCTAGATTCGAACTCGCAACCTTCTAGCTGATCTTCCAATTGGGCTAACCGTGGCCCGCAATCTTAGTGACATATCTCATCATAAGCAAAATTGATTAGGTCTTGATGGACGAGATATCTCGTCAGATGGAGGGTTGGTGATTTTGGATTCAACTAGAACTGCTAGTGATTTTCCATGTTATGAAACGTAAACAAATTACTGAAATTCTAGGGCACACCAATGTTATGTCATGCCCAATGTATTTCCCTCTTTATTTCGGCGTAATTCACTTAGTATTATATTATTAATATTTCGTTTCCTCTTTCTCTGTTGAAACTCAAATGCTGAACAGAGTGTGCACTCTGAATGAGATAGATGTTGAAGCTCTAGTTAGAATTGCTTTAGTGAACGATGTGACGCCATGATTAATATTCTGTTTCTTTGTTGTTGTTTGTGATGTTGTGTTTGTTAAAGGATAAAAAGGATAAAGCCTAGAATGTCCTATTGCGTAAAGTATAAGATCTTTGGGTTTCTCCACTGAAACATTTATTCTAACATCCTACAGCTTTACAGATATGTACAAAAAAAATTACAGGTATTTTGGGATAAGGGTTCAGTAGAGGTTACCGAGCATGTCCTCGCTCTCTCAGATCTCAATGGTCTCTGGCATTTTTCAGCGTCTTTCAGGCCCCTTTGGCTGAAAACCACCTGTCGATGTAATTTTGATTGTTCTCAAGGGGCTTGAGATTTAGGAGATTGTAATTTCAGTGTAACGTGAGATGAATAGGGTTTATGTCAAGTACCCAGAACTTTATGGCCGTTGTAATGTCAAATGGAGTGCTGTAATTGTACTACAGTTAGTTCTAAACAGTCGAAAATAGTTTTATGGTCTCCAATTAGGGAATTCTTGAATATGTCTACTTTATGTTGGCTTGATCAGAGAAGCCACGTTTGCAGTGTTGCATCCGGCACGCGTACAAACTGCACGAAATCCCAGATAAAACATCGATGTCAATGAAAAGATAAATCAGTGCCGTAACTTATAAATCACGAAAACTTATTAGTAACTAAATTTCCACGACGCACCAAAATTATTTTTTGCTGATCTAAAAAAATAAGTGCAATTTTGACTAATTAAGGAAAAAATCGTAGTTATCCCAATCCTTTTTTGTTTGATTTTTTTTTAAATTTGCCATAGAGGTTAGAGCACACATGACTAAAGAACCACACTCATTGTTTGAAAAGAATCGTTGGAAAGATTCTATAGGTCAAGACGACTGTGATTAGAAATCATACAATGATAGGTTGCAGAACGGATATATGCGTGTTAACCCTTTAGAGTTAAATATACGGGTGTTACCTGAAATTATTTGGGTTCAGCTACACTCTACGTTTATGAGTGGTGGCAACGGCCTTGGCAATTTTTGTTGGCGCACTTCTAAAGTCGCCAAGGAAATAATTATTTCATAACTCTTTTTCTTTCAAAAATTTTTTTTTCTTTTCACATCGGAAAATAAAAGTTTGAAAACACATTTAAAAAGTATATTTTTCAAAAACTTTTTTCTTTTTACGATGGAAAATGAAAGCTTGAAAACACATTTGAGAACGTTTTAAAAAGTATATATTTTTTAAACTTTCGCAAAAAGTAGTAAGCTTAAATATGTTTCAAAGCACATATGTGAACTAGCAGAAAAACGAAGCTACGAATGTTGGGTAAGAATATGCCCTGAAATTTATCAATTACACTAAATACAGTAGGCTGTTTGAAAAGAGAAAGACTTTTAAAAGAAAAAAAGCAAGAAATAATACAACTTGATATCGTCAGAACTCTTGCGGGAAAAAATAATTAAAACGAAAATGGCAAAAAAATGAAACTCTTAATCGTTTTGTGAAAACTATTACAGTAAAATAAAAATTCCACGACTGTAGAAATGCAAATAAATGAACCATGGTATCACAGAAAAAAATTTTAAAAGACCAATGCAATCAAAGGATATTTTAAAATCAAACAAACCAATGGGAGCAAAGAAAAAATTTCAAACGAACCAATAAAATCAAACTTTAACGGATTTTGGAAGAACTTTCTAGATTATTCAAAATGAAAATTGAAAGTTTCCGTTTGCCGAGGTTGCCATGAAAACCACAACAACCGTAAAGACAGATGGGTTGCCTTAATTTATTGTAACTCGCTACTAGAAGTGCGCAAAAAAAATCGCGAAGGCCGTTGCCACCGCTCATATACGTAGAGTGTAGGTGTTCCATTATTTGTGAGCATTCTTATCAAAAGTGAAGAAAGTACACAAAATGTATACATGAATTATTGTTTCCTGGATTACATATTTTCAGTAAAGCCTCACACAAAATACTTTTTTAATTGCATAAATTGAGAAACGGTACTAGAGACGGCAGAGGGGAATATGTAGTTAGGTTTTTATTTCGCAAGGGCTATTTGACCAAGCAATGCCAAACAACGTCAAGTAAATGGGCATACCTACACAAGGAAAGTTTTACTGGCACACAAAGAGTGAGAAAAACACCCAGATAAGAATCGAACTTGAGCCGTTTACAACTTCCAGGTTGCTACCACAGTGAAAAACACACATCGTTTTGGCTTTTATGGTGTTTGTGATGTTTGTACAAATATCACAAAAAAATTTATTCAACATATTTGGATGGAATGTTTTATATTTGATACATTATATTTTAATTTTGGTGAATACATTTAAAACTTTGCTTATATATTTCGGTAAGTTCCATACTAAAACATTTGAGTAACTATACTTAAATCAACCATCAGTAAATTTGGTACTTAGGGAGTAGCGAATGTGTATTGAGCATTATTTTTACTTGGGATTGTTTTACCCGTGCTGCTGAAAATCAATTACTTTTCCAATAACGATATTTTTACGGAATTTAAAATTCTAATACTTTATTTATTTTGAGCGTATTTTTTCTTTGCGAAATATGAAAAGATTCTGAATATTTGGGACCAACGATAAAGATAATTAAAAATAATCAATACTAAAATAAACAGACAAGACCTTTTTAAATAGGACTGGTATGGCAACCTTGGTGATATTTTCATTGTTTGCTTTTTTAAGTGTCCGTTATATTCAAAGAATATATTTTGTAGTGAAAACATAGATTCATCCATTGCTTTTTGCTCGAAGCTTTTTTTAAAATCTATTTTAACAAGTATTTCTGGATTTTCAATTCGATGTTTCTCGTTAAATAACTGTAATCAAGGTAACTAATGGTTTAATACGTTTTTAAAAAGACTTAATCATTGAATGATAATTTTGGAAAACGTCTTTGTTTTTAAATGACATACAAGGAATTCACATGCATATGAACTATTCAATGCATTCTGGGTAACATTGATACTCTAAAAACGTTTCTTTCTTACTGAAAATTTAAATTATGCAAAAATGCAAAATGTTAAATATGACATTTATATACATTTGTGAAATTGTGTATTTAACAATTGTGTACCTTTAGATGATACATGTGATGAATAGGAATTACAATTTATTAACGAAAGCGTTGAGTAGTTAACGAATTAAACCCAAGTATCGCCGTGTAATTCTGCTAGTATTTTTGTAGGAAGGTATTTTAATTACTGCAGCAACACAGCGGGCTATTAACGACGAACCGGGATCAATCCCAAAGGAAAAGAACTGAGGACAATACCACGCAATTTTGAACCACGGTCAGATGACGAGGCAACACCTGAACTGGCTCCCATCTCATCAAGCTTCCATACTACGCCAACGTGAGGACATTTGAGGCCAACAGATTGACTGTGCACCAGCCCCCTTTGCACACGACGGTATTAGGTTGGATTCGAACTCGCAACCCCCCGGATTGCTAATCTATCGCGATCACCTGCTAGAACTGAATGAAAAGGGAAAGCTTTTATAGGCATGGCGTATATAGTATAGGCTCAATTTTCTTCTTATCTACCTTGTCGTACTTCAGTTAAGTCTTTATTTGGAATTTGAAATTAGAGTCAGTAGTATGTAATATAACTCTAGTTATGCAATGACTTGTTAAAAATGTTTACGGGTATCATTCAAACACATAAAGGAAAGATGAAACATGTGTAGTACATTGCAGTGCAGACACAACAGGTGGCATTTGTTTATGACGCTATTGACGTTAAACTCGTGGGTTTCTAATTTCGGTGTTCGTTGATAACATCCAGATCTATGCTACCTTCGGGATTAAATTTAAAAGAGTACAACTGGTATCAGATCGCTTCAGGGAAATATTTTAGCAAATTATTAGCTTAATGAATGGAAATGAAATAGGTTCAATAACCAAATTCACATGGTGATTTCAAAAGTTTAAATAAAGAAAAGTTTTAAAATAAAGACCAGAATAAAAATAAAATTAATAATATTTTACAAGTCTCTACATGCAGTCTGCCGTGACTAAGTGGTTATATTTAGTTTCTGTTCGTCATCTGACCGTAGTTTAAAATCACGAAGTAATGGTAATGGTAATTTTAGTTAACGTCGTTCTAGAGCAACACAACGGGCTATTGACCACGGTCCGGGATCAGTCCCTTAAGGGAAAGATCCGATGACAACACCTCGTAATTTAGAACCACGGTCAGATGACGAAGCAACACCTGAACTGGCACCCCACTCTCCAAACTTCCATGCCAACCCAATGTGATGACTTTCGGCACAGACTGATTTAAGGTGCTCCAGCCGCCTGTACACTATAAGTTTACAAATATCCATGCACTGACCCAGATTTTAACCACAAACCTTTCGATCTAGAGGCTAACACCTTAACCAACAGACCAATTGGTCGGCGTTGAGTTCGTGGAGTCTTCTGTCATGGCATCAAATATGTTACAAACGATGCAATTGTGCACAAACCTAAAAATTTAGTAGCAGCGGTAGACCAATTCGAGGTGAGGTATTTTTAATTAACGTCGTACTAGAGCAGCACAACGGGCTATTAACGACAGTCCTGGATCAAACCCATAAGAGAAAGATCCTATGACAACACCTCGTAATTTCGAACCATGGTCAGAAGACGATCCCACTTTCCAAACTTCCACACGAACCCAACGTGAGGACTTTCGGCCACGACAGTTTTAAGGTGCACCAGTCGCCTCTACACCAAACACATACAAACCTCCATCCCCGGACTCGGATTCGAACCAGGAACCTTGCGATCTAGAGCTTAACACCTTAACCACTATACCGGTTGGTCGGCCGATTAGGTAGGTATTTTAATTAACGTCGAACTGGAGCAACACATCGTACTATTGGCGACGGTCCGGGATCAATCCCCAAGGGAAAGGTCCAATATCGCACTGGAGCAAAATAACCGTCCATTGGTGACGGTCCGGCTAGGTAGGTATTTTAATTAACGTCGAACTGGAGCAAGACAGTGGGCTATTGGCGAAGGTCTGGGATCAATCCCAAGTTAAAGGTCCAAAGTCTAGTCACATTTTAAAGCCTTAAATTTTTTTTAATTTTACCTTGTAGATTGTTAAATCTTTTACTTATTTTAACGTTTATTTCTCGTTTATCCTATGTTCACGTCACTTTATTGTGGTAGTCCCACTGTTCTTTTTGAACCATTGTCTAGTGTTTTCCCTAATAGTTTCTTTCCCTGTTGGTTTCACAGTTGTGCCGTCTCACGGTTGTGAATGTTGATGAGCCATGTTTATTTATATTTATTTACAATCTGCAGCGGAGTTACCTCCAATTGCGCTACACCTGGGGAGACTGGAGGTCCTATGATCTTCTCTTGCTTATGTAAGAGTCTGCAACTATGTTCAGACCTTTTAAACTCTTTGTTTTATCGTGTATTTTGTTCTAATATCGACCGCATGTGTTTCTTTTGCGTGTTCTTGTATGTTCATTGTTTTTTTACATGCCTTTTCTGACCGATGGTATATTCCGGTTTTTATTTTTTTAGAAGAAACTTGTTCTTGAGTTCCGGCGTTGTGCCATTGTTCGTGTTTTTATTCTGGCCTGTTGCCACTCGTACACTTTAATAGTTGATTTTTAATAAATGTGGCATGCCTCAATGGAGCCCCTTCCTGGGTCATAAAAGGTGCTCTAAGACTCTGGCGAGCGGACCCAGGTCGGGTCTTAAAAAAAAGGGAAAGATCCAAGGCAAACAACACGTGATAAGGACCATGGTTAGTAATTATTAGTTACGTCATACTAGAGCAGCAACACAATGGGCTATTGACGACGGTCCGGGTAGGTAAGGTAATTTTAGTTAACGTCGTACTAGAGCAACACAACGGGCTATTGACGACGGTCCGGGATCAGTCCCTGAAGGGAAAGATCCGAGGACAACACCTCGTAATTTTGAACCACGGTCAGATGACGAAGCAACACCTGAGCTGGCACCCCACTCTCCAAACTTCTACGCCAACCCAACGTGAGGACTTTCGGCCACGACAGATTTAAGGTGCGCCAGCCGCTTCTACACCATAAGCTTACAAACATCCATGCCCGGACCCGAATTCGAACCAGGAACCTTCCGATCTAGAGGCTAACACCGACGACGGTTTTACTATAATCTTCAATTGAGACAAAATTTTCAAAAACCTTTAGAGCAAAAGGATTTTTTTCAATTGTATTATCAGAGAGAAATTAAGACTCCGAAACAATAGATTATTTGTTAAATAGAGTGAAAGTATAAGTGTGTGAAGACTAAGGGATCAGCCTGCCTTCTTTAAAAGCTACTGCTGGTTTAGATATGGTTCAACGCTTTTTGTGACTGAAAATCTATCTTCTCAATGAAACAACGCTGACAGCATCAAAGATTTTCTTAAAGAATGATACAAAAAAAGCAAAACACTAAAATCGATAAAAAATAACTATTTCAAGACTAAAATTGGGTAATCAGGAATGATCTATATTATCAGGAATCACGTAAAAATCTTTTGCACGAAGAATACTACTTATCTGGAACCAAGAACTATACAGTAAGTAGTGTAAATACATATGCATGCAATATTTTATTGCTGAAATTCTGCTTTTTTCTGAATTTGGATAATACGAACTACGGTTAGTTTATATTATTTTTCGGTCCCAATAAATTCGTCTTATTGAAGTTTGATTGTATTTTGGACATCACAAAGCATTCTTATTCGAAAACACTAAATCATTACAAACATCACTTTTGCCATTTTTTTACTAGCATTTTATCTCAATTTCAGAGGAATAAAAATATTAAATTTGACATTACTCACCCAATAACAAAGCAGCAAAAGAACAATTTATCTTATCCACGGAATTTTATCAGGAACACGAGTAGATCAGCTTCGAGTATCCTTTCGAAATCCAGAAGTTTATTCCAACGAGAACACTGTAAACATTCTATAATTGTTTTGGTTTTTGCACTTTTCTCCGCCGTCGGCTAAGCCCGTAGTTCCGAAAGTCCATTTCGCATCGCGAAGTTAAGTGACACACCTCGCGTGGAACTTGTTTCACAGAATAACTTTCAAAATATACCGCATCTGTGACTGTGTTCACCTGTACGGCAGGAATGGATTTCATTGGCCGAAAGTCGGCTCTGAGTAGTTCATCTTATAAAATGCAGATGGCGCTGTTCAAGTTTCATTTTTTTTTATTGTTTTGTTAGGTCGAGTTTTTTTGTCAATTGATGGCTGATTTAATTGAACTGGATTGTGTGATATTGTTTTTTATAGACTATTCTGAAACGATAAGTTTTTTTCGGACAAAAATAATGCACCTTAAGATAATCTGATAGTTCATGATACTATTTTATTCTAGTTTGGGTATATATTCTCCTTTCCCCTTTTAAACTGTATCGTTTTTGGAATTGAAATTACTTTTTAACCACTTAAAGTGGTGCAAAACATCTATATAATTACAATCATTTCGATAAATACTTAGCAGAGTGGAAATAGGAATCAATTTCAAAATGTTCGTTTTGTTGAAGAATATAAATTTTGTCCTCGCACAAATTCAGACTTCTTTTTTTTTTTGTCATAATTATTTTCTTATAGTAAAGGATCACCTTAACCACCAGACCGGTTGGTTGGCTATCTTATCGGAAATAATACTAGAACACAAGTTAAGTAATAGAAAATAACTGGTCGAATAACAGTCGAATCAATTAGTTACTAGATTTTTGTTTGTGTTAATATGCATATTTGCTAAAAATTGCAGCAAAAACTTAAAATTGAAGGTAAAATGGTAATTTTAGTTAACGTCGTACTTGAGCAACACAACGGGCTATTGACGACGGTCCGGGATCAGTCCCTTAAGGGAAAGATCCGAGGACAACACCTCGTAATTTTGAACCACGGTCAGATGACGAAGCAACACCTGAGCTGGCACCCCACTCTCCAAACTTCCACGCCAACCCAACGTGAGGACTTTCGGCCACGACAGATTTAAGGTGCACCAGCCGTCTCTACACCATACGTTTACAAACACTCATGCCCGAACCCGGATTCGAACCAGGAACCTTCCTATCTAGAGGCTAACACCTTAACCTCTATACCGGTTGGTCGGCATAAAAATTGAAGAAACAGTTACTTATAAAAATAAAGGAGTCAAATATTTAATAAGTAAAATATACTAATAAGTATATTTTATACACTTATTATTTTACACCTTATCATTTTAAATAACAAATTTTGTTTGAACAGAGCGGTATCTGCCTCATTTGCCCTGGGTTATAATAAATCTAGTTTCGCCTCTGAAGACACCTGTTACAGGAATCGATGCTGCACCTCTTACAACTCGCAGGATGCTAGCGCAGTGGGCAAACCCAATTGAACCACGACACCCCGATTACTTTTGAAGGATCACGATAGCCCAGTTGAAACACCAGCGGCTGTTCGAGTGGACTGGTACACGTTAAATCTGTCGGGAATCTAAATGTCTCCTCCCGTTGGCTTGATGATTTGGGGTATGGGGTGCCATCTCAGGTGTTGACCTCATGAATTGACCATGGTTAAAAATAACAAGGTGTTGTCCTGGGGTCTTTCCCTTTGTGATTGAAACCGGACCGTCGCCACCTGTTGTGTTTCAAGTGCGTCTTTAATTAACTACCTACCGGCAACTTACCACCACCTCAACTTGTTGTGGGGTGCCAGCACATGTGTTGCTTCGTCATCTGATCGTCGTTCAAAATTACGAGGTGTTGTCCTCGTATCTTTCCCTTAAAGGACTGATACCGGACCGTCATCAATAGCCCGTTGTGTTGATCTAGTACAACGTTAACTAAAATTACCATTACCATTACCAACTTGTTATTTTTATTTTTAAATTGGTTAACTTATTTTTATTATTATTGTTGTAACTTGTGTGCCTATAGTATTTTTCCAAAATATTTTTCCGGCCTTTGCTATAGCCCCCACCTAAATTCACCACTGCCTAGCTCAGGTGTTGCCTCATTATCTGAGTGTGGTTCAAAATTACGTTGTGTAGTCCTCGGATCATTCCCTTCGGGGGGTTGATCCCGGACCGTCAATAGCCCGTTGCTTTGCTCGAGTGTAACGTTAATTAAAATAATACCAAATACCCGGACCGTTGCCAATAACCCATTGTGTTTCTACAGTAAATAAAAAAAAACATGTGTAAAAAAATAAGATAATAAGATTTTAAAACATTTTAATGTTTTTAAGGTAACATATAGTAAACATTAGGTAAACATATTAAGATTCTTAAAACACCTTTTAAAACAAAAATGAAAAATCAGGTCTTTTAGGACCTTTGGGAACTGGATACTTAAGAATCCGAGATGACCGAACACCTTTAGTGACCCACAATGTTCCGACGAGTTGAAAAAAACGAAAAATTCCACCGAAACGAAAGTGTCTCGTAAAAAGCAGACTGAGGCGCTCTGGTTCGAGGGTAACTCGAACGGACGGGAAAGGCTAGCGGAGCGTGAATCCTTCCCATTCATGATTCCGAGCGGTCAGACAAAGCAGCTGCGGCAATAATTATGACTTACGATGGCGGCCGGGCAGCTCTAGCTCGGTTCAGAATCGTTTTTCCATCTAGAATTCTCGTTACTGCCTGGTCTTTCCTGGGTTCATTCCCATAATGCACGACAGCGGAAGTGAATGCAAGCAGATGCACTTTGTGATAAACATTCTTCCTGCGTTGAGAATCCGAAATTGAAAAAGCAAACGATGTTTCAAATCGTTTGGAACTTTGTAATAGATCAATGGAACTATTTTGGAAAATTGATGGGAATAAGGCCCGGTAGCACACATCCGGTTTTTCAACGTGCGGTGCCGCAGCGGCGCCGCAGCCCAACTATACACGCATAACCGTGAAATGACGCAAGTTCTCATTTCGTGTCATTTGCGACAAATATTCTGTCCAAGAAAACGTGTTTATTTCGTTTACTTGGTATAAAAAAAGTATATTTTGAAACAAAATAGACGTTACTAAATACAACCAATTTATTAATTATCATTTAAATTCCATTCACTTATGACAACAAGGTACTTGAGATCGGAGAAGCGTGTGCGGCGAGCTGCGACCCCGTGGGGAACTGCGGTACAAATTGCTCGCAAGTTGGACCTGCGTTTTAAACGTGCGGCGCTGCTGCGGCAACGCAAGTGCAGTCTCAGATACATTAGATCCAATGGAATAGTGCACACATGCCTCCGGCGCCGCTGCGGCGACGCACGTCCGACTTGCGTGCAATGTGTACATTAGGTCCCCACGGCGTCGCAGCTCGCCGCACATGTGTCTCCGGTCTAAAGTACCTTGTTTTCTTAAATAAATGGAATATAAATTATAATTATTAAACGGTTGTATCCAGTAACGTCTATTTTGTTTCTAATTATACTTTTTGTACACCAAGTAAGCGAAATAAACACGTTTTCTTCGACAGAATATTTATTGCAAATGGCGAGAAATGAGTACTTGTGTCATTTCACGGTTATGTGTGCATAATTGGGCTTCGGTGCCGCAGCGGCGCCGCATGTTGAAAAGCCGGATGTGTGAACCGGGCCTAAGGGTTTCAAAAAACGGTAGGAGTCAACCCATAGAAGCAAGAACTAAATCTGATGTGTGCAAATATAAAAGTACGCATTTGCGATATAACATTGCACTGGATGAGCAGGATTTTAAGTAGGGAATGTTATGTAGATTTTGTTTCGGAAATAATTCAGAATTTTGTAATAGATCAAGGAAGTAATTAATTAATGTTGCACCACTGGAGTTACACAACGGCTATTGGTAACGGCCCAGGATTCATCCTGAATGGGAAGATCCGAGGACAACACCACGTAATTTTGAATCAGGTCAGATTAAGAAGTCTACAGCTGGTCTGTCACCCCACTCTCCAAACATCCGCACCACGCCAACGAAAGAACATTTGAGGCCACGACCGATTTAATATGCAACCCCCTACGTCCACAATGGCCTATGCTTGAACCTAGTTACCTCTGTTACCTCTGGTTTGGATTTTATGGCGCAAAGTCCAAAAGCTACGCCAAACGCAATATAATGCATAACAGTAAAAATAAATAAAAGGTAAAATAGCTGGCTAAATAAAAATAGAGTATCTGTTTGTACATTGTATACTTTCGACTCATTTCAAGTTTTCCATCCGTTTTGTACCCTTCTGATGCCAAATCCGTCTCTTGCGCATTTGGTGCCTGTCTGTCTGTCAGTGTGTGTGCCGTATACATGTCCACGCGGTTAATATATTTTCATGAAACTTTGCATACTGTGAGTACTTATATTCATTTAGTGATTGAACTTGGTTCCGTATACATTGTCTGTCCGATTTTGAGTTCGTGTTTTTGAACAGGCATAACATTAGTTTCGTTCCAGATATTTGATTCCAATGTGCTTTATTCTACACATCATATATTAGTTTAGTGAATGCAATAACAAACTTTTCTTTATTTGTATATTTAGATTAGTTTCATGCTTAAACACCTAAATAAGCCTACTTAGATCAACCATAATTTGGTAGTTTTGGAAAAACTGGAATGTATATTGAGTATTACGTTTACTTGGCAATTACGTTTACTTAAAAAAGCAATTAATTTTCCAAAAATTACTTTTTTATTGAATTTTAGCTCTGATGTTTTATTTATTTCGAGTCTTATTTTTGTTCTTTGCGCAATGTAAACGATTTCCGGACATATGGGACAGACGATATCCCGTTCGTTGAGAAATATTGAATTTGAAACGGAAACTAGAGTTGGTTGATCGCGTGCAGTGATATTTCTGTGTCATCCGAAAGGTGTTAAAATATTATTTTATTCTACGAAAGACATAGGGTCATTTACACTGCTGGCCACCCAAATTGCAACACCAAGAAAGACAAGAAATATCACAACAAAATTTATTTTATAGATAACATGTTGACCAAGTATCAAATGATTAAATTTATAGACTTCTGTGAAGTGTGGTTCCTGCCAAAATCAGTAGCCAGAGTAGCCGCCATTGTAGGAGACCACCGCTGCCACACCCCTCGGCATTGATTCAAAGAGACTTTGGATGTGTTCTTGGGGTCCAGCAGACCAAGCAGCTTCCACACGTTGCCAAAGTTGATCTGGTGTGGCAGCTGGGGATGTAATCTAGGTCAATCGTTGAGCAACCATGGACCACATGTTTTCTATAGGCGAAAGATCCGGAGAGCGAGCTGACCAGGGAAGCAATTCAATCTGGCGATTGACGAAGAACCCTTGGACAATGCATGCCACGTGTGGTCGCGCATTATCCTGTTGAAATATGGCCGTGGGCAAGCCATGGCTATGGCCTGAAGGTAACGAAGGACAACTGGCTCCAACACCTCGGAGATGTTGCGCTGGCTGTTTAAAGTACCGGCAATGCGTATTAGAGGAGTGCGAGAGTGATATCCGATACCGCCCCATACCATAATACCCGATGTAGGACCAGTGTGGCGGTGCATAACGCAGCTGTTCAGCATCCTCTCTCCACGGTGTCTCCAGAATCGAATCCGACCATCGTGGTGTTGCAGACAGAAGCGTGACTCGTCAGTAAAGAGAATTTCATTCCATTCTGCCGTCCACATCCTACTTTCATCGCACCATTGGCGGCGGAGACGTCTGTGGTTCTGCGTCAAGGGTAGACGAAGCAATGGACGTCTTGCGGACAGACCACTCTGCTGTAAACGGCGTCGAATGGTACGCGCAGACACTGGATGATGCGTCACAGAATGAATGTGCCGTGCTATGGTTCGTGATGTGGCTGAGCGATCCGTCACAATATGCCTGTCATCACGTGAAGTGGTGCACTGAGGTGGATGCGATCGAACACGTCGGTCCGTCGTACCCTCCTGCATCCAACGATCACATATCTGCATTACAGTTGTTTGGTTTTGTCCAACACGACTACCGATTTCCCTGAAAGATAATCCACAATCTCGGTAGGCCACTATCCTTTCTCTGTCGAACTCGGATACTTGATCAAAAGATGATCGCTGTTTTCTACGAGGCATAATTGATCGGTTTTTTTTTGAAAAAATCACAAGAAAAACACAATTGCCGTACTTGAAATCGTCGAAATCTCCAACCCTTAAATAGCGCTTTGAAGTGGCGCCACAGGCGCGCGTGATGTGCGTCTGCGCTGAAATTCTAATCATTTGCATATCCCACCTCCGCTAATGCATGTTGTAAATTTCATATTATTTGCATGTTTCCTTCAGGGTGTTGCATTTACGGTGGCCAGTAGTGAATATATTTTGATCATATCTTCCATTTAGAGTAAACCAATTCATACCTAGTAAGGTCAGGTATTTTGCTAGTTAACAATAAAAAGAATATTTAAATCATGTATTTTATAGTGCCGATGAGATAAGACGTATTGGTTTCTCTCTATGTTAAAAAAGCGTATCCGCCGTCGCAGAATTTAAAACTCCCTTTGCTCGCTTCTTAGACGGTTTACCTAGAAAGTACGGATCAGAAAATTACGAAATTAACATTGTTTGTTCAAAATTCTCTAGTGAACAAGATGAAGAAGATTTTTTTCAATGCGGCTATTAGTTTAGGATTTATTAGTGTTAAAGTTGAAAAAAGCAAAATTTCTACCGCGAGTGCGGAAAACACATACAAATTTTCAGTCTTCAGCCGTAAGTTTGTTTTTAGAGTACCTCTGAACGTGAATTTTTTGCAGTTCGTTGAGTTTTCTTAGAAATTTTAGTTTGGTTACTGGTATTATTTTTTTGAAATTCTGGAAAAATCGGGACTTTTTTGTTATTTTTTTGTTAAAACTGTCATATTGTTCAGTCTCTGTCTAGCCACTAGATGGCACTATATATAAATGTGAACGATCAACCAATGAGAATTTAGTTCGAGTCAGTATAGTAAGTAAAAATCGAGAGAAGGACGCAGAAACTGACGATGCGTAATATCAAGTCTTATATTTAGAAAAGAAATCGCGCTTATAAACTAGCCAGTCTTGTTTTTTAAGCCACAAATCAAATCAAGTCTTTATGATTGCTGAGCCAGAAGTCGGTGAGTCAGAATACGCTTATTATTTAGACATAAATTCTCATGGTTGATCCAAATCCTTATTGTATAATTTACTTGTGTTATATGTAGTATTTGCATGATTTCTGTCCGTAGTTAATTGCCCTTTTTCGTGTTCAAGTGTAAATAATAAAGTTAAGGATTATATTGGATACAGTTCGTTTATCCGTCTTAGTTCTCTACATAGAAATGGTCCGTCGAGCCGGAGGCGTAGTGACGCTACGTCGCTTTCGCCTTTCCTAAGATTTATGCGCATATGGTTCCCCTAGCGTCCCCTCGCGCTCCCCTTTGTTTATTTTTTCTTTTCTCGGTTGGGCTCGTTCCCCTCTCGTTAAGTGTTTCTCCATTCGGTACTTGCTGTTGTCAAGATGCCTAAACCGAATGCGAAGCTAGTCTTCAATGAATCTAAGTTTCTTTTTAGTGTAAAAGAAATAGATAGAAATGTTGAAAAAGTAGATCAATTGATTTCAGAAAAGAAATATTCAGTTTTAAAAGAAATTAAATCAAGGTTGTCTAATCTGTGTAATTCTTTGGAAACTTGTTTTTTTGAATTGATTGAAAATAGGGAATCATTCTATGATGATTATACAAGTTCTGTAGATAAGGTAATTGATGCTTCTGCAAAGATTGAAGTATTTATTGCAAATCATGATTCATGCATCAAAATGGCGGAATCGGAATCAACAAATGTAGCTTCCAGAAATTATCTAAATTTACCTAAATTTGATCTTCCACATTTTAGTGGTAATTTGGATGACTGGTTAACTTTTAAAGAAATCTTTCTTTCGGCCATTGATGACAACAAAACCCTCTCAAATTTGCAGAAGTTCCAATACTTAGCAGCATCGGTAAAATCAGAAGCATCCAAATTGATTAAAGGTTTCCCCGTGTCAGGAGAGTATTATAAACAGGCGTGGGATACTTTAGAAAATAGATATGATAATAAAAAGATGTTAGCATACAATCAGTTAAATAAGTTGTTTAACCTTAAATCTTTAAGGGTATACACATGTAAGTCCATTTTGGAAATCCTTGACACTTGTAATGAATCATTGAGAAATCTCGAAACTTTAGGTTTTGAGATGAATTCGCTCGTCGATTTAATTCTGGTTTATATTATTCAAAGTAAATTGGATGACAATATGCGTACCCTTTGGGAATTAACATTGGACTCTCAACATTTTCCTAAATTCTCTGAACTGACCTCCTTCTTGGAAAAACAAGCAAGGAGCATTCAAAATGTAAAGGAATCGAGTAGCAAGACAGATACAAGATCCAACTTTGCTCCTAGAAGGCATGTGTCAAATGCTACTTTAGTAAATAACTCAATTGTTGAACCAGACAATGCTTGTTTAATTTGTCAAAGAGTACATCCGATTCATAAGTGTCCGGATTTTCAAAAATTTTCATTGGATCAACGATGGGATTTTGTTAAAAATAATAAGCTTTGTATTAATTGCTTTCGAAATAATCATTTGGCATTTAACTGTTTACTCAGTGTTAGGTGTAAGCAATGCAATAAGAAACATCATACTCTTTTGCATCGAAATGTAACAGAGCCTCCAGTCGTGGAGTCAAATGCACTCCAAATGAATGCAATTGATCCGATTTGCTTAGCAAATCAATCTCTTTCCGTTAAAACTTTACTCAGTACAGCAATCATTCGCGTAAAATCAATAAACAATGATTGGGTCAATTGCCGCGCTTTAATAGACAGTGGCTCTCAACGAAGTCTAATTTCTGCGGCCCTTAGTAAAAGATTAAAGTTAGTGACAAGGAAAACTATCCATAAAATTAGAGGCATCAATAATTTAATTGCTGAGACTTCTTTGAATGAAGTCACATTAACTGCCAAACCTCATTTTAATAATGAAAAATTCCTTGTGGATGCCTTAGTCGTAGAAAATATAACAATGAATCTACCTAACTTTTCTCTAAATCAAATTATGTGGCCACATTTGGAAGGACTCAATTTGGCTGATCCACATTTCTACGAAACGAAATCTATAGATGTATTGGTTGGTGCTGATCTATTCATAGAACTGTTATCAGGGGATAAAATCATCGGTCCGAAGGGAACGCCCTCTGCAATTAATTCCAAATTGGGATGGCTACTTTCGGGTCCAATCTACTCTCGAGAAGAAAATTCATCTGTGATCAATTGCCATGCTGCGATAGACTCGGAACTTAACTCGACCCTGCAAAGATTCTGGCAGGTAGAAGCAGTTCCAGAATCATCATTTAAAGATCCCTGTGAAGATGTTTTCTTGAAAACAGTTCATCGAGATTCAACTGGTAGATACGTCGTAGACATGCCATTCAAATCGAAACCCACACTAGGTGATTCAAAACCTCAAGCTTTGAAGCGGTTTCAGTATTTAGAATCAAGATTCAGGAAAAATTCGCAATTCAAGTCCCAGTATAGCCAGTTTATGCAAGAATACATCTCACTAAATCATATGGAGTTGGTTCCCGCCTCAGATGAAGATACTTCTAGCTTCTACTTACCTCATCATGGAGTATTAAGGGAAGATAGTACTACGACAAAGTTACGGGTTGTCTTCGACGCTTCGGCTAAAGATTCGAACGGGCATTCATTAAACGACTTCCTTGAAACCGGACCTAAGCTGCTTCCAGAACTTTTCAAAATCCTGGTGAAATTCCGAACATATCCTGTAGCATTCTCCGCTGACATTGAAAAGATGTTCAGACAGATACTTGTTAATCCTAAACACACAGATTATCAGAGAATTATTTGGAGATTCAAGGAAACGCAACCAATCTCAACATACAGGTTGCTTACTGTCACATACGGAACATCCTGCGCTCCTTATTTGGCAATAAGAACTTTACAGAGATTGGCTGAAGACAATAAAATCGAGCATCCTCAAGTATTCCAAGTGATAGTTGAAAATTTCTACATGGATGATCTTCTCTGCGGTTCCCAGTCCATAGAAGATGCTAAAGAGCTGATAGCAGAATTGAATTAAGTCATGGAAGGTGGAGGCTTTTCCTTGAGAAAGTGGTCTTCCAATATCCCAGATGCCATTGCAGCATTACCAGAAGATAAAAAACACAATAAAACAGACATCATAATCCAAGAAGACCAGACAATAAAGCTGTTGGGTTTGGTTTGGAACTCAACTGATGACACCCTTCAACTGAAAATCAGCAAGCCATCTGAGGTCGCAACTAAACGCGATCTGCTATCTGTCATAGCGAAGACGTTCGATCCTTTAGGACTATTGTCTCCAACTACAATTATTCTGAAGATGATGTTCCAAGAGCTATGGAAGGATGGACTATCATGGCATGATATTATACCCGATCACATTCTGACCTCGTGGAGAGAATTCGAATCTCAAATGGAACTCTTAAAAGAAATCAAACTCCCTCGATATGTGGACACTGATGATGATCCTGAAAGTCAATTTCAAATCCATGGGTTTTCTGATGCTTCTCAGAAGGCTTATGCTTGTGCTGTATATATCTTGAAGCTCAATTCTGCTGGCAACAAAGTCCATCTTCTTGCTGCAAAAACCAAGGTTGCCCCATTGTCACCCGTGACACTTCCCAGACTCGAACTCTCAGCTGCTTTATTACTGTCTCAGCTGACTATGACAGTAATGGAGTCACTGCCTCTGGAAATCAAGGAAATTCATTTGTGGACTGATTCGCAAATTGTATTGAGTTGGCTCCATTCCCCACCTTCTAAAGGCAATCCATTCGTTACTAACCGGGTACACAAGATAAAGGCTCTTGTTCAAAATGCAAAGTGGCATCATGTCAGCGGGAAATTAAACCCTGCTGATTGCGCGTCAAGAGGAATTCTCCCAGAAAAATTACTAAACCATAATCTCTGGTGGAGTGGCCCACCCTGGTTATCTGAGGAATCATTATCATTTCCTGTGTTTGTTCCGTCTGTAAATCAAGGAGAGACTTTTGAACTTGCTCATGCTGCAGAAATATCGAAAGAGAGAGTGCCAGAGTTTCTCATCAAATTTTCATCATTTTCTAGGTTATCTAGAGTCATTTCACTGTGCCTTAGATTTATACACAATTGCAGAAAATCTAAGGAAAGAGTTTCTGGTCCTTTGACAGCTACCGAAATTGATTCAACAGTGCAACAAATCGTTAAAATTCTTCAGGCTAGTGAGTTTTCTAGTGAAATCAAACTAATTCATAACAAATCCCCCTTACCTTCTTCCAGTAAACTTCTAACTCTTAATGTGTTCCTGGACAATTCAAATATCATTCGAGTAGGAGGTAGGCTCCTGAGACATCAGGACCTCACTCAAGATCAAAAACACCCGATTTTGCTCCCCAAAGATCATGCGATTACAGATCTAATAATTGAGCATTTTCACAAAAAGCATTTTCATGCAGGACCACAATTAACTCTTTCACTAATTCGTCAAAAATTTTGGTTTACAAGTGGACGATCAAAGGTGAGACAAGTTCTCAACAGATGCTTGTTATGCAAAAAACTAAAAGCTGCAACATGCCAGCAAATAATGTCAGATTTACCTACAGAGCGGATAAATCCAGCCCGTCCTTTCCAAAAAATCGGGATTGACTTTTGTGGGCCTATTCTTACAAAACCTAACCTACCTAGAAGCAGAGTTAAAATCAAATCCTATATTTGTGTAATTGTCTGTATGTGCACAAAGGCCGTTCACTTGGACTCTGTTTCTGATCTATCGACTCAAGCTCTTTTAGCATGCCTCAGAAGATTCGTAAGCCGAAGGGGGCTTCCGTCTGATGTATTCTCGGATAATGGGAAAAATTTTGTTGGTCTAGCTAACGAACTCAAAAATCTGTTCAGTCTACTGAAAACTGAAAAGGTTCAACATTTTGCTTCATCGCAATCCATTAAGTGGCGTTTCATTCCTCCATATTCTCCAAACTTTGGAGGTATATGGGAATCTGCTGTAAAATCTACAAAAACGCTATTAGTAAGAGCCTGTAAATCTGCAGTTTTGAACTTTGAGGAATTGACAACGTTTCTTTATCAAATAGAGGCTATATTGAACTCTAGACCTCTAGTCCCTATGTCCTCGGATCCATCTGACTTAACAGCACTAACTCCGGGACATTTTTTGATAGGGTCTCAACTGCTAGACATTCCAGAGTCCGCCAGTCATATTATTTTTACGCTGAGTCAACGCTGGAAACTCATCCAAAAATTGAGGTCCCAATTTTGGGATCGCTGGTCTCGTGACTATCTAAATTAACTCCAGCAGAGACCAAAATCCTGGAGTACTCCTTGTCGTGGGCTAAAGGTTGGTGATCTTGTGACAATTCACGAGAACTCTTTGCCACCTTTAAAATGGCATTTGGGGCGTGTGTCCAAAATCTTTCCAGGAGCAGATGGCTACGTCCGCGTGGTCAATCTCAAGACTTCTTCGGGAGAGGTGAGGAGACCTGTCTCAAAGTTATCTTTGCTACTGCCCGGCCCGGAGGATGTTCAGTCTCTGTCTAGCCACTAGATGGCACGATATATAAATGTGAACGATCAACCAATGAGAATTTAGTTCGAGTCAGTATAGTAAGTAAAAATCGAGAGAAGGACGCAGAAACTGACGATGCGTAATATCAAGTCTTATATTTAGAAAAGAAATCGCGCTTATAAACTAGCCAGTCTTGTTTTTTAAGCCACAAATCAAATCAAGTCTTTATGATTGCTGAGCCAGAAGTCGGTGAGTCAGAATACGCTTATTATTTAGACATAAATTCTCATGGTTGATCCAAATCCTTATTGTATAATTTACTTGTGTTATATGTAGTATTTGCATGATTTCTGTCCGTAGTTAATTGCCCTTTTTCGTGTTCAAGTGTAAATAATAAAGTTAAGGATTATATTGGATACAGTTCGTTTATCCGTCTTAGTTCTCTACACATATCTATAGCTTAATACAATTTTTTTTATTTGAAAACATCACTGAAAACCTTAAAATATACTCTTTTTTATTGAACAATTATTTTTTTAACTTGATTAATAAATAAATTCGATACAATTAAAAGTTGGCCATACAGATTTCGGAACTTTTGGATCGTAATTTCCGTTACAAAACTAAAACTGTCATATCTCTAGCTTAATACTAAGTTTTAAAATTTGAAAATACGACATGAAAGCTTAGAATGCACTCTTTCTTATGGCTTAATTACTTTCAAAATTGGTTCATAAATAAATTCGATGCGACGAAAAGTATAATTTGGTAACAGTATACAAATTGTTGATCGCGCAGAGGAAATGGTGAAACGAAAGGTTGCATTTTTAACTAACGCGTTTGACAGATATCAAATTTATCGTAGCAAGAATTACCATAGCAACGATTTTTTTTTTCCATTGAAGGTCGCTGTGACGTCTGTTCCGGAGGTCCAAAAGGCTGAACTCGCATTTTCCTCTCGATTCTCATACGGTTTCCCGAGAAAACACACATCAGAAAATTACAAGATTAACATGGTTTATTCAAAATTGTACAGGGAACAAGATGAAGAATGTTTTTTTACTGATACTGCTATTAGTTTAAGGAGCATTATGTGTTAAAGTAAAAAAAAAAAGCGAAATCACTTGTGAAATTAGTGTTGGTTTGCGAGCAGGGGCGGAGCCCCCTAGTGATATAAGAGTTCGTTCCATTTTTTTTTGGCAAACATTGGTTTAAAATTATTGTATATTTGCTAAAAATTACATTTAATCAATATAGTATGTGCCATTGTATTCGATGACCTTTCTCCATCTCTTCCGTAGCAGTTGCATTCCGCGCTCATAGAAGTTTAGATGTTCTTGGCTAAAGAACTGATTCAGGTGACGAGACTTTCTGAACCACTTACGGGACGTGGAATGGTCAACGGTCACCCTCACCTAACACAACACATATCTCCTTTTGTGTTTTAATAAAATTTATAAAAACCGCAACCCATAACAAAATTATTTTCCCAAATACTCGCTGAAATTCCTTCTTTCAAACGAAATCAAAACTTTACACGAGTGAAATATATGACACTTGGGTTTTGCAATGCAACGCTATCTAGCACAAAAACGGGACGAACGTTTGCATCAAAACTCAATAGTTTAGTAGATGATATAAAAGGTGGATGAAATGTATAAATGCAAGGTCACAAAAAAAATTATGAAGTCCTAAAAATATAACTGGAAAAAATTGTGAGCAATTGTGATACCTCCATTTTATTCGACTATATAAATAAGAATGGAGTGTTTGTTTGTACATTCAATATTTTCGACCCATTTCAAGATTTCTATCCGTTTTGGACCCTACTGATGCCGAATCCGCTTCTTTTACGTGTGGTGTCTGTCTGTCTGTCCATCTGTCTGTATGTATGTTGTGCCCTATACACGTCCACACGGTTTAATATATTTTCATGGAAATTTGCATACAGTGAGTACTTATTTTCTTTTAGTGAGTGGAATTGGTTGCGAAAGTCTGTCTGTCCGTCTTTCTGTTCTATGTTCTATTTTGTGTTTGTAGAGGCATCACATGAATTTTATTCCAGATACTTGATTGCAATTTATTTTATTTTATACATTATCTATTAGTTTAGTGAATGCAATATTAAATATTTCTTTATTGTTATATTTAGTTGAGTTTCATGCTAAAACACTTGAGTATAAATATCCTTAAATTAACCAAAATTTGGTATTTTGGAAAATTGGAATGTATATTGAGTATCACGATTTTTTCATTTGCTTTACCAGTACTGCTGAAAAACCAATTATTTTTTTTAATGTATGTTGGAATATCAGCTTTGATACTTCATTTATTTTGAGACTTATTTTTGTTCTTTGCGCTATGAAAACGATTTCCCAATATTTGGGACAGAAAATATTTTTTAACGAATGGGAATGAACAAGATCGCGAGCAGTGATATTTTAGGTTTCTATCACTCTGAATTAATTTAACTTTTCAAAATTTTGTGCACTTTTAGTTGTAAGATGTGGCAACTGTACGAGATCAAGAGATAAAAATGAATAACAAATTAATGTCTTTAGAACAATTTTTTCCGACATCTTTTAATTTTTTTTTCGCTGTTTTCTGTTTTAAATATTTATTATTTTAATAAATGCGTTTTCCGTCTCATCACACGCAACACCACCACAAAGTATTCAACTTAAAAGTGGCAGGAAAGTCAGAATAAATTTTCAGTAAATTTTAAGTGTAGTTATGCCATTACTGAAAGAATAATGCCGTTATTGAAAGAATATGCAGTTATTGAAAGAATATGCCGTTATTGAAAGAATAATAATGTTTCAAAAATCCGAACTAGAACTTTTCAAGCATTAAAAAATTCGTTGTCCTAATGACAGGAGAAGATTGCAAAATTTCACAATGTCGCATACCGGATGCAAGAGTGCTGCAAGTAAAAAAATATTGTTTTGTTGATTATGATTTTGAGAGCATTCGCCGTAAATCGTAATTTTTATTAATTGATTTAAACATGAAAAGAACTTAAGAAAGGGAATTCCAAATCTCCCTCAAAATTGTCTTTTATAGTAGTAACCTTAGCGTCATTTTGTAGCTTTCTCTCATACAGCACGAGTGCGATGTGTGTGAAATGTATTACATGAATGGATATGCATGTGTAGAATTTGTGTCCAAAGTAAGTTGTAGAAATTATAAGGATGGCAAAAGGTGTTCAAATACATTTTTATTCTACAAAAAACGCAAGTCATTATATATTTTGATTATCTCTTCAATCTAGAGTAAACCAATTCAAACCGAGCAAGGTCGGGTATTTCGCTAGTACAAAATACAATTAAAAATTATGAAATTATAACAATGTTAAAACGCCACAGTGTGTGTGATGCAAGGAGCAAATCATGTGGAAGATTATCTAACAAATGTGATAGAATTGTTTTAGAATAATCGTGGTAGGAATTTTAATTACCGTCGTACTGGAACAACACAACGGGCTATTAACGACCAAAAATCATGGATATAAATAGCTAAGGTAGCGAGAAAAAAAACTGAACCACCAGTCTTCATTCGAGCAATTTTAACAATAGAGCAAATTCAAAGATGGCGTTTGTCATCTTTGTATGCTTCTTTGGCGATGACAAAGAACCTAATGCCCTTCTATTAATTCAAATTCATAAAATTTGAATAAGGGGCCGTCTTTATATTGAATTGAGTACCAACTTCATAATTTCCAATAGGAACCCCCGATTTTGACTCACAATTTCGAATCTAATCATAATTTAACTTCAGATACCAAATTTGTATGTCATTCGGATTTGTCGTTTCGTAATTATGAGGACAGAAAGATCGTTGCTCCTAATGTTAAATCAGTTTATTAGACTTCTGTGGATATCTTCCTTAAATAATATTTCTATAGCGCTGATATTTTGTACCATGTTACTGTTAAACAACTCAAACACAATTCACCTATTCTTTTATTTTTAAAATAGTTTTTAGTATGCAATAATAATTATTGAATTAATGTATGAAAAAATTATGTATTGAAATCGTATTATATTTTTATGGGAATCGATTCCGAACTTGCAAAAATTCAGTTCGTAACGACAATTAGTTTTTGAGCTCATTAAATTTTCCCAATTATTGCGAATTTAGGGACAAACCAAAAGTTTATGGATTTTAATTATTATTGTTTTCCTTAGAATGGCAACACCATAAAGAAATGACAGATTCTGAATTTATTTTTTCCGTTTCATTTTGCGAAGAAACTATTTAAGCCGAATAAAAAAGAAAATAAAGTTTTAACTATAGAGTTATGAAGTTTTTTTTCTATCTACTATAGATCTTTAAAGACAGAGTAAAATTTCAACGGATTTGAAATTTGCGGAACATTTCACATTGGATTGATACCTAAAAATATGTTTTTCTTTAAATTATTTTTTAATTTAAAATTTATATTTTTTTCCAAGAGAATGTAACGTTACACCGATTGGATATCTTCGAATTCGAATTTGGCCGCATTTGACAATGAGCGTTGCCCATGGTATTGGTTTGCGAAGCAAACGGACAACTCCGGGATGGCTGTTATCTAATAGGCTACGAATTCCCCTTTGGTTTGCGAAGCTAACCAACACCACGAGCAACGCCGTTATGGCTGTTATCCAATAGGCTACGAATTCGCATTTGGTTTGCATCGCAAACCAAATGGGAATTAGTAGCAATCACCGGTGTTACCTAGCACATGACCCCACGAAAAGAACTGTCATGGGCAACGCCGTGCAGGCCACACAGTGGCTAGTAGTAAATATAATAATGTAATTCTCACATCGCTTGCACTTGTATTGTAAAAATAACTCTTGGATTGATGACAAGTACGTTTGAAATAGTGTTCAAATTTGAAATTCGGGTAGTGATAGCTACAATTAATCTCGATCTACGAGTACCGTCTTTCTATGTGGAGATGATCCCTGAAATTGAAACTAAATTTAACATTGAATATATATATATATATAACTTGGGATATATTGATAATAAAGTCATGAAATTTTATATCTAGATTAATTTAACTATGCAAAATCTTAATATGACATCAAAACACTGTTTTTAAGTTACAAATTGTGTTGTTTGTGCAAAATCCAATTATTCAACGTTTTTGGATTTGAATTTGTAGAGGACTTTATTCCCTATTGAATGATACCTTTTAATTTGCTCTAATATGAATAGTGCTTGAAATGGTGGTTCGTTTTTTTAATGCGACTCTACAAGAAGTTTATATATGATTTCTGGAAAGATAGTCTTGACAAAGCTGGCATTTTGGTGCGATTTCACGGACCAGTAAATGCCTGTGTGACTCAAGCATGGTATTCTGAACGCTTAGTCAGTTAGTTTCTTTTTCCAATACGATTTTCAGCATTTCGTCAATAAAAATTCTAAAGAAAGAGTTCTGCATTCAGCTTTACAGAAATACATCAAGGCTAGTCGTTTCACGAAACACTTTTTATTTCAGACTTTTTCATTCGAGAACAAAAGGTTATCTTTGAGTTTTAGCTATTCTCTCTTGAAACACTGGGTTGTGTGTGTGTGTGTGTGTCTTTAATTATTTTCTTTTAGGAAAACCTTGGACTGACTGGGGGATTGAGTCTCGTACCTGTTATTTCTTTATTAGCTATTTGCGAAATAGCTATTGTGCTGGTTAGGGTAGGATAGTATGCACAAAAACCATGAACGAGTAGTATAACGTATAGATTTATCTCAGGTCCGCAGTCCAAATACGGCCAACCAGAAATGTTTTACCGGACCGTAGACTGATACGGACCTGCGGATAGTTTTTACCTAATCGTAAAATAGATATGGTTTTCCAGAAATGTTTACCAGTCCGTAGACTAGATGTGGTTCTCCAGAAAAGTTTACCTGCCCATAGACTAGATATGGCTCTCCAGATAGGTTTTACAGGCCCGCAAACGAAATACAGTCCTCCGGATAGGTTTACCCACCCCGGCAGACCAAATATATCCCTGAGGATTGTATTTATCTCAGGTCCGCAGTCCAAAT
The DNA here is from genome assembly GCA_947359465.1 of Metellina segmentata. Classification (NCBI taxonomy): domain Eukaryota; kingdom Metazoa; phylum Arthropoda; class Arachnida; order Araneae; family Tetragnathidae; genus Metellina; species Metellina segmentata. The sequence continues at coordinate 45,528,326 of OX375883.1, forward strand.
ACTGCCAACCAGAAATATTTTAACGGACCGTAGACTGGATACGGCCCTGCGGATTGTTTTTACCGAAGCGTAAAATAGATATGGTTTTACAGAAATGTTTACCAGTCCGTAGACTAGATGTGGTTCTCCAGAAAAGTTTACCTGCCCATAGACTAGATATGGCTCTCCAGATAGGTTTTACAGGCCCGCAGACGAAATACAGTCCTCCGGATAGGTTTACCCACCCCGGCAGACCAAATATATCCCTGAGGATTGTATTTATCTCAGGTCCGCAGTCCAAATACGGCCAACCAGAAATATTTTACCGGACCGTAGACTGGATACGGCCCTGCGGATAGTTTTTACCGAAGCGTAAAATAGATATGGTTTTCCAGAAATGTTTACCAGTCCGTAGACTAGATGTGGTTCTCCAGAAAAGTTTACCTGCCCATAGACTAGATATGGCTCTCCAGATAGGTTTTACAGGCCCGCAGACGAAATACAGTCCTCCGGATAGGTTTACCCACCCCGGCAGACCAAATATATCCCTGAGGATTGTATTTATCTCAGGTCCGCAGTCCAAATACGGCCAACCAGAAATATTTTACCGGACCGTAGACTGGATACGGCCCTGCGGAGAGTTTTTACCGAAGCGTAAAATAGATATGGTTTTCCAGAAATGTTTACCAGTCCGTAGACTAGATGTGGTTCTCCAGAAAAGTTTACCTGCCCATAGACTAGATATGGCTCTCCAGATAGGTTTTACAGGCCCGCAGACGAAATACAGTCCTCCGGATAGGTTTACCCACCCCGGCAGACCAAATATATCCCTGAGGATTGTATTTATCGCAGGTCCGCAGTTCAAATACGGCCAAACAGAAATATTTTACCGGACCGTAGACTGGATACGGCCCTGCGGATAGTTTTTACCGAAGCGTAAAATAGATATGGTTTTCCAGAAATGTTTACCAGTCCGTAGACTAGATGTGGTTCTCCAGAAAAGTTTACCTGCCCATAGACTAGATATGGCTGTCCAGATAGGTTTTACAGGCCCGCAGACGAAATACAGTCCTCCGGATAGGTTTACCCACCCCGGCAGACCAAATATATCCCTGAGGATTGTATTTATCTCAGGTCCGCAGACCAAATACTGCCAACCAGAAATATTTTACCGGACCGTAGACTGGATACGGCCCTGCGGATAGTTTTTATAGAAGCGTAAAATATATATGGTTTTCCAGAAATGTTTACCAGTCCGTAGACTAGATGTGGTTCTCCAGAAAAGTTTACCTGCCCATAGACTAGATATGGCTCTCCAGATAGGTTTTACAGGCCCGCAGACGAAATACTGTCCTCCGCATAGGTTTACCCACCCCGACAGACCAAATATATCCCTGAGGATTGTATTTATCGCAGGTCCGCAGTTCAAATACGGCCAAACAGAAATATTTTACCGGACCGTAGACTGGATACGGCCCTGCGGATAGTTTTTACCGAAGCGTAAAATAGATATGGTTTTCCAGAAATGTTTACCAGTCCGTAGACTAGATGTGGTTCTCCAGAAAAGTTTACCTGCCCATAGACTAGATATGGCTCTCCAGATAGGTTTTACAGGCCCGCAGACGAAATACAGTCCTCCGGATAGGTTTACACACCCCGGCAGACCAAATATATCCCTGAGGATTGTATTTATCTCAGGTCCGCAGTCCAAATACTGCCAACCAGAAATATTTTACCGGACCGTAGACTGGATACGGCCCTGCGGATAGTTTTTACCGAAGCGTAAAATAGATATGGTTTTCCAGAAATGTTTACCAGTCCGTAGACTAGATGTGGTTCTCCAGAAAAGTTTACCTGCCCATAGACTAGATATGGCTCTCCAGATAGGTTTTACAGGCCCGCAGACGAAATACAGTCCTCCGGATAGGTTTACCCACCCCTACAGACCAAATATATCCCTGAGGATTGTATTTATCTCAGGTCCGCAGTCCAAATACGGCCAACCAGAAATATTTTACCGGACCGTAGACTGGATACGGCCCTGCGGATAGTTTTTACCGAAGCGTAAAATAGATATGGTTTTCCAGAAATGTTTACCAGTCCGTAGACTAGATGTGGTTCTCCAGAAAAGTTTACCTGCCCATAGACTAGATATGGCTCTCCAGATAGGTTTTACAGGCCCGCAGACGAAATACAGTCCTCCGGATAGGTTTACCCACCCCGGCAGACCAAATATATCCCTGAGGATTGTATTTATCTCAGGTCCGCAGTCCAAATACGGCCAACCAGAAATATTTTACCGGACCGTAGACTGGATACGGCCCTGCGGATTGTTTTTACCGAAGCGTAAAATAGATATGGTTTTCCAGAAATGTTTACCAGTCCGTAGACTAGATGTGGTTCTCCAGAAAAGTTTACCTGCCCATAGACTAGATATGGCTCTCCAGATAGGTTTTACAGGCCCGCAGACGAAATACAGTCCTCCGGATAGGTTTACCCACCCCGGCAGACCAAATATATCCCTGAGGATTGTATTTATCTCAGGTCCGCAGTCCAAATACGGCCAACCAGAAATATTTTACCGGACCGTAGACTGGATACGGCCCTGCGGATAGTTTTTACCGAAGCGTAAAATAGATATGGTTTTCCAGAAATGTTTACCAGTCCGTAGACTAGATGTGGTTCTCCAGAAAAGTTTACCTGCCCATAGACTAGATATGGCTCTCCAGATAGGTTTTACAGGCCCGCAGACGAAATACAGTCCTCCGGATAGGTTTACCCACCCCGGCAGACCAAATATATCCCTGAGGATTGTATTTATCTCAGGTCCGCAGTCCAAATACTGCCAACCAGAAATATTTTACCGGACCGTAGACTGGATACGGCCCTGCGGATTGTTTTTACCGAAGCGTAAAATAGATATGGTTTTACAGAAATGTTTACCAGTCCGTAGACTAGATATGGTTCTCCAGAAAAGTTTACCTGCCCATAGACTAGATATGGCTCTCCAGATAGGTTTTACAGGCCCGCAGACGAAATACAGTCCTCCGGATAGGTTTACCCACCCCGGCAGACCAAATATATCCCTGAGGATTGTATTTATCTCAGGTCCGCAGTCCAAATACGGCCAACCAGAAATATTTTACCGGACCGTAGACTGGATACGGCCCTGCGGATAGTTTTTACCGAAGCGTAAAATAGATATGGTTTTCCAGAAATGTTTACCAGTCCGTAGACTAGATGTGGTTCTCCAGAAAAGTTTACCTGCCCATAGACTAGATATGGCTCTCCAGATAGGTTTTACAGGCCCGCAGACGAAATACAGCCCTCCGGATAGGTTTACCCACCCCGGCAGACCAAATATATCCCTGAGGATTGTATTTATCTCAGGTCCGCAGTCCAAATACGGCCAACCAGAAATATTTTACCGGACCGTAGACTGGATACGGCCCTGCGGATTGTTTTTACCGAAGCGTAAAATAGATATGGTTTTCCAGAAATGTTTACCAGTCCGTAGACTAGATGTGGTTCTCCAGAAAAGTTTACCTGCCCATAGACTAGATATGGCTCTCCAGATAGGTTTTACAGGCCCGCAGACGAAATACAGTCCTCCGGATAGGTTTACCCACCCCGGCAGACCAAATATATCCCTGAGGATTGTATTTATCTCAGGTCCGCAGTCCAAATACGGCCAACCAGAAATATTTTACCGGACCGTAGACTGGATACGGCCCTGCGGATAGTTTTTACCGAAGCGTAAAATAGATATGGTTTTCCAGAAATGTTTACCAGTCCGTAGACTAGATGTGGTTCTCCAGAAAAGTTTACCTGCCCATAGACTAGATATGGCTCTCCAGATAGGTTTTACAGGCCCGCAGACGAAATACAGTCCTCCGGATAGGTTTACCCACCCCTACAGACCAAATATATCCCTGAGGATTGTATTTATCTCAGGTCCGCAGTCCAAATACGGCCAACCAGAAATATTTTACCGGACCGTAGACTGGATACGGCCCTGCGGATAGTTTTTACCGAAGCGTAAAATAGATATGGTTTTCCAGAAATGTTTACCAGTCCGTAGACTAGATGTGGTTCTCCAGAAAAGTTTACCTGCCCATAGACTAGATATGGCTCTCCAGATAGGTTTTACAGGCCCGCAGACGAAATACAGTCCTCCGGATAGGTTTACCCACCCCGGCAGACCAAATATATCCCTGAGGATTGTATTTATCTCAGGTCCGCAGTCCAAATACGGCCAACCAGAAATATTTTACCGGACCGTAGACTGGATACGGCCCTGCGGACTGTTTTTACCGAAGCGTAAAATAGATATGGTTTTCCAGAAATGTTTACCAGTCCGTAGACTAGATGTGGTTCTCCAGAAAAGTTTACCTGCCCATAGACTAGATATGGCTGTCCAGATAGGTTTTACAGGCCCGCAGACGAAATACAGTCCTCCGGATAGGTTTACCCACCCCGGCAGACCAAATATATCCCTGAGGATTGTATTTATCTCAGGTCCGCAGTCCAAATACGGCCAACCAGAAATATTTTACCGGACCGTAGACTGGATACGGCCCTGCGGATAGTTTTTACCGAAGCGTAAAATAGATATGGTTTTCCAGAAATGTTTACCAGTCCGTAGACTAGATGTGGTTCTCCAGAAAAGTTTACCTGCCCATAGACTAGATATGGCTCTCCAGATAGGTTTTACAGGCCCGCAGACGAAATACAGTCCTCCGGATAGGTTTACCCACCCCGGCAGACCAAATATATCCCTGAGGATTGTATTTATCTCAGGTCCGCAGTCCAAAAACGGCCAACCAGAAATATTTTACCGGACCGTAGACTGGATACGGCCCTGCGGATAGTTTTTACCGAAGCGTAAAATAGATATGGTTTTCCAGAAATGTTTACCAGTCCGTAGACTAGATGTGGTTCTCCAGAAAAGTTTACCTGCCCATAGACTAGATATGGCTCTCCAGATAGGTTTTACAGGCCCGCAGACGAAATACAGTCCTCCGGATAGGTTTACCCACCCCGGCAGACCAAATATATCCCTGAGGATTGTATTTATCGCAGGTCCGCAGTTCAAATACGGCCAAACAGAAATATTTTACCGGACCGTAGACTGGATACGGCATTGCGGATAGTTTTTACCGAAGCGTAAAATAGATATGGTTTTCCAGAAATGTTTACCAGTCCGTAGACTAGATGTGGTTCTCCAGAAAAGTTTACCTGCCCATAGACTAGATATGGCTCTCCAGATAGGTTTTACAGGCCCGCAGACGAAATACTGTCCTCCGCATAGGTTTACCCACCCCGACAGACCAAATATATCCCTGAGGATTGTATTTATCGCAGGTCCGCAGTTCAAATACGGCCAAACAGAAATATTTTACCGGACCGTAGACTGGATACGGCCCTGCGGATAGTTTTTACCGAAGCGTAAAATAGATATGGTTTTCCAGAAATGTTTACCAGTCCGTAGACTAGATGTGGTTCTCCAGAAAAGTTTACCTGCCCATAGACTAGATATGGCTCTCCAGATAGGTTTTACAGGCCCGCAGACGAAATACAGTCCTCCGGATAGGTTTACACACCCCGGCAGACCAAATATATCCCTGAGGATTGTATTTATCTCAGGTCCGCAGTCCAAATACTGCCAACCAGAAATATTTTACCGGACCGTAGACTGGATACGGCCCTGCGGATTGTTTTTACCGAAGCGTAAAATAGATATGGTTTTACAGAAATGTTTACCAGTCCGTAGACTAGATATGGTTCTCCAGAAAAGTTTACCTGCCCATAGACTAGATATGGCTCTCCAGATAGGTTTTACAGGCCCGCAGACGAAATACAGTCCTCCGGATAGGTTTACCCACCCCGGCAGACCAAATATATCCCTGAGGATTGTATTTATCTCAGGTCCGCAGTCCAAATACGGCCAACCAGAAATATTTTACCGGACCGTAGACTGGATACGGCCCTGCGGATAGTTTTTACCGAAGCGTAAAATAGATATGGTTTTCCAGAAATGTTTACCAGTCCGTAGACTAGATGTGGTTCTCCAGAAAAGTTTACCTGCCCATAGACTAGATATGGCTCTCCAGATAGGTTTTACAGGCCCGCAGACGAAATACAGTCCTCCGGATAGGTTTACCCACCCCGGCAGACCAAATATATCCCTGAGGATTGTATTTATCTCAGGTCCGCAGTCCAAATACGGCCAACCAGAAATATTTTACCGGACCGTAGACTGGATACGGCCCTGCGGATAGTTTTTACCGAAGCGTAAAATAGATATGGTTTTACAGAAATGTTTACCAGTCCGTAGACTAGATATGGTTCTCCAGAAAAGTTTACCTGCCCATAGACTAGATATGGCTCTCCAGATTGGTTTTACAGGCCCGCAGAAGAAATACAGTCCTCCGGATAGGTTTACCCACCCCGGCAGACCAAATATATCCCTGAGGATTGTATTTATCTCAGGTCCGCAGTCCAAATACGGCCAACCAGAAATATTTTACCGGACCGTAGACTGGATACGGCCCTGCGGATAGTTTTTACCGAAGCGTAAAATAGATATGGTTTTCCAGAAATGTTTACCAGTCCGTAGACTAGATGTGGTTCTCCAGAAAAGTTTACCTGGCCATAGACTAGATATGGCTCTCCAGATAGGTTTTACAGGCCCGCAAACGAAATACAGTCCTCCGGATAGGTTTACCCACCCCGGCAGACCAAATATATCCCTGAGGATTGTATTTATCTCAGGTCCGCAGTCCAAATACGGCCAACCAGAAATATTTTACCAGACCGTAGACTGGATACGGCCCTGCGGATAGTTTTTACCGAAGCGTAAAATAGATATGGTTTTCCAGAAATGTTTACCAGTCCGTAGACTAGATGTGGTTCTCTAGAAAGGTTTACCAGACCATAGACTAGATATGGCTCTCCAGATAGGTTTTACAGGCCCGCAGACGAAATACAGTCCTCCGGATAGGTTTACCCACCCCGCCAGACCAAATATATCCCTGAGGATTGTATTTATCTCAGGTCCGCAGTCCAAATACTGCCAACCAGAAATATTTTACCGGACCGTAGACTGGATACGGCCCGTGCGGATTGTTTTTACCGAAGCGTAAAATAGATATGGTTTTCCAGAAATGTTTACCAGTCCGTAGACCAGATGTGGTTCTCCAGAAAAGTTTACCTGCCCATAGACTAGATATGGCTCTCCAGATAGGTTTTACAGGCCCGCAAACGAAATACAGTCCTCCGGATAGGTTTACCCACCCCGGCAGACCAAATATATCCCTGAGGATTGTATTTATCTCAGGTCCGCAGTTCAAATACGGCCAAACAGAAATATTTTACCGGACCGTAGACTGGATACGGCCCTGCGGATAGTTTTTACCGAAGCGTAAAATAGATATATTTTTCCAGAAATGTTTACCAGTCCGTAGACTAGATGTGGTTCTCCAGAAAAGTTTACCTGCTCATAGACTAGATATGGCACTCCAGATAGGTGTTACAGGCCCGCAGACGAAATACAGTCCTCCGGATAGGTTTACCCACCCCGGCAGACCAAATATATCCCTGAGGATTGTATTTATCTCAGGTCCGCTGTCCAAATACGGCCAACCAGAAATATTTTACCGGACCGTACACTGGATACGGCCCTGCGGATAGTTTTTACCGAAGCGTAAAATAGATATGGTTTTCCAGAAATGTTTACCAGTCCGTAGACTAGATGTGGTTCTCCAGAAAAGTTTACCTGCCCATAGACTAGATATGGCTCTCCAGATAGGTTTTACAGGCCCGCAGACGAAATACAGTCCTCCGGATAGGTTTACCCACCCCGGCAGACCAAATATATCCCTGAGGATTGTATTTATCTCAGGTCCGCAGTCCAAATACGGCCAACCAGAAATATTTTACCGGACCGTAGACTGGATACGGCCCTGCGGATAGTTTTTACCGAAGCGTAAAATAGATATGGTTTTCCAGAAATGTTTACCAGTCCGTAGACTAGATGTGGTTCTCTAGAAAGGTTTACCAGACCATAGACTAGATATGGCTCTCCAGATAGGTTTTACAGGCCCGCAGACGAAATACAGTCCTCCGGATAGGTTTACCCACCCCGGCAGACCAAATATATCCCTGAGGATTGTATTTATCTCAGGTCCGCAGTCCAAATACGGCCAACCAGAAATATTTTACCGGACCGTAGACTGGATACGGCCCTGCGGATAGTTTTTACCGAAGCGTAAAATAGATATGGTTTTCCAGAAATGTTTACCAGTCCGTAGACTAGATGTGGTTCTCCAGAAAAGTTTACCTGCCCATAGACTAGATATGGCTCTCCAGATAGGTTTTACAGGCCCGCAAACGAAATACAGTCCTCCGGATAGGTTTACCCACCCCGGCAGACCAAATATATCCCTGAGGATTGTATTTATCTCGGGTCCGCAGTCCAAATACTGCCAACCAGAAATATTTTACCGGACCGTAGACTGGATACGGCCCTGCGGATTGTTTTTACCGAAGCGTAAAATAGATATGGTTTTACAGAAATGTTTACCAGTCCGTAGACTAGATGTGGTTCTCCAGAAAAGTTTACCTGCCCATAGACTAGATATGGCTCTCCAGATAGGTTTTACAGGCCCGCAGACGAAATACAGTCCTCCGGATAGGTTTACCCACCCCGGCAGACCAAATATATCCCTGAGGATTGTATTTATCTCAGATCCGCAGTCCAAATACGGCCAACCAGAAATATTTTACCGGACCGTAGACTGGATACGGCCCTGCGGATAGTTTTTACCGAAGCGTAAAATAGATATGGTTTTCCAGAAATATTTACCAGTCCGTAGACTAGATGTGGTTCTCCAGAAAAGTTTACCTGCCCATAGACTAGATATGGCTCTCCAGATTGGTTTTACAGGCCCGCAGAAGAAATACAGTCCTCCGGATAGGTTTACCCACCCCGGCAGACCAAATATATCCCTGAGGATTGTATTTATCTCAGGTCCGCAGTCCAAATACGGCCAACCAGAAATATTTTACCGGACCGTAGACTGGATACGGCCCTGCGGATAGTTTTTACCGAAGCGTAAAATAGATATGGTTTTCCAGAAATGTTTACCAGTCCGTAGACTAGATGTGGTTCTCTAGAAAGGTTTACCAGACCATAGACTAGATATGGCTCTCCAGATAGGTTTTACAGGCCCGCAGACGAAATACAGTCCTCCGGATAGGTTTACCCACCCCGGCAGACCAAATATATCCCTGAGGATTGTATTTATCTCAGGTCCGCAGTCCAAATACGGCCAACCAGAAATATTTTACCGGACCGTAGACTGGATACGGCCCTGCGGATAATTTTTACCGAAGCGTAAAATAGATATGGTTTTCCAGAAATGTTTACCAGTCCGTAGACTAGATGTGGTTTTCCAGAAAAGTTTACCTGCCCATAGACTAGATATGGCTCTCCAGATAGGTTTTACAGGCCCGCAAACGAAATACAGTCCTCCGGATAGGTTTACCCACCCCGGCAGACCAAATATATCCCTGAGGATTGTATTTATCTCAGGTCCGCAGTCCAAATACGGCCAACCAGAAATATTTTACCGGACCCTAGACTGGATACGGCCCTGCGGATAGTTTTTACCGAAGCGTAAAATAGATATGGTTTTCCAGAAATGTTTACCAGTCCGTAGACTAGATGTGGTTCTCTAGAAAGGTTTACCAGACCATAGACTAGATATGGCTCTCCAGATAGGTTTTACAGGCCCGCAGACGAAATACAGTCCTCCGGATAGGTTTACCCACCCCGGCAGACCAAATATATCCCTGAGGATTGTATTTATCTCAGGTCCGCAGTCCAAATACTGCCAACCAGAAATATTTTACCGGACCGTAGACTGGATACGGCCCTGCGGATTGTTTTTACCGAAGCGTAAAATAGATATGGTTTTCCAGAAATGTTTACCAGTCCGTAGACCAGATGTGGTTCTCCAGAAAAGTTTACCTGCCCATAGACTAGATATGGCTCTCCAGATAGGTTTTACAGGCCCGCAAACGAAATACAGTCCTTCGGATAGGTTTACCCACCCCGGCAGACCAAATATATCCCTGAGGATTGTATTTATCTCAGGTCCGCAGTCCAAATACGGCCAACCAGAAATATTTTACCGGACCGTAGACTGGATACGGCCCTGCGGATAGTTTTTACCGAAGCGTAAAATAGATATGGTTTTCCAGAAATGTTTACCAGTCCGTAGACTAGATGTGGTTCTCCAGAAAAGTTTACCTGCCCATAGACTAGATATGGCTCTCCAGATAGGTTTTACAGGCCCGCAGACGAAATACAGTCCTCCGGATAGGTTTACCCACCCCGGCAGACCAAATATATCCCTGAGGATTGTATTTATCTCAGGTCCGCAGTCCAAATACGGCCAACCAGAAATATTTTACCAGACCGTAGACTGGATACGGCCCTGCGGATAGTTTTTACCGAAGCGTAAAATAGATATGGTTTTCCAGAAATGTTTACCAGTCCGTAGACTAGATGTGGTTCTCTAGAAAGGTTTACCAGACCATAGACTAGATATGGCTCTCCAGATAGGTTTTACAGGCCCGCAAACGAAATACAGTCCTCCGGATAGGTTTACCCACCCCGGCAGACCAAATATATCCCTGAGGATTGTATTTATCTCAGGTCCGCAGTTCAAATACGGCCAAACAGAAATATTTTACCGGACCGTACACTGGATACGGCCCTGCGGATAGTTTTTACCGAAGCGTAAAATAGATATGGTTTTCCAGAAATGTTTACCAGTCCGTAGACTAGATGTGGTTCTCCAGAAAAGTTTACCTGCCCATAGACTAGATATGGCTCTCCAGATAGGTTTTACAGGCCCGCAGACGAAATACAGTCCTCCGGATAGGTTTACCCACCCCGGCAGACCAAATATATCCCTGAGGATTGTATTTATCTCAGGTCCGCAGTCCAAATACGGCCAACCAGAAATATTTTACCGGACCGTAGACTGGATACGGCCCTGCGGATAGTTTTTACCGAAGCGTAAAATAGATATGGTTTTCCAGAAATGTTTACCAGTCCGTAGACTAGATGTGGTTCTCTAGAAAGGTTTACCAGACCATAGACTAGATATGGCTCTCCAGATAGGTTTTACAGGCCCGCAGACGAAATACAGTCCTCCGGATAGGTTTACCCACCCCGGCAGACCAAATATATCCCTGAGGATTGTATTTATCTCAGGTCCGCAGTCCAAATACGGCCAACCAGAAATATTTTACCGGACCGTAGACTGGATACGGCCCTGCGGATAGTTTTTACCGAAGCGTAAAATAGATATGGTTTTCCAGAAATGTTTACCAGTCCGTAGACTAGATGTGGTTCTCCAGAAAAGTTTACCTGCCCATAGACTAGATATGGCTCTCCAGATAGGTTTTACAGGCCCGCAAACGAAATACAGTCCTCCGGATAGGTTTACCCACCCCGGCAGACCAAATATATCCCTGAGGATTGTATTTATCTCGGGTCCGCAGTCCAAATACTGCCAACCAGAAATATTTTACCGGACCGTAGACTGGATACGGCCCTGCGGATTGTTTTTACCGAAGCGTAAAATAGATATGGTTTTACAGAAATGTTTACCAGTCCGTAGACTAGATGTGGTTCTCCAGAAAAGTTTACCTGCCCATAGACTAGATATGGCTCTCCAGATAGGTTTTACAGGCCCGCAGACGAAATACAGTCCTCCGGATAGGTTTACCCACCCCGGCAGACCAAATATATCCCTGAGGATTGTATTTATCTCAGATCCGCAGTCCAAATACGGCCAACCAGAAATATTTTACCGGACCGTAGACTGGATACGGCCCTGCGGATAGTTTTTACCGAAGCGTAAAATAGATATGGTTTTCCAGAAATATTTACCAGTCCGTAGACTAGATGTGGTTCTCCAGAAAAGTTTACCTGCCCATAGACTAGATATGGCTCTCCAGATTGGTTTTACAGGCCCGCAGAAGAAATACAGTCCTCCGGATAGGTTTACCCACCCCGGCAGACCAAATATATCCCTGAGGATTGTATTTATCTCAGGTCCGCAGTCCAAATACGGCCAACCAGAAATATTTTACCGGACCGTAGACTGGATACGGCCCTGCGGATAGTTTTTACCGAAGCGTAAAATAGATATGGTTTTCCAGAAATGTTTACCAGTCCGTAGACTAGATGTGGTTCTCTAGAAAGGTTTACCAGACCATAGACTAGATATGGCTCTCCAGATAGGTTTTACAGGCCCGCAGACGAAATACAGTCCTCCGGATAGGTTTACCCACCCCGGCAGACCAAATATATCCCTGAGGATTGTATTTATCTCAGGTCCGCAGTCCAAATACGGCCAACCAGAAATATTTTACCGGACCGTAGACTGGATACGGCCCTGCGGATAATTTTTACCGAAGCGTAAAATAGATATGGTTTTCCAGAAATGTTTACCAGTCCGTAGACTAGATGTGGTTTTCCAGAAAAGTTTACCTGCCCATAGACTAGATATGGCTCTCCAGATAGGTTTTACAGGCCCGCAAACGAAATACAGTCCTCCGGATAGGTTTACCCACCCCGGCAGACCAAATATATCCCTGAGGATTGTATTTATCTCAGGTCCGCAGTCCAAATACGGCCAACCAGAAATATTTTACCAGACCCTAGACTGGATACGGCCCTGCGGATAGTTTTTACCGAAGCGTAAAATAGATATGGTTTTCCAGAAATGTTTACCAGTCCGTAGACTAGATGTGGTTCTCTAGAAAGGTTTACCAGACCATAGACTAGATATGGCTCTCCAGATAGGTTTTACAGGCCCGCAGACGAAATACAGTCCTCCGGATAGGTTTACCCACCCCGGCAGACCAAATATATCCCTGAGGATTGTATTTATCTCAGGTCCGCAGTCCAAATACTGCCAACCAGAAATATTTTACCGGACCGTAGACTGGATACGGCCCTGCGGATTGTTTTTACCGAAGCGTAAAATAGATATGGTTTTCCAGAAATGTTTACCAGTCCGTAGACCAGATGTGGTTCTCCAGAAAAGTTTACCTGCCCATAGACTAGATATGGCTCTCCAGATAGGTTTTACAGGCCCGCAAACGAAATACAGTCCTTCGGATAGGTTTACCCACCCCGGCAGACCAAATATATCCCTGAGGATTGTATTTATCTCAGGTCCGCAGTCCAAATACGGCCAACCAGAAATATTTTACCGGACCGTAGACTGGATACGGCCCTGCGGATAGTTTTTACCGAAGCGTAAAATAGATATGGTTTTCCAGAAATGTTTACCAGTCCGTAGACTAGATGTGGTTCTCCAGAAAAGTTTACCTGCCCATAGACTAGATATGGCTCTCCAGATAGGTTTTACAGGCCCGCAGACGAAATACAGTCCTCCGGATAGGTTTACCCACCCCGGCAGACCAAATATATCCCTGAGGATTGTATTTATCTCAGGTCCGCAGTCCAAATACGGCCAACCAGAAATATTTTACCAGACCGTAGACTGGATACGGCCCTGCGGATAGTTTTTACCGAAGCGTAAAATAGATATGGTTTTCCAGAAATGTTTACCAGTCCGTAGACTAGATGTGGTTCTCTAGAAAGGTTTACCAGACCATAGACTAGATATGGCTCTCCAGATAGGTTTTACAGGCCCGCAAACGAAATACAGTCCTCCGGATAGGTTTACCCACCCCGGCAGACCAAATATATCCCTGAGGATTGTATTTATCTCAGGTCCGCAGTTCAAATACGGCCAAACAGAAATATTTTACCGGACCGTAGACTGGATACGGCCCTGCGGATAGTTTTTACCGAAGCGTAAAATAGATATATTTTTCCAGAAATGTTTACCAGTCCGTAGACTAGATGTGGTTCTCCAGAAAAGTTTACCTGCTCATAGACTAGATATGGCACTCCAGATAGGTGTTACAGGCCCGCAGACGAAATACAGTCCTCCGGATAGGTTTACCCACCCCGGCAGACCAAATATATCCCTGAGGATTGTATTTATCTCAGGTCCGCTGTCCAAATACGGCCAACCAGAAATATTTTACCGGACCGTACACTGGATACGGCCCTGCGGATAGTTTTTACCGAAGCGTAAAATAGATATGGTTTTCCAGAAATGTTTACCAGTCCGTAGACTAGATGTGGTTCTCCAGAAAAGTTTACCTGCCCATAGACTAGATATGGCTCTCCAGATAGGTTTTACAGGCCCGCAGACGAAATACAGTCCTCCGGATAGGTTTACCCACCCCGGCAGACCAAATATATCCCTGAGGATTGTATTTATCTCAGGTCCGCAGTCCAAATACGGCCAACCAGAAATATTTTACCGGACCGTAGACTGGATACGGCCCTGCGGATAGTTTTTACCGAAGCGTAAAATAGATATGGTTTTCCAGAAATGTTTACCAGTCCGTAGACTAGATGTGGTTCTCTAGAAAGGTTTACCAGACCATAGACTAGATATGGCTCTCCAGATAGGTTTTACAGGCCCGCAGACGAAATACAGTCCTCCGGATAGGTTTACCCACCCCGGCAGACCAAATATATCCCTGAGGATTGTATTTATCTCAGGTCCGCAGTCCAAATACGGCCAACCAGAAATATTTTACCGGACCGTAGACTGGATACGGCCCTGCGGATAGTTTTTACCGAAGCGTAAAATAGATATGGTTTTCCAGAAATGTTTACCAGTCCGTAGACTAGATGTGGTTCTCCAGAAAAGTTTACCTGCCCATAGACTAGATATGGCTCTCCAGATAGGTTTTACAGGCCCGCAAACGAAATACAGTCCTCCGGATAGGTTTACCCACCCCGGCAGACCAAATATATCCCTGAGGATTGTATTTATCTCGGGTCCGCAGTCCAAATACTGCCAACCAGAAATATTTTACCGGACCGTAGACTGGATACGGCCCTGCGGATTGTTTTTACCGAAGCGTAAAATAGATATGGTTTTACAGAAATGTTTACCAGTCCGTAGACTAGATGTGGTTCTCCAGAAAAGTTTACCTGCCCATAGACTAGATATGGCTCTCCAGATAGGTTTTACAGGCCCGCAGACGAAATACAGTCCTCCGGATAGGTTTACCCACCCCGGCAGACCAAATATATCCCTGAGGATTGTATTTATCTCAGGTCCGCAGTCCAAATACGGCCAACCAGAAATATTTTACCGGACCGTAGACTGGATACGGCCCTGCGGATAGTTTTTACCAAAGCGTAAAATAGATATGGTTTTCCAGAAATGTTTACCAGTCCGTAGACTAGATGTGGTTCTCCAGAAAAGTTTACCTGCCCATAGACTAGATATGGCTCTCCAGATAGGTTTTACAGGCCCGCAGACGAAATACAGTCCTCCGGATAGGTTTACCCACCCCGGCAGACCAAATATATCCCTGAGGATTGTATTTATCTCAGATCCGCAGTCCAAATACGGCCAACCAGAAATATTTTACCGGACCGTAGACTGGATACGGCCCTGCGGATAGTTTTTACCGAAGCGTAAAATAGATATGGTTTTCCAGAAATATTTACCAGTCCGTAGACTAGATGTGGTTCTCCAGAAAAGTTTACCTGCCCATAGACTAGATATGGCTCTCCAGATAGGTTTTACAGGCCCGCAGACGAAATACAGTCCTCCGGATAGGTTTACCCACCCCGGCAGACCAAATATATCCCTGAGGATTGTATTTATCTCAGGTCCGCAGTCCAAATACGGCCAACCAGAAATATTTTACCGGACCGTAGACTGGATACGGCCCTGCGGATAATTTTTACCGAAGCGTAAAATAGATATGGTTTTCCAGAAATGTTTACCAGTCCGTAGACTAGATGTGGTTCTCCAGAAAAGTTTACCTGCCCATAGACTAGATATGGCTCTCCAGATAGGTTTTACAGGCCCGCAAACGAAATACAGTCCTCCGGATAGGTTTACCCACCCCGGCAGACCAAATATATCCCTGAGGATTGTATTTATCTCAGGTCCGCAGTCCAAATACGGCCAACCAGGAATATTTTACCAGACCCTAGACTGGATACGGCCCTGCGGATAGTTTTTACCGAAGCGTAAAATAGATATGGTTTTCCAGAAATGTTTACCAGTCCGTAGACTAGATGTGGTTCTCTAGAAAGGTTTACCAGACCATAGACTAGATATGGCTCTCCAGATAGGTTTTACAGGCCCGCAGACGAAATACAGTCCTCCGGATAGGTTTACCCACCCCGGCAGACCAAATATATCCCTGAGGATTGTATTTATCTCAGGTCCGCAGTCCAAATACTGCCAACCAGAAATATTTTACCGGACCGTAGACTGGATACGGCCCTGCGGATTGTTTTTACCGAAGCGTAAAATAGATATGGTTTTCCAGAAATGTTTACCAGTCCGTAGACCAGATGTGGTTCTCCAGAAAAGTTTACCTGCCCATAGACTAGATATGGCTCTCCAGATAGGTTTTACAGGCCCGCAAACGAAATACAGTCCTCCGGATAGGTTTACCCGCCCCGGCAGACCAAATATATCCCTGAGGATTGTATTTATCTCAGGTCCGCAGTCCAAATACGGCCAACCAGAAATATTTTACCGGACCGTAGACTGGATACGGCCCTGCGGATAGTTTTTACCGAAGCGTAAAATAGATATGGTTTTCCAGAAATGTTTACCAGTCCGTAGACTAGATGTGGTTCTCCAGAAAAGTTTACCTGCCCATAGACTAGATATGGCTCTCCAGATAGGTTTTACAGGCCCGCAGACGAAATACAGTCCTCCGGATAGGTTTACCCACCCCGGCAGACCAAATATATCCCTGAGGATTGTATTTATCTCAGGTCCGCAGTCCAAATACGGCCAACCAGAAATATTTTACCGGACCGTAGACTGGATACGGCCCTGCGGATAGTTTTTACCGAAGCGTAAAATAGATATGGTTTTCCAGAAATGTTTACCAGTCCGTAGACTAGATGTGGTTCTCTAGAAAGGTTTACCAGACCATAGACTAGATATGGCTCTCCAGATAGGTTTTACAGGCCCGCAGACGAAATACAGTCCTCCGGATAGGTTTACCCACCCCGGCAGACCAAATATATCCCTGAGGATTGTATTTATCTCAGGTCCGCATTCCAAATACTGCCAACCAGAAATATTTTACCGGACCGTAGACTGGATACGGCCCTGCGGATTGTTTTTACCGAAGCGTAAAATAGATATGGTTTTCCAGAAATGTTTACCAGTCCGTAGACTAGATGTGGTTCTCCAGAAAAGTTTACCTGCCCATAGACTAGATATGGCTCTCCAGATTGGTTTTACAGGCCCGCAGACGAAATACAGTCCTCCGGATAGGTTTACCCACCCCGGCAGACCAAATATATCCCTGAGGATTGTATTTATCTCAGGTCCGCAGTCCAAATACGGCCAACCAGAAATATTTTACCGGACCGTAGACTGGATACGGCCCTGCGGATTGTTTTTACCGAAGCGTAAAATAGATATGGTTTTCCAGAAATGTTTACCAGTCCGTAGACTAGATGTGGTTCTCCAGAAAAGTTTACCTGCCCATAGACTAGATATGGCTCTCCAGATAGGTTTTACAGGCCCGCAGACGAAATACAGTCCTCCGGATAGGTTTACCCACCCCGGCAGACCAAATATATCCCTGAGGATTGTATTTATCTCAGGTCCGCAGTCCAAATACGGCCAACCAGAAATATTTTACCGGACCGTAGACTGGATACGGCCCTGCGGATAGTTTTTACCGAAGCGTAAAATAGATATGGTTTTCCAGAAATGTTTACCAGTCCGTAGACTAGATGTGGTTCTCCAGAAAAGTTTACCTGCCCATAGACTAGATATGGCTCTCCAGATAGGTTTTACAGGCCCGCAGACGAAATACAGTCCTCCGGATAGGTTTACCCACCCCGGCAGACCAAATATATCCCTGAGGATTGTATTTATCTCAGGTCCGCAGTCCAAATACGGCCAACCAGAAATATTTTACCGGACCGTAGACTGGATACGGCCCTGCGGATAGTTTTTACCGAAGCGTAAAATAGATATGGTTTTCCAGAAATGTTTACCAGTCCGTAGACTAGATGTGGTTCTCTAGAAAGGTTTACCAGACCATAGACTAGATATGGCTCTCCAGATAGGTTTTACAGGCCCGCAGACGAAATACAGTCCTCCGGATAGGTTTACCCACCCCGGCAGACCAAATATATCCCTGAGGATTGTATTTATCTCAGGTCCGCAGTCAAAATACTGCCAACCAGAAATATTTTACCGGACCGTAGACTGGATACGGCCCTGCGGATTGTTTTTACCGAAGCGTAAAATAGATATGATTTTCCAGAAATGTTTACCAGTCCGTAGACTAGATGTGGTTCTCCAGAAAAGTTTACCTGCCCATAGACTAGATATGGCTCTCCAGATTGGTTTTACAGGCCCGCAGACGAAATACAGTCCTCCGGATAGGTTTACCCACCCCGGCAGACCAAATATATCCCTGAGGATTGTATTTATCTCAGGTCCGCAGTCCAAATACGGCCAACCAGAAATATTTTACCGGACCGTAGACTGGATACGGCCCTGCGGATTGTTTTTACCGAAGCGTAAAATAGATATGGTTTTCCAGAAATGTTTACCAGTCCGTAGACTAGATGTGGTTCTCCAGAAAAGTTTACCTGCCCATAGACTAGATATGGCTCTCCAGATAGGTTTTACAGGCCCGCAGACGAAATACAGTCCTCCGGATAGGTTTACCCACCCCGGCAGACCAAATATATCCCTGAGGATTGTATTTATCTCAGGTCCGCAGTCCAAATACGGCCAACCAGAAATATTTTACCGGACCGTAGACTGGATACGGCCCTGCGGATAGTTTTTACCGAAGCGTAAAATAGATATGGTTTTCCAGAAATGTTTACCAGTCCGTAGACTAGATGTGGTTCTCCAGAAAAGTTTACCTGCCCATAGACTAGATATGGCTCTCCAGATAGGTTTTACAGGCCCGCAGACGAAATACAGTCCTCCGGATAGGTTTACCCACCCCGGCAGACCAAATATATCCCTGAGGATTGTATTTATCTCAGGTCCGCAGTCCAAATACGGCCAACCAGAAATATTTTACCGGACCGTAGACTGGATACGGCCCTGCGGATAGTTTTTACCGAAGCGTAAAATAGATATGGTTTTCCAGAAATGTTTACCAGTCCGTAGACTAGATGTGGTTCTCTAGAAAGGTTTACCAGACCATAGACTAGATATGGCTCTCCAGATAGGTTTTACAGGCCCGCAGACGAAATACAGTCCTCCGGATAGGTTTACCCACCCCGGCAGACCAAATATATCCCTGAGGATTGTATTTATCTCAGGTCCGCAGTCCAAATACTGCCAACCAGAAATATTTTACCGGACCGTAGACTGGATACGGCCCTGCGGATTGTTTTTACCGAAGCGTAAAATAGATATGGTTTTCCAGAAATGTTTACCAGTCCGTAGACTAGATGTGGTTCTCCAGAAAAGTTTACCTGCCCATAGACTAGATATGGCTCTCCAGATTGGTTTTACAGGCCCGCAGACGAAATACAGTCCTCCGGATAGGTTTACCCACCCCGGCAGACCAAATATATCCCTGAGGATTGTATTTATCTCAGGTCCGCAGTCCAAATACGGCCAACCAGAAATATTTTACCGGACCGTAGACTGGATACGGCCCTGCGGATTGTTTTTACCGAAGCGTAAAATAGATATGGTTTTCCAGAAATGTTTACCAGTCCGTAGACTAGATGTGGTTCTCCAGAAAAGTTTACCTGCCCATAGACTAGATATGGCTCTCCAGATAGGTTTTACAGGCCCGCAGACGAAATACAGTCCTCCGGATAGGTTTACCCACCCCGGCAGACCAAATATATCCCTGAGGATTGTATTTATCTCAGGTCCGCAGTCCAAATACGGCCAACCAGAAATATTTTACCGGACCGTAGACTGGATACGGCCCTGCGGATAGTTTTTACCGAAGCGTAAAATAGATATGGTTTTCCAGAAATATTTACCAGTCCGTAGACTAGATGTGGCTCTCCAGAAAAGTTTACCTGCCCATAGACTAGATATGGCTCTCCAGATTGGTTTTACAGGCCCGCAGAAGAAATACAGTCCTCCGGATAGGTTTACCCACCCCGGCAGACCAAATATATCCCTGAGGATTGTATTTATCTCAGGTCCGCAGTCCAAATACGGTAAACCAGAAATATTTTACCGGACCGTAGACTGGATACGGCCCTGCGGATAGTTTTTACCGAAGCGTAAAATAGATATGGTTTTCCAGAAATGTTTACCAGTCCGTAGACTAGATGTGGTTCTCTAGAAAGGTTTACCAGACCATAGACTAGATATGGCTCTCCAGATAGGTTTTACAGGCCCGCAGACGAAATACAGTCCTCCGGATAGGTTTACCCACCCCGGCAGACCAAATATATCCCTGAGGATTGTATTTATCTCAGGTCCGCAGTCCAAATACGGCCAACCAGAAATATTTTACCGGACCGTAGACTGGATACGGCCCTGCGGATAGTTTTTACCGAAGCGTAAAATAGATATGGTTTTCCAGAAATGTTTACCAGTCCGTAGACTAGATGTGGTTCTCCAGAAAAGTTTACCTGCCCATAGACTAGATATGGCTCTCCAGATTGGTTTTACAGGCCCGCAGACGGAATACAGTCCTCCGGATAGGTTTACCCACCCCGACAGACCAAATATATCCCTGAGGATTGTATTTATCTCAGGTCCGCAGTTCAAATACGGCCAAACAGAAATATTTTACCGGACCGTAGACTGGATACGGCCCTGCGGATAGTTTTTACCGAAGCGTAAAATAGATATGGTTTTCCAGAAATGTTTACCAGTCCGTAGACTAGATGTGGTTCTCCAGAAAAGTTTTCCTGCCCATAGACTAGATATGGCTCTCCAGATAGGTTTTACAGGCCCGCAGACGAAATACAGTCCTCCGGATAGGTTTACCCACCCCGGCAGACCAAATATATCCCTGAGGATTGTATTTATCTCAGGTCCGCAGTCCAAATACTGCCAACCAGAAATATTTTACCGGACCGTAGACTGGATACGGCCCTGCGGATTGTTTTTACCGAAGCGTAAAATAGATATGGTTTTACAGAAATGTTTACCAGTCCGTAGACTAGATGTGGTTCTCCAGAAAAGTTTACCTGCCCATAGACTAGATATGGCTCTCCAGATAGGTTTTACAGGCCCGCAGACGAAATACAGTCCTCCGGATAGGTTTACCCACCCCGGCAGACCAAATATATCCCTGAGGATTGTATTTATCTCAGGTCCGCAGTTCAAATACGGCCAACCAGAAATATTTTACCGGACCGTAGACTGGATACGGCCCTGCGGATAGTTTTTACCGAAGCGTAAAATAGATATGGTTTTCCAGAAATGTTTACCAGTCCGTAGACTAGATGTGGTTCTTTAGAAAAGTTTACCTGCCCATAGACTAGATATGGCTCTCCAGATAGGTTTTACAGGCCCGCAGACGAAATACAGTCCTCCGGATAGGTTTACCCACCCCGGCAGACCAAATATATCCCTGAGGATTGTATTTATCTCAGGTCCGCAGTCCAAATACTGCCAACCAGAAATATTTTACCGGACCGTAGACTGGATACGGCCCTGCGGATTGTTTTTACCGAAGCGTAAAATAGATATGGTTTTACAGAAATGTTTACCAGTCCGTAGACTAGATGTGGTTCTCCAGAAAAGTTTACCTGCCCATAGACTAGATATGGCTCTCCAGATTGGTTTTACAGGCCCGCAGACGAAATACAGTCCTCCGGATAGGTTTACCCACCCCGGCAGACCAAATATATCCCTGAGGATTGTATTTATCTCAGGGCCGCAGTCCAAATACGGCCAACCAGAAATATTTACCGGACCGTAGACTGGATACGGCCCTGCGGATAGTTTTTACCGAAGCGTAAAATAGATATGGTTTTCCAGAAATGTTTACCACTCCGTAGACTAGATGTGGTTCTCCAGAAATGTTTACCAGCCCATAGACTAGATATGGCTCTCCAGATAGGTTTTACAGACCCGCAGACGAAAGACAGTCCTCCGGATAGGTTTACCCACCCCGGCAGACCAAATTTATCCCTGAGGATTGATTAAACAAATAACGTGTAACCAATATGGCCCTCCGTAAACACTGACCCAGCCCACTAACAAGATACGGTCTTTCGAAAAAGTTGATCCGGTTCGCATCGCACTGGAGCTACACAACAAGTTATTGGCGATGGCCCGGCATCAACTCCCGAAGGAAAAGAAGCGAGGACAACACCAAGTAATTTGGAACCACGGTCCGATGCCTAGGCAACAACTGAGCTGGCACCCTACTCCCCATACTCCCACACCACGCCAACGTGAATACGTTAACTGACACTACAGATTTAACGTACACCAGTCCTGTTTGTAGACGGTCTTTGGTTGGATTCGATTTCGCAACCATCCGGTTGCTAGTGCATTACTCTTTCAACTGGGTTGTCGTAACCCAATTCACAATACAAATACAAACAATTCTTACATTTAATACCTATTTTATAAGTATAAAACAGAAGACAATTCCGCCTCAAGATAAGGTCTACCTAAGCCCCTCTTGACCTGATTTCATGGATGATTAGATTGAAAAATAATCTTTAGAACAAAGAGTAAAATGTGCCCCCAATGAAACCTTAAAACTTGACCTTCTCATGTATGCCAGGATTTTTTAAGAAATATTTTTTCTTTTTCAGTCAAAACACAAACAACGATCCCACAATACGAGAGTAAGGAGATTTATTTTTTGCCTTTCGATCTAATCAAAGTCGAAAAATTAGATATCGACAGTTATTTCAAACCAGGAAGTATCACAACAAAAATTATGTGATGTTCCTACATGAGAAGATGAAAATCAAAACGTAGAATTATTCGTCGCTGTTAAGAAATGAGAACGTTTTGTGAATTTCATCTTACTTGGTTTAGTGTAGTATTAAACAATAGTTTAAGGATGTTTGATTGGTTAACTTTTTATTGGCCTAAGGGAAAAGATTATAGTCTTTTTCTGTTAAACTAATGTATTCAACTAGTTACCACCGTCCCAGCCTAAGCCATTTGGTGTATCGCCACGTAATTTTGAACCACGGTCAGATAACGAGACAACATCTGAGCTGACACCCCACTTTCCAAACTTCCACACCAACCCAACATGAGGGTGCTAAACTAATGTATATGTCACTAGTGTTTCTTGTGGCAGAACATGCTTTTTTGTATGGATTGAGGAACTCGGTAGCCTAGTTGGAAGCGTAACGGATTAGCAAACGGGGAAGGGGGTTGCGAGTTCAAATCCAATCTACGACTGTCAGGTACAAAGGGAGCTGGTATACGTCAAATCAGTCGTGGCCTCAAATGTTCTCACGTTGGCGCGATGGGGAAGTTTGAAGAGTGGGGAACCAGCTCAAGTGTGACCTCGTCATCTGACCGTGGTTCAAAATTTCGTGGCGTTGTATAGGAGCTTTCCCTTTGCGATGGATCCCGGATCGTTGCCAATAGACCATTGCTCCATTCGACGTTAATTAAAATACCTACCTGTACGGATTACGCGTATTGTGTAATAGGAAGTAAATTCATTGTCTTCAGGTAGGATGATTGCGTAAACTAAAAATTCCTTTTGAAAAGGGGAAAACTTTAATTTCCCTTACCTATGTCATTTCTAAAGCCGTGTATTTCAAAATTTTGAGCCTAAAATTCATAGCCAAAAAATGTTCTTGCTTCTTCCGCTCAAAGTAAAAATTTGACGTGTTGTTCACTAAAATTATTACCTACACAAGATTTTTCACTCTCTTGTGAGGTGCCATCTACTAACAAACACACAAAGTATTTACATTATAACGAAGAAAATTGTAATATTTTAAACCTTTATTTCTGGTACCATATGGTACCGCTAGGCTTTCCCGGGTTAAAAGTAAAACGCTTGTAAAGTAGATGTTCTATTTCCACAGTATATTTATTAGCTAGATGTTTTAGGGTGTAGACAAAATAGACTTCTGTCTTATAAATCAGTTTTACTAGATGGCTAATTCATACGGCATTAAAGTTTTCATTGTGTAAATCTGACATCTAGAAAGTTTCTAATTCATTGCAATGCAACCAAAAATACCGGATCGTTACGTTTAAGGCGTAGAATACGTCAGTGAGGCCATATGATGAATGAGAGTGAAAGAAATTCGTACTACACTGTTTTAATTTTGCACATCAAATGTTCATTGATCCACACATATATCACAATTGGTGCACTCGCTGTTGAAGTTGAAGGTTGTGGCTCATTACCGACCTCTATGGGTTATCAACTCTCCATCATTCGATTATAAAACTCTTATACCATCATATATGCTATTTGCGTCGAAGTGAGCGGTGGTGGTGCTTGACATACTCATTTCAGGCGTTTGTTCGCTTTGAAGGTGCGACGTCTATACTTTCAATAACCCCCCTCTGATGTCCGGATCTTCTTTGATTCCACTTCTCGATTTTCTTCCTATGGAGGTTTCCTATAATTATTCTGGTGTTTATTAATCATATATTTGGAGATGTTGAAATGTTTGCGATTTTCCACACTTCGAAGTCCGATATCTAAACAAATATTAAATATTCAGGTTTTATTTATATTTTTATTTATAAAGCGCCCCAAAAGACGAAACAAATAAGCCGTTATTTTTTTAAGTGGTACAAGTCCATTATTTCATACATCGAGATATTTAAGGGTTTGAGTTTAAATTAATTTTAAAATATTGGCAAACGTTACTCAATTCGGATGATGTTTTTAACACTATAAACCTGTTAAATTTTACTATGCAAAAATAATTATTAAAATTGTTTTAGAAAATAAACTCTTTTTTTTTTTTTTTTAAACTGGACTTACACTACTTTTAAAAATAACGGCTCAAATGACGCCTCAATCGTCGTGCTCGCACAAAAAAAGGCGGAGCTAGACCAAATTATGTGAGCGGCGCTCCTGCCGAGCCCGTTGATTCTCAGCATCGGATGTTTGATCTTGGATTCCCCATCTCTTGGTCTTCTTGTTGACGTTTCTATTATTTTTCTTGTGTTTATTATCCATATAATTCGACGTTTTGAAATTTTAGCGAAATTAACACATTATGAAGTCCGATATCCAAACACGTATTGAATATTTGTGTTTTATATCTATAATTATTTAAAAGTGCATAGAGACGAAAGAAATGACAATTCAAACGACGTGCACACACAAAGGAGGCCGGAGCTTGGTTAAATTAATGTGAACGGCAGTGCGCATTTTTGTGGCGCTACTTTGAGCTGCTATTGCGTCAGCCGATGACGTCATCGCAAGATCAATGAGCATTTATAGCATTGTTTCATGCTCTTTTGAACGCGTTGTCGTTCATGTATTCATCATTTATGTTTTTCTAGTTAGTAAATTTTTCGTCTTCACCTTTTTTGTGACACTCCAAAATTAAACGTGGTACTCCTGTTTCGAAAGATAAGACGTTTTCTTTATCAAAAGTTTTTAAAAATGCAACAAAGAAACAATGATTTCATTCCATCAAAAAAATAAAAAAAAAATAAAATCGGTATGGGACGATTAGATTTAAATTTTGAAATTGATTTACTTATCACCAATGTTCAGTTGCGGGTAAAAAGGCTTATAGGTTATTGGGGTATATTAAAAAGACTGTAACTTCAAGGGATAAGAATATAATCTTGCCGTTATATAAGGGTTTAGTAAGACCACATCTAGAATATGCTGTACAATTTTGGTCTCCATATATGAGAAAGGACATAGAATTAATTGAAAGGGTTCAGCACAGAGCTACAAAAATAATAAAGGGGCTAGCAAATTTCGACTATAATGAACGTTTAAGTAAGCTAAACATGTATATACTGGAAAGAAGAAGAAGGCGGGGGGATTTGATTCAGCTTTTCAAGTTTGTAAAACAAGGAGACACAGAGGGCTTAAATTTCAATATAACAGAACAAGGGGCCATGGGTATAAATCGAATAAGACAGATTTTAATCGTGATTTAAGGAAAAACTACTACTTTAATAGTGTAATAGACAGATGGAACGCGTTGCCAGAAAATATAGTTAATTCAAAGGGAGTGTACGAATGTAAGATACAATTGGATAGTCAGTGGGAATTGGGGAATTCATAAACAAAGGACCAGCCTTGTTGGGCTTGAGCCTGTAGCTGGTCGTCAATATTTGTATTTGTATTTGACATACATTTTTATACTTCAGTAATACTATATAACCCTTCGCTCTTAATATTTTTAGAGATAGATTTAGAATTTCTTAAACGCAAACAATCAAAAATGTTAAATTGCTATTGAAATAAAATATTTGTTTTTGTTTCTTCTTTGGAGCAATGTACTCCGTTTTTCCTTTTTAGCACGGTGCGATAGGAATTTGGTGGCACTATCAAGTAAATGAACACACTTGTTGGTGGCGCCATCTCTGGTATATTTAGAGAGTTAATTACAAAAATAATTTTTGGTGACACCGCCTAATATTGGTTTTTATTAGAACAAAACTATTTCAGAGGTAACTAAAAGACATTTCACGAAGAGAACACTAAACTTTTTTTGTCTAAACATCAGATTAACTAGTATTTCGTAAATTCTTATTTCAGTTATTCGTAATAAAAAAATATGCAATATTTTGATAGTTTGAAGATTTTTTTATATTACTTAGCTTCCCAGACATTTGTTTCAGTAAAAATCTTCCTTTACACTGATTTTTCCATCCTGCCACGCCTAACACATACTAAATAAATGAAACGAATATTAAGTAATTCTTGTTACTCAATGACTTATGAAAATAATATTCGATGAAGTATAAATAACACCCTCTACATATGCGAACGAAAATCGTTTCAGAATTTTTTATAACGGTTAAAAATCTTATCCTTTCCTTTGATATATTTTTTTCATACTAATATTTAAGGCGCTCTATTTTTATTCATTATTTGCAGGAAATGACGAACTTCTATATGGGGTACTTGGTATTTTTTAATAACGTTACACTGGAGTAACACAACGGACTATTGGTGACGGTCTATAGGGAGGAAAGAGCAAAAATTCTACAGACGTATGAAAAGTTCTGAATCGATTTTTATCAAAACATTTCAAGGCAGTTATAGGGATGCGACATCGATGTCGATGTTTTCAGAACATCGATGTTTTTTAAAAAAAAAACATCGATCTTTTTAACATCGACGTATTGGAGTCGATGTTTTTGTAACATCGATGTTTATTTTTGCCGATGTTTTTACGTTGTCGATGTTTTATTTTTCAATGAAAAAAGTATCGTTATAAAATTTTTTAAATTAACAAAGTAGCATAATTTTAAAAATCAGCCAATTGAACATACTTATAGACCAAAGTGGCCAAGAGCGAAGGGCCTGAAAAGTAGGGATGCGACATGGATGTCGATGTTTTCAAAACATTGATGTTTTATAAAAACATCGATGTATTGGAGCCGATGTCGCATCACTAGTTAAACTAGCTAAACCAATTTTAAAAAATGGGGTAAAAGGTTTAAATACACTGAATTAAAAAAAGATCGATGGTTTTGGTGCGATGTATGTATTACCAACATCGATGTTTTAATTTTGAACAGTGAAGTTTTAATTTTGAACATCGATGTTTTGCTGTCGATGTAGCACCACTAGTTGCTAAACCAGTTCTAAGAAGAAGGGAAAAGTTTAAATACACTGAATTTTAAAAACATCGATGTTTTGTTGTCGATGTTTTAATTTTGAACATCGATGTTTTAATTTTGAACATCGATGTTTTGGGGTCGATGTATTATCAACATCGATGTTTTAATTTTGAACATCGATGTTTTGCTATCGATGTCGCATCTCTAGGCAGTTATTCCAATGGTTTTCAATCACTAAATTCATATTTCACACTAAAATTATTTTAGGAAAGGAATATTCCGTTCATTTTGTTTCTAATTCTTAAACAGAAATGAAATAAAACAGAGTGACAGATTATTTAGCAAGACACGAAGTATGGGAAATTACTTTATAGTAGGGGAGTTACACTTTTCCATATGAACAATCCAGACACAGCCTCATTAATTTGGTCTCGAACTTTAATTTATGTTGTGGATTCGAAATCTGCCACCGAAATTTAGTATGGCTATTCAAAACTGAAGTGTAATCGAAATTCGATATAAAAAGACCTCTTATTGGCGAATATTATACATATATTTCAATATATTTATATTATTCCCTGTCAAAAAGGGTATCTTTGAAATTGCTCTCTTTAGACAATGACCGAATTAATCTTCCACGTGGTTTAGACAAGGTATCTATTCTATAACGAACTGACTAATTTTGCTTCTGACGAGATATCAATCTCGAATTATTTCTTTAATTAACATCACACTGGAGCAACACAACGGGCTATTGGCGACGATCCTGAATCGACCCCAGAAGGGAAAGATTCGAGGACAGCGCCACGTAATTTTGAACCACAATCATATGACGAGGTCAATACCTGAGCTGGAATCCCCTTTCCAAACTTCCACACCACGCCAACGTCTGGACTGAAGCGACGACGGATTTAACTAGCACCAGACCCAGTATACACGACGGTCTTTGGCTCGACCGAGTTCCGAAAACGCAACTCTCCTGTTCCTAAATTCGCCGACCAACCGGTATAGTGGTTAAGGTGTTAGCCTCTAGATCGGGAGGTTCCTGGTTCGAATCCGGGTCCGGGCATGGATGTTTGTAAGCGTATGGCGTAGAGGCGGCTGGTGCACCTTAAATCTGTCGTGGCCGAAAGTCCTCACGTTGGGTTGGCGTAGAAGTTTGGAGAGTGGGGTGCCAGCTCAGGTGTTGCTTCGTTATCTGACCGTGGTTCAAAATTACGGTGTTGTGCTCGGATCTTTCCCTTAAGGGATTGATCCCGGACCGTCGTCAATAGCCCGTTGTGTTGCTCTAGTAAGACGTTAACTAAAATTACCATTACCGGTTCCTAAATTGTTTTTTCCGGGATCAACCTCAGAAAGGAAAGATTCGAGGACAACAACACGTAATTTTAAACCACAATCAAATGACGAGGTCAATACATGAGCTGGAACTCCCTCTCCAAACTTCCTCACCACGTTAACGTCAGGACATTCGACGCCACTACAGATTTAAAGTGCACCAATCCTCGTATACACGACGGTCCTTGGTTCGACATAGTTCCGAACTCGCAATTCTCCGGTTGCTAAATTGTTTTTTTCACCGAATTTTAATTTTATAGAAGGAATGCCGAACTTCTGGCCTTTCATCCACTGAATTTTACAAAACTATACGCTGCGTTCGAAATCATTGGTGGTCTGCTGGTCAGAGACCACTAAAATACGATTGGACCAGGAGATTAAAAATCTGGGTGGTCCGTGGGACCAGAAGTTATAATGAGAAATCGAGTGTGCACGTGTTTTCTTTTAAAATAAGTTTCAAACTACCAAATCCCTTTTTTCTGACAAGCGGTCAAAATGTATTTCGGTCACGTGATCGAGAATTTGGCGTCGAGTTCCTATTAGGGAAGCGACATCAAATCGGATGCATCATGGGACAAAACATCGATGTTCAAAATACATCGACCAAAAACCATCGATGTTTTTAAATATCAGTATATTTATAAAAAATCGACATCGTTGTCGCATCCCTACTTTTCAGAACCTTTACACTTGGCCACTTTGGTCTAAAAGTATGTTCAATTTACTAATTATAAAAATTATGCTACTTGGTTATCTCTCTATATTAAAAAAAAGTTACCGCCGCCGCCGCCGCCGCCGAAGAATTGAAATTTTTGTTGTTTAGCTCCATTCTTAGACGGTTTCCCGAGAAAGTACTGATCGGAAAAATATGAAATTAACATGCTTTGTTCTTCATCGTATTCCCTGGATAATTATTAAGATTTTTTTCCGATGCGGCTATTAGTTTAGGTTTTATTAAGTGTTAAAGTTGAAGAAGTGAAATTTCTTCCGCGAGTGAGCAAAACACATTCAAAATTTCAGTCTTTAGTCGTGAGTTTTTTTTTAAGAGTACCTCTCAACGTAAATTTTTGCAGCTTGTCGAGTTTTTTTTGAAATTTAAATGTGGTTCTTGATAATATTTTTTTGAAATTCGGGAAAAATCGGGACATTTTAAATACTTTTTTTTAAAGCTGCCGTATCTATATCTAATTACTATTAGTTTTTAATTTTTAAAATATCGCAGTATACCTCAGAATATACTCTTTCTTACGGTACTATTATTTTTGAAATCGGTTAATAATTAAATTGGATGCGATCAAAAGTTCGTGATACAAAATTCGGAATCTTCGGATATTTTCGCTACGTTTTGTTAAAACCGTTATGTCTACGGCAAAAACCATTATTTTTTAAATTTGAGAACATCACTGAATACACTACATTACACTCTTTCTTATGGTACAATTATTTTTCAAATTGGTTAATAAACAAAATCGATGCAATTAAAAGTAGGTCATACAATTTTCGGAACTTTCAGATCGTAACTTCCGATACAAAACTAAAATGGTCATATCTATATAGTATTACTGTTAGTTTTTAATTTTAAAAATATTGCAGTATACCTCACAATGTTCTCTTTCTTACGGTACAATTATTTTTAAAATTGGTTCATAAATAAATTCGATGCAATCAAAAGTTGGTGACACAAATTTCGTATTTTTCAGTTCGCATAGCTGGTTCCGCAAACAGCAGTGGGTTGCATTTTCTACTATCGGGTTTGCCAGATATCAAATTTATCGTAGCAACAATTGCCATAAAAACGATTTCTTTTTATTTGGCGAGGAAAAAGGCTCGCTTTTTTCCCTCTGTTCTCAAGACAGTTTACCGACAAAGTACAATCGTAAAGTTTTGATATTAACACTGTTTACTTAAAATTGTACAGGGAACAAGATACAGAAGATTTTTTACTGATGCGGCTATTAGTTTAGGGTGCATTAAGTGTTAAAGCAAAAAAAAGTGAAATCAATTGCGAAAGAAGTATTGGTTTGAGAAAGCAAACCAAACGGGATTGCGTAGCAATCCCCGGGGTCGGCGAGCGTAAGCGAGCAGGGCGCGAAGCCCTCGCTGTGACGTCATGTACCGGAAAGTGAAATCAGCATAATACGAATTATTCAGATAGTTTCACTCTGTGAAAGGAATGTTGGTTTGCGAAGCAAACCAAATGACATCTGTGAAAGGAGTGTTGGTTTGCGAAGCAAACCAAATGGGATTGCGCAGCAATCCCCGGGGGTTGGCGAGCGTAAGCGAGCAGGGGGCGGAGCCCCCTAGTTTTTTAAATTTTTATAATGGTACTTTTTCACTTCAAAATGAAAATCGACAACGCAAAAATATCGACAAGTGTAAACATCGATGTTACAAAAACATCGGCTCGAATACATCGATGTTTTTTGCCAAACATCGATGTTCTTTCCCTACACTGTGGAGCATTTCCGGTCTCATCGCAATCGGCGGGAGCACTTCGCCACGTGGTATCACACTCTTCTTTTGCGAAGGCCGCCGAGTACGATATCTGAGAGTGGGGAAATTAGAATTCCGAAGAGACATGTGAAGCTAATACTAAATCTATCTACAATTTGACACAGAATTTTCATTCGTCAAAGAAAAAATTTCCCTCGCCAATGGCGAGTGCAAATTTTGTGCCCTGAATTCAAGCGCCTATTAACTAAATTCATTTATTATTTGAGAAGCGGAGCATCTATGATGGCAGACCAGTATATTTCGCATACACTGGTCCTTGGGACCAGTCACTTTTCTTTTTCTTTTCTAACTCTACCTATACGCATCGTTGCCTGGTAATTTCCGCTATAAACACCACCTCCAAGAAACAGAAATATACACCATCTCTCCAAGCCCGCACAACGCTCAATTTCTCTTGGGAAAAACATTTCACTTGACTCGAGAAACCCCGGTCTCAAACTTCATCTTTATCGCGGAACCTACGTGCTGAATCTAATCGGAAGCGGGAGAAACAGTGCGAAATACCAAGATACCAATCCAGCAAATCGCTTCTTGCTGAGCTGATAGTGGAGCAACACACTCCAAGTCTCATTCCTAAGCTCGGCGCTGTAAAAGAAAGAATAGGTTCACTTGCCTTCTAATCAGCCACACTTCTGTCGCCTGATATACAGGAGAAAACAATTGAAACGGAGATCTCTAATGCAATTGCTGATCGCTACCACGAACGAAATATTGAGTGGACTCAAATTGATGGTTCCTGCGATTGGTGTTTGCAATTAAGAGGACGTGACGGATGTCTCTGCTTTGATCTGATGGGATATTGTGCTGTTTCTTTCCTTTGTCATCAGGAAGTGTAATGTGAGATCTGTGTTGTCATTATGAGCAGGAGAGCTTCTGAGGACAGCAGAAGTAAGTTATCTTCTCTATCATTATTTTCTTTTTTTAATTGTTTAGGCTAGTGTCGTATGCGCAGACACATAATTTAAAGGCGCTATTTCTTAACAGGTAGGGGGCCGACCAACCGGTATAGTGGTTAAGGTGTTAGCCTCTAGATCGGAAGGTTCCTGGTTCGAATCCGGGTCCGGGCATGGATGTTTTTAAGCGTATGGTATAGAGGCAGATGGTGCACCTTAAATCTGTCGTGGCCGAAAGTCCTCACTTTGGGTTGGTGTGTAAGTTTGGTGAGTGGGGTGCCAGCTCAGATGTTGCTTCGTCATCCGACCGTGGTTCAAAATTACGAGGTATTGTCATCGAATCTTTCCATTAAGGGATTGATCCCGGACCGTCGTCATTAGCCCGTTGTGTTGCTCTAGTACGACGTTAGCTAATAATTACCAATTACTTAACAGATAAGGGCAGTGGTAGCTGTGGTCGGAAGAGCATCGGATTAGCAACCGGAGGGTTGTGAGTTCGAATCCAACCAGAGCCCGTTGTGTGCAAAGGGCATGATACACGTTAAATACGTCGTGGTGTCAAATTTCGCCACGCTGGAGTGGTCTGTAAGTTTGGAGAGTGGGGTGTTGCCTCGTCATTTGACCGTAGATCAAAATTACGTCGTGTTGTCCTCGACGGTTGGTAATTGGTAATTTTTGGTTAACGTCGTACTGGAGCAACACAACGGGCTATTGACGATGGTCAGGGATCAATCCCTTAAGATAAAGATCCGAGGACAACACCTCGTAATTTTGAACCACGGTCAGATGACGAGGCAACACCTGAGCTGGCACCCCACACTCCCACGCCAACCCAACATGAGGACTTTCGGCCACGACAGATTAAAGGCGCACCACAACCTCTACACCATACGTTTACAAACATCCATGCCCGGATCCGGATTCGAACCAGGAACCTTCCGATCTAGAGGCTAACACCTTAACCACTATACCGGTTGGTCGGCCTACAAGGTGCACATACTGCGATAGATAAATCGCTGAATTAATTAAATTTGTTTTTTATTCCCCTAATTCAAGTTTCTATCTTTGCGATCGATGAAGACAGTGAAAATTTCAACGGATTTCACGTCAGCATAAAATTTTACGTCAGTTCAATACCAAAAACAGATTTATTATTTAATTATTTACCATTTGATTATTTGATTATTTAATTATTTATTAAATAGTTAATCATTTATGTAAAAAGTAATTATTTATGTACTAATTAATTAACCATGTAGTGATTAATTAATCAGTTAATGATTGATTAATTATTTAATGCTTTATTAATTACTTATGATTAATTACTTATTTAATGATTATTTATTTATTTAATAAAATTCACATTCAAGGTATCGATCGGATGTAAAATTTTCCGCAGATTTCAAATCCGTTGAAAGTTTCACTCTATCTTCAACGATCGCAAAGATAGAAACTTGAATTAGTGGAATAAAAAACATAATTTAACGTTTTTGAAAAGCTGACATTAGAAAACGCAGGACTAAACTATCGCAAGTGGGTTAACGTACATGCCTGTCTGTGATTCATTGCGTAGAGCGACAGTTGGGTCGCAGCGAAAATAGGACCGGTTGCAACCTTTTAATCACTGCTATTCTTTAGTCGCAAGTGTGTGCACTTGTTATTGAAATACTGAGGGGTTTTTTTCGCGACTGAAAAATCGCGCGACTAGAAATCGTTAGTGGAGGCCTAGCCTAAAACTGATTATATAGTCCAATGCAGAGAGAGAGGAGAGACAAAGAGAGAAAGTAGTCTAATAAGGTTAGGCCTCCACTTGCGATTTTTAGTCGCGCGATTTTTCAGTCGCAAAAATAAAACTCATTGTTTCAAATACAAGTGCACAAACGTACGACTAAACAATCGCAGCGATTAAAAAGTAGCAACCGGTCATATTTTCACTGCGACGCGACTATCGCTCTACCCAATGAATCACACAGACAGGCATGATTGTGCACTCACTGCGATAGTTTAGTCCTGCGTTTTCCAAGGTCAGTTTTTCTTGCCACATTATATTATGTTTTTTATTCCTTTAATTCAAGTTTCTATGTTTGAGATCGTTGAAGACAGTAAAAGTTTCAACGGATTTGAAATCTGCGGTGAAGTTTACACCAGATTGTTACCTTAAATGTGATTTTCTTTAAATAAATAATTATTTAATAAATGATTAAATATAATCAAATGGTAAATAATTAAATAATAAATCTGTTTTTGGTATCGATCTGGCGTAAAATTTTACGCTTATTCGAAATCCGTTGAAATTTTCACTCCATCTTCAACGATTGCAGAGATAGAAATTTGAATCAGTGGAATAAAAAACATAATTTAATTCATTCATCGATTTGTCTATCGCAGTGCGCACAGTAAAAGTTTCAACGGATTTGAAATCTGCGGTGAAGTTTACACCAGATTGTTACCTTAAATGTGATTTTCTTTAAATAAATAATTATTTAATAAATGATTAAATATAATCAAATGGTAAATAATTAAATAATAAATCTGTTTTTGGTATCGATCTGGCGTAAAATTTAATTCATTCATCGATTTGTCTATCGCAGTGCGCACAGTAAAAGTTTCAACGGATTTGAAATCTGCGTTGAAGTTTACACCAGATTGTTACCTTAAATGTGATTTTCTTTAAATAAATAATTATTTAATAAAAGATTAAATATAATCAAATGGTAAATAATTAAATAATAAATCTGTTTTTGGTATCGATCTGGCGTAAAATTTTACGCTGATTCGAAATCCGTTGAAATTTTCACTCCATCTTCAACGATTGCAGAGATAGAAATTTGAATTAGTGGAATAAAAAACATAATTTAATTCATTCATCGATTTGTCTATCGCAGTGCGTCACCTGTAGGTTTTCGGCGACAGCGATTTTTTGGTCAAATCGCAAGAATCTAGAAATTGCAAGTGAAGGCCGAGCCTTAAAGGTGAAGTATTTAAAAATTAGTAATACAGACGTTGATAAAATGTAGATTCTATTCAGACGAATTGAAATTTCTAATCAGACGAGCAAATAGTACGGATAAAACAAGATCATCATGCTTGCAACATGAATCGTGAATTAAAATAGGACCACTGAAATCCGGTTAAAAGAGTAACGGATTAGCAAATCGGAGGGTTTCGATTTCAAATCCAACCAAAGACCATCATGTACAAAGGTTTACGTTAAATCTAACGTGACCCCAAATGTTCTCACGTTGGAGTGGTATGGAAGTTTGGAGAGTGGGTGCCGGCTTTGAGTTATCTTGTCATCTGACCGTGGTCATAAATTACGTGTTATTATCCTCCGATCTTTACCTTGAGGATTGATAACGCACCGTCGTCAATAACCAGTTTTGTTGCTCCAGTGCGAAATTAATCAAAATACCTACCAACCGTGAGTTAAAATTTGTAATGAAACGATGAATTTAATGGCGAAGGTAATTGGTAATTTGTAATATACGTCGTACTAGAGCAACACAACGGGCTATTGACGACGATCCGGGATCAATCCCTTAAGGGAAAGATCCGAGGACAACACCTCGTAATTTTAAACCACGTAAATGGCGAAGGATAAAAACACTAGATAAAATGAGAAAATTTTATAGCGTGTAAAAATTTAATGATTTGGGTGGTGATTTTCTCCGATCAAATCCTGTAAGTTTAAAATCGGTGTAACCTGGTTGGAAGATTAGCTGATTAGAAACCGAAGGGTTACGAGTTCGACACTCAATCCATCTAAATACCTTGTTCAGATCAAGTTTCTTCACCCATTGCTTTTGAACTGAATTAGATTACAATGCAGTTATTTGACTTATGGATTTAGATATATTAAAATCTTATCTCATTGATGTACACTTTAAAATCCTATTTCAAAAATATAGAAAATCTGTAGCTAATATTTTAAGACTGTGTCATCATAGTGTAGGTAATGAGTACTATAATAATTTTGCAATGTTTAATTTTTTTTAGAGGAATCGGTCTTGAGTTACTTTATGGACCGCAAAGCAACCATTTCGTCAATACTTGTTCTAATATTTTTGTTCGGAAATTTATCAGTTTAAATGTAACATCCATGTAATAAAAATAGAAAATTAGAAAAGAATCTATCGAACAATATTTTTTTACAGTACTTTAAAACTTCTGATTCGTTTCACTGAAATTCACGGGTTCATTTCCTTTATAACATATTCAATTAGTTGCCACCGTCCCAGCCTAAGCCATTCGGTGTATCGACACGTAATTTTGAACCACTGTCAGATGACGAGGCACCACCTGAGCTGGTACCCCACTCTCCAAAAGTCCACACCAACCTAACGACTTTCGGCCACGACAAATTTAAGGTGCACCAGCCGCCTCTACACCGTACGCTTACAAATATCCATACCCTGACCCGGATTCTTACCAGGAACCTTCCGATCCAGAGGCTAACACCTTAACCACATTACCTGTAGGTTTGGTTCCCTCTTAAAATACGCACACCCTAGGTATGTTGTATTAAAATGGAAAGGTCAGACACGGTCAAGCTAAGCCAAACACTGGTAGGTAGTTAATTAACATCGCAACGGGCTATTGGCGACGGTCCTGGATTGATCCTGAAAGGAAAGATCCGAGGACAACAAAACGTATTTTCGAACCAGGTGAGATGACGAGGCAACACTGCAGTTGTGCCAAACAGAATCTATAAAGATCTATTTGATTTTACGTTAAAATTTTAGATCATTTACTAACCCGCTAGAATATATGTAAATCGATGTACGTTTCGAAGAAGTGGAGGAGTCTAAATGAACTCCATAGCTATATCATCTATTTAACCCTTTGAAACTACACGGGAAGTTTCGAAACTTTTTATGTCCTGGAAACCATTTCATTTTAAAACATGTTAGAAAGAAATGGGTAATGTTAATGTTAATTTTAGTTAACGTCGTACTAGAGCAACACAACGGGCTCTTGACGACGGTTCGGGATCAATACCTTATGGGTAAGATCCGAGGTGTGTTACTCAAGAGTGTTCTGATCGTAATGATAATTTTAGTTAACGTCGTACAAGAGCAACACAACGGGCTATTGACGATCGTCCGGGATCGGTCCCTTAAGGGAAAGATCCGAGGACAACACCTCATCATTTTGAACCACGGTCAGATGACGAAGCAACTGCTGAGCTGGCACCCCACTCTCCAAACTTCCACGCCAACCCAACGTGAGGACTTTCGGCCACGACAGATTTAAGGTGCCCCAGCTGCCTCTACACCATACGTTTGAAAACATCCATGCCCGGACCCGAACCAGGAACCTTCCGATCTAAAGACTAACACCTTAACCACTATACCGGTTGGTCGGTAGAAAGAAATGGGAAAACTTCGACCTGAAATCATTTGTTGGAAACCTACTATATTAGACAACTTTATAAGATGTTGAGTATCTATCCATACTGTTAAACAATGAGTTGACTGCTAAAGGTCAACTTGCAGTCATTACAATAGAAACTATTTCTCCAATCGCCGTAAGTAGCGAATCTGAGTATAGTATCTCCCACAGTAAGATTTTAATCCGTTGTAGAGCATGTGCCAGTGCCCAATGATGGCAATCGAGTCAAAATACGAGTTT
The DNA here is from genome assembly GCA_947359465.1 of Metellina segmentata. Lineage (NCBI taxonomy): Eukaryota > Metazoa > Arthropoda > Arachnida > Araneae > Tetragnathidae > Metellina > Metellina segmentata. The sequence continues at coordinate 45,566,517 of OX375883.1, forward strand.
GTGTCAATCTTTCGACGAAGCTTGTGTGTACATTGGGTTCAGATGTTCAGTCAATGTTTCTGTAACTTGATAGACAAATGACTACCAAACATTACATTGGATCATCTTACATTTTTTATTTCAACGATTTTCAAAATTTGGGGCATTCTGCTGGGTAATAGGTCCATCACACAAGAGTTAAGTCATGTGAACATGGTTGTTCTACCATGAAACTCAACCAACAAACTTTAACTGTTACTGTGGCTTTCTTGACGAGGTATCTCGTTAGTAGAAAGCAATACCATTAACAAACCTAGATGGAAGAGATATCTCGTTAATAGAAAAAACTGACCAGGTCGCTCATCTTCAAAAAAATGGGCAAGATCTTGACGAGTTATCTCGTCGAAACTAGATGGAGGATTAATAATCGAAAAACCTTTTGAACTTAAGCTATTTTCTCATCAAGCAGCCTTATCCCAAAGTTTTTAAGAATATCTGTCTTTATTTTTTTTCTACACAAAAAAAGGTAATATCAAGCGGTCATTTTGGGGGCAATTCTGATCTCAGTGAGATGTCCCATACTTGTCGGGTTCTTATTAGCTTTATTTGTACAAAAAATGGCAGGTATAACCAAAAATTTGTGATAAACATACTTCAAGGAAAGATGGTTTAAGCTTTAAAAAGGTATTTCGATAAACGGAGACGGTAGGTATGGTTTTATGGCATTTCCGTCGCCCCTCACTCCTCGCAATCCAAAGTCACACTGGCCCAAAACTTGCCCAGCACCGTAATATTTCGACATATTGCGGATCCCATCCCCGCGTTCAGTGCGCCTGAGCATTCGGTCAAGTCAAGAAAGGAATTCCTTTTTCTACACGACGCTATATTTATCTTCTGGATGTTTCTAGTTCTGAAGTCAAGATGAAACTATTACAACGCTTTTCTGTTACGCTAGACTTTTCATGCATTCCCCCAGTACTCTTCCAGTTTTAACCCTACGGGTGGTAGTCTTGACGAAATATCTCGTCATTAGCAAATTCATTAGCAGATCTTAATGGATGATATATTTTATTATAGGAATATAATTTAGTAATTTTTTAATTAACCTCGTACTAGAGCAACACAACGAGCTACTGACGACGGTCTCGGATCAATTAACCTATTGGAAAGATCCGAGGACAACGCCGCGTAATTTTGAACCACGGTCGGATCACGACGCAACACCTGAGCTGGCAACCCACTCTTCAAACTTCCACACCAACCGAATGTCCGGACTCTCGGCCACGACAGATTGAAGGTGCACCAGCCGCCTCTACACCACCGCTTACAAACATTCATGCACTGACCCGGATTCGAAACGGGAACCTTCCGTTCCAGAGGCTAACACCTCAACCACCAAACCGTTGTTATTAGGAAAAAAAACAGGGCGAATCTGGATCCCGTCATCATCGAAAAATCAGTAATACCTTGATGGACAAGGAATCTAAAAAAAAAAAAGCAAAATCCGTCAGATCTTCATGGACGAGATATCTCGTCGAATTGAAGAGTTAAAGACGCATTCACGTCAAAAACTTTGCTTCGCCAGGTCTGCCCCCTGTGCCATAAAAAAAGAACCAAATTTACACCTTTAAAACCTTAATTTCAACAGCTAAAATAATCGTGACATATTATCCGAAAAGATTTTCAAGTTTTTTTTAAGAAACAGGTAAAAGTTCTTCGATAGCTTCATAAAAGAAAAGTCGGGAACTCTGTGGTCTAATTCCGATCGAAGCAAACGAGGTCAATGAAGTGGAGAGATAAACAGCAGAAACGATAAGAAAAAGAAATCGGCAATTTCTTCATTGTGTCAGCAGATACCACTTGACTTGAAACATGTGTACAAGCCGAACCGAGAAAGACAACGTCACTTTGGGACTGAAGTCTCAAATTGAGAGCTTTGTTCATGAAACTAATGAAAATCACCGAGCTGGTTTCATTTGACCTGAACGAACACACCCTATACTGCACCGCAATGTTTACTAAAGCTTCGGTTTCCTAGGAAAGTGGAGCCGTTATCTAACAGCCGTGAAACGTCATTATTCCGCGGGCATAACTAGACGTCCGTCTAAACAATAATCCTGAGGTGTCAACTTAGACGGATAGAATACGTTGGAGAATGAGCAACACAGACGGCTGTCGTGGTTTATTTTATTCGAGAAACAAAACAAAATGGTTTTTTACTCTCTAGTTCAAAGTTTCTAACTTCGGGATCATTGAAGGTAGAGTGAAAAGTTCAACAGATTTCAAGTCAGCTTAAATTTTTACGCCCGATCGATATCAAAAACAGTTTTAATATTCAATTATTTACCATTTGATTATTTAATTATTTATTAAGTAATTAATTATTTATTTAAAGTAAATCACATTTAAGGTATCGATCTGCTGTCAAATCCGTTGAAATTTTTATTCTGTGTTTGACGATCCCGATTTTACAAAAACGAATTAAACAATGGCAGTCAAAAATGTTTATTTATTTTACTCCTCTTCGCTCGAATCGTTTGGAGCAGGAAATGAAATCTGGCCGCTACACGTCACTCACTGATACATCACGGCCGCTAGATCACGGCTACGCTTTCTTAGGAAACCGAAGCTTAAGAAAGCGTGGCCGTGATGTATCGGTGGGTGACGTCACTAAAACGTTGTTTATACTAACACATGGTGTTGGTTTCCTAGAGAGCGTTGTTTGTGAGCGTAACGAAAATTATCGGAGCCGCCATTTCCATGACTGTCGTCATAGTGATCTCAAACAGTTGGGGAACGTTTTTTCTCTTGTAGCGGCAAGATTTCATTTCCGGCGCCAAACGATTCGAGCGAAGAGGAGCAAATTAAATAAACATTTTTGATTGCCATTGATTAATTCGTTTTTGTAAAATCGGGATCGTTAAACACAGAATAAAAATTTCAACGGATTTTAAATTTGCGGAAAATTTGACACCAAATAATTAATTATTTAATAAATAATTAAATAATCAAATGGTAAATAATTGAATAATAAAACTGTTTTTGATATCGATCTGGCATAGAAATTTACGCTGATTTGAAATCTGTTGAAATTTTTACTCCACCTTCAACGATCCCGAAGTTGGAAACTTTGAACTAGAGAATAAAAAACCATTTTGTTTTGTTTCTCGAATAAAATAAGCCACGACAGCCGTCTGTGTTGCCCATTCTCCAACGTATTCTGTCTGTCTAAGTTGACACCTCTGTATTCTTGTTTAGACGGCCGTCTAGTTATGCCCGCGGCATCATGACGATCACGGCTGTTAGATAACAAGCGCCTCAGCGTACAGCGTAAGTGTCCGACAAGTTGACTGTGATTGGCTGGTATGATCATGTGCCTGAGACGTAAAGGTGTTTCATTTGGCTATTTATCTACGTTTTGGCGCAGATCTCTTTGACTGATAGGAACGGTTTTCGAAAGGTTTTAACATTTTGAACCGAAAATTGTATCCTTTTATTATATAAGTTAATAATTATATAAGTTAGTGTTTTATGTATGCTTTTTGTTACATCAGAATGGTCCTAAACCAGGGATGGATACGACACCATCATCCTAAAGCAAAGGGGACGGCAGAGGGGTGGAAAAATATCAGCTGGTAGTGAGTTCAGGAGTGTTTTTTAGATTATTTATGTAAAATCAACGGAAGTTTGGAAAAATAAAATAAGAGTATTGAAAATTGGGAAAAGTAATTTAGAATCAAAAAGAATTAAATTGGAATTGTTTTAAAATAATTTGGATGATCTAAAAATATTTCCGCCAGTTGGGTTCGAACTCGGGAAGTCATCCTCTGCCGCTAACGCCAGTCTGATGGTAAGTGACTTTAGCCATTTGGCCGTCGTTGCTTCTCCAAGAGGAGCTCTTTAAAAGAAGAGTTCATTTTCCCCTCCCCTTATTATAAGTTGGCGAGAAATACTAACAACAACCATACAACATATATATGAGGAGCCAATCAGAGTCAACTTGTCGGACACTTACGCTGTACGCTGAGGCGCTAGTGTTAGATAACGCTCCACTTTCTTAGGAAACCGAAGCTTAAGTGTCTGATTAACAAGGGAGTAACACAACGAGCTATATTGGCTGCGGTCCGAGTTGCTTTCGCGGAATCCCTCACGCTTTCAGCACCCCTTGGCGAGTTGGCGAAAGCCGGCTGTGTCACCAACTGCGAGAACTGTATCGGGTCAAGTGAGACAAGACGAGACTTTCATATACCCTCTTGCTGCCATCTGTTGACTCATATAGGAATTTTTTTACTATAGTTTGTTTTTCTGTTTTAAATGTTTTGCTTCAGCTACAAATATATATTAAATACATAAAAAAATATGTGTGTGTGTGACACGCCCTAATATCTTAAACAATAAATATGAAATAAAAAAAAACTTTCATTATTTTTTTTCCTTTAAGAATAAATGCGTAAAAAATTTCTGTCCCCTTAACAGCCCAAATTCAAATACTATAATTATATATAGGATATGAGTTAGAAAAAACTTTGTTTCGAAGAAAGCTATTGAAAACAGTCAAAATAAAATATTTTTTTCAATTTAAATTTTGTAATCTAGAACTCAAATGAGTGAAACTAATCAAGAAGTGTATTTGTTTACAAAAAATTACTTTAGTTAAATCTTAATACTTATTATTGATAACTGCTTTTACAAAGTTTATATCTACTACTTGTTGTTTCCCCCAAACAGTGGCGAGATTATATTAAGTAGGTGATCAAAACAAGGCATTTGATTCATAAGAAACTATATTATGAAAATAAAAACACTAGGTTATAAGGGCGAATAACTTTCATAATAAACAACGTAATTGATTTATCCGCCTCCCTCCTCGCAACTTAAACAAATACATACTCGTGAACTTTTTCTATTTGACGAGTTTTAGAGTAAGTGATCATTTTATATTGTAAAAATCATAACGAAACGCAATTGATTGACTAAATTTCAAATAAATGTAAACATACAGTTTGTTTAAATGAGGGGACTTCTTATACCGCCTGCTTCTTATATCAACCAATATTACGAAGTGGTTACAATGGCCATAGATAAAGTAAAACAAAAAGAATCATGTTATATCTTGAATGTCAACATAATAATTATAGAATATCAACAAAAAAAAATCAGACGGAAAATCAGCACTCAGCGAAAAAAAGATGGCGATCTTCTTAACGACTTCGTAGGGTTGCTCGAGAAATTGAGAAGGATTGCCAATTTCCCCAGCTTTCGGTTCTCAAAGCGCTTTATATCGCCAACTCGCCAAGGGGTGCTCAAAACGTGAGGGTTTCCGCGAAAGCATTGTGACGTAATAACTATTAAATCAAGTCCATTTCTATTTTGAACATCTATTTATTTACAAAGACAGGACACTGACACAAAGACGATGAAACACAAAGAATGAATAGGTTCATTCCGACATAGTCTTTCTGCCACCACGTTCCAAGTCAATCTGACGAATTCCCCATCGGGCAGGGTAGACGCGCGTTACAAAATCCCTTTCATAGGGATTATCTGGAGATCTTTGGCTAAGTTGCCACAAGCATCCCGCTTAGTCGTCAATAGCCCGTTGTGTAGCTCCTGCACGACGTTAATTAAAAATACAAATACAGTATATTCCCGATATTCCGCTTTGCAGCTTATCCATGGCCACTTAGTGTCATTGAAAAAAAGTCCAATCAACCAAAATGTTGAAAAAACTTCAATCTCATATAAAAAAAAGGGGTGTAACACAAAAAGCAAAAACAATTAACTGATTTCATTTGTGAATAAGTTAATAATAAAACTTGTAAGTGCAGAAATCTTCTGTATACTATATTCATAATTTTATGCATAGGCTCACTACTGTAAATAAAAACTGTTCAAAAATATCTTGGTGTTGATTTGTGCCCTTTTTAGCCATTTTGCGGATTACCCCCGGAATTCGCTTATTCGCAGTTTCCGCGCCACTCAATTCCGAGGATAATCGAGAGTTTACTGTACTTGTAACTGGTCCACCGTAGCCCAAGGATTTGTAGCAAATAGACTCTTTTAATGAAGTTTCATTTTTTTCAGTTGTGTCGCTTGTACCAATTATCATGATCGGCTTTCTCGAGTTACGAAATTCTTTTTTCCAGGCGTTCTTGAAGCCAGTTCGAAATGGCGGAGCGCCATGTGACCATACCGTTGATGATCCGGAGTCAAGACGACATACAGTTCGTGGAAGATGACAACGACACGATCTCCGAAAACGAACCATCCTCTGGAATAGGACGAGTAGGTAACATTCGACACACCATCGTCCATCAAACGAGTTGTGCGCGAACTTTTTGTTAGAGCTGTATGATTGATTAACGCGTTCGCTGCCAAAGCTGATATGGTGCGTTGATAGTAACTGCCCCGCCTTAGAAATTGGTTTTTCCTAGAAGCCAATACCAGAATACATTGGCGAAAGCTCAGACAACAAATTTGCAATTTCATCATCTGTTAGAGGCTTATTATATTGCATTTTTCTTTTTGCAGGCCCTGCAGAACTATCGTCTCTACAACTCATATTACAATACTTTTTTAATAACTAATTGAGCTATAAATTCGAAATCACATACCTTTACAACTAGCTTTTCTAACCTTAACTCCACGCCAACATCTAACATATAATGCCAATTGAAGCGAATAATAAATGTTAAGGTGCAGTTCTTCCCGCGCGAACGCGTGAGTGGCTACCGAGATATTTCTCCACATCACGCGCTGTCGCGTGATTGGCTCTTTATCATTGATGCTACATCACGCGTTGGAGCGAGATCGACAGCGAAAATGTTAATTTGGTGAAAAATGTATCCACGAGCATCACCTAAAAGATTTGAAAAATACAATGTCAACTTGCAAGATCTGATGGAGGATTTCCATCCAGATCTTTCTTATTTCTAAGTGCTATGTTGCTCTAGAACGACGAGAATTAAAAATACCAAAAAATAATACCATACCCATTTCTAAATGGAGCCGCGGTAGCCCGGTAAAAGAGTAGTGTAACAGATTAGTAACTGAATAACATAACGAGTTCGAACCTCGATCCAAACAAGGGACCGGCTCTTGTTAATCGCGTCATGGGACTGCTGTTTGATCACATGGGTTTTATTGTAGAAGGTCCAACGTAGGACAACGTCATCTGACCATGGTTCAAAATTACGAGGTGTCATCGGATATTTACCTAATAGATCCTGGACGGTCACCAATAGTCCGATGTGTTGTTCCAGTGCGACATAAATTCAACTTCCTACCTACCCATTTTAAAGTGCCCCTTTGGGTTTTCACGTGTCTTATCGAGTTTTAACCATAATGTATTGTCCGGGAATGGTTGGCTCGTTATGGATTTTTTGGCTCAAGGTCCAAAATAAAAGCAATAGAAACGGAATAGGTATAAAAGGGTTTTTAATGTATATGAATCTAAATCAATGTCACAGAAAATTTTAAAGTAGTCTTTTCTTTCAAACGGCCTTTAGTCAATAGTAAAAATTAGTACATATTAAATATATTGGTAAAAAAATACAATTAGATATTTTTAATGCGAGGATGTTAGAATGTTCATAGAAAATATGGACGACATAACTGATAAAAATATAGAAATTTATAGAGTAAAAATTATTGATATGAAGACGGCCCCTTTACCAAAATTTTATGCACACAAAAAATTTTATCGATGATATTCTCTATTAAATGGTATCTGAATTTTCTCTATTATGATAGCGATGCGTGAAAAAATATTTGAATGAGGTTGGTTGTTTTAGGTTGCTTTATTGACGCAAGGTACAGGAATGGACACAAGGCTTCGCAAAAACCTTTTTTTATTTATATTTACTTTATTTTATAGTTGGAGAATGACATGGAAAACTACTGGGAGTATCGTATCTCTTGCAGTAGGAAGCAACATAGCTTTCACCTCATTTGTTTAGCATTAAAACTAATATTTTTAAATAATTACGAATTTTGTTTTAAATTTGCATAATTTTATAAAACTGCAAGGCTACAAATTCTTGCAATATCAATCAAATTATCACACTACCTTCTTCATGGTTTAAAATACTGGACTTCCAAATGTTGTGTTCAATATTTAATGCAGTTGCAATTCTCGCAACAAGTTTCGCTACACATGTTATTTTTGGATCATCCTTTAATACATTACGTTTTACCACTTAAATATATTTTAAAAATTATTGTTCATTAACTAACAAAAATATTTTTGCTAAAAAATTAACATAGAAAATTAATTTTAAATTAGCTTTAAAAATTCACTAATTTAATACCCCTACAATTTTAATCTACTTTGAAATTATTTTCCTAATTTTAAGCTCTTATTTGATATACCATTCTAATTATCTTTATAAAAAATCTATTTCAGAATGAATTGTGTTACTTATTAAGGAAAATAGAACAACTATTAATATTCTATTTTCTTAAGTACAACTTTTTGATAATAGCACTAATCTTTAAAAGCAATATAAAAATACATTTTTTTAAATAAATATGCTGTACAAAATATAATCTTACTCTTCGTTTTTACGCCTTTCATTTCTACTCCCATAAAATTAGGATGGTTTCCCAGGAAAGAAAGCATGGATATACCATCCAATTTAGGTAGATTATCCGACTGACCTTTTGCAAAGCCTTGTTCTACAGTCGTCATTTTTAAAGAAGAAATATGTTTTGTAATAATAATGTAAAGACTATATTCAACACAATTATTTAAAAAATAAATTACTTTACCGTGCTACGGGCTATTCACGACGGTACGGGTTCAATCCCCGAAGGGAAAGATTTGAGGACAGCACCACGTAATTTTGAACCACGGTCTAGTATATGGGAGCACAATAGTATGTGCACTCCCTAGTAATTAACAATAAAGAATCAAAAATAAAAAATAAAAAATGCATACCTAATGTCAGATTTTTTACAGTTATTAATTCTGTTTAAAAGTTTAAAATTCATATTATTCACGGGTAAAAACCATGTATTACTTTCTTCACAATTCAATCATAATTGTAGACACAGGCGCCTCAATCCTATGATAGGACTTTACGCAAGTCCAACTTGATTGGCTAATCGGATCACATGACCTAGATACGTAGTCATGAGAATTCTTCTGTTGGCGATTTATCACTTCCTTTGTGCTTTCTTCTTTTCTTTTCAGACCCATGGCTATGGGTGGGTAGAGGTGGGAGCCGAAAATTGTATCCTTTTATAAAAAAGTTAATAATTATATAAGTTAGTGTTTTATGTATGCTTTTTGTTACATCAGAATGGTCCTAAGCCAGCGGTGGATACGACACAATCATCCTAAAGCAAAGGGGACGGCAGAGGGGCGGAAAAATATCAGTTGGTAGTGAGTTCAGGAGTGGTTCTTAGATTATTTATGTAAAATCAACGGAAGCTTGGAAAAATATAAAAAGGGTATTAAAAATTGGGAAAAGTAAATTAGAATGAAAAGGAATTAAATTGGAATTTTTAAAAAATAATTTGGAGGATCTAAAAACTTTTCCACCAGCTGGGTTCGAACCGCTGCCGACGATAATCTGAATGTGGGTGACTTTAGCCGTTAGGCCATCGTTGCTTCACGAAAACAAGCTCTTTAAAGTATAAGTACCCTTTAATATAAGTTTGCAAGAAATACTACTAACAACAACCATACAACATATATATGAAAATGAGGAGCAAATCAGAGTGAACTTGTCGGACACTTACGCTGTACGCTGAGGCGCTTGTGTATGTATTGTATTTCTACGAAACAACGCGCATATTCAAAATCAAATGGTTACTGCAACAATCAGATTGGCGAGATATCCAAGTGAAGCCAAGCCCGTGAAACTAGCCAATCAAGTTGGACTTGCGTAAGGTACTATCATGAGATTGAGACGCTTCTTTGTAGACACAAACATTTCAAAAACTTTATTCCAGTCCTGAATGTTACGTTGTGTTGTGTAACGTTAACTAACAATTGCCATTGCCTGAATGTTACAGCCGACCAACCGGTATAGTGGTTAAGGTGTTAGCCTCTAGATCGGAAGGTTCCCGGTTCGAATCCGGGTCCGGGCATGGATGTTTGTAAACGTATGGTGTAGAGGCGGCTGGTGCACCTTAAATCTGTCGTGGCCGAAAGTCCTCACGTTGGGTTGGCGTGGATGTTTGGAGAGTGGGGTGCCAGCTCAGGTGTTGCTTCGTCATCTGACTGTGGTTCAAAATTACGAGGCGTTGTCCTCGTATCTTTCCCTTAAGGGAATGATCCCGGACCGTCGTCAATAGCCCGTTGTGTTGCTCTAGTACGACGCTAACTAAAATTACCAATTACATTCTAACTCGCCCTGTGGAAGTTTGGAAAGGGAGGTGTTAGCTCGGGTGTTGACCTTGTCATCTGATGGAGGTTCAATATTACGGAATGTCCTCGGGAGGTTCAGTATTACAGGATGTCTCCGGAATTGTCGTCTGACCGTGGTGTTGTCTTCGGATCTTTCCCTTAAGGGATTGATCCCGGACCGTTGTCAATAGCCCGTTGTGTTGCACTCTGTGATGTAATTCTAATACCTACCTACCTTCCTACCGGAATTGATCCCGGAATTTCGTCAATAGCCTGTTGGGCTTCACAGCTACGTTAATGTAACTACCCCTTGAATGTTACAGTTAATTTTAAAATCTCCTCCCCTTGAATACTGGTAATTGATAATTATTAGTTAACGTCGTACTAGAGCAACACAACGGGCTATTGACAACGGTCCGGGTAATGGTAATGGTAATTTTTAGTTAACGTCGTACTAGAGCAACACAATGGGCTATTGACAACGGTCCGGGATCAGTCCCTTAAGGGAAAGATTCGAGGACAATACTTCGTAATTTTGAACCATGGTCAGATGACGAGGCAATACCTGAGCTGGCACCCCACTTTCCAAAATTCCACACCAATCCAACGTGAGGACTTTAGGACACGACAGATTTAAGATGCACCAGCCGCCTTTACACCATACGCTTACAAACATCCATTCCCGAACTCGGATTCGAACCAGGAACCTTCCGATCTAGAGACTAACACTTTAACCACTATACCGGTTGGTCGGCCCCTTGAATACTGTGTCAGGGCCGATCCTAGGGTGTCGGCCGCCCGCGTGCAAAGGCCTAATGTGCCGCCCCTTCTAGAGAATTTTTCATATTTTGACTAATACTTAACGTTGACGTTATAAACTCATCTACCTGTGTAAGAGTAAAAAGTAGAGCATTAATAAAAATGCAAATAAAATTTGAAATGCAAAACTTTATTTTTTTGGCCAGTTAATAGGTTATAATAGCGACAAAATACTTTTAAAATAACAAACAAGCAAAAACATTACCTTTGAAATAAAAATAGACATTTTATAATTAGAAATGCAAAACAACAGTATTTACTCAGAAAATATAATCTAATAAAAAAAAAGTACTAAAGCATAAATCTAATGAAAGGAAAAGTATATATATATATATATAAATCAGTCCTTCTATAAAAACTACCTAACTATAAAATAACTTTTCTGGATTTCTGAGAAGCAAATTTCTCAATAATTTCGTTGAAATCAATTTTTTCAGAGATTTCGGATTCAATAGAGATGATGGCCAAATCTGAAAGTCTTTCTTGTGTCATATTATTTCTCAAATAATTTTTAATTTACTGAAACTTCTTTCACCTAAAGCCACAGAAACGGGTAAGGTTAAAAAAATTCTTATTGCTAGAGCAAAATTTGGAAAACAGTGAATGAGACTATTTTTTACTATAATTTCTAATACCTCAATTGGCTGTTTTTTACCTGGAAAAATATCTTTGAATGAAATTATTTCATTAAAGAGATATATTCTGTCTATATCTTTCACAATACTTCCTTCCTCCTGTACCTGTAACTTAATATCTAAGTCCATACAGGCTTTCATGAGATCAGCATTAGAAAAGTTGTGACAATCATACAGAAAGCTGAATATTGAATGGCACTCAGATAATAAGGTAAATCTTTTATTTACCGAAGAGATCGCGTGATAAAGAATTGCAAAATAGAAAACAGTCTTGAATTGCTGTAATTGATTTGAAACTGGTTCATCACTGCCCTCGTAATCAAATAAACGGACCTTTTTCCTGAGCTTCGAGATAGGAAATTCGGGATCAATACCTAAATCTCTAGCAAGTGTTGTTGATGAATCGACAAATATTTTAAAATTATCGCCTGATCTTTGGGAAACTAAATATTTTTAAAGATTATCTAAGCCTTCAATGCATTTCGCGATGTTTAATTTAGGATTTTGATGCATTTTACTCAATAATAATTCTTGATAATAAATCATGCCAAATTAAAATTGAACACAAAAATTTAAATGTTTCAAGACTTTTAATTATTGATTCAACACCCATTTTTCTTTTCGTGTCTCCGGTGGTATCTTCAATTAAGGCATTTAATGCGGTAATAATGTTTTAGAGGTCTAATAGCATTGATACGACTTTCCCACCTTGTTTCGCTTAACGGTTTTAAAGTTAGACTTTTCACGTGTTTTTTTAGTAAATCCCATCGATATGGGGACGCAGAAAAGTAATTATATTCCTCTTGTACCATATCAAAAAACCAGAAATTTCACCACTGGAGCTGGCAGCGTCTTTAACGACGAGATTTATTGTATGAGCCGCACACGGCACGTATAATGCTCTAGGATTGATATTGAGAATCCGTTTATGAAGCCCTATATTTTCCCCCTTTCATGTTCGATCCAATGTCGTAGCCCTGACCCCGTATATCTTTAACTTTGAGCTGCAGACTAGGTAATAGCTTCTCTAATAGAAAATTGCACAGACCTTCTCCAGCAGTATTAGTTACTGGAAAAAAATCCTAGAAAAAATTCAAAAATATTTACCTTACCATCAGTAGTGTTCACACATCTAATTACAAACGTTATTTGTTTTGTGTGGCTAATATCTGGTGTAGAGTCGAGAATTACAGTGTAATATTTTTTTTTTGACAATGCGTGTTATCTCGTTACAAATAGGTTCGGCTAAAATATTAATTATTTCATTTTGAAAATGCTGCATTAAGTAGAGTGGAATACGTGTTTTGTTACCTTTGTATTTACTGACATTATTAAGGTGTTCTGAAATAACTGCATCAAATTTGGCCAACATCTCCACTGCCTTTAAAAAATTACCATTATCTCTATGATACAACTTCGTACTAGTTCCTCTGAATGCCAAATTTTGACTGGCTAAAAATTGTACTACAGCAATTATTCTTTCAATGATGGCGCGCCATCGCTTTTTCTCTCGATTGTGAACATTTTGTTGTTCCGCGTCAATAGAACAATTTTTTTCCAGCCTCGTCTTTATTTCGCACCACAAAAATATGCCCTTTGGTTATTTTTTTATATAAGAATTTAAAATTTTGGTATCCTTTTCTATGCCGTATTGCCGGCTCTGCCACGAATTTTGCTATCAAATGAAGAATGTGTGTAAAGAGTAGACATTAATGGACAATGGACCAACACACTGTGCACTAACATTCTATTTTTCTTAAACTATGCTATGCTATCGGGAAATCGGGACTTATTTTGGATTTTTTAATAACTATTTAAATTTCAGCATATTTATTCGACTTAATATGTTTCAAAACATTGTGCTTGATTTATAGAACTTTATGCGGCCTGCGGCCGCCCCTTGTTTCGGCCGCCCGCGTGCGGTGCACGCGCTGCACACCTGCTAGGATCGGCCCTGTACTGTGTATGAAACTTCAAATGTTATTGCGAATACAATGCAGGCATTTAACTTACAGAATTCTTCGAGTGGAGCTGAAGGCAATATCTACACCGAAATACCTCCCAGACAAAGGAAGATGGGATTCTTGGACATTCCGAGGTTTGGCAAATCGCCTTCCAGGTCCAATTCCACAGAAGACTCGTCGACACACCCGAGTCCCACGTTAGAGAGGAAAAGCAGGTAAAATCTTTCTCTACCATCTTTAAATCTTGACAAGGGATGCACAAACAAGTTTAGCTCAGGTGTTGCCTCGTCATCTGATCGTTGTTCTGAATGACGAGGTGTCCTCAAATCTTTCCCCTCGGGGATTCTTCCCGGACCGTCACCAATACCCCGCTGTGTTAATCCAGTGTGACGTCAACTCAAAATACCATACTATTGCACAGACTTGTCTAGACCAAAGCCCACAGACTCACTGTGACTTATGGGTTAGTTGGGTTTAATGGCACAAGTGTTCAAAAAACTTTTGGGAAGGTCGTCAAAAAACATGAAAGTTATACATCATACTTATTTATTTTGCTTACGTGTTTAAGATATATTATTACAAGAAAGATACGTCACCTGACCGTGGTTCAAAATTACGAGGTGTTGTCCTCGGATCTTTCCCTTAAGGGACTGACATTACAAGAAAGATAACAAAAAGTAATAAAGAATTTAATTTGATTGACATTGGATTGACAAAACAATTCTTTTAATACACTGCTGGCCACCGTAAATGCAACACCCTGAAGGAAGCATGCAAATAATATGAAATTTACAACATGCATTAGCGGAGGTGAGATATGCAAATGATTATATTTTCAGCGCAGACGCATATCACGCGCTTCTGTGGCGCCATTTCAAAGCGCTATTTAAGGCTTGGAGATTTCGACGATTTCAAATACGGCAATTGTGTTTTTCTTGCGGTTTAAAAAAAAAAAAACGATCAATTATGCTTCGTAGAAAACAGCGATCATCTTTTGATCAAGTATCCGAGTTCGACAGAGGAAGGATAGTGGCCTACCGAGATTGTGGATTATCTTTCAGGGAAATCGGTAGTCGTGTTGGACGAAACCAAACAACTGTAATGAGGATATGTGATCGTTGGATGCAGGAGGGTACGACGGACTTGGTGTGCGACCACACGTGGCACGCATTGTTCAAGGGTTCTTCGTCAATCGCCAGATTGAAATGCTTCCCTGGCCAGCTCGCTCTCCGGATCTTTCGCCGATAGAAAACATGTGGTCCATGGTTGCTCAACGATTGACCCAAATTACATCCCCAGCTGCCACACCAGATCAACTTTGGCAACGTGTGGAAGCTGCTTGGTCTGCTGTACCCCAAGAACACATCCAAAGTCTCTTTGAATCAATGCCGAGGCGTGTGGCAGCGGTGATCTCCAACAATAGCAGCTACTCTGACTACTGATTTTGGCAGGAACCACACTTCACAGAAGTCTATAAATTTAATCATTTGATACTTGGTCAACATGTTATCTACAAAATAAATTGTGTTGTGATATCTCTTGTCTTTCTTGGTGTTGCAATTTGGGGGGCCAGCAGTGTATTTGGTTCCATTTTTGTAGTCGCTAAGATCAAAATTGATTCAAGCGGTTCCTATTTTTCGATTTGTTGATATTCAAGATTCAAATGGCTAGTTCACAGTGTGACGTCTGGGGAAAAGACGATTCCAACCCCCGAATTATCGTGGGCCTTTCACAAGAGGGTAGCAGACAACCCCTCAAATACAAAGAACACGTGTGTTACAGTCGGTTCCGATTTCTTGCCCCTGGCACCTGGGGACTCACACGTGTTTAGTTGACATCTCTACGAGTGTAGCAGGTGTCATTGGAAAACACCCGATAACATTCCAAGCTCCCCCGAAAAACGCAAAGGGAGACGAGAGTCAGAAGCCACGGGAGAAAGCGGTGGGCGATAGAGCTCTCGAGACAGCTAGACTGTGAGGTTAAACACCGATAAAAAAAATTAACTGTGAAGAGAAACGTGTTTTTCATGAACAGTCGTTCATCGATGGTGCATTGTAAATAGTCGTGTAGATAGTTCTATTTGTAAATTGAAACATTGTAAGCGTAATAAAAAACTTAAAAAGGTAATCAGCTTAGTCCAACTCCGTTGTATTGCTGTGGTGCCCAAAACGTCACAACAGGCATGCGTTGACGCAAAGAGGCTTGCCCGTTTTAATGTATTGTCCAGCAACTATTTACAATCAACGCGATATAAGCTTAAATTGTTATTATTAAAGTTATTTCACAGGTTCTCATCTTTTTGTATATCAATGAGTTCACGCCGGGCTGGTTTGAGTGCGTTTTCAGGCAAAATGGCCGCTAAATAAATCTAGCAACGTTTCCACTTTTTGAAAATCTGAAAAACAATCTTTGAAATTACATAGTGAGATGGGCTGCTAGCAAATCAACGGAGGCCTGCGGTATGTGCATCCCTGTCTAAGGCCGCGTTTACACCAGAGTTGCAATTATTTATTCCCTCTTTTTGCGTCTAAGACGTTTTAAGACTTCTTTTGGTGATCCCTTTTCAACTTCAGTGTAAACGCTTTGTCGACAGTACAAAGGGGCGAAAACACTTCTCATTCCTTTGTAGAGAACAGTGATCATCAGGGCTCGAAACAAGAATTTGAATCTGGCAACAAATATTGCTGTGAGCTTTCATAAGCTGGAAGCAAAAACTACACAGTCCAGTCACATTAATGTGACCACCACCTACTTTCGACGTCAACTTGAAATAACCAATCACAAAAGGCAGGTGGCAGCACATTGCAGTGGAGTGTATATAAAGGATGTCCTAGGGCATCGGAAAGCATTTCAATCGTTGGTGTAATGCAGAAACGTGGCGATTTATCCGACGTTCAAAAGGGCATGATTATTGGCTTTCGGGCCAAGGGTGGCCGGAAACGGCTAATTTTGTGAACTGCTCGCGTGCCGCCGTGGTAAAAGTATACCGTGCATGACAAAATGGCACTATCCAAAATCATCGGTGTGGCACATGTGATGCACCACGGCCTATAGATGACAGAGGGGAACGAAGGCTACGGAGATGCGTTCGAGCGAATAGACGTGCAACTGTTGAGCAACTGACCGCCCAGATGAACCAAGGGGCTACCAAGAGTGTATCCTCAACAACGATTCAGGGAACGTTGCTGCGGATGTGCCTCCGCAGCAGACGCCTGGTTAATGCACACCAATGCTGACTGCTGTTCATCGGCGACGAAGGCTGGAATTTGCACGCCAGTACCGCAACTGGGCGTCCACAGAGTGGCGACAGGTGGCTTTTTCCGATGGATCACGTTTTATGCTCCATCGGACAGATGGACGTTGGCGTATACGGCGTGAAACGTCTGAAACAATTGCTGCAACAATTGCCGGAAGGATCCAGGCTGGAGGAGGGAGCATAATGGTTTGGGGAATGTTTTCCTGGCATTCACTGGGTGCACTCATCATCAGAAACCTAATTGACTCTCTTTCTGCACGTCTCGCAGCGGTCCGCTCTGCCAAAGATGGTTATTCTGGCTTTTGA
This sequence comes from Metellina segmentata, assembly GCA_947359465.1. Lineage (NCBI taxonomy): Eukaryota > Metazoa > Arthropoda > Arachnida > Araneae > Tetragnathidae > Metellina > Metellina segmentata. The sequence continues at coordinate 45,583,830 of OX375883.1, forward strand.
CAGGTGGTCACATTAATGTGACTGGATTGTGTATTCAGCTCATGGCAAAACCTAAAATTTTCGTAATAGTGGTAAACTGGCAGTTGCAAATTTTTCTCTGAACTTTAAAAGAATTGAATGAATAATGGCAATGAGAAGAAGAAAAAAATACTTCACTTGTCTTGTATGTTTTCTGCAATTTCCTATAAAACCCTAAAATATATGAGGTAAAAAAAAACTCAAAGAATAATATATTATAGACACACGTTTATTTCCTTATTATCAAGTTTACGGAAGGCATCAGTCAATAATAATTAGGCTAGAGAAAATTGCAATTGTTTCATAACTAAATAGCTGAAAGCAAGGTCTGCGATCACATGCACGAAACCACTTCTGAACTGCTCGATCAGCCTTAAAATCTGAAAACGAAGGACCATACGCACATTAAGGCACATAGTTTTCTTTCTATTATAAAACAAAAATGTTCGTTCTTTTTCAGTTTTTCTCGCTTTGTGATTGGTAGATAGCGAGTCACGAGGTAGCGATTCTTGTGGTTCAACGGGGCTAATGAATTTGGAGCACGCGCATATGATAAACAGTAATATTTTTTAATTAATTAATTGATAAAATTTGAGAGTACGGGCTAGAAAGTTTGCAATGTTTTCAGAAGAGAGAAATTTTTGGTCGCCGTTTCCATAGCAACAGTCGAATATGAAAATCTTAAAAAGTACTATTACAACACGGATCAGTTAAAACATTTAAAATTATGATGAGATTTCCTCTGAATTTTAGCAATACGTTATTTATTTAACAATTTCATTTTTTATGTGGAAATGAGATGTTTTTTGTTCTTGACATTTAAAAATCATTTTGTTTTTATTTACCGTATATTTCCGTGAATAGGCCCATAATTTTTGGAACGTTTTCTAAAGCTAAATTACGGGAGTCGGCTTATATACAAATCCGCTAATCTCGCAAAAAAGTAGGTAATTTTCCGTTACTCTGGCGCATGTGATAGATATCGCAATGGTAAGGGAAGGGAACCTTCAATTAAAGTCGTAATCCGGAATCAATCCAGCAGCGATCCAAATGGGGATGGATTGTGAAGCAATCCCCTCCCCCTCATTGTTGAAAAGTATAGTTCTTTAAGCGAACTAAATATGATTGCGTAGCAATCATCGGGGTTGGACGAACAATAACGAGCAGTGGGAGGAGCTTCCTAGTTTCTTAAAAAAAAAATTTTTAACAGCTATTATTTGAAAGAAAAATAATAAAACATTCGGTTTCAAACAATCACAGCAAACCGTTGATCGTCGCGGCGATTTAAGCTAAGCTCACGGCATTTGCCGTGGTTGCCGCGACTTATTTCGAGTCCTGTTGATCACCCTTTGCCCTTTGCGTTAAAAACAAAATACTAGCGACGAGGGCAAAATGTCACAGAGAGCGAACAAAAGACTGCTTGAGCCACGCAGGGGGCAGAAGGAGCGGGTAATTGTCGGTAACTATGGTCTGTAACACCGAAAAGGGACGATAAATGAGAGCATATTCACTCCAAATTTCGTCACAGAGAAATACTTTCCCAAATTTTTGCAGTCCTTTGATCTTTACCCGACTCCTGGTGGAAAAGAAAATTGAGTTGCAAACACGCTAAATCGCCACCCCGATACGAGATCTTGGCGATAAAATTAGTGTCGTTTCTTGGAATGTCTTCGATGTTTGGAGGGGGACGTGTTTGCAACTCTGGTGTAAACGCGGCTTAAGATACGATATAGTAACTTATTAACTAACGATACAGTTAAATAACAATAGGACACAGTAACAGTTAACGAACTGTTAATGACAAATGATTGCTGATTTGGCTGTGGGTTTCTTGTCTCACAAACCCTTGGAGAGTAAACTGTCGTTGAGTACAAGAAGTAACAAACTCATTTGCCTCAAGAATCCCCTATACAAAATGGACTAAATCTTGTTGCTATGGTATCAGGCAGGGGTACAGACTTTCTATCTGGAGCAGGTTCTCGTAGTAGACGGACAGCATAGGTTTATGACGCCTCCAAAAACGGACAAACTGCGCCAGAAACATTGGTTAAGATAGGATTGGCTTGGGTTTCAAGGCTCGAGAGTCACATTTGGTCAAGCTGGGCGAAACACTGCTTACTTATTGAAGTAAAAACAGCAGAGATAAAAACGCCATTCGGATAAGGATTGGTTTGGATATTGTAGTTTTATGGCGCAAGGTCCAAAGTGGACAGTCATTAAATTTGAAAAAAATTGGATGAGATTTAAGTTACTAATCGATCGTAAAGCCATTCGGATTAAAGTTAGAACAAAAACACAATGCGTCGACAAAAAAAAACAGTAACAAAATTTAAGCGTCGCAATAAAATATGAATAAATGCTTGAAAAAATTGAAATGATGCTCAACAACACTAAACTAATAGCAGAGTTAAAAAACGGGGATCAACAGCCAAAAACAACAGTTGAAGCAAACCAGTTATCAACATGAATATTCGATGTATGTTTTTATAAATATAAAAATAAAATCAGTAACTCCATTATTTAAATACTTCAAATTAATATAAACTTTGTATTCTCAAATTTAGTAATAAATCATAGCTGAACAGTTTTTATTCCTCTGACATCCTATTCTTTTTGATCAATTCCCTGAGCCGTGTGCTCCCAAAAAGTTCATGGAACCCTTATAACAAGCTCCATTTTATACAACAGGAAACAAGGTAAATGCGATCATTATAGGATTTGTTGTAGGATTATAGGATTGATGCTTACGAATTGATTCAGTAACATTTTTTGTAGTTTTTATCATAATGTTACACACCATATACAACTTCAATCTCTTGATGGAAATGTCAAGATGTCCTACTTAAGTTCTTGAAATTTATGGAAATTGTCCTTTTCCAGTTGGCGTAAGAAGAGTAACCACGACTATGAAAAAATATCTGGTAAGTTTTCTCGTTCTTTTCAAGATAATGGATACGAATTATGAATTTTACTCATTTCTTACCTGTTATTATTAACTACTTTTTGCTTGTCCTCTTTGTCAATGATTTACCCGATTTTGAATCTATTTCTGAGTCTTTTGTTTGATTTAAACTTGAAATGGTTGGTTGGTTTTAACGAGGCAAGGTCCAGAACCACATAAGAGTTATTGATTGCAAGTTGATGATTTATTTGTTAGACTTATATATATAATGGGTTCATTCAGTGACAACCTTCGCCAAACATATTGTAGCGAAACTTATTCACTTCGTCTGAAAATCGAGGCTCAGTCGGTATTGCACCTTACGGCAAATCGGAAGGTACGGAGTTCCAATCCCACTAGAGGCAAGTGGCCTAAAAGTAGATTTCATTTTAAAGTTTCCTTTCTGTTTGTTTCTCACTTCTTCAGTAATATACTTATGTTAATTTCTAGAACTTTCGAATTCTCGAATGTTCGATTCATTTTCGGAAAAGGTATAAAAGGAGATGTATCACTCAGTTCAAGTAAATAATAAAGTCTCGAGTTGAGATCAGTAATCTTTGTCCTCGCTTACCTTTTGCAAATATACACGAAGAGGTTAGCTTACCTATAATAAATCTACACGACAATATTTTGAGTTGATAAATCAGTTGAATTTACGCCACATCGACAATGCTAAAACATCGATGTTAAACAAACATCGACTTCAATAAAACGATGGTAAATGCATCAATGTTTTTATAAAACATCGACATCGATGTCGCATCCCTACGTGGAACACAGGTTGTGATGAGGACGTGGTCAATTTCTTCGACTTTACAAGTAGTCTCGGAATTCATCTGATGTAAATACAGGTACTCTATCAGAAATAATTCTGCTAGGATATCCGAATGTGGTCTTTTTTTGTGGCCGAAGTTAAGTTTGTCTATAGCGTCGTGAGCCGAAGTAGACTTACCGGGATGAAGCCAGACAAATTTGGTGAACGCATCGAAGATAATGAAAATGTGTTGGTATTTTTTGTTATTTGATGGGAGTGGACCAAGAAAATCATAACTATCACTTCTTAAGGGTGCTTTTCCTGTAGGAACTAGGGATGCGACATCGATGTCGATGTTTTCAAAACATCGATGTTTTCTAAAAAACATCGATGTATTTAACATCGATGTATTAGGGTCGATGTTTTCGAAACATCGATGTTTATACTCGATGTTTTTACGTTGTCGACGTTTTATTTTTAAATGAAAAAAGTACCGTTATAAAAATTTAAAAAATAACCAAGTAGCATAATTTTTATAATCAGCAAATTGAACATACTTTTAGACCAAAGTGAACAAGGGTGAAGGGTCTGAAAGTAGAAATGCGACATCGATGTCGATGTTTTCAAAACATAGATGTTTTATAAAAAAACATCGGTGTATTGGAGCCGATGTCGCATCACTAGTTGCTAAACCAGTTTTAAGAAATGGAGGAAAAAGTTTTAATACACTGAATTTTAAAAACATCGATAGTTTGGGGGCGATGCATTATCAACATTGATGTTTTAATTTTAAACATCGTTGTTTCAAAACATCGATGTTTAGCTGTCGATGTCGCATCATTAAGTTGTAAGAAATGAGAAAAAAAGTTTAAATACACTGAATTTTAAAAACATCGATGTTTCAAAACATCGATGTTTTTGGGTCGACGTATTATCAACATCGATGTTTCAATTTTTAATATCGATGTTTCAAAACATCGATGTTTTTCTGTCGATGTCGCATCCCTAGTAGGAACAGGATTTCAGAAACCTTCATTTTTTCCACGTTTTCTATCACAGAGAATACACTTGACAATAACGTTTTCAACTTGTATCCTTAAGTGGGGAATGTGATAGTCGCATTTATCTATACTTGAGGTTGTGAATGCAGCAAAATGACCATTTTTTGTGAATTTCGCGAATGATCTCAGATTGCATTGCGTTATGTACAAAAAAAATTCTCCCATGTTTTCATGCTTAAAAAGTACTTTTTGTTTGAGGAAATAGTCGCCTTCGTCATTCTTCTCACACAGCGTCATGAGTGTTGTGATGTATTCGTCACGAGCTTGTGGCGGCGTGTGTATCGTAATCGTACGCAAATTTAAGCCGCTTCAGTTTCCGATCGGCAGGTGTCGTGATGTTCAAGTCTAAAGTATCTATATATATAATTCTCTTACGTGGCACGCAAAAAAGACGTTATTTGTAATCGCGTTTTGGCAACACTGTACGATTGTTTTGTTTATCGCGAAGTCTCGCGCATCGATTGAATTTATAGCGTTATGGGATGAAATTTTATTGAAAAAAAAAAGGAAATTTCAATGAGCTGTTGCAGTTAGTTTATAATAAAAATCAAAGAAAGCGGTGGATCTTTTCAGGGCCTTTTAAAAAACGGTCCTTTTCAGGGCCAATAATTATAGTTCAACAAGACGCTTGCTTGCACTACAACTTTCGGCAACAAACTCAATGAAAAAGTGTGGGTCGTTTGAGTGCTGTGAAAATGTACACACAAACAACATGTTGGGTATTCAATTTCCAAAGCAACGCTCACATTTCGAGTCAAAATTTGCACAAAGTTTTCATTTGAATTCTGATTTTAGAGATACTGTATATATTTGTTCTGTAATACAGCAAATTTAGATTTGAAAAACATTTTTTTGGTAACATATTTTGTAAACAATCCCTTCTGCTAGGACACATGTCTTCATTGAGGCGAGCAAAGCGAGCATAGGTTCGCGCAGCGAAGCAATCCTCCGGGGGTTGGCGAGCGTTAACGAGCAGGGGGCAGGCCCCCTAGTAAATACTATGTCTTTAGATCTCTATTCACTGATTTCACTTATTTCTTAGCGTCAGAGATTGACGTGCAAGATCAACCCTGTTCAGTTTTTTGTTCTTAAAGACACAGTTCACGCTTTGATTTTGAATGTTTCATTTTAATTTGATGTCATCATGTTATACAGTGTGTCCTAAAAATTCCCGTACTGACGATTTGTGTATTTATTATACAAAAACAACAAACTTTAAAACAATTATTTTTATGCCAATGGTAAAAAGCACTTTTAACCTAACGCAGGAAAAAATTAGAACTTACGTTTATAATAAATGCTCAAAATTTCCACCCTTTTCTTGGAGGCAAAACTGAAGTCGTTGGCGCATATTTTTAAAAACGCGTTTCTAGATGCTGGGAGTGACTTCTTGTATCCTTTGAGGAATGGCAATTTTCACATCACCTATTGTTTGGAGATTATCTTCATTAACTTTGTTCTTTGTTAAATATCTCCACAGAAAAAAGTCAGGGATGGTCAGATCAGGGGAACGAGGTGGCAAAAGGTTTCTTGAGATGAGTCGATCGCAATACCAAAATGCAATAATAAAGCCGCTTCTTATTGTCCGGCGGTTAGCTATAGTAACATTTTTGCACGATAAGCACGAAAATGCAAAGCTTTTAAAGCCTTATGTATCGATCCCTGTGGGTTGCGACAAACGCCTCACGGATTGATGACGGGATTGAAATATCATTCGTTGAGTTTCTTGCACAAAGTTTGGTCTAACGACTTTCGGTCTTCCACTCCTGTATTTTGTGTTCCACCGAACCTGTCAGGAAATCGCCGAACGAGTTGATATTGCATATCATTACTCGGTATTGCTTCATTTGGCTATTTATGTAGCCAAAATTCTTTACATCTTTCATATTATTTACATTCAAAATAAGTGTTAAACAGCGCAATTCTCTGGATGCGTGATAAACTCATCTTGCAATGAAGAACAAAATGACGTGGAACTTTATTATCGCACAACTATGGCTTGGTCTATAGCAAGAACTTTGAGTTCATAGCTGGAATGTTTGTCTTCTTAAAATGTGGTTTTTCTGCTAATGTAATGTATTGAGCAGCGGCATTTTGTACATTCACATGTTGCATTTGTTTGGCTGGTCGATGGACATTATCACAGTTGAAATCTTCTAGGAAAACAGCCCAACGAGCTATTTTAGGAGAACTATCTGTCTTTGACATGGTCATTTGAAAAGCGGAACAGTCTAAATATTTCAAACTTGTTTCCAAGCAAGTAATGGCGACATTTTTTAAGGGCTTGGACTATAGCAAGAGCTTTGAGTTCATAACTAGAATATTTTTCTTCTTAAAATGTGGTTTTTCTGCTCATGTAATGTAAAGAGTAGAATAGTCCATCAGTATCCTTTTGTAACAAAATTGATTCGTAACTTTTTTAGCTAGAATCGCAATACAATTGTAGGGTTGAACCTTGTTGATAAAGATTCAGAACATGTTCTGCTGACAAGGCTTGCTTCACGGCAAAAAAAAAAGCACGTTGTTGGTCTGGACCAAAATGAAATTGGGTACCATCTCGTAAAAGATCACTAAGGGGTCTTGCAATTAAAGCATAGTTCTTTATGAATTTATGAAAATACCCAGTATGACCCAAGAAGGATTGTATCTGTTTGGGAGTTGTTGGATGTGGAAATTTCGAAACCGCGTCTGTTTTTTCTGAGGAAGGGCAAATTATTCCATTTTCAATTAAGTGTCCAAAAAATGGAATGTTACGTTATAAAAAGGAGCTTTTTTCATATTGAATTCCAATCCATTCTGCGATGCAATTTTAGAAACGTATTTGAGTGTCGATGAGCTGTGTCCCACTAAAAATTGTGACAACCGTTTAACTTCTGAAATCGTTCTCTCCACCTTAGCGGAAGTTGCACGTCGCCTCGCGAATGTTCACGTGACTCGTCACCGGAAGGCCTTTGTGTTTCTAATTGATGAGTCAGTCGGAGGGGTGAGATAACTTACAAGACATCTGCCCATGAATTACAACGAAGAACTTGCACCAGTGAGGAAAATGCTCATTTCTGTGTTTTATTAATAGTTTGATCGTCAAAATGTTCAAAAACGACAATTAAAACCCATAAAATGGACTTAATTAAAATTTCATGTTTTAAATTACCGAAAAGTACGTCAAAAGCACGTGACCTCTAAACGCTACGTGACGTCATTGTGCACCACGATGTTATGTTTACGTTGTCTAGCGCATTGAAATTTCATATTGCTTGCTCTTAATTTTTGTTAAATCAATAAAAATTAAAAAAAAATTCTTGCTACTAGGGGCTCCGCCCCCTGCTCGCTATCGCTCGTCAACCCCCGATGATTGCTACTCAAACAGATTTAGTACGCTTAGCGAACTATACTTTTCAACAATGAGGGGTAGGGGATTGCTTCACAGTCCATCCCCATATGGATCGCTGCTGGATTGATCCCGGACCTCTAGTACGACATTAATTGAAGGTTCCCTTCCGATTGCGATATTCAACCCATGCGCCCGAGTAACGGAAAATTGGCTACTTTTTTTGCGAGATTAGCGGGTCGTATATAAGCCGACTTAGCTTTAGCTTTAGAAAACGTTCCAAAACTTCTCCGTTTATTCACGGAAATATACGGTAAATAAAAACAAAATACCTTTTTAAATGTCAAGAACGAAACATCTCATTTCAAAATAAGAAAGGAAATTGTTAAATAAACAACAATTGCTAAATTCAGAGGAAATCTCATCATAATTGTAAATGTTTTAGCTGATCCGTGTTGTAATAGTACTTTTTAAGATTTTCGTATTCGATTGTTGGTATGGAAACGGCGACCAAATTGGTCGGTACTTCTGAAAACATTGCAAACTTTCTAGCGCATAGTCTGAAATTTCATGAATTAATTAATTAAAAAATATAACTGTTTTTATCGCGTCTGCGCGTGCTCCAAATTCATTAGCTCGTTGAACCACAAGACTCGCTATCTACCAATCACAAAGCGAATAAACCTGACTAAAACTGAACCACCTTAAAAGATTGAAAAAAATTTTCTTTTATAATAGAAAAATTTCAACGCCGCTATAAAAGTAAACAAACCGCCACAGTGCATAGTGACGTCACAAGAAGCGGCGTAGGAAAACTAGCGTTTTTAAAATGAAGGAAATAGTGCGAACTTTAAATTTTTTTTATTTTACCTTTTCGGGCTATAAAACTAAAAAGGAAAGATACTTTCCATCATATTTTTTCATTTTCTATATTATAAAAATAGAAACAAGAAACGTGCAAGTTCCTCATTGGGTGGCTCTCTCTCCTAGTAACAGACAACAATGAATGAAACGAGTGCGCCCAACACGAAGGCAAGTCAATATGACATCACTCCTTGTCTGTCACGGAGCCATTGTAGTTCGTTTGGAAGACCAACGAACTAGCAACCGGGGGGTTACGAGTTCGAATCCCACCAGAGACCGCCGTGTTCAAAGGAGGCGAGTGCATGTTAAATCTGTCGTGGCTTCAAACGTACTCACGTTGGCGTGGTGTGGAAGTTTGGAGACTGGTGTGGCAGCTCAGATGTTGCCTCGTCATCTGAGCGTGGATCAAGATTACGTTGTGTTATCCTCGTATCTTTCCTTTAGGGGATTGATCCCGACTGGCACCAATAGCCCGCTGTGTTGTTCCAGTACGACGCTAATTAACGTTGTCTGTCATAAGGAATGGTGATTTGGTAATTTTTAATCAGCGTCGTAATAGAGCAACACAACGGGCTATTGACGACGGTCCGGGATCAATTTCTTAAGGGAAAGATCCGAGGAAAGCACCTCGTAATTTTGAACCACGTCACAAGGAATGATTTGTGATCCTGAGCACCTTGATAAAAAATATTTCATAATTTTATTTTAGCAGTTACAACATTACATACGTTTACTTAATAGTATTTTTCTCTTATGCGTGACTTTTTTCTTTTCAGTTACTTCCAACACGTCGAAGAAGAGCACCGTAGAAAGAATCGCAGAAAGCACGTTCTTCAGGCGACGTGTGGACACGTCCGTCGAAACCAAGAAAGGGGATCCTAGGAGTGAGGAGGAGGAACATTTTCTGGAGGCAGTAAGTGGTATTCAGCAGGGTCTTGTGTTGCTCCACTACGACGTTAATTAAAATACCCACCTACCATTCAGCAGTGTCTTGATATTTACTAACGGCCGCAGTAGCACGGTTGGAAGAAAAACGGACTCGTAACCGGAGGGTTGTGAGTTCGAAACTAACCAAAGACCGTCGTGTACAAACTGGTGCTCGTTAAATCTGTCCTGGCCTTAAATGTCCTCACGCTGGCATGGTTTGGAAGTTTGGAGAGTGAGATGCCGGCTTAGGTGTTGCCTCGTCATCCGACCGTGGTTCAAAACTACGTGGTGTTGTCCTCGGTTCTTTCCCTTAAGGGATTGATCCCGGACCGTCATCAATAGCCCGTTGTGTTGCTCTAGTACGACGTTTATTACAAATTACCAATCACCGGATCGTCGCCAATAACCCGCTGTGTTGCTCCAGTGTGACGTTAATTAGCTTAGGTGTTGCCTCGTCATCTGACCGTGGTTCAATATTACGTGGTGTCGTTGTACTTGGATCTTTATCTTAGAGGATTAATCCCGGACGCATATTACCAACCTTTACCTGGAATAGAAGACATGGGGAAATTTTAAGCCCGCTGATTCGCTGCTCACTCTCTCCGAGATCTATGACGTCACTCACCCACAGTGCGCACTCCGGATGTGTGAAAAGTATCACTATTTAGTACTTGCAACGTTTGCGAAAAAAAAGTTGAAACTGCTTCGACCGAAAATAGAATATTAATAAAAAAAGAAAGCGATAGCTTTCAGATGATTACCAAGCGACAGTTCAACGGCTTGCGACATGTACTCGTAATTTGATTGTAAAAGTTTTGTGTTTAGTTTTAATTCCAGTATAGATTCTACACGCATGATTAAAATATAATCCATTTTCGAACTTTAAAGGACACTTGGGACCTTGAACAGAATAGAAGGCGGAAACAGGGGAGTTTTTTGTTATTACTGGGGATCTGTTGAAAACATTCGTTATTTATGTTCCAGAGGTTTTGCCACCGGCTTTCAGTTCAAGTAGAAACTACCGAGTAATGACAGAGTCCACGTGAAGCATCGCCATTAATGATGATGTCAAGTAGTGACGTCATAGTCGACAGTTTGAAATCAACGAATCAACGGGCTTAAAATTTCCCCATCTCTTCTATTCCAGATAAAGGTTTATAGCCCGTTGTGTTGCTCTAGTACGACGTTAACTAAAATTACCATTACCATTACCAGATAAAGGTTAGCCGACCAACCGGTATAGTGGTTAAGGTGTTAGCCTCTAGATCAGAAGGTTCCTGGTTCGAATCCGGGTCCGGGCATGGATGTTTGTAAGCGTATGGTGTGGAGGCGGCTGGTGCACCTTAAATCTGTCGTGGCCGAAAGTCCTCACGTTGGGTTGGCGTGGAAGTTTGGAGAGTGGGGTGCCAGCTCAGGTGTTGCTTCGTCATCTGACCGTGGTTCAAAATTACGAGGTGTTGTCCTCGGATCTTTCCCTTAAGGGATTGATCCCGGACCGTTGTCAATAGCCTGTTGTGTTGCTCTAGTACGACGTTAACTAAAATTACCAATCACCGGACCGTCGACAACAGCCCGCTGTGTTGCTCCAGTGTGACGTTACTTAGCTTAGGTGTTGCATCGTCATCTGTCCGTGGTTCAATATTACGAGGTGTTGTCCTCGGATCTTTCCCTTAAGGGATTGATCCCGGACCGTTGTCAATAGCCTGTTGTGTTGCTCTAGTACGACGTTAACTAAAATTACCAATCACCGGACCGTCGACAACAGCCCGCTGTGTTGCTAGAGTGTGACGTTACTTAGCTTAGGTCTTGCATCGTCATCTGTCCGTGGTTCAATATTACGAGGTGTTGTCCTCGGATCTTTCCCTGAAGGGATTGATCCCGGACCGATGTCAATAGCCTGTTGTGTTGCTCTAGTACGACGTTAACTAAAATTACCAATCACCGGACCGTCGACAACAACCCGCTGTGTTGCTCCAGTGTGACGTTACTTAGCTTAGGTGTTGCATCGTCATCTGTCCGTGGTTCAATATTACGAGGCGTCGTTGTCCTTGGATCTTTATCTTAGGGGATAAATTCCGGACCGTCGCCAAAAACCCGCTGTGTTGCTCCAGTGTGACGATAATTAAAGTACCTATCTATCTACCACAAAGCCGATCAACCGGTCTGGTTACGGAGTTAGCCTCTAGATCGGAAGGTTCCTGGTTCGAATTGTATGTTTGTAAGCGCATGGTAAAGAGGGGGCTGGTGCACCTTAAATCTGTCGTGACCGAAAATCATAACGTTGGGTTGGTGGGGAAGTATGGAGTGTGCAAGCCCGCTGTAATCGGGCGTGCAAGGCGTGCACCGCACGCGGGCGGCTCGTCCAGAAGGGGCGGCAAATCTACGGATCGATCACATAATATTCATTGTCATAATACCCACCCCATCTATGGCATAAGAAATGGCATCGCACGTAGGAAAAAATCAGACCGGCGCGCAATTACAATTTTCTTTTGTTCTACAACTATGGGGCTCTGCCCCCCGCTCGCCAACCCACGGAGATGGCACGTAATCCCTTTTGGTTTGCTTCTCAAACCAACACTCAATTTGCAGATACAATTTGGTTTGCTTCGCAAACCAAAACTACTTTACAGAGTCGATCTTCTGTGACAGCGAAACTATCTTAATAATTCGTATAATACTGATTTTACTCGAGTGGAGGCGATCAGGGGACGGACCCCCCTAGTTGTATTAAAAACTATAAAAAAAAATACTTAGCGTTTACGAAAAATTACAAGAAACCCACAGAAAAGGAATAAAACTTTCTGGAGCGCAATGGAAAACACAATGGATTGCAAAAATAAATTTGGAAATCAACTTTCGCGCATTTTACGTTCTATGCTGGGCTTATAGTCTCAATTTGGTGGTCAATGATGCAGCAAATATTACGTACGAAACTGTGAATTTTTTAAACATAATTAAAGAAATATACGTTTTCTTTTCATCGTCTACAAAAAGGTGGTCGATAATTTGCAAACACTTACCAGATTTCAAATTAAAAGCTTTAAGCGCCACGCGATGGTCTTGCAGAATCGATGCAGTGAAACCATTACGGTATCACCTCGAAAAAATAGTTGATGCTTTGCTGGAAATATCTGACAATTCGTCGGATTGGGATTGTACTACATCTCACAAAGCTCCTTCGCTTGCTTTGAAAATTTAAAATATTAGATATTTTAAACGAAATTAATGCTCGGAGTAAAATGATGCAAAACCCCACAATAAATACTCAAATCTGCATAAATTTGTTAAATAAGTTGATTGATAAGTTCACTGAATTTCGTACGGATGAATACTTTGAAAGGGTGTTATAAGAAGCTACCAATGTGGCTCACGAACTCAATGTAGAAACAGATTTCTCTCCAATAAACACAGTTAGTCCAAGAAGAAAACCAACACAATTTCAATATGAACATAGTGATAAAGTTTTACTAAACCCCAAAATCAAATACAAAGTAGAGTTGTTTTTTTCGGAATCCTAGATCAGATATTAACTTCTTTGAAGGATAGATTCGAGGAGTTTAAAAACATTTACCAACGTATTTGGCATTTTGAGCAATAACTTTTTTAATTACTCCAATGATGAATTAATGAAACATTGTAAAGATTTAAATCTGAAAGCTTAAAGACGATTCGAGTAGTGAAACAGGTATTGACGGTAATGATTTGTTTAATGAAACCAATGCTTTAAAGTTGCATTTTCCAGAAAACCAGTCTAATGATCCACAAACCATATTACAATATATATTTTTACTAATGACTTGATTTCAACATTTCCGAACACAGCAACAGCGCTAAGAATATTACTTTCACTGGCGGTTTCAGTTGCATCTGGTGAAAGGTCCTTTTTCAAAGTTACAAATAATAAAAAACTAATTAAGATCAACAATGCACAGCAAAGACTAGGTAATTTAGCTAAAGTTTCAATTGAACATGAAATATTAAGACAGCTTGGATACAAGAAAATTGATAGCTGATTTCGCAAACATAACGGCAAGACGAGTTCAATTTCTGTAGATAAATATTTATATGGGGTTTTACATTAAAAGATACAAAACTAACTAAGTAATAAAAATAAATAGTTTTTCTTTACAAGGTATTTCCTTTCTTTTTTTCACACCCTTATGAGACAACACTAAAGAGCCTTTCTAGCAAGCTCAGCGTAGGTAGTCGTAGTTAGACAGGGGGCGGCATAATCGCAAACAGCTAGCAGCTGTCCTGGGAGTGTGGGGTTCCAGCTGAGGTGTTGCCTCGTCATCTGACCACGGTTCAAAATCACGTGGTGGTGTCCTCGGATATTTCCCTCAGGGGATTGATGCCGGAACGTCGTCAATAGACCGTTGTGTTGCTCTGATTTAACACCTGAGCTGGCACCTAACTTTCCACACTACGCCAACGTAATGACATTTGAAGCCACGATAGATTTAACGACCAGCAGCTCCCTTTTTTACGACAATTTTTATTTGGAATCGCACTCGTAACCCTCTGGTTGCTCTTCCGTCCGATTTACGACTGCCCGTTAAAAATAAGGATCACTGGTCCTATTTGGATTTTATATTCTACTCTCAAATTGTCCTTGAAATTTTTTAATTTACAAATTGGCCTGTGAACATATGCTTGAAACTACCGAACTGAACCAATTATTTTTTAGTTTAATTCATTTGCTGCTGGTCTTTCCCAGAAGCGACTTACTTTTTATAACCTTATGATTGAAAGGTGCTCCAATACCAGAATAGGTGGACGAAAACTCAAACAACAAATTTGCAAATTCATTATCTGTTAGAGGCATATTAGATTGCATTTTTCTAGTTTGGGGCATGAAGACTCTACAGAACTATCGTCTCTACAACGCATGTTACAATATTTTTTTAATAACTAATAAAGCAATAAATTCGAAAAGTCACATACTTTTATAACTATAGGGCAGGTCTCGAAATATATTTTTTAGTACAGGTGCACAAGGTGCACCTAAGTTTTTTAATTAGGTGCACAGGTGCGCCTAGCGGGAAAAAATTAGGTGCACAATTTTATTTTCATGTGCACAGTGCACCCGGGTATTTCGAGCCCTGCTATAGGGTGTCCTAAAAGTTCCCGTACTCCAACTTTAAAAAATTATTGCTCGTGTTTTTTTTTAATTATTGAATTTTATCTTCTGCTTATAGTTGTATCCAGTCTTTAATATTTATCGTTTGGTTTTCTTTGTACTAAAGTTTTCCGATAATAAAGTTCCACGTTATTTTATTCTTCATTGTAAGATGAGTTTATCACGCATTCAGGGAATTGCGCTGTTTGAGGCTTATTTTGAATGTAAATCATATGAAAGATGTAAAGAATTTTGCCGATATTAATATCCAAATGATGCAATACCGAGTAATGATACGCAATATCAACTCGTTCGTCGATTTCGTGAGACAGGTTCGTCGATTTCGTGAGACAGGTTCGTCGGGACACAAAACAGAGGAATGGAAGACCGAATGTCGTTCACCAGACTTTGTGCAAGAAACTCAACGGAGTATGTTGCAATCCCCTCATCAATCCGTGAGCCGTTCGTCGCAACAAATGGGCACATCACAAGGATCGATACATAAGGCTTTAAGAGCTTTGCATTTTCGTGCTTATCTCTCTATATTAAAAAAAAAGTTACGGCCGTCGCCGCCGCAGGATTGAAAACTGTGTTGTTTAGCTCGATTCTTAGACGAAACCCCCTAGTTGTGTAAAAATGTTACAGGAGCTAAAGCCATCGGACAATGAGAAGCGGGGCTTTATCATTGCCGATGGTATTACGATCGACTCATCTCAAGAAACCTTTGGCCACCTCGTTCCCCTGATCTGACCATCCCTGACTTTTTTCTGTGGAGATATTTAACAAAGAACAAAGTTAATGAAGATAATCGCCAAACAATAGGTGATGTGAAAATTGCCATTACTCAAAGGATACAAGAAGTCACTCCCAGCATCTAGAAACGCGTTTTTAAAAATATGCGCAAACGACTTCAGTTTTGCCTCCAAGAAAAGGGTGGAAATTTTGAGCATTTATTATAAATGTAAGTTCAAATTTTTCTCCTACGTTAGGTTAAAAGTGCTTTTTACCATTGACATAAAAATAATTGTATTAAAGTCTGTTGTTTTTGTATAATAAATTCACGAATCGTCAGTACGGGAACTTTTAGGACACCTGTAGCTTCTAACGTTTACTCCACGCCAACACCTAACATATAATGCCAATTGAAGCGGAGAATAAATGTTGAGGCGCAGCTCTTCCCGCGCGAACACGTGACTGGCTACTGAGACATCACTCCACACCACACACTGCGGCTCATCACGCGCTTGCGCGAAATCGGCAGAGAACGTTTAAATTCATCGCATGAGTTACACATTAGTATAAAATTTTATTAACAGTACCAATAATTGTTAATAATAATTATTAATTATTATTAACAATTGCGCTGCCGCCGCAGTATTGAAAACTCCCTTTTTTCGCTCGATTCTAAGACGGTTTCACGAGAAAGTACGGATTACTATTTACAATTCAGTGCTCAGATAGCAAAATGTTATGTCACATTTTTAAGTTTTCGTGACAGCAATTTTAACCTTACAATGCAGGATTTTTTTAATTTCATCTGAAAAAAATATATTTGATTTCTATAACAGTGTAAGTTAATAAAAAATATTTAAAAGAATAAACTTTTACTATGTTTTTTTTGACAAAAAACAAAACTGTGGCTATTGACTACACCATGCAGCAACACACTTGAACTGACATTTTGTTAACATTTTAATGCACCAAAAAATGTAAAAAAAACTGCTGGTCTAAAAGAACCAATTTTTTTTAACGGGAAAAACATTATTATTTCGATGAATTTTGTTATTTTAGTGTGACGCTTTCTGCCTCTGGCTTATATTTCGGAAGCAACAGACACATTTCTCCAAATAGAACTTCCACCTCCATCTATTGTCAAGTTCAAGAGCTTATGACACGAAACGAGATTTTTATCGTATTTGCTGCATAGTGTTGCCGCTTGGAAACATTTATTGGAGCTGGTATTGGGGAAAGAATATGTGTAGCCAAATGGCTACTCTGTGCACTGTAAGGATTCAAGATTCAACATGTGGTTCTGTGGTTTTTGATTTATTACAATTTTCCCACCTTTGTTTTCTCACAAATTGAAACAAAAAGACCTACGACTTTTTACCACCTTGTAAACATTAACAAAAAAAGACACCAGGATGGGACTTAGTCAATTTTTTGCGAAAAGTGACATAACATTTTGCCATCTGAGCACAGAATTATCATTAGTTGTAATTATTACACAGCTTGCATATTAATATCCCGTTTGGTTAAACTAGTTTCTAAGAATTTCAAGGTTTCAAAACTTTTTATTTTCCCCTATTCCTTAGCTTCGTCAAGTTGTGAGAAAGTGCACCAATGTCGATCCTGTCAAAAGGCCGACATCAGTTGACATCTTGGATATGCTGTCGACGACATCCGACAAATCCTGACAGTAGTTCGTGATGGTTTTAGAATTCAGTCTCAGGATAAGAAGCGGAACAAACGTTAAGTAAGAATAATTGTGAATATAACAAAGCGACGGGAAAAAATCATCTGCCCTTTATCTACCTTCTTTATTCGTGCATCGTTTCGTTGTAGAGCACAGTCCAAGAGCATGCCATGAGATTGCACTGTAAAAACCAAGCAAACCAAAGCCTAAAAATGGCAAGCTCAGCCAAACGCAGCCACTGTAGAGGCGTAATTGACTGGTTGCTTGGGTTTTATGGCTCAAGAGACAATACTTAAGGTGCAATTCCTACATTAAGGTGCAATTCCTATGCGTCTGACGTTACGGATACATTGGGATCAATTACATCAAGTTTAGCAAAACGCAGCCACTGTAGAGGCGTAAATGACTGTTTGCTTGGATTTTATGGCTCAAGAGACAATACTTAAAGTGCAATTCCTATATTAAGGTGCAATTCCTATATTAAGGTGCAATTCCTATGAGTCTGACGCATGCGGCTGACGTAGTGCGTCTGACGTTACGGATACATTAGGATTAATTACATCATTCCTCAACTTATTTTTACAAGTAATACATCACATAACAGACAACAAACTGTTCTTTTGAAATGAGCTATAAAACATGAAAATCCGTTAAGTAATGAAAGTGCTCTAATATGTTAAAGTCGGCACGATTACGGAACTGTTTCCCGCAATGCGTCAGCTACGAAAGCGGCCAACTATGAGCCTGCCGTATTGCAATAAACGCACTACGTCAGCCGCATGCGTCAGTCGCGCTATAGGAATTGCACCTTAGGACATGCTGCTCCAGACTATACCAAGTGCTGGACATGCACACAAGGAAACTTTTTTTGACGCAGAAGAGAAAAATACACTCAGGATTGAGTCGAACCTGCGCTGACTACATTCTCAGGTTGTTAGGGCATGCCCACTGAGCCCCGGCGGCCCACGCAAACGACCGCAAAACAAAAGAATCAGCATAACACTAAGATTATTTGGGTTTTATGGCGTAAGGGACAGATTTGGCCAAACAGCCCAAAACAATGCTTACGTGAGAAGACATGCTTAAAATTGGGTCTCAAGACATGAAAAACATTACGCTTTATAATCTTGAATTAGTTGTATGAAATGGAAGATGTTATGGTATGATAGTTTAGTACTTCTAATCGACAAAAAATTCGAATTTGCTGTATTATGAACGATGCACGAATAGAGGTGGATTTATGTTTTGGAGGCTATACATTCATTTATGCTTATTTAATTAGAATTGTATGACTGGTTAATGAACAAGGTCTAAAGTACTAGGACTATAAAGTCCTTTTATCACTGTTAAATGTTTCAAGCGTGTATGTATTTAATTTGATATCAGTATATAAGAATTTTAAGCAAGTCGTCAAAATAAGGAAACAGTAAATTTAAAATTTAAATATATCGAAAAAACACGTGAATTAGTAAATATGATATTAAATCATATCGATCTCCAGCATAAAATAGTAAATATCGGATTAAAATATGTCGACCAACTGGAAAAGCAAACAGTCGCATAATGTTTTTAGTCAATCCAGATGTTGATTCAGAAAGTTTAATGCTTACGAGAGTTGATAAGGCAATGAGAGAGAAAGAACGTTTAAGCAAACCCACTTAAGTTGAATTTAAAATTTAACATTGTATCACAAGGCTAACATACCACCAGATAGCGTTATGACTTTTCCTCGGAACTCTTCCCGCCTTTACATACCACCAGTTGACGTTATGACTTTTCCTCGGAACTTTTCCCGCCATTACTGTTAAGTTGCGAGTCAGTCATGAATGTGTTAAGTTGTACTCTTCGAGCACTTAACGTTTTCTATTTTCTGTTTGTAAAACGTAAAAGAAACAAAGTACATAATTTTTTTGTGTAAGTGTTTTACCACTTGTAGTCTTGTTGGAACAATGCTGACACGACATCAGTTAAACAGTCAGAGATTTGGAAGACTTTCCCTCGCCCACATCCTATGCGTTTAAAATTCATAAAACCTGTAAAAAGATTTCGACAAAAGTCCTGTGATTATTACCCCAATTATGCAGTTCTCCAAAATGACACTGACTCAAATCTCGCGCAGTACCGTAGAAAAATGACATACTGTGGATCCCCTCCACGCTCTCAGTGCGCGCTTGTTGCGATAATGTCTGGTACGGACATCTTTTGTCTACACGATGCTATGTTATCACTCGTAGCTGCTGAGCTTTTTTGAGACTCGACTGAACCCTATTGAATCACTAAAACACAACAGTTTTATTTCACACCTTTCGACTTTGTTTTTCTTTTATTAATTCTTTGTATTCTACTTACAGTATTGGATCATCGAAGTTAACCACCTCTGAATGCGGTCACAACTTAGGAGGGTAACCGACTAAGTTGCTGATTTCGCTTAAGGAGGTGGCACCATCTATCAGAACTTCGTTCAGCTGAAAACTCTTTTATTTTGTTCAGCCAATTTAATTCATTTTTCTTAACAAATTTCTCACTTTAATTATTCAAATCATTCTTATGTACACCCACCTGATGACATGGAGTTAAGCTGCATTGCAGTAGGCACTCCGGAAGTGATTATCCAGTTCCAGTCCAGTATTTATTATCTGGATGTTGCTTCTAGTTCTGAAAGCAAAAGACAAAATTGATACAACTCGACTACTCATACAGCCCTTAGAACTGGTCCAATTTTAAAGACGTATTCACGTTAAAAAAAAGTATTCCAGCGAAACAATGAAGGTTTCATTTTGATATGTATGACTAATGTCCCCTTTCTCATTAAATTTCAGACGATTGGAATGCTTTACCCCATGTGAAACTGGGATCAATGTAAAGTGTGTTACAAACCCAGTCATTTATACCCAAATCATAGAATAAACTTTTTCCAGGCGACATTTGGATGATGTCTTGCTCAGACTATTTCAGCCTTGACTGTAAAAAGATGTCTTACGTACCGCATCAAACGAACAACTTTTCATCAGTAACAGCGAGGATTTTCAATATGAAAATGAAAAAGTGACATTAACCACGGAGTGACTGTACTTTGTGGGGACTCGGATCAGTTTGTTTACTGTCTTAGAGTTTTCATTTCACATGTTCACATTTTGAGCGATATTTTTAATTGTGTATGTAAATAAAATATCTGTCATACATTTGGAATTGTGTGTGTTTTTTTTATTCAAGTCTAAATAAAACCGACTTTACAAAAAAAGAACTCAACAATGCCAGGCAAAATGTTTTTTATTTGTTTTGCTGAGCGCAAGAAGTGAAATCTGTGATACCTCGAACTAAGCGAAGGTCATTCTACGCAGCGGCCGTTCGTATTGGAAAAATATAAAAATTTCAATTTAAAAATTATTTATTCAAAGAAATTCATATATTTAGGAATCGATCTAATGTGAAATTTTTCGCAGATTTCAAATCCGCCGAATTGTTTACTCTATCTTTAACGATCTAGGAGATAGAAAAAAGAACTAAGTTAAAACTTTATTATTATTTTTTTGTCTGCTGACATCGTTCCTCTGCAAAATCAAATGTAACCGGAAAAAAAATAATTTACAATCTGCTATCTTTTATGCTGTTGCCAAAGAAATAATAATTAAATACCTCATTAAATTTATTTTAAAATGTCCTAAATAAAATTTTTAAATTCGGGCTTCGCACAAAAATTGCAAAATAGTAGAACTATATGTGTGCCAAATCTCATGATTCGTCACAACTCCCCCCCCCCCAAAAAAAAAAAAAACCTTCCTTTTATAATAGTGGTTAAGGTGTTAGCCTCTAGATCGGAAGGATCCTGGTTCGAATCCTGGTCCGGGCATGGATGTTTGTAAGCTTATGGTGTAAAGGCGTCTGATGCACCTTAAATCTGTCGTGACCGAAAGTCTGCAGGTTGAGTTGGAGCGGAAGTTTAGAGAGTGGAGTGCCTCCTCAGGTGTTGCTTCGTCATCTGACCGTGGTTCAAAATTACAAGTTGTCCTCGGATCTTTCCCTTAAGGGATTGATCCCGGATCGTCGTCACTAGCCCGTTGTGTTGCTCTATGACGACGTTAATTAAGAATTAACACGAAATTCTTTTTTTTTTAATCGTGAATAATGTGTTTACTCATCCGACCACCAGATGGCGCTACCAGTCATTCATCATCATTGCAAACTGTCAAAAAACTGCAGGTTACCTACAGAACTTTTGTCTGAAATTTAGTCAGGGTTTTTTTTTTAGTTTTTTTTCCTGGGTGCACATAACTGAAAATATTGGTCATCGGCGCTTGTCCGTCCTTGGCTGAACTTTCTGGATGCCGAACCAGTTGTTTGAAATTGTTGCCAAAGTCTATGAACTACAGGACTCACATTTAGGTATCTGGCCACCTCTACCTGACTTTGACCTGCCTCCAGTCTCACAATGGCTCTAAATCGCAGTTCTACGGGCCAATGATACTTCGAGGTCATTGCAACGAATTGGCTATCCTAGATTTTTTTATCTAACTGCGATATCTGCAGCCTTACTCTCTAGCTTGCATTTTTTTGCTCCTCACAGATGACGCAATCCGATTGCAGCGCCACTAATTTGCATTTCGCAGTTTTATTTGACAACATATGTAAATTCATAAGGATTGGTTTCTTTTTGAACCAGTTATCGCTCTTTTTGTGATTTTTCCTTAATTTTTGAAAACCAGTGTATTTTCAAATCGGCAGGTTGTGCTATTGCTTGGTGCACTATAAGACAAACTTCTGTGTCAACATGAAACACAGAATATTGAATACAAAACAGCATCTACTGCTATGAAAGAAATTGTTGCCTTCGTCAACTGTTGTGTGATATAAATGGAACATCAATTTGTGACTAAAATGTTATATTACATATTAATAATCAAAACATATTTTTGCCCTTTGTTTGGAGGAGAGGCTATGTAGATCGAAATGTGCTCCGAGGATGATTCACTTAGGATTTACTTAACGGCTTCCTATATGCGGATATTTGACATTTTTGAAATAACTGGAACGACTTCGGAAATTCATAGAAGTTCTTTGCAGCATATGTGTAGGCCTATCATTTTTGAGACCAAAGCAATACAATAAAGATTTTTAAAAAAACTTACGTGACTATATAAGAAAAAAAACCTATTGTTGAAGTTGAAACAGGAAACTAAATTATTCTATATTAAACACAAAAGACTATTCACTAGTAAGAGTGAAAAGATTAATACTGAATATGAACAAAATAAACACATTTATATTCTATTCACTAAATATAATTATCCTTTTAATATTAACTCAAGTCCTCTTGCTTTTTCTTTAGTAAAACGATTTAAAATTGTTACTGGTGAAATTGCATTATCAAATTGTACATGCAACAAAGCCAATCCGTCTAGTCGATCTTCTCTAATTGTGTTTCGAAGCAATGTTTTCAATCGTTTTACTGCTGAGAAGCTACGCTCGGCGGTAGCTACAGTAATTGGTAAAGTTTTACAAGAACTGCAATAATACGTAGATCACACTGCAGGATCAAAGTTTTGTAGTGCTTTGAAAGCAGACTACAGAGGGATCTTCTCACCCATTTACAAAAATTTCTAATCTTTTAATGATATCTCCACTTATAAATTTTATTCTTCCCTTGTTTTAAAGTCTGCATATTGGCAAATTGCACTACCAGACATATGAAGGACATTTTAACGTTCACCACACCCTTTGGGAGTTTTGCAAATAGAAGACTCGTATTGGGGCTCAAAACGGCGGTCAGTACGTTGCAGGCTTAATTGGATGCAATTATTGATGAACTAAGAAACCAAGATGTTTCTGGTGTTCATGCATACTAGGATGATATAACAGTTGATGTGCAAATGACTTTCGGGCCATGATAGTAAAAGTTAAATACACTCTTCAGATTTTGTCTAAATATAAATCTCACTTCTCAAAATTATACACAATATTGCGCAATACCTTTGAGAACAGGAAATGAATGAATAACAGGAAATTGGTGAAGAACTTAAGCAGAAACGCGTGAATTTTCAATTAAAATATTGTTGTGTATTTGTATTTAAATTTTAAGAAATGACAACACTGTATTTATGTAACCCACAATGGCAACACCTAAATAAATCAGTCTGATGTTTACATAACAGTATTACCATTACTAACTGAACGGGAGGAGTCTCGGTGGTTAACTTGTGAGCCATAAAATTGTGGACGAGAATGGGGTCTGAAAGATTGGTGGAGTGGTCGTTCACGGTAAGACGTTTGTCGCCAACTAATTTTTGTCGCCAAATCAAGATGGCGGCCGAATTCCGTAACAGCAGATAGGGTTGCCATAACAAAAACTGCAGTTGTGAAGAAAATCCGCAAAAAGTGAAGGTTACCATTTTTGGCGACAAATCGCCTTCTTACCGTGAACGACCACTCCACCACCGAAACGGTACAGCTACACTCTACGTTTATGAGTGATGGCAACGGCTTGGCGATTTTTTTTGGCGCGCTTCTAGTAGCGAGTTACGATAAATTAAGGCAACCCGTCTTTCGTTACGTTTGTTGTGGTTTTCATGGCAACCTCGGCAAACGGAAACTTTCAATTTTCATTTTGAATATTCTAGAAAGTTCTTCCAAAATCCGTTAAAGTCGTTTGATTTCATTGATTCGTTTGAAATTTTTTCTTTCCTCCCATTGGTTATTTTGTTTTTAAAAATTTCCTTTGATTGCATTCGTCCTTTTAAATCGTTTTCGGTGATACCATTGGTCCATTTATTTGTATTTTGAGTTGTGGAATTTTTATTTTATTATAATAGTTTTCTTGAAAGGATTAAGAGTTTTTTTTTTTTACCATTTTCGTATTCATTATTTTTTTACGAAAGAATTCTGACGTTATCAGGTTGTATTATTTCTTGCTTTTGTTTTCTTTTGTAAATCTTTTTCTTTTTCAACATGCCCACTGTATTTAGTGTAATTGATAATTTTCACGGTATTCTTACCCAACATTTGTAGCTTAGTTTCTCTGCTGGTTCACAAATATGTTTTGATATGTGCTTAAACTTACTACTTGTTGTAAAAGTTTTTTAAAAATATACTTTTTAAAACGTTCTGAAATGTATTTAAAAAGTGTGTTGTAAAAAGAAAAAAATTTGCGACAGAAAAAGAGTTCAGAAATAATTCTTTCTTGGCAACTTTAGAAATGCGCCAAAAAAATCGCCAAGGCCTTTGCCATCACTCATAAACGTAGAGTGTAGCTGTACCACGGAGACTTTTAATTTTCATTTTGAATATTCTAGAAAGTTCTTTCAAAATCCGTTAAAGTCGTTTGATTTCATTGATTCGTTTGAAATTTTTTCTTTCCTCCCATTGGTTATTTTGTTTTTAAAATATCCTTTGATTTCATTGGTCCTTTTAAATCGTTTTCTGTGATACCATTGGTCCTTTTATTTGTATTTTGACAGTTGCGGAATTTTTATTTTGTTATAATAGTTTTCACGACAAGATTAAGGTACCCGCCTATACGTTCGACAACATTTTTTTCAAAAACATGAAAACGTACTGATATTTTTAATTTTTTGGATGCCTTTATATTAGTAACCATATAACTAAACACTTAAAACCAAAAAATGTTTTTTTTTTTTTTAAATTAAAAAAAAAAAGTAAAATTTTAAGCAAATTTTAAGTTTACGACAAACCTCATAATTAAAAAACTAACTAAGTTAAAGTGATTTTTTAACTTGCAATGCAATTCTAGTATAATTATGTAGTGAATGTATATAAAAGTTTCTAGATAAATGAATTTGTTTAGAATTTATAGCCTTTTTTATAAGGAATTCATGAATATTCACCATTTTTTTCATATCTTTACACATAAACAGGCTACTAAACTTACTAAAAATCATCTAAATAAGATTCTTTTAGCTGATTCACTAGAAAATAATATCAAAAACATTCATACCAAATTTCATAACAATATAAACAATATATTTTGAAATATCATGCATGTCGTAACTGCATTTATCAAAAAATATAGTTTTGAGAAAAATGAGTTTAAAGGTGATAGTTGTACATTTCAAGTATAAAATTTGTTTTGAATTCCTATTAATGCTTCAGATTTCTAAATCTATACCCACTGACCTTAAAACCCTCCCTTTTGGTATGTTACACCTTCTGACTTTTCAGTCTTGGCATATTTTCTCTTCTTCTGTGCACGATTTTTTTTTCGGGCAAGTTAAGAGTTTTGGTTTTTTTTGACCATTTTCGTTTTCATTATTTTTTTACGAGAGAATTCTGACTTTATCAGGTATTATTTCTTGTTTTTTTTTTCTTTTGTAAATCTTTTTCCTTTTTCAACATGCTCACTGTATTTAGTGTAATTGATAAGTTTCAGGGTATTCTTACCATTCGTAGCTTAGTTTCTCAGCTGGTTCACAAATGTGTTTTGATATGTGCTTAAGGTTACTACTTTTTGTGAAACTTTTTAAAATATGCTTTTTAAAACGTTCTGAAATATGCTTAAAAAATGTGTTGTAAAAAGAAAAAAAAATTGTGACATTTAAAGAGTTGGGAAATAATTATTTCCTTGGCGACTTAAGAAGTTCGCCAAAAAAAAATCGCCAAAGCTGTTGCCATCAATCATAAACGTAGAGTGTAACTGTTCCCCCATGACAAGGGTCTTACAATCCATCGGAACAAGTGGCAACTATCCGAAGCTGCTTAAACGCTGCTAACTACTTGTTCTCCCAAGCTTAGTTAGGCCTAAATCTGCACATAGCTCAGTTTGTTGAATTGATACTCCAAATGTTTGTTATCTTTGTTTTTATATATTTGTTAAGTCGCGAATGGCAACAGTCTAGGGTACAGTTACACTCTACGTTTATAAGTGATGGCAACGGCTTGGCGATTTTTTGGCGCACTTCTAGTAGCGAATTACGATAAATTAAGGCAACCCATCTTTCGTTATGGTTGTTGTGGTTTTCATGGCAACCTCGGCAAACGGAAACTTTCAATTTTCATTTTGAATATTCTAGAAAGTTCTTCCAAAATCCGTTAAAATCGTTTGATTTCATTCAAATACAAATACAAATACAAATATTGACGACCAGCTACAGGCTCAAGCCCAACAAGGCTGGTCCTTTGTTTATGAATTCTCCAATTCCCACTGACTATCCAATTGTGTCTTAAATTCGTACACTCCCTTTGAATTAACTATATTTTCTGGCAACGCGTTCCAACTGTCTATTACCCTATTAAAGTAGTAGTTTTTCCTTAAATCCCGATTAAAATGTGTCTTATTCAATTTATACCCATGGCCCCTTGTTCTGTTATCCCTATTGAAATTTAAGCCCTCTGTGTCCCCTTGTTTTACAAACTTGAAAAGCTGAATCAAATCCCCCCTCCTTCTTCTTCTTTCCAGTGTATACATGTTTAGCTTACTTAAACGTTCATTATAGTCGAAATTTGCTCATTCGTTTGAAATTTTTTCTTTCCTCCCATTTTTATTTTGTTTTTAAAATATCCTTTGATTGCATTGGTCCATTTAAATCGTTTTCTGTGATACCATTGGGCCATTTAAATCGTTTTCTGTGATACCATTGGTCCATTTATTTGAATTTTGACAGTTGTGGAATTTTTATTTTATTATGTTTTCACAAATAGATTAAGAGTTTTGTTTTTTTGACCATTTTTTGTTTTCATTGTTTTTTAACGAAAGAATTCTGACGTTATCAGGTTGTATTATTTCTTGCTTTTTTTTCTTTTATAAATCTTTTTCTTTTTCAACATGCCCACTATATTTACTGTAATTGATAAGTTTCAGTAATTGATAAATTTATTCTTACCCAACATTCGTAGCTTAGTTTCTCTGCTGGTTCACAAATGTGTTTTGCTATATGCTTAAGCTTGCTACTTTTTGTGAAATTTTTAAAAATATATACTTTTTTAAACGTTCTGAAATATGTTTAAAAGGTGTGTGTAAAAAAAATTGTGACAGAAAAAGAGCTAGGAAGTAACAACTAACCTTGGCAACTTTAGAAGTTCGTCAAAAATATCGCCAAGGCCGTTGCCATCGCTCATAAACGTAGAGTGTAGCTGTTCCCAGTCTAGTTTTTATTATGCACGCAGAGAAATGGTTTTTGAGTTACTTTTCGAATTTAGCTAGAGAAAATTACTGAGTATTATTTACGCCATAAATGCTGCTGAGTGTTTTTTTGTGATTTAAAGCAAAATGTGTACGTATGAGAACTGTAAATAAACTGTTTGAGTACTTGTGATATAAGGTGTTTTTATGGAACAGTTGACTACACCAACTGTACACTGAACACTTCTGATTCCGAAATTCAAAACGGAACATCTGACGTCTGCGACAGGACTCGACTGCTGATTACTGAGCGAGTTTTGTTTTGTTTATCCTACTTTCTGAATTGTGATATGGAAGCAGCAAAGAAAAATAGAACTCGGCAAAGGAGACTGTTTAGTAAACCATGTAATAAGTTTGATGCTGAAGAGGCAAACTTAGAAATTTCTGATAAAATAATTAAACTGAGAGTTATTGAGGAAAAAGCTACGCTAAAGGAAAATTCTCGAGATAATGTTAAAAATTCTTGAAAATGTAAAGCAGTTTCTTTTTTCTGAAGACGTTGAAGATGACGTTATAGAGAAAGAGATCGATGAATCTGAAAGTTATATAGACCGTTTGCGGTTGTTACAATTTAAGTTAAAACAACTTTCGCTTTCAGACAAAGAAGACGTTCTTTCGAATTGTAGTGTTTCTCAGCAAAATACATTATTACGATACCCTAAAATTCAGTTGTCTACATTTAATGAAGATTTAAGGAACTGTGTTAGATTTTGGGGTCAATTTGAGAAAGTCGATAAAGACCCTAATTTAGATCCGCATGATAAGTTTGCATAGCCGAAGAATTAATTAAAAGTTTTTCACCCGGAGGAAACAGTTATAAGAAAGCTATAGAACAATTAAAATTACGTTTGGTCAGAGAAGAATTACTTATACAGGTGTATGTTAGGGATCTTCTATCATTAGTTCTCCAAAAGCAGAATATGACAAGAAAATCTTTGAGAAATCTTTATGATTTATTAGAAACAAAGCTCCGTGCGCTTGAGATATTAGGAGTAACTAGAGATAAATATGCGTCAATGCTTTTCCCACTTGTTGAATCTGCTCTACCTGAGAAAACTCTTCTAGCGTGGGAACGATATAGATCTACAAGTTGTGGATCACATGATAAGGAAGGTCAAAATTCAACTAAAATTACTACAAAGACTGATCTTGATTCAATTCTTGATTTTCTTCAAGATGAAATACAGGCAGAGGAACGTATAATTTTAGCAACACAAAATTTGGAGTTGAAGCCAAGCATAATTTTAAATTGTTGAAGAGAAGAAGGCTGGAAACAATAAACATAAATGTGAGAACACTCATCAAATAGCTAGTGCGGCTGATCTTAATTTACATAATTCCACTGACTGTTTGAAGGTACGAAAAATGGCGATGAAAGATAGAGAGAATCTCGTAGAGAAATCAGGAGTGCTGTTTTCTGTGCTTAAAACCAGGTCATCTAGTTCGTAAGTGTTACTCAAAGGGGTACAGCTACAGTCTACGTTTATAAGCGGTGGCAACGTACTGGCGATTTTGTTTTGGCGAACTTCTAAAGTCGCTAAAGTAAGAATTATTTAAAAACTTTTTTCTTTTTACGATGGAAAACGAAAGCTTGAAAACACATTTGAGAACGTTTTAAAAATATATATATATATTTTAAACTTTCGCAAAAAGTAGTAAGCTTAAACACATTTCAGAACACATTTGTAAACCAGCAGAAACACAAAGTTGCGAATGTTGGGTAAGAATACACTGAAACTTATCAATTACACTAAATACAGTAGGCTGTTTGAAAAGAAAAATATTTTTTTAAATAAACAAAGCAAGAAATAATACAATCTGATGCATCAGAACTGTTCCGAGAAAAAATATTGCTAAACAAAAATATTCCACAAATGGCGAAAAACAATACATGTCAGAACTCTGCCGTGAAAAAAAAATTTATACTAAAATAAAAATTCCACAACTGTAGAAATACAAATAAATAATCCAATGATATCAAAGAAAAAAATTTTTAAGGGACCAATGCAATCAAAGGGTATTTTAAAATCAAAATAACCAATGGAAGCAAAGAAAAAATCTCAAACGAACCAATGAAATCAAACGACTTTAACAGTTTTGGAAGAACTTTCTAGAATATTCAAAATGAAAATTGAAAGTTACCGTTTGCCGAGGTTGCCATGAAACCCACAATAACCGTAAAGACATATGGGTTGCCGTAATCTACGGTTACTAGCTAATAGAAGTGCGCCAAAAAAATCGCCAAGACCGTTGTCATCGCTCATAAATGTAGAGTGTAGCTGTACACCAAAGGTAATTTGTTTGGGTTGTGGAAAAATATATTACTCTGTCATTACATGAAGCAGCAAGCATTCTGACTTATTGGAAAAGAAACTGAAGAGATAGATAACGTTCCGAATGATCAAATACTTGGGAATGTGTCCAAAAGCCCTAGTGTTATGTTACTAACGTTAATAGTTATAATCACAGGTGATGGGAGAAAACGGGAGGCATGAGCCATCATGGACTCTGCTTCGCAGTGCTCTTACCTTTTAAAAAATACTGCTAAAAAGATGAAATATAAAAGGGAAAACTGGGAATATCTTCAACATTCTCTGTTTGGTGGAGAAAATACAGGAGTGTGCACGATGTGCTTACTTTATACTTGGCAAGTTTCGATGGGTCTTATAACTGTCATATCCAAGTATTGAGTCAACTTGTCATCTGTGAAAGCGTTCCACCGACAATGCCTGCGATTCATTTAAATAGCTTACTGACTGCAGTGTGAACGATGATTATAAAGGTCCTATTGAAATTGTAATAAGAGCCGATGTAGCTGGAAAAATCATTACCGGGGGTTACAAATTCTTACCTTGTGGTTTAACGGCAATGGTAACACGTTTAGGGTGGACCATTATGGGACGTATACGCTTGATTTCTTCAGAGGAAAATAAAATCTCTGTAGCTGATTCTATGCTTTCTACTACTAGAACAATAACAGAATTGTTGACTCTTAACACTATCGGCATTACCGATAAAGCTGAGAAGAAAACTAAAAACCTTCAGGAAACCGCCAGAGAGCATCTGCTTAACACAGTTCAGGTCGACAAAAACAATTGTTTTGTGATACATTTACCTAGGCTTGATGATCACCTTCCACTGCCTGATAATTTTAACTTGTCGTTGAATTTTGAACGTTGTCGTCTTCATGGTCTTAAAATTAACAAAACCAAAAGTAAATTTTTTCAGAATGTAATAGAATTTTTAGGTTTCAAAATTAACGCTCAGGGGTTATCAAAAACGGATGACAAGATTTCAGCTATAAAAAATGCAAAAGTTCCAAAAAAACGTGCATGATATAGAATCTTACATGGGGCTGGTTAACTTTTATGGTAGATTTTCTAAAGAATTAGCTACCCTTGCTCATCCTCTACACAACCTTACAAAAAAAGGGGGTGGGAAATGGGATAACAGTTGTGTGGAGGCACTTACAAATATTAAAAAGGAAATTTGTTCTGATAAGATTTTGATCCATTACGATCCACAGTTGCCTTTGATTCTCGTGATGGATGCATCACCCGTGGGAATTGGGGCTATTCTTTCTCATCGTCTACCTGATAGAACTGAAAGACCAATTTCTTTTGCTTCCAGGACTCTCTTCCAAACAGAGCAGAGGTACTCGGAAATAGATAAAGAGGCTTTAAGCATATCGTGGGGAGTTAAGAAATTTTACTTATACCCTAAAGGCAGAAAATTTACTTTACTAACTGACCACAAACCCCTGGCATCCATTTTCGGTTCAAAAAACGGACTTTCTGTTCTATCTGCTACGAGGCTGTTACACTATGCTCTTCAGCTTTAAGGTTTCGAATTTGATATAGAATATCGACACAAAATATCATGGAAATGCAGACTGTTTATCACGTTTGCCGGTGAAGTCCACGGATCTTGAAATTAAAGACGACATAGCCATGTTTCAACTGTCACAAATTGAAACATTTCCTTTAACAGCCAGGGACTTGGCTAGAGCCACATAAAAACACAATGATCTCCTTTCTATTTCTACACACCTTGCAGTACGATGGACAGTTAAAGGGAAGGGAAACCAAGTATGGTCTACAATACGTGTGTATTATGCACGGTTAACGCGTTTGTATTCCTAAGGCCTTCACTCCAGAATATTACAAGAATTACATCACGGTCACTTTGGCATCGTGAAAATGAAAGCAATTGCGCGCTTCTTTGTCTATTGTAAAGGAATAGACAGAGACTTTGAGGAAAGTGTTAACAATTGTAGTGAATGTGCCAAATACAAAACAGATCCACCCAGATCTAAAATGCCCCACTTGGAATATCCTAGTGCTCTGTGGGAAAGGATCCATATCGATTTCGCTGGACCAATTTTTGAACACATGTTTTTATTGATAGTTCATGCACATTCTAAGTGGTTGGAATTGTTTCCTTTGAAGTCAACTACTTCATCAAAAACTATTGAGTGCTTGCGAGAGTGCTTCTCTCATTATGGTCTACCAGTAGTATTGGTCAGCAATAACGAGCCACAATTCACCTCTACAGAGTTTACGGCTTTTCTTAAAATGAATGGAGTTAAACACAAGACACGCGCTCCTTTCAAACCATCGAGTAACGAACAGGTCGAGCGATATGTCTTTACAATGAAACAATCTCTTCGAGCCATGTATAATTATCCGGAATCATACGACAGAAACTCTACACGTTTTTAATGAAATATTGCAAGGCTCCGAATTCTACAACCCGATTTCTCAAATGAGAAATCGGGACGCGTATATATCTTGTGTGTCCAAACAGCAAATGCGATGTTGAATGTAGAGTTCGAGAAAGTCTAGATTTCCGAGATAGATTTTTCATGGTGGGGGATAGGGTTGCTGCGCGGAATTACCTCAAGGCAAGGTGACTCTAAATGGAGAATTGGAACTGTGATCAGTCGAAAGGGACAATTACACTACACGATCAGTGTCTGTGGACAACTGTGGAGAAGGCATATCGATCAGCTTCAAAATGCGGGTGAAATCACTCCACAACTTGAACGTAACTCGGTTCCTGTTTTCCCATCTCTACCTGTTCCCGATTCCAAGTGTAAGTCATCGAGGCACGAGTCCGATGTTCCACCAGTAGACCAGTCAGAAATCATCACTTCCACCAATGAGAAGCGTAATACCACTCTAGGCTTGGATCCGAATCCCTCAACACCAGCTCCCGATGTTGTTCCTGTGAGAAGGTTCACTCGTGTAAGCAGTGCAGGATTTACGTATAAGCTAGACAAGCTATAGCTTAGGGCCCCCAAAAAATTGTCCGAGTGAGCAATTGTCAAAAAACTTAAATATACTGCAGCATTATATGTCCCAATGCCGCACGTCCGAAACGTCCCATACTCTTCACACAACTTTTTAGCACGTCTTTTCGAAGAACAAAGCGTTATTGTGCCTAGGGTTTGCATTACCGATTACCGGTAGTTATGATTACCGAAATTAATGATAAATTTCGACAGCAAATGCCGGTAAATTTAAAAATTATTTCATTATTATTTTATAATAGAAATGGAACGTGTAAAGTATATAATTTCTTTTACTATAAACACGAGGATTCCCCTGAGCCTACACTCGAGCATGCGTTGACCCTTTGTAGTTCATGTGAGCAGTCAGACGATACAATATTTCTGACCTTTTATTTAAATATTTCAGAGAATGGTTAGTATATTCGCCAACAACTGGTCGTGTATACTGTTTCGTGTGTAAACTCTTATCAAATTCTTTTACGCCATTATCATCCGATGGATTTTGTGATTGGCGCAACACCTATTTAGTTCTAAGTCATGAAAACTCTGTAGACCATAGAAAAGCTTCGGTAACATATCTCACAAGAAAATGTGGCTCAACAATTGACTGCCAAATAGCTGAACAGATAAATAATAAACGGCAGTACTGGAAAAATGTTCTTGAACAAGTTGTGGCATTCATAATTACTATGGCAGAGCGTGGTTTACCTTTCAGAGGAGATAAGGGAACATTTAATTCTCTTCACAATGGCAATTTCCTTGGATTAATCGAACTTACAGCAAAATTTGATACTTTTCTAGCAGGCCATATAAAAAGAATTGGGGAATAAAGGATCAGGTGTCCCATCTTATCTTTCTAAAACAATATGTGATGAATTTATTTAAATTATGGCACATAAAGTAAGAGACTCAATCTTGGATGATTTAAGAACTGTAGGGTACTTCAGTTCATCTGTAGATTCAACTCCAGACCGGTCCCATATTGATCAGCTCACTGTTATTGTGAGGTATGTTTCACCAGATGATGGGCTCCCTATTGAACGTTTTCTAACTTTTTTAGAGATGGGTAGCCAAACAGGGGAAAGTATGGCTAAGATGGTATACAATTACCTTACAAATGAGTGCAAAGTATATTTTAGTAAGTGTCGAGGCCAGTCATATGATAATGCTGCCAATATGTCTGGCAAATACAAGGGTATGGAAGAACTAATATTAAAGAATTATAAGTATGCTATGTATATTCCATGTGCTGGTCATTCCCTGAATCTTGTTGGTAGAACAGCAGTTGACTGCTGTTTAGATGCAGTAAACTTTTTTGGAATTGTTCAAGAAATATATAATTTCTTTTCATCATCTACACATAGATGGGCAAAACTGTTTTCATTCGTCAAAGATGATTCAAAAGTTCCAAAGTCTTTGTCAAAGACTAGATGGGAAGCATATTCAATGGCCACAAGTGCAATATTTGATAGTTATGATGGAATAATTTCTGCATTGCATCAGCTGCATATTGATACTATAGAGAAAGGCGAAACAAGAAATCAAGCCATAAACATTTTATATAAAATGGAAAAGTTTGAATTTATGGTAATGTTATATTTGTGGAGTTACATGCTGGATGAATTTCACAAGACTAGTCAATCACTGAAAGACCCCCAAATTAGTCTAGATGTATGTAGGGAATTGTATGCTTCTCTTTTGGATTTTGTTAAAGGTTCCAGGGATATGTTCGATCATTTCGAAGAAAAAGCAAAGGAAAAATTGCCTGTTGTTGATTACAAGAAAAGCAGATATAGAAGAAGGCATATCAATGATGATGAAGAGGATGCTTTAGAAAACGTTGAGCCAAGAGACACAAGTTTAGAATAAAAACATTTATACCAGTGATGGATGCATTAGAGTCAAGTCTGGCACACAGGGCCTCAGTATGCAATGACGCTGCAAAAAAGTTTTCATTCTTACAAAATTAGAAGCTACAGAAGAAGAGATTCGTGAAGGAGTTAGTGCTTTATGCCAAACATATCCTGAAGATGTGGACATGAATCTTGTGTGAGAAGTCAAGCATTTTCTTCAATATGTTAGACATAGTCAAGCCTATGGTTCAACGGAACATGATAGTCTGACACATCAGTATCTGTATAGGTTAATATTTAACGATAGTGTCCAATCAGCATTCCCTAATGTAGAAGCAATTTTGAGATTGTTTCCAAGACTGATGGTTGCAAATTGCTCTGGAGAAAGATATTTTTTTCAGCTGAAGAGGATAAAAAATGAATTTAGAACAACAATGACTCAAGATAAATTTCGTTCCATCAGTCTCATGTGCATAGAAAGTGACAAAATACGCAGTTTATCATTTCCCAAGTAGTAAGGTGACGTGATTTATCACGTGAAAAACAGGTCATCTTTTTCAACATGACGTCTTATGAGAAAAAATCACGTCAACTGCGACGTCATTTTCGTGTCACCTAAAATGACGTCATTTAGTAACTAAAAATATACGTCATTTTTTGGTCACTAAAAATGACGTGATTTTAAGACCTCCTCATTTTGGTCATATTCGCGTCATGTGGAATGACGTGATATTTTAGACGTCATTAATTTGGGTATTTTTGCGTCATCATAAATGACGTCTTTGAATCACCACATTTTAATTTCATCTACGTCCTTTTTCATAATTGATTACTTATTGTTGAAGACCGTTTTTTTTTCCTTTTTCGTGCCTTATCAGTACGGAAACGAAGGTCCGAGTTCAAAAACGCTGTGGAAGCTTTTTGTAGAAAAAGTACAAATTCTTCAACATCGTTCGGCATCGGAACACCTGGCCCTGGCGCCAGTTTCAGTTTGATTTGATTCCGTGTCGTGGACTCGTGGAGTTGGTGGTTATAAATTTGGAAATTCGTATTTTAGGTAAGGATTATTTATCAATAATTACATTTTTAGAAGTCTTATTACCATTTTTTGTTAACTTGTACATTCTTATTTTTGCTCTTACTTAGCTATAGTTTCCAATGGTTGGGGAATTTGCATTAGTATAGTAGCTACTAAGCCTAATATGAGGGAAGTTCCGATATAATATTATCGGAACTTCTCGAAGCTTATTTGTCTTAATCTTATGTTTATTTAAAGCGATATTATCATTTGGTTGTAACTTTTAACTGTTTAGGATTCTTAGTTAAAAATTTTATTCTCAAAATGGTACTTAAGTACTACTCTTGCTCAAGTGCCATGTGTTTTGATAAATTGGAAATAAAATCTTAATTATCTTTACGAGCATTTTTTTTCTTCTGAGTGATGGTTCATTTTTTATATTAATGCAATTTTTCAAAATCATTACTAAAGCTGTGCCAAATTTAAACAAAACTGCTTGCTTGTACAATTTCTATTACTTTCAGTCTGTTCTAAATCATGTATTGTGTGGCTGAGGAGCTAACGGATTTTGGTAGTAAAGGCACAGTGGTAATTGTCCATAATAACTGGTTATTGCCTGGTAATGAAAGAAGCTATTGGCCACCTTTTAAGAGTCCATCTGGCTTGAATAAACTCCTCATTTCTGGGGAAAAACCCAATAATGATTGGGAAATCATTAATTTAAGCAAAATATTTTGCCAGACAGGTACTTTTTCAAATCTAATAATTAAAATAAGCTGTTTTCCTAATTAAAATGTATTGTTTTGTTTATGTTTTGTGAATTTGATATTCCCGTGTTAAGCCGTTGACTATTTCACCAACATTAAAACAATCAAAAAGTAACATCAGCTTTTTATATATATATATAATCTTTAGCGACAGTTTTATTGTTGGAATGGACGACAACATAGTATACAAGAACCAAAAATGTTTTTATTTCGAACAGATGATTTGCTAAAAGCCCGAAGGAAGGCTCGGGAAGCTGAAGACATTTCGGACCTTACTGATACCGATATTGATGCTCCCCGTTCCAAGAGAAAACCACTCAAGCTTCTAGACAGTGAAGAGGAACTTGAATCTCCTCGTAACTCCTCATTTCTGCCTAGGCCTAAGAAGCTAAGGAAAGACTCTAGGTCAAATGTTGATTATATTGAAGGTATTTTCAGTTATTTACATAAGTTTATTACTTTAGTAATGTTACTGTTCTAAATTCACATTTAGTGACAGATCAAATTTATATGGCACACATTCTTCTTTCCCTAACAGATGATTCTCTGAACCTGACTATGATTGAAAAGGTACAAGATACAAGAGACATAAACTCCTATCTAGAAAAAGGTAATTTATTTTGTTCTATTGTTACATTACAAGTTAAACAACAATATTTGAAAAATTTGGTGGCGGATGGACGGGCTTGTACGAAATTACCAATTTGGATTTTAACAGTGATAAAATTTTTCTCCTTATAGCAGATGATACACCAGATTTAGAAGAAATAGAAGTTTTTTTGTCTCCTGCTGAGGCAAATAATCACATTTCCTTTAGTCAGGCTAGGTCATCCCCATCAGTATCAACTCCTAAACATAATTTAAAAGGTAATTTTGTTATGTTAGAGGTATTTCCAAAAGGCAAACTTGAGTTACAAGATTATTTTCTATGACATTTTTAACAGTTGACTAATATTTAAAGGTATATTATATATACATTACAGAACAGTTTTATTAATTTTAATTGTAAATACTTTTAATGCAAACTATGTAAACCGTATCTTCACTTTGTAACAAATTTATAGAACTTTGTCTGAGGCAGGGCTCGAAATACCCGGGTGCACTGTGCACATGAAAATGAAATTGTACACCTAATTTTTTCACGCTAGGTGCACCTAAATATAACCTGTGCACCTAATTAAAAAACTTATGTGCACAGGTGCACCTGTATTAAAAAATCTATTTCGAGGCCTGGTCTGAGGTTATAAATCTAGTTTTAAGAAAGTTGTTTATGAATCAAAAGTTTGACATAACTGCATTTTTATTGTTTAGATATTGTCTCCCCTTTGGAGGTTGGCTCGGTGGACCAACATAAAATTATTTCAATTTTATGTGAAGTAAGAGAGC
Organism: Metellina segmentata; assembly: GCA_947359465.1. NCBI lineage: Eukaryota > Metazoa > Arthropoda > Arachnida > Araneae > Tetragnathidae > Metellina > Metellina segmentata. The sequence continues at coordinate 45,621,707 of OX375883.1, forward strand.
AAAACTCCCAAATACTTCAGCATCTTAGGGGTTTAGAAGAGAGGAACAGATTATCAACTACAAAAGTTGGCATTGAATTGCCCATAACTCTGCCAGTGTCTTCTCTAGAAGAATTCCAGACTCTAGAAAGCCATCTTGAAGATGCCCAAAACTTTTCTGTTTTCGTGAGTAATAAATCTATTCTTGTATAAGTTTTATTGCATTAGAATACATTGATTGATAAATAGGTAAATAATCCCACGTTCCAACCGATTTCACTTCAAAATTATTATTTTCCATTTTGAATTAACTTTTTTAAGGGGCTTTTATAGTAATTATGTAAAGAATGTCACTTGCTAATCTTAGAATTTGTATACATAGTACTTTCCAATCAGGGCTGTAGTGGAGGGTATACACTCGGTTTTTTCCAGGAAATTCCGTATGTCCTCTGCCTTTTATTAAAAACTACGAACACTGTTTTGTTTTACCTAGGAAACATCATGTGAAACGCAGATATCTGTAAAAGCAAAAGAAAAGTTTCTATTTCAAGGTATCACCTTGGTACATAATTCCAAAATCGTAACCATAAATCAAAAGCAATTCATTCGAAGTATTGCCGATAGAATGAAATTCAGACTTTGTTCAGATGTTAATGAAGAAAATTTCCAACTTTTAAAGGATATATCCATGCTTGATCCAGAAAATATAAATACAGGGGATATTAGCCGTGTAGAAAAAAAGGTAAAAAGGATTTGTTGACGTTTTGGTATGTGTGCGCGTGGACAATGATTTTGAATTGCTAATTAGATGTATTATTGCTTCCTATTGGCTACATTCAACTTATTCTTCAACATTTTTCTCTTTTCAGTGCACCTATTTGGCTTCCAGAGTAACAGGCCACAACACTACAAAAGCGGTGAATGATTCGCTGAAGCACTGCCTTTTAGATCTAGTGGCTTGCGAGTTAAACTTCAAAGGTACTGGAAGGAAAAAAGCATTTGAAGGGACTTCTCTTTGTTGTGCCTTATTAAATAAGTATATTTTCTTTTAACCAAATACAAGAACTTCAAAAGAAGTTTTAAAATCTTATTTTTTTGTTGCCCTTTAATTTTTTAAATTGTGCTCTAGAGCTTTTCTTCTATTTTTCAGGATCTATGAAAAAGGTCACTGGTTCACCGGATGACAATATAAAGAACTGTATAAAAGTTTGGCTGAAACATGCCCCCCAACGTTTCTCCCTTACAATAAAGAAATGTTAATAATATAAATATTATATAATAATTTAATCTTCATTTTTTCTTGTGCTGTTTTCTATATTTCTGAACTTCATTTTTTTAAATAAAATGCCAAAAAAAGGTATTGTAAGTAATAGACAAACAAAAAGGAGGGCTAAGAAAGTATTCAAAGAAATTGTCAACATTTCCAATAGTTTACATAGTGATATTCCTGATGAAGATAAGGATATTGACAGAGATGTAAACCAAGAATTTGAAGGTGAACCTTGTGACATGGAACCCCAACCAACTGAGCTAATATCAAGCAATCTATGTAATTCCATTCATGACAATTTTGACATTAAAAGTGATAGAATGGGACCTATTAATCAAAATGAAAATTCATCTAACTTACAGCATGAGTTAAGGGATTGGGCCTGTAAGCATAAAATTTCTGGTCTTGCTGTAACAGACTTATTAAATATTTTGGCCCCTCACCATTCAGATTTGCCTAGATCCAGCCGTACTTTGATGAAAACTCCCTTGATGTCTTCATTTGACATAATTAAATTACAAAATGGACACTTATGCTATTTTGGCGTTGAAAAGCAATTGTTAAGTTTCTTCTCTAGGCATTTGATTGTACCCAATGAAATTCTGTATCTAAAATTTAATATTGATGGCCTTCCTTTGTTTAAAAGCTCTAAAATTCAATTTTGGCCAATTCTTATGCATGTAAGTAATTGTAGTGTCACAGATCTGATGGTTGTGGGAATTTTTTGTGGGACTTCCAAACCAATCCCAATTGAAACTTTTTTTGTAAATTTTGTAACAGAATTGGAAAAACTACTGAATGTTGGTTTAATGTTTAACAAAAAAAGAATTTATGTTAAGTTACTTTCCATTATTTGTGATGCACCAGCCCGTGCTTATCTAAAATGTATTAAAAGGCATAATGGTTATTCTTCCTGTGATAAATGTATTTGTCATGGAACTTATGATCATGATGGTCGTGTTGTGGTATTAGATGATTTAAATGCTAGAAAACGATGTAATACATCGTTTAGGACCCAAAATGATACAGAACATCACATGGGAACTTCTCCACTGTTGGTTCTTGAAATTGACATGGTTGAAGATTTCCCTTTGGATTATATGCATTGTGTATGCCTAGGGGTAATGAGAAAATTGCTTAACTTTTGGGTTGGTGGTAGAGTGCCCATAAAATTAGACAGTAAAACAGTGAAGGAAATAAGCTCAAGGTTGATTTCCTTTAAGCCATATTTTTCTAAAGAGTTTGGCAGAAAGCCCAGAGGACTTGATTGTTTAGATAGGTGGAAGGCAACAGAGTATCGGACCTTTCTTTTATATGCTGGTCCTGTTGCATTGCTGAATTTAATTCCTACTGCTATCTACGAACATTTTCTTTTGTTACATTTTGCTATAAGGGTTTTGTGCTCAGATACACTAACCGATTACTATGATGATGCAAATAATTGTCTGAGAGAATTTGTGGAGCATTCGGCTAAGTTGTATGGCAAGAGTTTCATTATTTACAATGTTCATGTGCTAATCCATCTGGTAGATGATGTCAGAAAATTTGGTTCTTTAGATAATTTTTCAGCTTTTAAATTTGAAAGTTTTTTGGGTAAACTAAAAAGAAACGTAAAATCTGGTAATAAGCCACTTGAGCAAATTTGTCGGCGACTGACTGAGCAAGATCTAGTTCTACCTACAAAAATATCAAACTTGCCATATGAAGAAGGAATTGAGCACAATTTAGGGCCAATTCCCCCCAATTTTATTGGTCGACAATTAAAATCAGTTGAAGTACCTAACAAATACACAATATCAATTCATTTACACAGTCCCCAAGATAGTTATTGTTTAATAAAGGACAAATCTGTTGTTCAAATACAAAATCTCCTGGTTGAAAATAATGAATTGTGTATTCTTGGTTTAAAATTTGTTGAGAAAATGGATTATTTTAAATATCCGTTTCGGTCTTCGAATATTGATATGTATCTTCTAAAAAAACTAGGTACTGAATACTGTAAAATACCCCTTGTGCATATTGTTTCCAAATGTATATTGCTACCTTTTAGAGATAATTATTTTGTCAGCTTACCAATATTGCATTAAAGAAGAATAAATATACTTTCTAATCACTGCCTTGTCTCAATATTACCTTCATTTTCTAAAGTTATTGAAAAAAATCCGATGATTCAGTTTTATTATACTCATGCTCTAATACTAATGAAATAAACACTCAAATTGAATCTGATTTAATTGAAATAGAAACTTGGTTTGTTGCTAACGACTTAACTTTGAATATTAACAAAACAAAGTATATTCACTTTAGTTTAAGAAAATCTGTACTTCATTTCACATCAAATAGCATACCTCAAATTGTATAAAACTTTTTTCTCAAATTGTCAGTGTCATAGTCTTCTATGAGTTGAAAATATAAAATACTTAGGCTTATACATAGATTCTAATCTTAAATGGAAAACTCTTATCAATGAGTTGGGCAAAAAACTGCTTTGTTCTAGTGAAATTACACCACCTGAAAAATAAAGTTAATCCTGCATTTTTGAAATCTGTATATTATGCTTATTTCTATTCTCTTATTAATTATGGTGCTATCATTTGGGGTGGTGAATACAGAACTAATCTTTATCCAATTGTTTCAATCCAAAAGAAAGCGTTTAAAATTTTAACTAACCAACCATTTCCTCAAAATTTTAGAATTCTAAACTTATTACCTATTTGACATAATATGTTTTTTTAAATTATACTTTTACCAAAATAAAAATATCTAGTTTTAAGATAAATTATTACAATACTAGATCGACCCAAACATTCATAGTTCCAAGCTATTCTAAAACTATTTTTTCTAAACATTTCTTTTATTTAGCTCCTAGGTTATTTAACAGTCTACCAAGTAATTTAGTTGAAATCAATAATGATTCGGTCTTTAAAAGAAAACTATTTAAATTTCTAATCTCAATAGACGACTTGAATCTGTATTTTTTACTCACTAGAAGCATATTTTCATTGTTCACCAGCTATTTTGCCACATTCAATTATTTCTCTATGTTGTATTAGTTTTTATGTTTACAAAAGTAAGAATTGTATGCATAAAAACCATAATAATAGGATTGTTAATTTATTGTGTTAGTTTTGATTGCATAAAAGAAAGAATTAAAATGCACACAATTGAAAATTAATGCGAAACTTTCAAAATAAAGATTCTATATTTTAGATTTTTTTAAATTTATTGAATGATGTGTAATGTCCTAGTCACTGGTTATTCAAAAATAGTTAAAATGTGCTAACTTTATCAAACGAATTGGGAAAATACAACTTAAATTATTTGAATTGAGTCAGCATATTTTCAACTATTTATGACCAACCAGTTGCCGGGACAAACATGTCATTAAAAACGTAAAATTCATGACATTTGAGTACGTGAAAAATCACGAATAAAAAACGTCATTTAATCACGTATAAAAAACGCCATGAAAAGACGTCATAATTAAGTCATTTGATTTCGTCAATAACACGTCATTCTATGACGAACGATCGTCATTAGATCACGTCAAAATCTCGTCATTTTATGACGTCAAAAATGACGTCTTTGAATTGGACATTCGACGAAAAAAATGACGTCAATTTTAAGTCATTTTATGACTAAATAATCACGTCATTAAAGACGTCATTCGACTACTTGGGTTGATGATGTCTTCAGTGACTTTGCTCTGGCAAAGGCAAGAAAGAAAATATTTTAGTTTAATATAATTCCTTGATCCTTTTAACATGCTTCAATAGATTAGATAATAAGCCTTTGTAAATAGTGCCTTTTAACAGAACTTTTGTTTCTTTTTACCAGAGTTTGCATTTTTAAGTTTGTTATGAATAAAAATGATTTTAAGTGAAAGATTTATTATTTCACTATCTATATACTTCTTAATCGTACTTCAGTTCAACCCTATAGGTATCCGAAAATCATATTTGGCACAGACATACAATATCTCGACCTTTAAAGGGCCCCATATCTATAATAGCTTAGGGCCTTATCAAGTCTAAATCCGGCCCTGCGTGTAAGAAGGCCACCACAGAGACTGAATCTTTAATGTCAGAGGACATTGGGGGGGGGGGAGTGATGTTATGTATTAAAATGTCAGTAGATAGCGCTGTAAGTAGAGCCATCTCAGGATGCTACGCGGATCGGAAGGTCTTGTATGAAAGGCTTCAGTGAGCTATGTTTGTCATGTGTAATGTCTATTATTGTGAAGTACTTTTAATAAATATAGATATGTGATTAACCTGGTGTATTCTCACTGCATCGAGAGGCCTACAAGGCACTAACTTATCCAGTAACTCTAGTAAAACACAGCAGTGTGGATGGTGGGAAAGACTGATTGGTATTCTTAAAAGGTTATTGAGAAGAGTACAGGACCGATCTACTTTAACTTATAAGCAGATGACGACGGTGCTATGTGATTTCGAATCCATGATCAATTCTCGACCGTAAACGTATGTCGCGGATAATGACGCAGAGCTGTTTCCATTTAGGTTCCACTGACTCCTTCAATGTTCCTGCAAGATATCATAGTGAGAGGTGTTCCTGACTGATAGAATTGATCACCAGTCTTAAAAAACGTGTTAAGTATCGGCAAAATTTACAAAAAGCCTTTAGAAATAGATTTCCATCGTAATACTTGGGAGCTCTACTTTAAAGATCAGAACGCAAAAGGGCTGCCGAAGTAGTAGTTGGTGACGTTTTGATTGGAATTTTGGTAATTTTTAATTAACGTCGTACTAGAGCAACAAAATGGGCTATTGACGACGGTCCGGGATCAATCCTCTAACGGAAAAATCCGAGGACAACATAGAGGAGATATAATAGTAGAGTGAGCTATGGCAACCTTTTTATGTCCGCATGATCATGTGACCAAAATCAGTAGTCACGTGACTCCTTCTCTCTTCGCGCATATTGTTTACGCATTCCTTCTTCCCTAGCTAGTAGCAAATGCATTGAATACTCAAAACAAAATTTGTCTACGGTGCCGCGTACATGGATATAATTCCAAATTTATTAAAGGTGGAAACATTACATTTCACAGGTGAGCGAAAAACGTTTCTTTCACATTTGTATTTTTCAATACTTTCTACAGGGTGTCCTAAAACTTTCCGCACCTCCCAACTTTAAAAAAAAATATTGCCTGTTTTTTTTAATTATTGAATTTTATCGTCTACTTATATTTTTATCGAGGCTTTAATTTTTATCGTTTGATTTTCTTCGCACTCAAGTTATGCGATAATAAAGTTCCACGTCATTTTATTCTTCATTGCAAAATGAATTTATCACACATTCAGAGAATTTCGCTGTTTGAGGCTTATTCATCGACGCCATCTTAAATTTGGCGTATTTGATTGAAACGTCGCCAAGGAGGACCGTACAATCAACGATAACCAAATGTAAGTTCATATTTTTTCCTACGTTATGTTAAAAATGCTTTTCACCATTAGCATAAAAATAATTGTTTTAAAGTTTGTTGATTTTCTGTAACAAATTCACGAATCGTCAGTACAGGAACTTTTAGGACACCCTGTAGTATGATAAAAATGGATATTCTACCTTTGGAATTAATAAATACAACCTGCGGACATTTCCCATTCCATGAAAAGATTTCATACATTTGCAATCAGTATGTATCTAAAATAATGTTTGAAACACAAAATAACGAGTGGAATGTGTTTCTAATTGTAAATTGAAATTTATACTGTCTTAAAATATTAAAAATAGTTAAGCGAAATGTAAAAACTTGTGCAAAATCGTTCTCTGTCTTGGCGATTATGTTTTGGAAACAAAGGTACTATATTCTTTCGTGTCTCACGATAAAAATGTTATGAATTTGGTAACATCAATTTAAGTACATCACATAAATTATTTTTCTTGCTGAGAAAAATTGTTTTGTATCCACCCATCTGTGCAAACTGTAATTACATAAGAATAATATTTAAAATAAACGATAACGTTTGAAACTTTTAATTATATATTAAATAAAATCAATTTGTTAAAAATAGGATTAAAGCATTTTCTAAGCCGTATTGTAATTGTGAATTTGTATTTATGATTTTTTGGAACTATAATTAAACAGTTTATATTTACTTGTAATAAGAACTTGTAAAGATGTTCACCTGCTGAAAATTCATTTATTCAGTTCTTATGTATTTAAAATTTTTATTTTGTTCCCAAAGATGAAGAAAGAAGAAAATCGTTTTAATTAATTAATCGAAGAATTTTGTTTCTGTCTTTTAGTTCATTTAAAATGTGATGAATGTGACAGTAAATTTCATTCGTTTACTGTTTCTTATTTATCTTTTTTATTTATTAAATATTGATTTCACACACAATAAGCAATAAAAATTCAATATAAAAATCTTTACCAAACTTTTGTACATGCTTAAAAGCATAAAAATTGTCAAGAGTTATTGACATCATCACTTTGATGAATTCAAATTCATATATGGACACACAGTTGCAACTTAATTAGTTTTTGAACCAGAAATCTAAAATTGCAAAATAGCTAACATCAAGGGTATAGTTTAAAATAATTTCCTTCAATTTTAAAGATTTTGTGTATAGCTTTTCTTGTTAATATTTTTCTGCGTAATATCTTGAATAAATTTGTGTTTATGGAAAAGTAAGCAATTAAGAATCCATAATATCAATAAAAGCTTTAGTGGTAACCCAAACGTCATTTGAACAGGGAATCTTCCTATCTATTTTCAGTATTTTTATTTTATGCATCAGTAAAATATTTATTCATGCAGTCATTTCCAAACATGGGCATTTATTTTTTCAATTTATTCCAACTCATGCTAACCTCATTACATTGAAATAAGTTTAAATTATTTTCTGAAATGAAATCTTTTGAGATAAATTCTTCACACCTAATACAGTTTTTGAAGAAATATATATATATAAAATATTGTATTAATTAAAGAAAGTCGAGTTTAGAACAACTAGCTTATACCAAATTTTAATCTGAACTCATGACGTGAGAGCAATCTATTGACTACAATTTATTTATCTCATGCGTACTGCTTTGTTTGTATATGTGCTGGTTAAACTTAATCCCAATGAGAACTTCAGTTAATTATAAAAAAGCTCAAATAACTAAAAACATTAGAAAGTAATATGAATTCAAAAAATATTCAGCAGTGTAATAGTAAATATTAATTTGTATTGCCCAACAATGTTAAAATGTAACTCAAATTCAAGGAGCATTCAGTATTATGCATATTCAATACTATGCACATCAAATTGAAGTTATTACCAAACATGGGTATTTATTTTTCAATTAATTCCAACTCATGCTAACCTCAATACGTTTTTCCAAAAGTTTGAAATATTTTCTGAAATTAAATCAGATAATTTCTCTACAACGAATGCAGTTGATGAACTATAAATAAAATATGAAATTAATCTATTGACTACCGTTTATTTATCTTAAGTGTACTGGTTAACCTTATAATCCCAATGAGAACTTAATTCCATAATAAAACTAAAAACATTAAAAAGTGATACGAATTCAAAAAATATTCAGAAGTGAAAAAGTAAATATTCATTTGCATTGCCCAAAAATGTTAAAATGTAACTCAAATTCCAGAAATACTCAGTATTATGTTCATCGAATCGTTAACTTTTTATGAGAAAATGTCGCCAAGAGAGGCGCTAAAAGGCTAAATCAAGCAACCAAGCTGAATTTTCGTAAAACAGTCACGTGACTACTGACAACATGTTGCGGACGCTTTGCGAAGCTCTTCTCAATAGCGATGCTCAGTCTACTTATATTAGAAGTCTATGGAGGACAACACCGCGTAATTTTGAACCACGGTCAGATGACGAGGCAACAATTTTATCTTGATTGGAAGCGACGATATAAAACGTATCATTAAGATGCCTCGTAAACTGGACTTGTGAACTGTTTATATAATTTTGTTATTGTAGTTGTGACTATCATTAGCTATAAGTTAAATTTTAAGATTAAAGTTAACTTAGGTGGGAGAATGTTGGATTGATACTCTACCTGATTGTTGTCTTTGTTTTGATATATTTGGAAAGTTAAGTTGTTAATGGCAACAGTCTAGTTTTTATAAGGAATTATATACGCAGAGAAATGGTGTTTGTTACTTTTCGAATTTTGCTAGAGGAAATTACCGAGTAGAGAGAGAGAGTATTTCCGCCACAAATGCTGCTGAGTGTTATTTTTGATTTGAAGCAAAGAGTGTATGTTGAGAAGTGTAAATAAACTGCTTGAGTACTTGTAATATAAGGTGTTTTTACGGAACAATTGACTACACCAACTACAAACCGAAAAATTCTGATTTCGAAATTCAAAACGGAACACATTTTTCCTTGATATCCGGAAAGTGGTTTCTCTGCGACGCAGAACTAACTGGTACTGTAATTACGCTTTCATAATCAATTTTCAATTCATTAATCAATTTTCGAAAATCGGTCGGTCGTCAGAAAATTCCGAGCGTAGGCCAAGATGTAAGCTATCAATTGTTCTCTTGTGTCACATCAAAGCCCAACTATTAAGTCATGACGAACTGATTTAATTCTGCAAGGTACAATTTGCATCCAAGCCATCCGAAATCTTTCAGATGTTTTTGTTTTATCTCCGCATCCAGGAGAAAGTTGCTGCATTTACTGCCGAGTAACGGAAATTGTCCGAATATTGCAATTTGAGAACATCGTTGTGGATGTGATACGTATGCGTGTGGATGCTTGCTAATCATGCTTGGGACAGATACGTATGCGTGTTGGGTGAAGATGTACCTGAGGTATGTTTGTCGCCAAGTAATTTTCTCGACAAATGAAGGCGGTCATCTTAGAAATTCAATTTGTTATATTTATGGAAGTGGGTAGAAAGATGAGCCGACCTCCTTGCCGAAACTTCCCTTACCTTTGCACAAGCTGGAGAAAAAGCTCTCGCAACAGAAACTGCCAATCATGTGAAAGAGATCAGGGGATTGGACTCTACATCTGTTATGCCTCATCCAAAACAAACCCACAAGCAGCATCCGAAGAATAGTAAGGGTGAAAGTCAGCCACCATAATGCCCTGGTTGTGGGGCAAACCACTCAAGGGCTCAGTGCAATTAAATCGTAAAGTTTAAGAAGGAAATAAGTCCAAAGTTTTTGAGAAAACGGAGAAAACTGTATTTAAGTGACAAGTTTCTTGTTGTTTGGAATGTAATTGATAAGTTTGAGATCTTCCAACTCTTTGCAATTAATTGGTAGTTTAGCATTGTAAACATGATCCGTGGGGAATTTTAAAAAAAGCTTTGGTTTTTGCTGCAGGAATGTTTTTTTGACAAAACCACCAATAAACTCGCAAGCATTTACATAACCTGCACTTAAAGAATCATAGGTGGAGTGATAGCCGAGACTTTTTTTCTCGCCAAATCATGATGGTTGTGCCGATGGAACAAAATTCACACTGTAAATCTTTACTTTTATGGATTTGATAGTGAGTAATTTTTTTAGTGATAATTTAGCAAAAGGTAGAGAAAAATGAAACTTGTCATCATTTCGTTTCCTCTGCTACATTGTAAATTCTGTTTAATACCTGGACAAAGGCCAGAAGCATCCGCTGCACCTCCGTCCAAATCTTTAAAGAATGTCCTAACCAAACAGAATATTTGGGATCAACATCAGAAATTAAAATATACTTCTGATCATTGTATTCATCCTACCAAAGACTTTACAAACACATAATTTAACTTCCTAACAGAGGCATCTTTACCACATCTAGGTGGTCCACTGACCCAAACACTAAAAGAATCATTCAGTTCTGCACAAGTGTATTTAAGACAAATAATATTCGACTTATAACGGATAAATATACCTGGATAATTTGCCTTGACTGAGGAGATGTCACTGTTGTCAGCAGCAAGAACGTTAGAAAAGGCATTAGTCTTATTGGAAACACTGCAACTCACTGAACTCCTTGTAGTTATTGTCCTTACAATAATCAGCAGCTTGACTAGGTGTCCCTTTGCTCCAATCAAAATGACCAGATGAAATTGCTGCTTTGAGGAATGGGAAACCAACCTAGTTCTTAAATTGTATATACCCCTGAAAGTGTTTGTGAGGTGTAAAATGGACGAGTCACTCTACCATATATGATATGGAAGTTTGGAGTTATCCAATCCACTCCGGACCATCTATGCGAACGGTTCATTTTGTAAATCAAAAGAAGCAAAACACCAGTACTGCAGGATTCAACAGAAAAAAAGGAAGTGGTTAATCTTAAATTCCAGAAAATTCTGAATAGGGTTGTCTTAAAACTGCCTAAGAAATTAAAGATTACCACATTTGGCGAAAAATCTTCAAGATCTTGGATAGTACACACTACTTAAGTGTACTGTAGATGTAGATTCTGATCATCTCGTATTCCTCAGATGTGTACTATGTAAATATGAAACTGGAACTTTTGTACACGAAAAAAAAAAAAAAAAACATTGGTGGAGTGGTAGCAAACGGGACAGTAGTGCCAAGGCATTTGTTTTGGTCGCCAAACCAAGATGGCGGAAATCGCCATAACAAGATGGCACAGTGTCCATGTAGCAAAATTCACACTGTGAACCTTTGCATAAATGGATTTGATAGTAATTTCTATGTATTTAATAAGTAATTTTTTGCGAAATGGTATAGAAAAATGAAACGTATTCTCATTTTGTCGCCACATAGTAAATTCAGTTAATTTTTTTGACGAAGGCTAGAAAATTTGATGCACAAGAGTATATTCTTCTTATAACAGAGGAAGATGCCCGGATAATCTCTCAATGTCACTGTTTAGCGGCAGCAAGTACATCTGCAAATTTGCTACTGCCTACATTAGTTGCGGGAAGAGTACCAAACTCCTTGAATATACCATCCTTTCGGCAATATGCTGCACATTCCGCTGGTGATCCACGAGCAGCCTCAAAATGCGAATCATTGTCAAGCTTTTTGATCTCGGATATTCTACGCTGTTGTTTAAAATAAACATAGCCTTGCCAATGGACGTGTTTAGTCTTTGGACAGATCTCCATACCGAAGCAAATATATTCATAGCAATCTGAGTTCGCGAACGGCTCATTCTCAACTTGAAAAGAAGTAAACACCAACCGTTACTCCAAAAAAAGATGGAGTCATTAAACGAGGAACGATAAAAAAAAAGTGGCGGATTAAGCGTCGTTATCTCTTATCGTTAAACGAGAGAGAAAATCAAAACCAATCGGAGCATGTTTGATTTCACTTCAAAACACGGTTTAATTCCAATTGGATAACGTCTTTAATCCTAATCTTCTTAATAGGGTTGCCTCAAAAACAACCAAAATGGAAGGTTACCACTTTGGCGAGAAAATAAAGACTGTCCCGTTTGCTACCACTCCACCAAATATTTTATTCTAATTGTTGTCCATCGCTAGATATACATTTTCTCTACATGTCTGGCAAGTTGTAGATGCCACGCCAAAAAAAAGCTTGCTCTTTTGAGGCAAATCAGTCATTGACCTATTTTTGTACATTTTCGTTAGAAGTGAAGCACTGCTCAACAAGTGCGTGTACAATCGATACAAATAAGTGGTAATCAGACGGAGCCAAGTCTGGTAAGTAAGCTGCATGCAAAAGTATTTCCAAACTAAACGCCTCAATGTTTCCTTGAATAGTTTTGCTGTGTGATGGTGCATTATCATCAAGCAAAATCACTTTGTGTTGACTTTTTTTGATATTCTGGTCAATTTTCACGCAGAGCTTGATTCAAATCGATCATTTGTAGTCGGTAGCAGAACGTGGTTTGAAAGGAGTAAGTTGCATATCTGTAAGATTCTTCTGATTACGTGGTGCTTTGTTTGTGAAATGTGTTACAAATGAAATGGATGTGGCAACTCGTACGATGATATGATTTCGGTTTAATATTTGTAGAGAAGTGTGTATAAAAGCTTGCTTGGAGTTAAGGCTCATTTCACGATCGTGTATGTGACAATCACTATAAAATGTGTATAAATGTAGCAAAAAGACAAAAATCCATTATGTTATACTGTTTAAAAGAATTTCGGTGGAGTTGTCGTTCAGGGTAAGACGTTTGTCGCCATCTAATTTTTGTTGGCAAATCAAGATGGCAGCTGAATTCCGTATCAGTAAAATCCACACTGTGAACCTTTGCATGTACGGAAACGACGAATGCTCAAATAAACAATAAAAAGTAAAGAAAATTAAACTTGACCTCTATTCGTGTGGGTAAATTTTTTGTAATTTCCTTGAGAAATGCAATGTACATACGCTGTATTTCCATCCCCTAGTGATTTCGGCGCCAGGTAACCGTCAAACTGACCCTTTACGTGGTTGGATCCCTTAAGGGCTTGTTTGACGGCACCCCACGTACCCTCGATCGCATTGGTATGGACTCTTGTAGCCTGGTCCTTAAAGTGCTGACTATGGTTGACAGTCTTATTCTGGAATCGATAACCCTTGAACTCCTTGTCCTTCGGGTTACCGATAGCAGCATAGGACTTCCAACAGTCGGACACTATTGTGGTTCCCGGCAAAATCCCTTCGTGAATAACTTCAGCCAAAACAGTCTTACTCCTATCATTCACTACAACTGTAAAACATTTATCGGTGGAGTGGTAGCATCCGATACGTTAGGCCGCCAAAGCGATTGTTTACGCCAAATCAAGATGGCGGCCGATGTAAGCAATTCCAAGATGGCCGCCATATACAACGTGAACCTTTGCATACAGTGCATAAATAATAATAATAATTTGTTTAAAAATTAAGAAAAAAGCAATATAAATTTCACTTGAAAATTTTCTAATATTTCAGTCTGGTTTTCTCCGAACATGTACGCAATTTTGCGTCAATTTCATCCTAGTTTTGTCACTTTAAAAAAAAAATTTAAATAAAAAAAAAAAATTATAATTGTAAAAAAAAAAAAAAACGCGATTTTTTGAAAACGTCCGGATTTTCATCAATTTTGAATTAGAAACTTTGCAATGCATAGAAAATTCAAAACAAGAAATTTTTTTTTAATAAGGTAGTTTTTTTCTGTGATCATAATCCACACAAAGGTTTTTGATGAGAAAAAAAAAATCTAAAAATTCTTCTGCTATCTATAAGTGTGAAAAAATATTTTTCTAGCAATTAGCATTATGTGAGCAACTCAATGGGGATATTCCAGGTTATAGAGCCATATATGGAAAAGCAACACAAATATTTTTATTGTAACGACTTTACAAGAGGAAATTGTTTTTTAGAGAAGTCAAAGCGTATTGCGCTTAAGGTTTCAATGCGTTTAAACCAGTATACCGGGAGAAATTTGTTTGTAGATAAGTCACAGCGTATAACGCGCGATCCCCGCCTGCCGGCTACCTCGCCGCCCCTCCGGGGCCGGCGAGGACCTTTCACCGTTGGCTTCCATGCGTATAAGTCACCGTATTGGGTGCCCACCCAAGCATAGTCCAGTGTTTGTAATATAACCAAAAGCTAAACAAAAATCAAACTTACCCTCATAGCCGGGTCCTTGAAATTCTGACTATGGTTAACAGTCATATGCTCGAATCGATAACCCTTGAACTCTTTGTCCTTCGGGTATTGATACCAGCATATGACTTCCAATAGTCAGAAATTTTTGTAGTTCCTTGCAAAATTCAGCTCTGAATTACCTCAGCCAAAACTTTCTGGTTCCTATTTTTCACCTCAACCATAAAACATTTATCCGTCCCTCGTTCAAGTCCTCCAAACACCCATTTACCCTCCAATTTCTTACTCCTGTTATACTTTCTTTTGCCAAACTTTTGTCCTATCTTTCTACATTTCCACTCCTACCTATCACCAGCATCCTTTCTCAATGTTAAAATCATATCATTCTCACATGAAAGACATTTCACCCTCTTCCCAATAAAGCTACTACATGTTTGCAAAAAAAAAAAAATTCTAACGTTTAATAACACTATCCACTGCTATATCAAATCAACTAAGGGGAAATAAGCAACCAAAAGGGGAAAAAAATTCTAAATTCCAATCTGCAATTTCAAAAATCAAATTTATTCCAAATTTTTTTTCGAAATTTTAATTGAAATTTAAATAAAGTGACAAATTTAAAAAATTGTAACTTACAATTTGCTTTCCAAACTTATCCTAAAAATTTTGAAAATTAATAAAACAAGTCGATTTTATAAATCAAGAGCAAAATTCATATGCACCCAACAATTTCAAAGACTGTCTAAATTTTAATTCCGTTCTACATTAAAAATAAAAGTGGAAAAGCATATTTTCTTCCTTAACCAATCATGAGACCCGTTTATTATCGTCAGGAGAAAATATCTAGGGTTGCCTTAAAACTAAGAAAAGCGCGAAAACGGGAAGGTTACCACAATTGGCAATGCATCGCTCGAAAGTTGTAACGTATCGGATACTACATACCATCCCATTTATCCGTTCCTCTTTCAAGTCCTCCAAACACCCATTTACCTTCCACTCTTTTACCTTTATTATACTTCCTTTTGCCAAACTTTCTCTCATCAATTTCAACAGTCTTTCCTTCTCCTCCAATCTTTACATTAAATCTAAAGCAAGCATCCACACACACTTCTCTACAAAAATTATACCAGTCAGTCATAGTATGTGTTGCCACATCTATTTCATTCATAACACTTTTAATTGAAATATCATTCACCCAGTACCATGTAATAAACAGATCCTTACAAATATGCAAATGACTACTTTCAAACCATGTACCCTTTCGCACAGATCTCTTTCTATAATGCCCATTCTTTGTACACCTCCATTCATACCTATCAGTCAAATCCTTTCTCAATTTTAAACCCATTTCATTCCCACTCTTAGCAATCAAATTAACTTTCTGGCACCATTCAATAACTTTCATGCTCTCCTTATCATGTATATTTTCATCAAACTTTTTTGCAAAAAAATAAGAATTAATACGGTTAGTATAATATCTACTGCCATACCTGATTGAGGGTAAAATCCAAAACTCCAACAAAAGCGAAAATGAACACAAAATCCAAAGCGACTAGGGCGAAAACCAAAATTAAAAATCAACGCAAGAGTGGACAACAACAGCAATGAAAAAATAGCGTCGAACTGAATAATTTTTAAAGAAACCCGGTAAAACAAGCGTTAACCAATGAAAAACGCAAAAAATACGAATCTAGACCATTCAGAGCGTGGGAGTGTGGAGAAAAAAAAAGATACATTTTGCTGATATGGTTGCCATACCAAAAACGCAAAAGATAAAGGTTGCCATATTTGGCGACAAATTGCCTTCTTACCGTGAGTAACAGTTCCACCGAATTTCTGGTAAATAGTAATGATATAATTTGTTTTTAAATTTTAAAATATTTTTACATATTATTAAACTTAACTTATTAAAAAAATTCAGTGAATTATATGTAAAAAATGTTTGGCTTAAGAAAAAGTATTGACAAAACCAAATTAAAAGTATTTTAAATAATTTTTTATTTTCTCTATTTTTAACAAAATGTAATTTTTCAAGTCAGTGGGAGTGCGGAGAAAGAAAGATACATTTTGCTGATATGGTTGCCATACCAAAAATGCCAAATGTGAAGAAAAACTGCAAAAGATGAAGGTTGCCATATTTGGCGACAAATTGCATTCTTACCGTGAGTAACAGTTCCACCAAATTTCTGGTAAATAGTAATATAATTTTTTAAAAATTTTTAGAATATTTTTACATATTATTTAACTAACTTATTAAAAAAATTGGTGGAGTGGTCGCAAACGGGACTGTAGGGCCAAGTTTTTTTTTTCTCGCCAAACCAAGATGGCGGAAATCGTCATAACAAGATGGCGCGGTGTCCATGTAGCAAAATTCACACTGTGAACATTTGCATAAATGGATTTGACAGTATTTTCTATGTATATTATAGTAATTTTTTGCGAAATGGTATAACAAGATGCCGCGTCGCCATAACAAGATGGCTGACACTGTAAACCTTTGCATAAATGGATTTAACAGTAATTTCTTCATTATAAAAATTTTTGATTGTAATTTTTTGCGAAATGGTATAGAAATATGAAACTTACCCTATTTGGTTGCCACATTGTAAATCCTATTTACTTCTTCTACGAAGGCTAGAAATTGCCTTTGCACCTCTGTCCCCAAATATTGTTGCCGCCAAATATATTCGGCAAGGTAGCCGTCAAACTGATCCTTAACGAAACGCCTTCCCTTAAGGGACCGTTTGACGGCACGTACCCTCAATAGCATTTGTATGGCATCCTGTAGCCGGGTCCTTGAAATTCTTACTATGGTTGACCGTCAGACGCTGGCATTTATAACCCTTGTACTCTTCGTCGTCTGCATTACCCATGCCAGCATAAGACTTCCAACATTCAGACAAAATTGTAGTTCCCGTCACAATTCTTTCTTTTGTTACTGCAGCCAAAACTTTCGTGCTTCTTTCGCAACCACAAAAAAACATTTATCCGTCCCTCTTTCAATTCCTCCAAATACCCATTGACCATCCACTCTTTTACCTTTATAAAACTTCCTTTTTCCAAACTTACTCTCATCTATTTCAACAGTCTTTCCCTCTCCTCCAATCATTCCATTAAACTCCAAGCAAGCATTCATACAAACCTCTACAAAAATTAAACCAGTCAGTCATCGTATGAGTCGTCATATCCATCCATTTCATTTATAACACAGGTAATCGACATTTCAAGCACAAAATACCACGTAATCAAAAGAATCTTACAGATATGCAATTTACACCTTTCAAACCATGTTCCCTTTTGCACTGATTGAGACTTCTTGTGTCCATCCATTCTGCACTTCCACTCATACCTATCACCTAAATCCTTTCGTAACGTTAAAGCCATCTCATTCGCACATTCAGGACATTTCACACTTGTAGCAATCAAACCAACTTTCTGACAAAATTCAATCACAATCAAGCTCTCAGGATCAATCATACTATCAATATACATTTTTCCGAAATACAAAGCATTTATTCTTCCAGTTAAACCATCTACTGCCATTGCTAATATCGGGTACATGAACGACGAACAAAAGGGGAAAAAAGTGCAACTTACGTGAATACAACGAACGAGAAACGATAAATCACACACCACGGTGAAACGATAATACAAATCTTGCAAAGCTAAAAGCACCAAAAAAAGACGTGAATACAAAGAACGAGAAATCACACACCACGGTGAAACGATAAAAAACAAAGTGGCGGATTAAGCATCGTTATCTCTTATTGTTAAACGAGAAAAAAAAATTAAACCAATCAGAGCACGTTTAATTTCACTTCAAACCACGGTTTAATTCCAATCAGATAACGTCTTTAATCCTAATCTTCAAAATAGGGTTGCCTTAAAAACAGCCAAAACGGAAGGTTACCATTTTGGCGAGAAAAAAAGACTGTCCCGTTTGCTACCACTCCATCAAAAAATTCAGTGAATTATATGTAAAAAATTTTTGGCTTAAGAAAAAGTATTGACAAAGCCAAATTAAAAGTATTTTAAATAATTTTTTATTTTCTCGATTTTTAACAAAATGTAATTTTTCAAGTCATATATGTGACGTTCAATTTACACAACTGAATTTAGAAATATTGTGTTGTAGTTTTCATTGCAGTGTCGCCAAGGCGAGTTTTGTTTGTTGTCACAACAAGACGGCAGCATCCATGCAGCAAAATCCACACTGAACCCTTCCATATATGGATTTGTTTTTAAATTCTATGAATTTGATAGTAATTTTTTGTGAAAAGGTATAGAAAAATGAAACTTGCCTCACTTTGTCGCCACCTTTTAGATTCTGTTGATTTCTTGGACGAAGGCCAGAAATTTCCTCTGCACCTCCGTACGCAAATGTTATTGCTGTGAAATTATTCGGCAAGGTAGCCGTCAAACTAATCATTAACGAAATGCCTTCCCTTAACAGATCGTTTTACAGCACAGCATTTGTAAGGCATCCTGTAGCCAGGTCCTTGAAATGCTTACTATGGTTGACCGTCAGATGCTGGCTTTGATAACCCTTGAACTCTTCGTCGTCCGGATTATACATGCATAAGACTTCCAACATTCAGACAAAATTGTAGTTCCCGTCACAATTCTTTCTTTTGTTACTGCAGCCAAAAGTTTTGTGCTTTTTTCGCAACCACAAAAAAACATTTATCCGTCCCTCTTTCAATTCCTCCAAATACCCATTGACCATCCACTCTTTTACCTTTATAAAACTTCCTTTTTCCAAACTTACTCTCATCTATTTCTACAGTTTTCCCCTCTCCTCCAAACATTCCATTAAACTCCAAGTAAGCATTCATACAAACTTCTCTAAAAAAATTAAACCAGTCAGTCATGGTACGAGTCGCCACATCCATTTAATTTATAACACAGGTAATCGACATTTCACGTACAAAATACCACATAATCAAAATAATCTTACAGATATGCAATTTACTCCTTTCAAACCATGTCCCCTTTCACACTGATTGAGACTTTTTGTGTCCATCCCTTCTACACTTCCACTCATACCTATCACCCAAAAGCTTTCTTAACAATAAAGCCATCTCATTCGCACATGCCCAACATTTCACACTCGTAGCAATCAAACCAACTTTCTGACAAAATTCAATCACAACCAAGCTTTGAGGATCATTCGTACTATCAATATACATTTTATTAAAAAATTAAGCATTTGTTCTTCCAGTCTAATATTGGGCACGTGAACCACGAACAAAAGGAGAAAAAAGTGCAACTTACTCTAAAAGACGTGATTAGCAATACTTTTCCAAGCACCAAAAAAAAAAAGACGGTGTAACAATAAAACACAACACCAAGTTGAAACGATAAAAATAGAAGTGGCGGATTAAGTGTCGTTATCGCTTATCATTAAACAAGAAAAAAAAATCTCAACTAATCCAAGCACGTTAAAAATTCTTATCAAAGCATGTTTTAATTCCAATCAGATAACTTATACAATTCTAAACTTCTTAATAGCGTTGTCTTAAAAACAGCCTAAATTGAAGGTTGCCACTGTCCTGTTTGCTACCACTCCACCAATATAATTTTTTGGTAGATAAGTCAGTGAAAAGATATAGAAAAATGAAATTTGCCCACATTTTGTATCCTCTGCCACCTTGTAAATTCAGTTTATTTCCTGGATTTCCTTTCTAACTTCTTCTGCACCTTTGTCCCCAACTATTGCTACTGCCAAATGTATTCGGCAAGGTAGCCGTCAAACTGATATTTAACAAAACGCCTTTCCTTAATGGACTGTTTGACTGCCCCCCACGTCCCCTCAATAGCATTGGTATGGCATCCTGTAGCCAGGTCCTTAAAATTCTTACTATGGTTAACCCTCAAATGCTGGCATTGATAACCCTTGAACTGTTCGTCGTCCGGATTATCCATGCATAAGACTTCCAACAGTCAGATAAAATTGTAGTCACCGGTACAATTCTTTCTTTAATTATCGCAGCCAAAACTTTCTTACACAACAAAAAAAAACATTTATCCGTTGCTCGTTCAATACCCATTCACCATCCACTCTTACCTTTATTTAAACTTCCTGTTTCCAAACTTACTCTCATCTATTTCAAGTCTTTCCCTCTCCTTCAATCGTTCCATTAAACTCCAAGCAAGCATTCATACAAGCTTCTCTACAAAAATGAAACCATTCAGTCGTGGAACGAGTTGCCACATCCATCCATCCATCCATTTCATTTATAACACATGTAATTAACATTTCACTCACAAAATACCACATAATCAGAAGAATCTTACAGATATGCATTTTACTCCTTTGAGAAATCATGTTTCTTTCCTTTCGCCATGTTTCATTCCGTGTCCATCCTTTCCACACTTCCACTTATACCTATTGCCTACGTCATGTCTTAATGTTAAAGTCATCTCATTCCCACATACTGGACATTTCACACTCATAGCAATCAATCCAACTTTCTGACAAAATTCAATCGCAACCAAGCTCTCAGGATCAAACATACTATCAATGTACATTTTACCAAAAAACATAGCATTTATTCTAGCAGTTACCCCATATTAGCTATAGCAGTAGATGGTTTATGTAACGACAAAGGGAGGGGGGGGGGAGTGCAACTTCCATAGATGTGAATTGCAAAAAAGAGACAGCAAAGATATCACAAAACTGCACATTATGACAAAAAAGAAGTGGCTGATTAAGCATCGCTATTGCTTGTCGTTAACCAAGAAATACAAATCTAAACCAATCGGAGAATGCTTCAATTCTAGAAAATTCTAAATAGGGTTCCCTTAATGTAGCATGAATGAAGGTTGCCCCATTTGGGGACAAATCGCCACTGTCAGGTATACTACCACTCTACCTGAAATATTACAATATTGAGACCATTAATTAATGGCATTGGCAGCACTTTAATTTTATCCTCATGTTAAATAATTCCCATATCATTTTCTTGAAAAATGAAGTTAGTACAGACACTTGCTTTAAGAAAACTACATTGATATCAGTTTCATCTAAAGCAGATATTTGTGCAACATAGGTCTTCCACGATCTTTCCCAAATAGTTTTACTAGTACAAACATGCCAAGTGAAATATTTACAGATAAAGTGATTTTCTGCAGGTGGTTGGATATTTTGAAACACTGTTCTGTATTTTCACAATTACATAACTCTTGTATCAGAGTATATTTGCTGGCTGGTAAACAAAACAAATGTGGTCGTCAGATCTTTTAACGATGTGATTTTTTAACTCTAGGAACATCCTTTTCTCAATTCCAATCAATCTGGGTTTTATCTATGTCATTCTGCAACATAGAAATGACCGTAATGTTTGTTACTCTATTGTAAGTTTACAAAGCTCTCATATTTTTAGCAATTCACTTTCTCCATAATTGTGCAACTCTTTCTATGGATAGAAACATGACAGTTACTGACTTTCCAGGTCCTCATTTGCTGAAAAATCTTTATGAAATTTGATTACCAGCTCTAAGGCATAATTAACTCTCACACATTCTCCCAAAATGAACCAAATCTAGTTTTAATTATTTCACAGTCTAGCATCACAAATATTTATATAAACTTTTTCTAAATTTTTGAAGATCTTTTAGGATGCACTTTGCTGAATTTTTAACCATTGCTATGTAGAGATGTAACATTTGTCAAGTGCTGCACTATGACTTGATAATTATTCAAAACAGCAATTTCTGAACTTTCTAACGAGTTAGCTGATCTAGTTTCACGTATGGGTTTAAAAGAAACTACTTGTAGATCAAATGTTCAGCCCTTCTCTGTAGTTCACGAGCAAGCTTATGACTAGTCCTGTAGAAAAATGAGTGATGGATCTAAGAATTATTTTATTTATCCATTATATTATGATGGAGATAATTATTTTCACTGCCATTGGACAACTCTTAACTGAACTGAATCCTTCAGACACAAGTCTAGTAATAATGCGAGCATGAGATTGGGACAACGTATTTACTAATCCCATGTGTTTCCCAATATTAACTGGTGCTCCATCCACTGTCATACATACCAAGACGTTCCTGCCAGTTAGTAATATATATATCAGGCTCATCGAGGCATTCAGATATAGCTTTTACTAAACCTTCAGACCATTTTCTATTTCACAAATGCCCACAAGTGGAAATTTTGTTGTCCTGTTTTGATAACCATATAGCACCAAACAGCCTCATTCTGTATTTTTTCTAGTAGTACTGTAATCGGATAGCACGGATATGCGCCCTAAATTGGTAATCTGTTCAACATTTTTATTTTTGAAGAAAAATATCGCATATTTTAAGAGTATTGTGAAAGAAATTCGATTTGAGTAAGTCTCCTAACAAAACATCATTCAGTTTTGTAAATGTCCTCACAAGATTAACCATTTTCAAGTGAACATTTTTGTCCATACTTGTTAATTTCTTTATACATTTTATCATCATGTGATGACTAAGGTGGAATTATCTTTTTCTAAACACCGAGATTGAGTCCTACTTGAAAAGTGTATATCAACATTTTCCATTTTGCGACGAGGGAGTTTAAAACCTCTTGTATATTTTTCAAAACTTGGAAAATCTTTAGCTCCAAGTTGTGGAGGCCATTTAGAGAAAACATGACACCACATACCCCAATGATCATTCGGATCAATAATTAGATTTACTCTTATCTTCTGTTTCCTTAGCATCTCTTGTTTAATAAATTTCCACTCTTCTCTATATCTCTTCTTTTTCTGCATTTGTGATTCTTCTGCTCTCCGTCACAGTCAGCTCAACTTTATTAATTGGTACTATTTTTTACTTAAGTCTGAACATATTTTAGAAAAAATTTAATTGTCGATTCATTTATCAGTTTAAAAAAAAACCGAAAAAATATTACTCTTAATTTTGTGGTTTGGTGTAAGTTTTTTAGATTCCAGGCTTGTGAGAAAATGCTGAACTCTCAAGATCTATGACAGGGATGGGGAACCTTTTTTACATAAAAAGCCATATCGATCTTTCAAACCACTACTTACTAAGTAAAATGTATTACTTTACATTATTTTTATCATAATATAACCATCTAGTTTTGATACTTGAGGTTTATAACTGATAAAAATGTCCTGCCTTTCCTTCGTCTTTCTAACCCTTGCTTCTACACTCATAGCATCATTAGGGTGTCTTATGCTGTCTGAATCCATCCTGGCCCCCAGGGCATTCCTTCTTTAGGTTTGTACGGGCTTCACAACCCCGGGGTACCTGAGTGATCTTCCCTCACTTTCGTTCTTCTCCTCCTCTACCCTTTGCTTTTTGCTTTTTCTTCCTCCCTCATTGTGGTTGCTTCTTCGGAGGTGAGGGCTCCCCTTGAGAAGCTTTTCGCCAGTCTGTGCATTTAGCTCCTCTTGGGGATTATATCACCCACGTGTTTGCCGTGCGTGGAGACCTGTGTCTTCGGAAAAGGTGATCCTGGTGATTGAGGGACAACATAACGCCCCAATAAATTGCTTCGGCTCCTGCTTCGAATAAACAGGAGGTGTACTTTGGTCCCAGTACATTGATCGGCTGGTGGGTTTATCCTGCTAGGACTAAGGACCTGCTCACCAACTAGCTCCTTAGGGCAGTCATAGAGGTGAGTTGGGTCCGTATAATCCCTGGCTTGCACCGGTACAGGAGCCTGTATCCCCTCGTTGGGCTCCATGGTGGGTGGTGCCGCCGGGGACCGAACATTTATTTATCAAATATGGAAAACATAAACTCAACTTCTCCTTCAGTGGAGCACCAAAGTAATAAAAAAAATGATAACAATTTATCAGAACAAAAAATTTTCATTATAAAAAGTAACCAAGGAAATCTTAAAAATATATCTGCTATCTTACTTCATAAAACTATACTAGGAATGGTTGGAGAAACGAAAAAAAAAAAAAAAACCTAGCAGGAGATGTACTAGTTGAAGTATTAAATAGAACACAGGCAATAAACATCCAAAAAATAAAAACCGTTGGTCCAATAGAAGTTATTTTTCAAAGATATTTTAATTAATGATGTGGACAATTTTAAATTTTTAGGTATTACATTTGACAAGAAGTTGACTTTTCAACCGCATATTTTAAATCTACGCAAACGTTGTGAAAAGGCCCTCAACATATTACGAGTTTTATCGAAATTATCATGGGAATCTGATCTTACTTGTCTTTTAAAAATATATAGAGCCCTAATACGATCAAAATTAGATTACGGCTGCGTGGTGTATGGGTCAGCAAGAAAATCTGCTCTTCAAACTCTGAACACCGTCCACCACACAGCTTTGCGTTTATGTTCTGGTGCCTTCAGAACTTCACCCATAAGCAGCTTATATGTAGACTCGTCTGAACCTTCCCTGGACATAAGACGACAGTTGTTGTCCTTAGAATATTTTTTTAGAATTTCTTCAATCCCTCATCACCCATTGCATACCATTCATCATAGCCCATATTTAAAACGCCTTTATCAAGCAAAAACATCCTTCATCCCTACATTCCACTTAAGAATGCTGGATTTGATGAACGGATCGGAACTTTCTTTACTTGACGTCACCCAGAAAAAACTTTATTATTTCTCTCCTTGGTTTAATCATGATTTTGAATTTCAAAACCCATTCGAAAAATTCAATAAAGCAGATACTTCTGATATTATCTACCAACAACTATTTCAAAAGCACATAGAACAATACTCTAATTTTATACAAATTTTCACGGACGGGTCTAAAAGGGCAAACTACGTTGGAGCTGCGTTCACTATTAATCACTCTGTTCACGCTTTTAAACTTCATTCTTCATGTTCTGTTTTTACTTCTGAAATCATGGCCATATACAAAGCATTAGAAAATATATCTGATCATTATCATAAAAAATTTATAATTTTCACAGATTCGTTAAGTGTTTTACAGTCATTGAAACATCCTGATCATGACAGTCATCCCATTGTTTTAGAATCACTGAAAAAAAATTATCATCTTTCATCCAAAAATTTTAACTTGTTATTTTGTTGGATCCCATCTCATGTTGGGATATCTGGAAATGAATTAGTTGACAAAGCCGCCAAATCGGCCGTAAATAATTTTAATCATACCATTCCTTATCGTGACCTAAAATCTATCATTCACACATTTTTACAAGACAAATGGCAAAACGAATGGAATGAACAAACTGAAAACAAACTCCATGCTATAAAACCAAATATAACTCTATGGCAGTCACCAGCTTTAAGACGACAGCAGGTAATGCTAACTCGACTCCGTATTGGACATACGCGTATAACACATAGACACCTCCTCCTCAGAGAAGATCATCCCATTTGTAATTACTGCATTTGCCCACTAACTGTACAACACATTTTAATAGAGTGTTCTCATTTTAATTATCAACGTCTTAAATATTTTAATTCTTATACCTTGACTTTAGAAGACATGGTTGGGGAGAATCCTCATCCAAATATTTTTAGCTTTTTACATGACATTGGTTTTATCCATCACATATAATTTCATATAGTATTTACTCATTATGTTTTGACTCATCTCATTTCATTATTATATTATGTATCTGATTTTTATCTTGGGTTTGGCATAATATGTCCCAAGAGGACTCAATGCCACAAAACCAAATCCAATCCAATCCTATATTTTCTAGCATTTATCATGAACATTAAGTAACTTTTGATTTATTTCTTCTTATTATAAGTTAGACTAGATGATTTCAGTTTGATTGGCTGTTAGTTGGAACACCAACATATGTATTATGAAGGAGGGCAGCACAAATAATTAAAATATGAATTTATTAATTTAATTTTACTATGCAAATGTAACAATATTTTATAAACAATAAAATGATTTCAGGCATGCTTCCAACAATTGGAAGTTTTAGAAAAAGTCTAAATTATGTGGCAAATCACAAAATTTCTTTATTATTTACATGAAATAAAACATCAAATCCATTATTTCAATGAATTTTGTAGGAAAAATTAGTAAAACCTAATTTTTAAAATTTAACTTATTAAGCAGCTGTGCAAAATTTATTAGCTTATAATTCTGAATTTGAAAAAGTGCATTTAGTTATTTTTAAAAATAAAGAATATAATTGTAGAAATAATCTTTATTAAGACTACACAGTACCCTAAAAATATAGAAAAAATGTTTTTGCATTTTTTGATGGGCCCATACAGTTGGGAAGCTTGCCTCAAAATTCTAGATCTGATATCCAATTAGTTTTAAAGATATTTGAAGTTTACTGAGTGTTGTCAGTGTCAAAATTTGACAGCATAGAGGGGGCGTGGTTAAATTGAAGAACTCATTTTTTGCTGGGGTGCTATAAAATTTTCTGTGTGTGGCTACAGTTTAGTCGTTCTCGCATTTCACAAGGAAACATTGATTGTAAATTCTATATTAAATCACTTGTGTTTTTGTAAGCAACAGCAGTACTCAGGCACTTATGGTTGCAATATTTAATATACTGAAAAATACAACCATAGACCCAATGGCATAGGAAGGGTGTGTGGGCTGCCCAAGGTGACAAAAATTTGTAAAACTAAGGTTGCCACAACATCTCTTTTAAAGGGAAAGTGTCCAGTCGAGGATTTGTTAACTTAATCCTAAAGCATTTGTTCCTTGTACAAATCACTCTTAATCTGTAGGGTGCATTCTTTTTCTACTATACAAACTTTCTAAAGATGATATCCTGAGAGAGCTTCCACGAGTAAGAAAACATCTACAAGCTGCCAAAGTTTCAACAAAAGATTCTCTGGAATGGTCTTTAAGATTTTCGGAGTTTGCTTTTGAATATGAACTCTTTCAGATTCTATACCAAATCTAACTTTAGCTACCATGAGTAAAGCTCGGCTCTGCATTAGCTATTTACTCTACAGAAGATTATATAGTTGGGGCATTCTGTTTATGCAGGTCAGATAACCCTAACTAGCCATACAATTAAACCATTTTAACTGATTTATTTGCACACTGAATAATGCTGATACTTGGTATAAACATGACTACATTTTGGTCAAATATATACAAGCAAAAAATTTAATGTTGCATTTAGTGACTAACAGCACATGCATCAATCCCAAGGGGGGACAATTTAAACATGCTGTTAAAAAGAAATGCACGACTAATAAAATAAGGTAGTAAAGCAAAAAATAAGTTTTATTATCAAGTAATAAATGATCTCATATCCAGTAGTCAAACACACAGCATACATTTTATAATGAATTGTTTTTCTTCCATATTAACATAATTCAACATTTTCATAAAAACAGGCTTTAATAGCCTTGCAGCTATGCAACCATCTCCAATCTGTTTGTGCCACGTGGAAATGGCAGAGAAGCAGCACAGATGAGGGATAAATTTCTACTGAGGCTTTTATTCCCGTTTTTGAATCATCAGTCATAAAGAGATGGCGTCTGAAAATTAAAAGAGGACAATTGATGAATTTCAATTTTACCAGATATAAATAATATCCAATTATCAGTGTAAAAATCAAACAATATATTTCCTGGTCAAACAATCTCTACATCTTTATCAGCTTGTTTTCTGATTTATGGAAAAATACTAAAATAATATACATATTTAGACATCCATTTCATATTAATACATTTATTCTATTCTAAGCTAAAATATGCTGCATTTAATTGCACAATTGAAAGGGCATAGTATCACCTTTATCCACTTGCCCCTTCAATTAAGAATGTAGTGTATTGAGTAAAAATAAATGACTGAAAATAAATTTTAAAAATAAAATCTCCAAGACTATAAGTATCCATTTTCTTAATAACAAGTGTGTTTTATTGTTTAAAGATACATTTCCAGTCATCCATTTACCCTTCATTAATTCAGATTTCCTGTTTCAGATTTGTACAAAATTTCAAACTGGGTTGAATCTTAGGAATCACTTGTTTAACTAATTCTTAATTTTTTTTAGTCGTGAAATATTACAAAAAAATTAATATTACACAACTTTTTATTAATAAGGAAATGTAAGTTCTTAACTGTACACTTAACATTCTAAATTTTGAATGAAATCAGTTTACATTCAGACTTTGTTTACATTTAGACAGTGAATTTTTAGATCTCTGCAGTACTTTTTCAATACAATAAATGAAATTACGTTTAAAGTAATGTTATATCTTGATATCAAAACTACATTTAAATGTCCACACCAGAAAATGTTTCTAGTCTTTGTTTACATTTAGATTGAGGTATCTTTTCTAAACTTCAGATGGATTCATTGATATTTATGATACAACAATGATCATTTCTTGAAGATTGTACAAATGAATGTTAATAATTAGATTTGAGAATGTCTCCCTTTACAGGTTTTGTTTACATTTATAATAGTTTATACAAGGTCTTGTAATGTTAAATGATCGTGTAACTGCTAACCCGTGATAAATTATTTTACAAAGAAATTAAAAAAATGTCTATTGCATAGATTACTTTAAATGATTTTGCCATGTTCACAAAAGATGCAGTTAATATTCTATAGTTAGCTATGTGGCTATTCGCCATCTGGTGGGGACTCGAGTAATAACTTCAATGTTTGGGTAAGGTTGTGTAAAATTGAGAAATATAAATAACTCCCTGCACTCCTAAGGGTTCGCAAACCTCCCATTGGAAACTCACCATGCTAAGGTAAGATTGTATGCAGTTCTTTATTTTGTTTTTATCAAAGCCTTTGCAGGTTTTCCAACATTATGAAAAGGAGAATATTGAGATTTTTTAAGACTATCATTAATCATTACCTTAATTAAATACTCCAAGTAATGTAATGTATAATTTCTTTAAATAGATGTTCCCATTAATTCAATGATGCTGGCCTTGAATATGTATCAACTTTGGGTGTTAAGCATTAACCTATCTGCTTAAGTAATTTTTTACACAAGTTTCTAATTGGAAAAAAAAGGAAATCTTATCTTACCTCTCTATTTTTAAAGCACAAAGTAAATTATATTTTTAGTAGAGAAAATGCAGTTAAGTAACTTTGGTTGTTTGATTTTCATGGGTAACTACAGCAATTGGAACAGCTCCTACTTTTGTTGCTGTCAAAAGTATTGAGTGAGGAACCTGTACTTTCACAGCCGGCTGTAGAATCCACAAAAATGATTTCTGAGGAACACTGAAGCTTGTGTGCTCTTTTCATTACAGCCATAACTATAAGCCCAGTTCATGTCCCATCAGCCCCCAGGGGCATTCTTCTTTAGGTTTGTACGGGCTTCACAACCCCGGGGTACCCGAGTGATCTTTTCTCCCTTTCGTTCTTCTCCTCGTCTACCCTTCTGCTTTTCCCCTCGTTGTGGTTGCCTCTTCGGAGGTGAGGGCTCCCCTTGAGAAGCTCTTCGCCGGTCTGTGCATTTAGCTCCTCTTGGGGATTATATCGCCCACGTGTTTGCCGTGCGTGGAGACCTGTGTCTTCGGAAAAGGTGATCCTGGTGATTGAGGGACAACATAACGCCCAAATACATTGCTTCGGCTCCTGCTTCGGATAAACAGGAAATGTACTTCGGTCCCAGTACATTAATCGGCTGGTGAGTATATCCTGCTTGGGCTAAGGACCCGCTCACCAACTAGCTCCTTAGGGCAGTCATAGAGGTGAGTTGGGTTCGTATAGTCCCTGGTTAGCACCGGTGCATTAACCTGTATCCCCTTGTTGGACTCCATGGTGGGTGGTGCCGCCGGGGACTGAATAATTCTTTCTAAAACATGGAAAATCAAAACTCAAAGTGGCCAGTTGCTTCAATGCGAAGGACCGATGTGAAATTGACTCGACTCCGCATTGGGCATACCACACTGTCATCTTTTGTTGGGATAAACTGTCCTGTTGCGTCGTTTATGTTCAACTTATTTTAGTGTTCGTCATATTTTGATAGAATGTCCTATTTTTAACCATCACCGAATGAGGTTTTATAATAATACAACTTTCCTCCCAGGGGCATTCCTTATTTAGATTTGTACGGGCATCCCCGGGGTACCTGAGTGAACTTTCCTCCCTTTTATTTTGGACATACTAGGATCACCCATAGACACCTCCTCCTCGGAGAAGATCATCCTATTTGTAATTACTGCATATGCCCACTAACAGTAAAACACATTTTAATAGGCAACAACTTATACATTTTAATTCGTTTACCTTGACTCTAGACGACATGGTTCGAGAGAATCCTCATCCAAATATTTTTAGCTTTTTACATGAAATTGTGTTTATTTATCATATATAATTGTATATATAGTATTCATTTTATTATAACATCACTCATTCCATTTTATTATTACACTGTATACACTAGACTTTTTATCTTGAGTTTGGCATAATATGTCCCAAGAGGACTCAATGCCACAAATACTGTTTACACTGATGGATCTAAAACTGGGACACACGTTGGTGCTGCGGCTGTTTTTAACAATATAACTATTTCAAGAAAATTGAATAGTGGCTGTAGTGTTTTTACCTCGGAAATTTACGGGATTATTTTAGCATTGACAAAGATTTCGACATCTACAAATAAAAAATGGATTATTTATACCGACTCAAAAAGCTCCTTAGACTCTTTGACAAACTTTACAATTAAAAGCCACCCTCTTATTTTAAAAGCTGTTCAATTAATTTTTATGTTAAAAGATCGTCAATTCGAGATACTTTTATGTTGGATCCCTGGGCATACTGGGATTAAAGGAAATGAAAATGCAGATATCGCAGCAAAAAATGCAACTGAAACTCTAAATTCTAAAGTCCCAGTACACGATATTGACAATGTTCTAAAAAAAGCAATCGTTTTATCCTGGCAGACAACTTGGGATCAAGAATCCCAAAACAAACTTCATTCTATTCGTCCATTTATCAATTCTTTTAGAAAATCAAACTTTAATAGAAATTTTGATGTAAAACTGACCAGGCTTCGTATCGGGCATACCTTTTTTACCCATAGACATTTGCTACGCAGAGAACCTGCTCCATTATGTTCATTTTGCACCACCATTTTATCCATTAAGCATATTTTAACAGAATGTCCAAACTTTAATTATAGCAGACTAAACCGATTTGGAGTTCTTCACCCAACCCTGAACGGCCTGTTGATGGATCCACCTCATAATAATTTATTCCTATTCCTCTCAGACATTGGTTTTATAAACTGTATTTAGATTTTAAATTTTGACCTTATTCGAACTATATATATACTGTGTCTTTATTTTAGTTCTTACTAAATTTTTTAAGAATGACTAATAAGTATTGTTTGGCGCAGCATGGCCAAAATATGGCCCTTGTGCCATAAAACACCAACCAACCAACCAATGCCACAAAATCATATCCAATCCAATCCTCCCTTTTATTTTCCCTCTCCTCTAACCTTTTGCTTTTTCTTCCTCCCTCATTGTGGTTGCCTTTTCGGAGGTGAGGGTTCCCCTTAAGAAGCGTTTCGCCACTCTGTTGCTTTCAGCTCCTCTTGGGGATAATATCACCCACGTGTTTGCCGTGCGTGGAGACCTGTGTCTTTGGAAAAGGTGATCCTGGTGATTGAGGAGCAACATAACGCCCCAATACACTGCTTCGGCTCCTACTTCAAATAAACAGGAAATGTAATTTGGTCTCAGTACATTAATCGGCTGAACTCGTTAGGGATAACTAAAAGACAAACATGAACTAGTGCTGCCACACCACCTGGTGTACACACTTGAATATTTTGGGGTTATTTTCATATATCAATCATATTTGTAAGTGTAATACTTTAGAATAAATCTGGTTTTGAAAATGAATGATTCTTTTGTAGTAACCTTGTAGTTGTCAGATTTTTTTAATTTCAAGTAGCAAATTTGTAAGCAATTTGTGAGTATTTCTTTGCAGCAATATTAATTGTTTTTTCTGAAACTCAGTATACGACTAAAATTTTCAAATGTCGTAATGAGTGACATTTATATGAACAGGATAGCATTTGAAAAATTTGTCGTACCTGTAGCTGTATCGCCAGAGTAAATTGGTTAAAATGCTACAGCGCTATATGTTTTATCGCGCTACATTTTTTCTTTTGTTTTGACTCTTTTACTTTGTGCAATTGTTTATAAGCGTCCGTTGATTTTCTTTTCAGTTGCGATGACCGTCATTCATCCCGTTTTTTATCAAGCAATGCATTTGCTTTATTATGATTTTTTCCTTCGAGAAATGTTATAGTTCTATTGCTTCCAATTTTAAACTCGCTTATTGCCAAGGTCACTGCCAAATTCAAACGTTTCTTTGACACGAACACCTCTTTTGGACATTTGTTCCATATACAACTGTGAAGATTCTCATTTATATTTTGAGTCTTCCCTGATGCACAGCGAGTTAGTAATTCTGTCGATTCTAATCGTTGGTACACAGGTAAAATCTTTTCTGACAACTGTGTCTTCATATTTTTATGGCATTTCGGTGTTTCGTTGCAGGCCTTAGCTCTTAG
Organism: Metellina segmentata; assembly: GCA_947359465.1. NCBI lineage: Eukaryota > Metazoa > Arthropoda > Arachnida > Araneae > Tetragnathidae > Metellina > Metellina segmentata. The sequence goes on from OX375883.1 coordinate 45,654,889, forward strand.
ATAAAAACACAACGATGAGCTTCCCTTTGGACATTCATACATTTTATTATGTTCATGACTTGGTACATTTTTAAATATTGATTTTATTGGGTCAAATTTCGTCTTGTGTCTGGCGCAGCTTGTCCACTATTGGACCTTGCGCCATAAAACCCAAACCCCCCTTTGGACATTTGGAGTGTTGCGGTTTTTTATCGGTTGACATGCAGTGGAAAAGGGTTGCAAATACAGCAGTTTTCATTTTTTCGATATTTGGGGCATTATCTTTGATTGCTTTGCGATGAAAGTTTTGGAGCTTGATCATCGTGTCTTCTTTCAAGCTCCCTTGCTGCCGACCACCAAGTGTCACTCTCTTTGCTCGACTTTCCTTCAATTTATTTCGTAATTGCTGTACCCAGTCTTTTTGCAACGTGGTTGCAAAAAGCATTGCATTCTTCTTTGAGAATGGGAATCTTGGGACCATAGATTTGAGCATCACACAAACTTTGGAAGGCCTTAGAATGACCGTCACACAAGATGGCAGTGTACCTCATTTTATTACATATAGTTGAGCGTTACCAAAATTTCCACGCAGCACTCATTTCCATACTACCAAGAAAAACCAGGAATTTTTTTTTGGCAAAAAGCCTTGTGACCTTCAGACCAAATGCTGAACTCTGCACTGAATTCCCCGAAATCTCGAGCCGTAGCAATGCAATCTGGGTAGTATTTAGACAGGATCACTTTGTTTGCCCTGTTATACTTTCTTTTGCCAAATTTGCTTTCATCAACTTTAATATTCTTTTCTGGACCGCCAATCTTTTCATTCAATTCCAAACAAGCACGCACAAACTTCTCTACAAAAATTATACCAATCAGTCATAGTATGTGACACCACATCCATTTCATTCATAACACAATTTATTGGTGTGTCATTCACAAAATATCTCGATTTATTAGATTATATATCTGATTTTTTATCTTGAGTTTGGTATAATATGTCCCAAGAAGACTCAATGCCACAAACCATATTCATTCAAATCCACAAAATACCACGTAATCGTCATAATCTTACGTGTGTAATTTACTACATTCAAACTAAGTCCCCTTTCGCACAGATTTAGTTCGCGTGTGTCCATTCTTTCTATTCGTACCTAGAATGTTCTAATTTTAATAGTCAAGGACTTAAAAAATTTTAATTCTTATACCTTGGTTTTAGATGACATGATTGCAGAGAATCCTCATCCAAATATTTTTGCTTTTTACATGACATTGGTTTCATCCATCACATATAATTTATGTAGTATTGATTTTATGACTTGACTCATTTAATATTATTATTATATTCCATATCTGATTTTTTATCATGAGTTTGGCATAAAATGTCCCAAGAGGACTCAATGCCACTAATCCAAATTCTATTCCTACCTATCACCTGCATCATTTCTTAATGTTAAAATCGTATATTTCTCACATGACGGACATTACACTCTCTTCCCAATCAAGCCAGCTTTCTGGCAACATTCAATCACATGCATATCCTCTTGAGAACGTTCACCAAAGCTTTGCAGACTTTGGTAACATTCCAAGAAACAGTTTGTTTGGATAACATCAAAAAGTGCTCGTCACCAATCACTGCCTGGAATGACCCTGATCCAAGGAGTGTCATAGCTATAAATTGTATAGCTTACACAACGCCTTGTATATATTCTGTAAGGCCAATCACAGGTTCATTATCTTTGAACTAAAATTTCAACATTCTGAAGGTTAGAGCAATTTCCGAACATAGATCCTTTTACATTAATATGCATTAGTAGTCTTTTATAGGCAGTTTCAAATTGACGGGCAGTGGGATAATGATTTGAACCACCTCGAGCCCTTATGGCACTGAAAAATGTTTCGAGGTGGTCTTGAGAAAATATATATGCAAATAGATAGTTAAATTCAGGATTTTCCGATTTTACTAATGCATCAAAAAAGCTAACTAAACTCCTAATGCATATTATAATGCTCACAAAACCTGTTTTTCTTGGTCTTGAAATCACCTTTCCCCCATCAACTTTAACAATTAGTGATATATGTTTCAGCTGTCTCAGCAAATTTTTAAAGTGAAGTTCATTGCTTTCATTAAATGTGCTTTTTTTACCTTTCCCCAGTAGATTTCTGCTATTAAAAAAATTAAATGTATTATTGATAATTTTTATGAAAGCAGATGTTGGTCTACAACTGGCGAATTCTTTTATATTCAAAGAATCTAAATAATTGAGGGCAACTGCTACACTATTACTGAGTCTTTGAGCAGCTAGTTTCACTTTCACATTATTTGCTCTTTGAATTTCAAATGTTACCTACTCAGTTTAGTGCCTGCATAAAGGCCCTCTTTTCTTGGAATGTCACCAAATCTGCAACGTATGTCCAAGATGTCAGCCCTCCAAAACCGTCATGTAAGGGCATACTGACTATAGCATTTTTAACAAGCTTTAGCATGTGTGGTGGATCCAAAAACACATGAATGGGTAAATTGGATATTGGGTCGGGAAACTATGTTTGTAATAAGAGCATTGTGAGTGAACCAACAGCCAGGATATTCGGCCATTGTCATATTTGATGATGTGCCATCAAAAATCTAACTTACTATCTCAATGCCAGTTGAGTGTAAATGTTTTAAACAATGATGCAAAAAATACCCAACTGGCATTTTCCAATTCCCATTGACACAATTTACCAGGAAAACATATATTGGCTCAGTTAGGCTGTCATCGCTGGACTATGGAATTAATACCAGTTCCATAGTCAATTAAGCCGCTTAATTTATTTCCAGTCCACTCGACTTTCCTTTTAATTGCCATCTCATCAACCATTAAACAACACATTAATTTATGAAGAGTATTGTTTACTTTATGCTTTAGGGCATCAGTTACTTCTTCTGTAAGACCTGGGCCACCCCCAACTGTTGCATACCATTTTTTCAATGTTTGAGGGTCATGCAAATTATTACAGCAAGTTTCTCGCACAAAATTGTAGGCTTTTGTCGAGTAGAAATTAAGAGTAAGAGAAAAATGCTCTCAGTGATGACGGAAAAGCTTGTCTACATTGTCCTGACGATTCCTTCAGAATTCTTTCAAATATATATTGGATGGATTCAGGAACAGAGCACTATAAAGTAAAGGAAACAATTGTATGAATAGGTATATTAGGGTTTGATTTTGCAGGTAAGAATTCAGATAGAGTAATCGATGGATGTATTGTTCTTCCAGGGAGACAAGAACAAAGCCTGATATACCGAGTACCGAGAAAATATTACTTTTCAGAGGAAAAGCAAATTATACATTACGATTCATGGAAGGACACGATTTATAAAACTGCAAATATACAATAGGCTAGAATGTTTTTTGTTAACAAAGCAGGCGGATTTCATCTGCTGTTTTGCTAACGAGAAATTCATCAAGAGATGTGTAAAACAAATAGTGCTATATGAAACACGGAGCTCCAACGTCCATAGTAACGACTCGGGGTCAGGGGCCACCACTGACCATAAATATCGTCAAATCTACGGGAAACATCTTTCTGTCCATATGGTTAGACATAAATATTGGAAATACAAAGGTTTGACACAGGCCAGAGATCGGGAAAAGGTAACTTTCCAAACTTCTAGCAAGACATTGGTTTTATCCATTTCATATAATATTATATAGTATTTACTCATTATGTTTTGACTCATCTCATTTCATTATTATATTATGTATCTGATTTTTTATCTTGAGTTTGGCATAATATGTCCCAAGAGGACTCAATGCCACAAATCCAATCCAATCCAAACTTCTAGCGTCAAGATATGATATAACGAGGTATACTGTAGTAATAACTTACTTTTATAGTACTCACTGCATCTTCACTGACAAGCTACTTTTCTTTCAGTACATTTAATAGTTCTTGCATGTTGACAATTTTTCTTATTCAATTTTTTATTATCTCTTCTTAAAACAGCAACTGTTTTCGTTTGTTCGTTAATTTTTGGTTGATGCTACTTTATAGAGTTTTTTAATCTTAGTTGGTGAAGAAAAATCACTTTCCTTGAAACCTCCAATATAAGTCGGCCGTTTTCGAGTAGTTCCCATCTTAATCACATTGTCTGATCCACATCCAATTGAAGGGTTCACATTTCTCCTTGCATCTAAAAACTCTAATTGGCCTAATCCACTTACTCAAAACTGTCAACACGCTATCTGTCAGCCTCTTCGAATGTGCCTCGTGATGTAGCCACTATGCTGCGATTGGTCGGACATTTGTTTTCTCAGTTCCGAGGGAACGTGCACAAATTGTTAAAAGTATAAAATAGGGTGGGATTTCCTGTTAAACAACCCGGGCAAAAGAACTCGTCTAGCCTTTACAAAATGGCTGGACGGATGGTTTTGAATCTTTTGATCACATTTGTATAATCAAGGTTAAGGCCCTCTGAATCATGTGTAAAGAGCATACAAATTTCCTCTAAACAACGTTTTCTACATCATCTAACATACTTTTTTGGGTGTTTTGAACAAGCTTCAGTATATGACAGGCATCTTGGAAAACTGCAATATTCTGATTTGAGTCAGCTGTTTGAGAAAAAATTGTTTTAAAATTGTCAATGTCACAAAGGAACACCCTAATTGCTTGGCCATAGACAAATTAGCAGACACTCTATCAAAGGTTAATGATATTACTTTGGCATTTGCTTTATGCAGTAATATCAAACTCTGTTCGACCAGATTGGCTCGTTGGCTGAAGAACTTCCAATTATCATTGACGCATACAACACGCTTTTGGCAACTGGTAGGGTGGCCTCATTTTCTTCCTCTCCAAAATTGACATAGCCATGAAATGATTTGCTATCATACTACTTGTTGCCTGATTGCCATTTCATCCAACATGAGGGCGAATACTAAATGATTAAAATATGCTTTAATTCTTGATTCTAAAGCCTCAAGAGCATCTTTTGTAAATCCAGGTTTTCCATTAATGTGCTCATACTATTTTGCTAATTTTTTTTTCAGGGTCAAAGCAAGATTGAAACTATTTCTTACATATTCATAGGCTCGGGGGGATAAATAATGCAATGTAAGAGTGAATCCTTCTCCATTAGTCTAGTTTCTTTTAAAGATCTTATTATATATAACAAGCTTTCAACTCTTTTCTTCAGGCGACGCTTGCATTGCTATAGATTCTTAATTTTTTAACGATTATAATTGTTTTGTAGTTGGATACATTCTATTTTTCTTTTTACATCAACTTTAGTCAGCCTATTGCTTGGTATCTCAGGCTCTTCATAAACTTCAAAACGCTCAAACATTGCGCATCTTTTGCTTCAATATGCGAGCTCACTACACTATCTTTTGCTCGAGTGCTTGGCGGTTTTCTGGACTTCTTTGCCTAGAAAAATAAAAAAATTTAGTGAAAGCTGTGGATTAACATGAAATTTATTTCGATTAGAAGACTAATCCACTCTGAGACAGGCCAAAAAAATAATAATAATTAACCAAATTATAGGCGAAAAATGGTTCAAATATTATCGGCACCCAAAGACATTTAGACCCATAGGCTTCATGTCTTTCCGAAATATCCAGCTCCAACAACTACAAGGACCGTATCAAATAAAATGAAAATCTTTCCCTCGTTAGACGGATTTGGGATTGATGTTTGAAGTTCCCCACCACATAAACGTGTTAACACGGTTGTTGTCTGTGATTATGGCCACAGTGATAAAACCATAATTTTGAATGATTGCAATGACGTTCTGAGTCCATTTAAAGAGTTCTTCGGCAGTGGAGTTGTGGACTGGAAGGAGAGCAGCAACATCTTTGTATGATGAATACACTGAAGTCAACATGAAACTATGTATGCTGGTAGCACGCATCAGTTTTTGATTGATACTTATGCCACACAGTGCACCTGAAGAGTAGGAGATATATTCGGTCGAACAATTATTTCGTCAATCAAAAGATTTACCCAACGGTCAATTTCGTTCAATTTTTCGCACTTAGTTTATAAATAGTTTTGATGCTTGATTTCATCTGATGAACCTGGCGATGATACAACTGAAGATAGCCTTCCAAGGTACCTTTCTTTTGGTAAAGTTAAAATCCTTGACGATAGGACTGCACCATAAAACTTTGGGGAAATTGTCCACCAAGAAAAAGCTAAGGAGAGCATCCTAGAACTATATCGTGGAGATGTTTTACTGTCACTTAACATTAGTTGTTCGTACAGGAAGCACAGAACTTCGTACAATTCAGGGTCAAAATGTTCAGCATTAGAAGGTGCCACACAAGTTCCAAATACTACTTTTAAAGTATTAAGTTCATCAACAACAAACTCTTGGTTTCCTAACCATGAAATTATGTTTTCCAGTTGAGAGTATCTTTCCACATAAATTTCATTGGTTTTAGTTACAGCAAACAAGAACTTCAATTCATTTCACAATTTTTCCCCCCCAAATACACATGGAGGGCTATGTTCTTATCTACAGACACACTCCGTGTAATCTGCAAGGGGAGGTGTTGTTCATCTAGCTGATAAAGAGTTAGGAGGTTTTCATCACTTAACTAAAATAACTAAATCAGAGTGGTTTACTTTATGTTTTCCACAAGAGAGTTGAATGACGGTATTTTATCCTCCCCAAGAAAATCATTAATTTTCTGTTCATTTCGAGCAAATTTTTCTGTTTGCCTTTCATCTGGACATCTGCGGGAACTAGTAGGAGCAGCTGCAGACAAGTAGGATGGCAACTCGTCGAAGATGCAAGGAACAGCTCCATCCACAAGCTTTTAGCGAAGTCTTGGGTTCACCTTCACCGTTCCATCTGACAATTTAAAGGCATCTTCCTTAACAACTTGGTCGTTTCGGAAATGCCGTATACAGACAACACTTCGAGGACCTGGAACCCAGTCTTTCCGAGGAATTTTCTTCATCCATTGATCAAACAAGGGGGTTCCTCTCTTTGGAAATTCAAACACCTTTACTCTTTCAGATGACTTATAATTGGATTTGCAACCAGTAACCGAACATAAAGACGGCATGGCTAAAAGAGAAATAAAAAATTAGTGGTGATATTTAAAATTGAAATTTTTGGCACAGCTTTAGTAAGAGTCCTCCACAGGAATCACTGTGGAAGAACATGGCAGCTGCTCCTGTTTATACCTAGTTTTTAGAAGAGAAATGGCAGAGCGAATGGAGTGATCAAACGGAGAACAAACTTCACGCCATTAAACCAAGTGTATCTGACTGGAAATCGCTACCTTTAAGAAGGCAGCAGGTAATAATGACACGCCTCCGCCCTTCTGATTTAGATTTTCTATCCTGAAGTGATTGCTATTTTGCTTTAAATTTAAAAAAAAAGAGCAATGAGATAGGGTGGTTAAGTCTTGTTCCAAAGCATTATGCCATTGATTCCACCCACAAAAAAATCAATACAATTTTTACTTAATTAATTGGATAGTCTAATGAATTTGTCCATGATTATCCTCTTGCTTTTATCGCCAATTGCTTAAATTCTGATACTATCATTTGCTTCTTTTAGAGTTACGTGTAGCGTTTCTAGGCGATTGGCAAACTCGTCTCTGTAGGATAGGATCACTCGAGAGTTTGAGAATTATCCCGATGGAAGTTCTAAAGAGAGACTTGCTCATCCTCAAGATTCTTCGAGGATGCCATGAAAGTTTGTTAGCCGTAATGAGACTTTGTTCCTGCTGGAAACACATTTTAACAGAATGTTCTCATTTTAATAGTCGACGGCTTAAACATTTTAATTCATATACCTTGGTTTTAGAAGACATAATTGGTGAGAATCCTCATCCAAATATTTTTAACTTTTTACATGACATTGGGTTTATATATCACGTATAATTTTATATAGTTCTCATTTTATTATGACATCACTCATTCTATTTTATTATTAGACTATATATACTAGACTTTTTATCTTGAGTTTGGCATAATACGTCCCAAGAGGACTCAATGCCATAAAACCAAATCCAATCCAATCCAATCCTTGTTCCTGCTGGAGGTCAAACGAGATTAGTTGGTGGTCGCTACTTGGTAAAGTGGTCACTTTCCAGTTCGTTACCCGGTCGAAAATTGCGCTGGAAGCCATCGCCAAGTCGAGCCAGCTTCTCCCGCGCCCACTGTCGAAAGTTGGTGGTGAAACCGGGTCACAAACTATCCTCTTGTTTTTACACCTTGTAAACACTTTTGAAAGAATGAAAGCAATTGATCCTCCGTTCTAATCAAACATGCAACAGCGCAATATGTATAACACTTGAAAAAAAAAAAAGATGGTTAAACCTAATATGAACACAGCTTCTTTATGGCTTTACAATTTTTTTATTAACATTAAAAATAATATTTTCACTTTTTTTTACTTTGTAGAAATATCTGTAATGTGAAAAATGTGCTCAATTAAATGTATAAGTGTGAGATTTCAGTTTCGAAAAATTAAAAGGTAAAAAATATTTTTTACTTAATACTCCATCAAGAATATATTTTGTTTGAAAAATGAGTTACTGCTCTAAACAGATTATGCATGCAAATAAATCAGAAATAGTACAACAAAATACACACAGAATTTAGAACCTTACTACTTACTAATGCTAGCAGATACTGCATTTTATACAAACGAAAAAAAAAAAACCAGAAAGATATTAGTTTCTAGCACTTAACATTCAAGTTTCCGTATTCTGAATACCTAAAGTAAAAGAGTCGCTTAACACGTTCACTGTGCTGGTCACTTTTTCCCAGACGCCGACTTACTTTTTGTAACAAATATTTTTGAAAAGTGCGTCAATACCAGAATAGATTGGCGTGGTATTGGCATTACTTTTAGTTACTGCCTCGCCGTAGAAATGGATTTTTTACTAACTAATAAAGCTATAAATTCGAAGAGCGCCTTATACCTTTACAACTAGCTTCTAACCTTTACTCCACGCCAACACCTAACATATAATGCCAATTGAAGCGGAGAACGATCACGCGCTGCCGCAAAATCAGCAGCGAACGTGTTAATGCTGATTTGAGTCACCGATTACACTGAAATGGGTAATTTTTCCGACTATGGCCTGATCTTTCTGACGGACGACGCAGAATGCTCTCTGGTGAACGTACAACAAGTAGCCGGCCAAAGCAATGCCTCCTATATACAAGGCTAAAGTACCGGTTTCGTTACGTAGCCCAACTTGGACCATGTAGAATCAGCTGAAAGTATACCCAACTAATCATTTGAGTCTTGTACACTTTAAGTCACTAAATATTGACTTGCCCTAGATAAGTCTCAACTTACTTTAAACTTATACTGCATCTTCGTATATTTTTACAGAAATATATGAAGATGGGTATACTTATTAAAAATTGAGTAGAAATATGTATTTCAACTCCTCATATTTTTTGCCAAAGGAATATCTGCATGAATAAGTGGCACTTTTGCTGCTAAGCAAGGCTTGTAAAAATCGGTATACCTACCGGGAAATTGCAGGTTTTGGTAGAATCCTATACATAATTTTTCAATAAACTATTTTTTTTACATGTTTTAATGTAAGGTTTTATAAAAAAATATTAATAAAGCTAATTGAATTTGACTTGGTGACATCAGCTGATTAAAGAGCAAAGTATACATTTCAAGCATGTTTTGGTCTGCTTTGAAAACTTAGATCAACATAAAATAAAGTTGATAATGTTTATTTTAGTGAATTTTAACTAAAACAAAAAAGTTTTATATTTTAATTAGCATGGAAAAGAAAGTCTTCTGATACTTAAATATAAAGGAACTTAATGTATAAATGCATGTGAATAATTATTTTTGCAATGTTTGAAGTTTGCGCTTTTTTCTCAAAATTGAACTTTCTTTTTGTTTAATCAAGTTATCGTTTTTATTTTTGCAGAAATGTTTTAATAATATACTTGAAACAGACCAAAGTATGCATTTCATTATATTTCTCCCTAATTGATTACAAAGACAACAATCTGTTTTTATGAATATTTCATTTGAACACAAAATTCTAAATGTTAAACCGACAAGAACAAAACGTTGGTTATTCATTTTTAAGAATCCAGTTTGTTTTGACTGTAACTAACTTATCAATATAATTCTGTAAGTATATAAAATTATATTTACATTATCCTCACATGTATACTTTAATTGTCCTCTGTACAGGTTTTTAATTAATAAAATCTATCATCAATTTCTAAATCATCGTCTATTTAAATTATATTTCTGCAAAAAGAACAATTTTTGATTTTCTTGAGTGCTATATGACAACAATAACCTGCTACGAAAGTTAAAAGGACTCCTAGTTTGATAATAAGTTAAATCTTCAACTGTAATTGACAGTAAATTTCCTATGAGTTTTAAGTGATGTTAACAGATTTAGTTGCTCTGATAGAAAATTTACCACGTTTTTTTCGTTCCTCATTTGATAAATACAATAGCTCTTCAAACAATTCATTTAAAGCAATTACTTTATACAAAAAATTCTCTAATTCAAGTGGTAAATCTGTTAACCACTCTACAATATTACGTATTTCATGCACAATTTTCACTGAATGGCACGGCCATATCTTTAGTATTGTCAACAGTTGTATTTTTTACTAACACTTATAATATAATTAATGTTTGTCAATTTTCTCCGATTAAATAATTTTAAGCACATGATCTGGATCAATATTCACAATAAGCACTTGATTGTCTTTTCGAATAATATTCCTACTAGGTGGTAGACTTGTATTCCTTAATGTGTTCAAAACTTCATCAAGAGAATTAAAAAGAAACTGTATCATATAATGCTGTGATGTTTTAGTACTTTCTGGAATAGCAGTTTGCATGTCGTTATTTTCTAATCTTAAATACTTTTTCCGAGGACTTTCACGAATACATTTGTTTAAAGACAAATAATCTCGACAGTTGGGGAAGATTGTCGGCTTACAGCATTTTCTTCTGAAAGGGGTGTCTTCAATGGCACTTCAATCCTTTTTCCAGTGGAAGGATCATAACAGGAACTAAACCGACGCACAGTGTGTAATTTTCGTTTCTAGGTGGAGACAATTCAATTTTCTTAGTATCGCAGATTGTCAAAAATATATCTTAAAAGTAGTATGTCCCCTTAGCAAGACCACGGTATTATATTTCTAAATAATTCCTCTTAACACGAAGTACGGGGTGCAAAGTCAAATTTTCTGCGATGGCTGCAAACCCAATCTGGCGAATGCATTTTAGTACATTGAGGAAAACTGAAAAGTATAGGGTCTATATTTTCTTAGCGTTATTTGGTGGATACTATCATTAACTTCTGTTTATCGAGGTATGTGTCTACGTGCTTTTAGTTTCTTGTGTACTATTTCTTCAATTTACAAGATCGTTTTAACTGTATTGGTGTTCTAACGTTTTCCCGCATATAACGTTTTCTTTCCGGTCCCTTTAAATATGTCAAATCGGGGTTTGACTGTAAAAAAAAGTGCGATGTCTATGAAATGGATGGATATGTCATGTATACGTATTTGCGTCCTAAGTAAATTATGTTTATACTTTTATTTATACATACCGATCTGACTGATTTAAATAATTTAACCTTTTATTTGGACTGCATTTTATCTTGTGCTTGGCGCAGCTTATCCTTTTTTGGATCTTGCGCCATAAAACCAACCAACCTAAGTAAATTATAAAAAAGCGATGAAAAAAGTTAAAGCGATATTAAAAAATATTTTCCGTACACTTAAATGATACCTGCATTCTGTTATGAGAAAAGTGATTATAGTCTGGCCACTTTTCAATCAAAATTTAATTAATTCAACCCGAGCAACGCCGTGCAGTTCTGCTAGCAATTATATAAATTTAAACCATGTCTAATATTCAGTATATACAAGGGCATTTTTTTAAATTTAATATTTGAGGGCGTTAAAACCTTTTTAAAAATATGTTAATTAAAAACAAATTAGAGATTTACCAAAACCGAAAGAACTGAAAATACCAAGTGATGTTTAGGGCTTAACCTGGGTTATGCTAAAAATAAATTTAAATACACCTAAAAATTTAAAAATATGCGTTCACCATTATAAATTGGCGTTTAAAAAAAAAGGTTGAGATACTTTTCTATAAGATAAGCGATTCCGCCTCTGAAGCGATCGGCCCACTTTTGGAGTTTGGCATAATATGTCCCAAGAGGACTCAGTGCCACAAAACCAAATCCAATCCAATCCAATCGGCCCACTTTTGGAAAAAATCCTTTCACACGGCACCGATGTCGCAGGTATATTTAATCGCCTCTTCACTACTGCATACAGTCGAGGGTATACGCATTTTCTTTCGTGCCACCACGACAGGGGACATTATCTTCTAGTTAAAATCTGCTTATTAAGATACCGGTTGAGCTCAATTATTCCTGCGGCAGTAGAACTCCTGCCTTCATTCCTCAAAACTTGGGAAATTTTCTCATCGAAATATACCCAAATGCAGGAGGTTTCGCCTTTCTTCACGTCATCATCTACATCTTCTTGAGATAAATCGGAATTGGTCACGGGAACTTTCTTGGCAAGTCTTGAATGCTTCCTTTTGGAAAAAACCTTGTGTTTTAAATTGGGGATCCAAAAAGGTAGTTTCTGCTAACACCTCATTTTTTTCGATTTCATCAAAACGAGAGTGCAATTCTCGTGGCAAAGTAGAAACTACTCTTTTTGGTGAAGAAGGCAAATCAATTTTTTCGATGTATTTTATAACGTGCCTCACTAAGCTTTTAATAATTAATATCGATTTTGAAATGTTACTTCGTTTTCGCTGCTTAGCTTTACTGTTGCCTATATACAAGGTTTCAATGTGTTGATGAAGTTTTATAAGTTAGACCATTCTTCATCGAATAAGCTTGGTAGCGAAGCGTTCAACAGAAGCGACCGCTGACTGAATGGCTCTTTTCTTATTACGAATCGCTCGATCATGTCAAACGTGGAATTCCATCTTGTAGATACATCTTTTATAAACGGAAGTTCTCGAACCCCATCTGCTTTTGAATTTATTTGAAGCGAGATGTATGCGAGCTTCGTCTGACGTGTTCAATGATTATTCGTATCTTCTCCAGTAACCCACTCACTTCTTGTTTCCCCGATTGCACGACAAGATTCAATGAATGTGCGAAGCAAGGCACATGACGCCATTCACAAATACGTGTGACCTGTGACCATGGTAATGCGATCTTTAATCCTCCATTCGTTTGCTACATTTTTCAGTTTTGGGGCTATGTTTGCGGCCGTATGCTTATCGGTGATCTCGAAACATCCGAGTAAATGTGTTTTTAAACGGCATTCATCGTTTAAAAAGTGACACGTTACAGCCAAGTAACTTTGGTTTACTAAGGATGTCCATCCAACCGTAGTGATGGCCACCACCAAAATGTTCCTTAATTCGTTTCGCACCTTCTGCGCTGTAGTTTCATAAAGTTTCGGTACAAGATGGGTTGATGCCTTTTTCCTGCATGGAAGATCGTAATTAGGGTTTAAGAATTTTATAAACGCTTTAAATTATTTTTCTTCCACAATAGAAAATGATGGATGGTAAAGTTTAGCAATCATCTTTGACAATTGTTTATCCATTCCATTTGGCTGGAGTTCTTGAGTTGAAAAACTATTTTTGTTTTAATTTCCAATCCCCATGTTTGAATAATCTGTTCGTCATCTGATCGCATTCTCAAACTTCTTGCTGCTCATTATTTTTCTTGGATAATACTTGTTTATTTGAAGTTTTAAAAAAATGATACATTTTTATATTTTTCAAACCTTGTATTACTTTGATATATTAATCATGAGACTTTTCATAATTGGCGATGCTATGGTTAAGTATTTCAGTGGGTACTTAACTAGCGTATCGTCTGTTCATAAAATGGATCCCCTTTCCTTTTCAGATGCCAAGATAGAAAGGGTGACTGGTAGACTTAGTGGATTAGGTTACTACGACTGGATGTTGTTTCATATTGAAGCTAACAACCTTCACTGTGATGTTTCTGATGTTCCTCACAATTACACCTTACTTTTTCATGAAGTTTCGTCTTTATATGCTGTTGAAAAGGTGGTTATTGCAGGGATCGTACCTCGTGGTCCGAATTTCTTTTCGGATTATCAATCCCGTTGTTCTTTGTCATCTCATCTGATGTCCTTGAACGCTAAGGCAAAAGTCATCAATGCGGAACTGGAAAAGGCTTGCTTGAGCCGAGAGGCGTTTTATTTTTATCAGTCTCTCGGTTCATGGGAAGGACTTTGGGGCCGAGATGGATTGCATCTCAACAGAAAAGCTAACCTCACTCCACAGTCAAACACAAACCGCAACGCTATGGAAGCTCCGTAGTGCGCATGTCCACTGAAAAGTGGAATAGTTTATTTTCGGGGATTTAAATGCAGATTACGTCATCGTCTACGGTTCACAAAACAAACACCGTATATTTTACTAATTGCTGCCGTCCTTGATAGGTACGTACATTTATCTGCTGAGATATTCATTTAGAATTTTTTCATTTTTTGTTTATTTCGTTTGATTTATTGCGTTTCCATTCATTTGCAGTGCATTAATTTCGCAAAGAAATCTACCCAACTGCCGGAGGTTTCGCCTTTCTCCACGTCATCATCTACATCTCCTTGAGATAAATCGGAATTGGTAACGGGAACTTTCTTGGCAAGCTTTGAATGCTTCCGTTTGGAAAAAACCTTGTGTTTTAAATCGGGGATCCAAAAGGGTGGTTTCTGCTAACACCTCATTTTTTTCGATTTCATCAAAACGAGAGTGCAATTCTCGTGGCAAAGTAGAAACTACTCTTTTTGGTGAAGATGGCAAATCAGTTTTTTCGTTGTATTTTATAACGTGCCTCACTAAACTTTTAATAATTAATATTGATTTTGAAATGGTTACTTCGTTTTCGCTGCTTAGCTCCACTGTTGTCTCTTTACAAGGTTTCAATGTGTTGATGAAGATTTATAAGTTAGACCATTCTTTATCGGTTAAGCTTGGTAGCGAAGCGTTCAACAGAAGCGACCGCTGACTGAATAGGCTCTTTTGTTATGACGAATCGCTCGATCATGTCAAACGTGGAATTCCATCTTGTAGATACATCTTTTATAAACGGAAGTTCTCGAACCCCATCTGCTTTTGAATTTATTTGAAGCGAGATGTATGTGAGCTTCGTCTGACGTGTTCAATGATTATTCGTATCTTCTCCAGTAACCTACTCACTTCTTGTTTCCCCGATTGCACGACAAGATTCAATGAATGTGCAAAGCAAGGCACATGACGCCATTCACAAATACGTACTGCCGCCTTCACATTAGCCGCATTACCTGTGACCATGGTAATGCGATCTTTGGTCCAATATCGTCAGTATTCTTTTAGGTCAGGGTGACCATAGAAACGAGAAGAGAAAACGTTCATTAGGTCAGGGTGACTATCAACTATCCTTTGGTTAGGTTGACCAAAGAAAAACGAAAACCGCTCGATAGGGACTGAAACCTAATGCTGGGAATTCTTATCCCTCCGCTGTTCACCAAAAACAAGGTTGGTGCAACGTCGCGGGTATAGTTTGCGTGGCGAGTGACTTGAAGATAATTAAAACGACATTTAGAATTACAGCACATTTAATTAGTTAAAGAATAATACATATATGTTATAACTATTTCGAGGCTAATAGATATTGTACAAATTAGGGTTTCAGTCCCGCGGCTTCAATCCGGAGCAGAGTCCCTGCGTCCGCTCACGTTTCGGTTTTCCACGATTCTCCTTTTCTTCGAGAGAAGACCCCCACACGTTCTTCCGAAGCCGCTATCGCCAAAAAAGCAGGGGATACCCCCATCAGGCCATAAATTCATGGACCACCATGAAAGCTGTGGTCAGAGGGACCTCCTAAGGTGACGCTACACTACTTTTACTAGGGTTGATTAGTTTACCATTTCTTTTGGGTGCATTAATTTTGTTTTATTTGTGTTTCCATTTCAATGTAATTTTATCTTGGTTTTTAGTGCATTGTTTGAATTTGATTTTCAGTGTTACTAGTTTCGTTTAATTTGTGGTTTTCAGTGCAGTGTGTTTAGTTTTCTTAACTTGTAAATTTCGATTACTTCAATGGCTTCTATTGAAAATTGCTGTTCCTACTGCAATAATCTGTTCTTTAGTATACGTTCTATGAATAGGCATATTCGGAGTGCACACAACGGGGAAGGATTAAAAACTTTCTCTTCCAAATGCCCTGAATGCATGATTTCTGTCAGGACAATCGATGCTCTTCATAAGCATATTACTGTGCATCACAAGGAGTATGTTCTTCACTTTGGTAATGAGGTATTTTACTCCGAAGAGGATTTTATTGTTTGGAAGAAGAAGTTCCAGGTGGAAACATCTTCCTTGTATGCTTTGAGAAACACAAAGCTTTCGGAAGATGGAACGGTTAGCCGCTATTTCATTTGTAACCGAAGTGGAAGCTGCAAATTAATAGAAACAAGGCAGCGACACTTAAAATGTAGTGATGAAAATTGGAAAGACGTGCCCTGCAATCATGACAGCTCGCTGTGTAAAAGTTGAGGAAGCTACCATTATCACTGTTGATTATCAATCAACACATATTGGTCACATGTGAAGCTGGGAAGATTAGCCTTAAAACTGATGATGGGCAATTTTTGGCTAGCCTTATCCAACAGGGTATACCTACCTGTAAAATACTTGCTGATGTGAGAAAACAGAATTCCCCATATACTGGACTTGGCCTAATTAACTCACAAGATATGTTAAATGTGCGGTTGTGTTTGATAAAATGATGCTTTGTCGGTAGATATGAAAATCCAAAAATTGATAGAGGATTTTGACAAACCTGTTTTTGGTTTATAAACCCATCGAGGATATATTGATTGGTTATCCTGAAATAAAAAAGGAGGAATTTTTATTAGGTATAATGAATGGAGCCCAAATGGAACTTTTACAGCAGTTTGGGAAAAATGGTATTTTAATTGATTCTACTCATGGTACCATCAATATGGTTTCCAATTAACTGCAGTATGTGTTGTCGATGAAAACCTCGAGGGAATTCCTGTAGCTGTTATTTACTCGACTAGGGTGGCGCAGGAAACCTTCAAGCCATTGTTCACTGCAATAAAATCAAGATGTGGGGAGTTGGAACACAAATTCTTCATGTCTGTTGATGCAGGTGCATTTTATAATGCATGGCAGAAGGTTTTCGGAGCAGTTGAGAATAATTTGCTTTGTACGTGGCATGTATACCGTGCTTGGAACAAAAATTTAAACTGTAAAATTATAACTAAGAATTTGCGTGAAATGGTTAAAAAGGACCTTTTTAGTTTGGCCAAAGAGACTGATACTTTCAGGTTTCCTTATTTGTTGGATTTGTTTGTTTCAAAATATGTCACAAATGACGGTGTTTTGGCATTTGTCGAATATTTTGAAGCACACTATTCCAAGCGTGTTAAAATGTGGGCCTATTGCTACAGGTTAGGGTTATGCATGAACACAAACATGAAGGTAGAAAGGTGGTTTCAACAATTGAAGTATGGGGAAGGAGAAGCGAAAACAATTAGAAGGTTGGATAAGTCTTTATCTGTTGTGCTCACTAGCATTTCAAACAAGTTGATTAACCGCTTAATTTCTTTGAAATGTGGTAAACTTACTTCAACTATCAAAACGAACAGGACTAAGCATTCCGTAATCCTCAATCCAGGTATTTATACTTTGGAGGAAACAGTCCCTGGGAAATCCTGGATCGTTAATAAATGTATCAAGGGTGTAATCCAAACAGAGCATATATATTTTAATTCTTATACATTGGCTTTAGAAGACATGGTTGGAGAGAATCCTCATCCAAATATTTTTAGCTTTTTACATGACATTTTTTGGTTTTATCCATCACATATAATTAAAATAGTATTAATTTTTTTATGACTTGACTCATTTAATTTTAATATTATATTATATATCTGTTTTTTTTTTAATCGAGTTTGGCATAATATGTCCCAAGAGGACTCAATGCCACAAAACCAAATCCAATCCAATCCAAACAGAGCATAGCATCAGTTTTATTAAGAAGTGTGGATACCGAATTTGATGTGATGAATGCAGCGCATGTATTCATGAATTTCAGTGCACTTGTGTGGATCATTTAATGCGTTTACAGATGTGTAAGCACACACATTTTGTAATCGCATCCAACGGTGCTACACAAGTTCACCAGGACCCATGCGAGCCTTCAAACGATACAAATTCTAGTGTTGTGACCGAAATCCCTGTTGCTATTCCAAGCTGTAGTACACCTGTTGATTCCGACTTTGAAACTGAAAAGGCAGCATGGCTTACCAGGTTTGTGGAGTGTGTTACCCGCAATGTGAATGATTCAAGGACAATGGAAGTATTTAAGAACATCACAACTGTAACAGAAAAGTTGGTTGGAGAGGCAAATTCAGTTGTCAACAGCTTAAAAAGAAAAATAGAGCATCAAAGGCGTTTTAGGCCTATCCAGAAAAAACATATATTTTAAAAAGTGTTCTAATTATGTGCTTTGTGTTCCATGTTCCCGTTGGTTTTACTTACATTATGCTTCCTGTTCCAGCTTAATTTTCCATTTTCGTTTTATTAGTTCGTGTGTAGGTTTGTCGGATGTTTCTGGCTCCAATCTTGCATATCGATAATAAATATTTTCGTGTTCCATGTTGATGTTTGCTTTGCTAATGCTCTGTGTGCTTTTTTTTCATTTAACTATTTCTTATTCTGATCTAGTTGCCTTTGTTATATCTTGAGTTTAGCATATTATGTCCCAAGAGGACTCAATGCCAAAAAACTATATCTAATCCAATCCTTTAGGTTATTCAATGGAGAAGCCTTGTATGAATTGTATGGCAAAGAAGTAATATATATTAAAAAAAAATAGTGTTTAATTTTGATGGCCAGTTTATTCTGGCTTAAGTATGAGCTTTATACACAGTTCAGTGAATTCTTAACACTCCCAATTGATACTTTTGTCTACATATCCTCGTATCTTGGGTCTAGAGAATATTTTAGGGATAGAAGAATTTATAGTAAGGAAGAAATTATTCCAGGTGCAGATAGGTTTAATTCTCAGTGAAAGGTAACTAAAAACTGTACTTTAAGTTAACCACCTCTCATAGTATTGGTTCATCACTCACCTTCATAATTTGTTAATGATCTTTTCCTATGTTTTCTTTCCATTTTAGAAATGTGCTTCTTGAAATTGCAGTTGAAAGCTGCTGCAGCAGAGGATTAAGGCTCTTGGCAATACCTCTTTAAAAAAAAAACGCATCACGATTCCTACCTCATGGGTGATGTGGGAATGGAATCTGGTTTATTTTTGGTTACCTAGTCTGCAGATACAGGACAGTTTGTTCCAGTGCCTGAACTCAGAAAATAGTGAGTTGTTGCGTACACATACAAACCAACAAAATATATGCGGGTTACGGTTTGGGCTGCTTCAAAAAGTCACTCTGCGCAGTTAGTTCCGACCAGAAAATTTCCCCATAGTGTTACGGTTTGTGTTTGACTGTCGTGTGGTAACCACTACCTGACAAGAATGTTTGTGCAAACATTAAAAGGGCTGATTGGCTATGAATGTTGCAATCTGTAAGAAGGTAAGTTCTTTGTCAGATGCAAACATACCTGTTCAGTGTAACTACACCTCTTTCTCTCTCTCAAACATTATTTGCCTTTTGCTGTTTCCGATAACCTTTCTGTGAAACCTCTCCATTCCATCACTTATCCTTGTTACTCCCCATCTGGTGTGTCTAAACCCTTGTATTTTGCTGCTGTTTCCAATGAAATATCTATGAAACCTGTTCATTCTATCAATTGTTGTTACTCTTCATCTGCTCTTTCTGTTTTATCTTCTACTGTTTCTGATAACCTTTCTGTGAAACCTCCTTTGTCTCTTGCTGTTTCTAATAAAACCTCTGGCAAGCCTGTCCTTTCTTCCAATTCTTGCTCTTCGTTTTCGGTATCTAAACATGTCTCTTCTGATAAGCCTCTTTAGTTAACTCCTGTTGTTTCCTCTTCAAATGATTGTATTACAGTATCCCCTTATACTGATTCTTGTGTTTGTGTACTCTGTCCTTCCTGCTGCTTCCTTGCCTTCATTAATTCAATCAAGCATAATAAACAATTTTGTTGCGCATTGTAGTACTGGAGTATTGTAGTATCCAAGACAATGTGTATCACTTGAAAGAAAAAGTCTACAAGTCAAAAGGTTCTTTCCTTAACCACCTTAAAAAGTGTAGTTCATTTACTAGTTCAAGTAAAACAATTTCATATCCCTGTCAATGTACAGTTTGTTTGAAGTAAGAAGTTTAAAGCTTCTAAAGAATCATTTTGCAATAAAAAAAAGAAATAGGCGTCAACACAACCTGTAGAAAATTCCGAATCAAGTGAACCACCTGAGTCTATTAGTTCACTTATTCAATGCTCTAATGATGATAATTATGAACAAATGTAATAAATATTTTAAAACAAATTTAACTTGAAACGTCTTTTAGTATCATGTTCTCAAAGGCAAGATGAAACAGCATTTGGAAATGTCAGATTAGTGGAAGATTCTTAAAGAATGAACAAGATTTTATTATGCATGTATGAACAGTTTTGTTACTTAAGTAAAGAGAGAGAGAGGTGTATTACACTGTTTTTCCACAGTGTTGTAAGCCATTTAGACACATTGGACTCTTTAATAAACATATAATTGAAGTTACACAATTCAAAAAATTTAAAGTTCTATCCTTTGATTCTATCAATAGCTCTCAAAATTGGTTTGAGTTGGAGGGCACTTCTACTTTTACATCCTTTAAAAAAAAGTAACGTGGAATAAACTGCGTGGTTCCAAAACTTTCCACTATTCATGTCAGTTCAATGTTCCATTTTCTAGGCTTCAGGTTTGCAAAAAAACCTTTCGCAGAAATTTAAAAAGTACTTGTACCTCAGTTAAGCTGTCCAGTTAGTATTTTTACCAAATCGCGATCATTCTCTTAAATTTGAAAATTGCAAGTATCAACCTTTGAAAAAAAATGTTAGAGATCTAATTAAATCCCATTTGTTCTTTCTATCCCGGTTCGTAAAATTCAATTTCTTATTAGGGACACTCGTAGGCATACCTGCTTTAGGTTTGTACGGGCTTCACAATCCCGAGGTGCTAGTGACTTTTCTCTCTTTCATTTTTCCTATCCCCTACCCTTCTGCTTTTTCTTCCTCCCTCGCCGTGGTTGCCTCTTCGGAGGTGAGGGCTCCACTTGAAAAGCTCTTCGCCACTCGTGGCTTTCAGCTTTTCTTGGGGGATTATATAACCCACGTGTTTACCGTGCACGGAGTCCCTTATCCCTGTAAAAGGGGATCCTGGCAGTTGAGGGACGATATACTGACCCAATACACTGCTATGCCCCCCGGCTTCAGGTAAACGGGTAGTTTGTGGGTATGTTTGACCTTTTTCTATTTATTTAGTTTAATATCACAGTAAATTTTACAACTTTTTATTCCGGCGTCGGGTGTAAATTTTTTGTCTTGCGTAAATAAGTTAATCTTAAGTGATATAAAATCCAAGAATAAATTCATTTCACTGAGAAAAATTGTCTGTACAGAAAATGTCCTCTGTAGGAATGGGTACATTTTCTATATCATGATAAATTTTATACCCATGCTGTGGCCATTTAAATTAGGATCCAATTGAAGATTGTTGCGTCACGCTAACCTCTACTTCATTATCATGTACCTCTGTTATTATCCAAGTGTTTACCATCTATATATATAACGCTTATGCATGGCAGAAAAAGGGTTAATTTCTTTTTCCCCGTTGACATCGATCAGTTTGTTTACAAATCTCAAGCCTGGCATTGGGTATTTCACTGTGCTGTTGAGCTACTCACTTACGCCGTATAGGAACATTCGTTACTTTTTATGCATTTAAAATTAGTTTTAAGCGATCTGTTCAATACAATGTGCGTAGAAGAGAGTATTTCAACAAATATCATGCCAGGTAGTGAAGTAATTTATGAGAGTACTGATAATATAGTCAGTGTGATAACCCCAAGACCAACTCACATACACCGAAGAATTTTTTAATAGTTCAACTCAAACTGGAATGCCACCTCACAAATTAAAATTAAAACCAGCTCTCATTACCTTACATAGAAATTTAGCACCTTCTAAAGGTCTATTCAATGGTACAAGACTAATAGTAATTAAACTGAAGAAAAATATCCTTGCAAAAAAAAAAAAAAATTAATGCCGATATTTTAAAAAAACCAACTAATCTTACCTCATACCTTTTAAATATAAGCGTAAACAATTTCCTATTAGATAATCCTTTTCAATGACCATAAATAAAGCACAGGGTCAAATTTTTGATAAAATTTGTTTAGATCTAACTAAACCAGTTTTTAGCCATGGTCAGTTGTCATATGTAGATTCTTTGATTCTGTCAACGTTGTCTTCAAATTGAAATTTCCAACTGTGTGTATTAGGAAATTTTAACCCTTTAACTGTCAAGTTATTTTGATGATTTGGGTATACAAATTGTCAAATTTTTTTATTGCAAAAATCAAATGTTTAGTACAAAATAAAATATACTTAGTAGTTAAAAATTTATATTTTGAAGTACATGAGTAAAATTTTTAAAGTTTTGTAGCCACTGCATATTTGCTTGAGGCGGTTGCCACTCAACAATGGCAGTTGTAAAGTTCGCTTCTAGTAGAGCATTATTTTCTAAAAAAAAAAAATATAATAATAATAATAATTATTTTCTAAAAAATAAATAAATAAATAAAAGTGAATACCTATCAGTAGTTCAGTAATTCAGTCTTGTGTGGTACAACTGGGAACACTTTTCCAAGCACAAACCAACTCCACAATCACTACACCAGAATCGTGTTTCCTTCCTGATATTTTTCCCATTTTTATCCTTTTTCAAACGACACACTTTGCACTGTCTTGTAGGCTCACGTTTCATAGGAGTAGGAGGAATATGGGATATAAAATGTCGTTCAGTAAGATGGGCAGGGTTATCTATTGTAGGTGGTCTGCCAACATTCTTTTGTCCAGAAGCTGCATCATCATATTTATGTAAAAGCTCTTCTACAACTTGGATTTGAAAGCATAAAAGCATAAAAAATCGTGCACGTTTGATAGGAATATATTGTTTCCAAGATAATCTTCCTTTATAAGGCATCAAGATTTCATGAACCGATACATCTCTTTCCGGTATGTAAAAATTACAAAATTTTCCCCGTAAATTTTCTATTGCATTATACAGCTTCCAAAGTTTTGGATTTGGAAAATCATCGTTTTTTTCAGCTTCATTATTGCAAAAATGTAAATATCGAAAAAGCAAAAAAAAAAAAAAACGATTTACGGGCATTACTTTTGAGTAAACTGGAGTATGCAAAATCCTTCGATGAGACCACTACATAGCTCGATTTGCTTTTCTTTCTTGTTCTGCATAGTTGTTCGTTTCTTTGACAATTATATCCATTAGATTTGAATCCAGAAACATTTCTAAAATATCTAAAGGAGTGTAGTTTATGTTTACAGGAAAAGTTACACCTGGAGTACCTGTAAAAGGGAACCGCGGGGGCCCTGATCGGCCAGAAGCAGTTATTTCACACCAGTCTCTCGCATTTCCTATATCATCATCACCGCTATCCGTTGATTCACTGCTACTTTCGATGTCACTCTCCTCAGTTTCACCTGCGTCACTAGTATCGATGCCTTCAAAATCTTCATCCTCAGTTGAAGAATCTAAATCATCTATATAACGTTTCAAAGAACTGAATGCCATTTTACAACTTAAAGATCCCGCGCGCTTTGAACCAAAGAACTTCTAACCTCTAACCTTTGAAATCTTCAGTAAAGGGCTGCCATCTATTGAATTGAGCTCACATTAACTTCCCCAGATACAGTCGGGTTTGACAAAGAGATAAAGCCGAAATAAACGTCTCCCGATATATATTCGGGTATAACAATACGATGCACTCAAAAAAAATTACCCCGAGTAATAGTCGGGCGTGACATTTTCGAACACCAGTGCTGTGCCCGAGATTATCTCGAGCATGACAGTTAAAAGGTTAATATACGCGACTATTTTAACCAACACTTTTTTTTTTCAGATAAATTATTTTTGAAAAATTACGTTGAATAGATAGTATGAAAGAGGCATACAAACTTACTTGAAATTCAAAATTTCATATTAAATGGTTAAGCCTAGCTGACTCAGATTAAATTTTCAAGTTTTTTGGTCTGACGTAAAATGGCTAAAGTACCTTTCAGAAATTCTTTTAATATTTTAGAAAATATATGTCAGTACAAAGTTTTGTGCTGATAACATGTTTATGTGTTACATAATTAAATAGTTATAAATTTTTACGACACATTTTTTAAGGAAAATTTAGGCTCTATTCTCGTTTCAAATGGCTTTCATATACACATCCATCGTTACCTTTCATGGCCAAATCTGGCCCTTGTGCCATAAAAAACAACCAACCAACCATCGTTACCTTTACTAAAGAGCTTATCTCACTTAAAATTAAATGTATCCTGATTCCATTTTAAAATGATACCCTGTTTGTTATTGCCGGCTTCTCAATACAAGAGAAATTAGTTTCTCTACATCCATTTTGCAAAAAAAAAGATTTTAAACAGTTTATTAAACATATATATTAGAGCACAATGCACAGTACAAATTTCTTCTGGATAGAATATACACAATGTATAAAACTTCATTTGTATACATATCAGTCACCTCAAATTGTCTTCGAAGTAATAAATTACGAAAGAAGCTCACCGTCTTCATGAAATACATCATCCAAAGTAGCGTCGCACTGCTGAGATGAGCTATTTGAGGTTACAGATATTGGTGTGTTTGTTCCGAAATCTGAAGGATTGAAACCTGTTGAACACAAGTTTTGGTTATAAGCAAAGTGCTGCACCACTTGTTGAATTTCATTGCGAAATAATAAATTTTTATTATTTGGTATGTTTTTCACATGTGGCATCAGACTTTAAAAAAAACTACGGTCTTCATCATGGTTCGGTTT
Source organism: Metellina segmentata (assembly GCA_947359465.1). Taxonomy (NCBI): domain Eukaryota; kingdom Metazoa; phylum Arthropoda; class Arachnida; order Araneae; family Tetragnathidae; genus Metellina; species Metellina segmentata. The sequence continues at coordinate 45,679,933 of OX375883.1, forward strand.
CTGTCTTTTTAATTGGAGGTAATCAATTTTTTTTTGCTCCATGCTAATAAGAGCATTCGCAATTGCTTCGCTTTGAGTCTTTCTTTTGCGACTTGGTAGATTGCAACGGGGTTCAACTCCTTCAGGTTCCATTGAGGCAACATACACTGAAGGTTCCATTGGCACCTCAGTCTCTGTTGCTTCACAACTGTAATATGAAAATTCCAAATTTTGGGAAGGGGTTTCCTCTTCTACAATGACAGCTGGAATTTCCTTTGAAAGAGGCCTTTCAGACAAATTCCCACTTGAACTATTCGTCATCTGATCTAGCAGAAATTTCATTCCTTCGTAATACGGCCATGAGGACGCAAAAAATTTTGGCACCACCACAATCATCAGATCTGGGTTTTGGTATTTTTGCGCATTCTGCACGAAAATAGTCACGCAGGTACTTCCACTTCTTCTGAACTGTCTCGCCTAAAAATAAATGTTCAATTGTAAATTTTGTACTAAAAATACAACAGTGTTTTTTATTACACTTCACACCCAGGCAAAAAAAAGTGACACAATTAAAAAAATAAAAATCTTGATGTTATGTAATTGAAAAATATGTATGAGATGCATGTTATATTACTATTCTATAGAATATAAGTTTCATAGTATCCCTTAAGTTGATGTTCTTCAAATTCTGCAATTTTTAGTTGTCAGTTTTCTTCCCGGGTACACATTGTTAAAACAAGGTTTGTCCAAAAAATAAATTTCATTAATTCCACTTTTTAAGAGGCATCCAGATGTGCTATTAGAATTTTGCCCTACATACCCTAGAATAAAACATACCTGGTATCATTAACAAGCCATTCTTTTTTTTTAATAAATTATTTTCCTAGCAAGAGAAATTTTCAATCCAAAATTCCAATATATATAAAGTTTCTAATGTAAATTCATATAAATAGTATAGATATAACATTCAGTTAGGGTAACTTTACTTAGAATGAACATGCAGATTTTGAGTTGAATACAATGATTAGAATTGAGCGTAAAACATTTCGAGGACCTAAAATTAAAATATGAGAAAACGTATTTTTTTCGAACTCTCTTACAAAAACAATGTAATGGACCATAACTCAGTTGAAAAGTGTCAAAAGTGAAAAATTCTTTTTCACAGTTGTAGCTATTAGTGTAGTTAAATAATAAAGCAAATTTAAAAATTCGATATTTTGAAAGTCTACCGTCCCTGTAAGTTAATTTTTTGCAACTAAAAATAAACAACTAAAAATAACTAATAGAAATAATGTATTTGTAACAAGTTTTTGGATAAATATTTAAAAATTGAAAAGTGCAAAACAAAATAATAAAATGTTTAGAATTGAGATTAGAAATTGGTATGTAAAGACTTACGTTTTGTATCCAGTACCACACCAACTTCATTCCGCAGCTTTGATAAAACGTGGCGATTATGGTGATCCGGGTGTGCCTGGTTCTACAAAGCAGTCCTCTCAAATACCAGCGAAATTAGTTTCTGTACATCCATTTTTCAAAGAAATAAGGACAAGTATATATCACTGTCAAACTTATTATTTTTTTTTCAAGATCTGAGAAAATAGGCAGTCGCTCAGCCCAAGAGGGAAAATGTACGAATGAAAGAATCGAGTATATCAGTCTTTACGTAAAATTAAATAATTATCGTACACACTTTTGCCGGTATTGCCCTTTTTTTTTGTATGAAAACTCTAGAACTTCACTGTTGACGCTAAAAAAAAAGCACAGACGAATCGAGGCGATTGTTCAGTTTACCCAAACACTGCTATGTAAAAAATTGCATTGGCAATTCATCCAGCTTCCTGCTTAGCTCACTACGCCAATCTAGGTAACCCGCCAGGCTCGGTAGTGTTTGCTCCCGTATGGAAACACTGGTCAATTCTACATAGCAGTAATCGAGTAGGCGACCAGCTAGGCTACATGCACCCATCCAGGTTCCGTAGTGAACGTACCCTAAGGGTGGAGACTGTTTCAGGAGTGTGACGTGCGCGTATAGTCACTGACTAGCGCCGGTGCAGATGCCTGAATCCCCTTGTAGGACTACGTGGTGGGTGGCACTGTCGGTGTGACCGAATTTTCTTTTCCTTCTGTTGTAGACACAAACTCGTCGTCTCCTCCCCCTAGAAGGGAGCAACATAGTAAAGAAAATTTTCACAGATAATTTCTCCATTTCTCATCAATAAAAATATTCAATCTGTTCTTGGTGAATTAAAATGCATACAAAAACTTCGTTCAGGCGACCTTCTAATAGAGGTTTTATCCTCGAAACAGGTGACTTTACTTTCTAAATCCACAGTATTGGGATCTTTTGCAGTTTTTTTATCTGGACACAGAATTTTAAGCCACTCACGAGGTGTAATCTCTGAACCCTACTTATTGCATACGTCAAAGGAAGAGAATCTTGAAAATCTGAAACACCAGAACGTGTGCGGAGTCTTTCGCATTAGCATCTGTCGGGAAGGGAAATCCTTTGCCTACAAAACATCTTATCCTTACCTTTGATACTTCCGACACTTCCACCTCGTAGTAAAGTGGCATATCTGCCCAGTTCGCTCATATGTTTCAAACCCAATAAGGTGTTTTAAATGCCAAAGGTTCGGACATTTAAAGACCACTTGTGTCGAGGAGCCGACACTTGCCCAACTGGATTGTGAATTTTTAACATGTATACAACCATCGTTTTTTTAACATATATCAAATCATACATTTTAAGCTTTTCCTGTGGACATAGCTTTAAAATTAAGATTGCGATGTTTATTAAATGAAAAGGACCTTACTCAGTTTCATAATCTTTGTAATGAATTCCTTAAATGTTCTGAAAATTGTGATGATTTTTTTAAGTATTTCAAGGATAATTATTATAATCTATGTGAATTGTGGGCCTCGTCTTTCAGGAGATATTTCCATGCATCAGTAGAAACAAATAATTACTGTGAATCTTTCCATAACCAATTAAAAACTGTTTCTTTTTGGGGGTAGAAATCGGTTTGATACTTTAGTAAAAGTACTCTTCAATATTGAGAGATAATTTCATGACGTACAAATATAGAATTTTAGATTGTGTTCCACCTACGAAAAATATGAAAGACATAAAAGTTAGACACAATAAAGGTATTAAAATACCAGATAAAGATGTCCTTAATATTTCTTATAATACGTGGTTTGTGCAATCACAATCCATAAAGCATGAAAACTGTGTAGAATAACTAGGTAATGCTAATTGCCCAATGGTTGTCCAATATTTCAAATGTGTAGAAAGAAGATGTTCATCTTTGTGCAATCATTTGTATGGTCGGCGAAACCGCACCATCGTGTCAACTTTGCCAACAGCTTCTTTCCATTAGTACCATTTTAACATCTTGTTCTAGTCTTAGACGGTTTTATCAATATTATTTTAACACATCACCTATTTTATCTGATTTGTTGCATCACCCCCCCCCCTCTCCTCATCCATCACTTTTATCTTTTTACAACACTCTGGATTTTTATGGCATGTATACTAAATTATATTTCTAAAACCTTTTTAAACTTTGGATTTGACAATTTTTTTTCTGTATTCCTTGTTTGTATACTTGAATATTTTTAACCTTTAAAAATTATATTTTTAATATCCTGGTTGCTTTTGAATATTATTTAATCTTGTGCTTGGCGCAGCTTGTTCACTATTGGACCTTGAGCCATAAAACATCAAAAATCAGTGAAGTAGAAGCTTGTAAAAGGTTATGGGAACACACAACTTGAATGATCCACAAGTTCAAGAGTTTATGCTTGATAATGTTTACACAACTTTGCAGTCACTTATTGTTGGATGCCGTGATGTTTTAAATTCTGAAACTCAGAAAAGGGATATGCCTCATTCTAAAGTGGCTCCCAATCAAACTTTTAAACGTCAAATTTTCTATGAAACCAGTAGAAAATACAGTAGTACTAAAAGTTCTCAGTTCTCTGAAGGTATTGACGATCCTTTTCTGAACATGCCTCCTTGTAAATTAGACAAGGCGTCTTGTAATGCGCACTTTGCTGATTTAGATGAGGAACCAATAAGGCATTAACCATCAATGTTGGGATTTACAAATTGAAAAAACCTGCTTTAAAATCACGTGATCCTTTCCTTAGTAATGATGAAAAGAGGACTATAAAATTAAAATATAAAGATTTTGTTAAAAGGTGGGTGTTTGATGTAATTATTGATGCCTTCATTCATGTATGATTAACAAGTTTTCTTTTAATTGATTCTGTTGAAAACATGTTGATCAGTTCTTCCAAATTTTTATAGAATGTTCTCATTTTAATAGTCGACGTCTTAAACATTTTAATTCATATACCTTGACTTGAAGACATGGTTGGAGAAAACCCTCATCCAAATATTTTTAGCTTTTTAAGTGACATTTTGGTCTTATCCATCACATATAATCCTCATCCAAATATTTTTAGCTTTTTACATGACATTGGTTTTATCTATCACATATAATTTTATGTAGTATTCATTCATTATGTTTTGACTCCTTTCACTTTTTTATTATATTATATATTTGTTTTTTATCTCGAGTTTGGCATAATATGTCCCAAGAGGACCCAATGCCATAAAATCATATCCAATCCAATCCATCACATATAATTTTATATAGTATTCATTTATTATGCTCCGACTCATTTCACTTTATTATTACACTATATATCTGATTTTTTATCTTGAGTTTGGCATAATATGTCCCAAGAGGTCTCAATGCCACAAAACCATATCCAATCCAATCCAAATTTTTATTTTTAACAGTTTGTTGTAAATGATCATTGGTGTTTAGTTTTTGTAAATAATGGAAGAACAATTATGGATTTTTATGATCCATTATTTAACGATGATATTACCCAGTATACTCAAATTTTCAACAATGTGAAAGATTATTTGTGTAAACTTTATTTAAGTGATATTTTTGGACTATTAACTCTCCTTTGCATGTATTGAAACAAGATTCTATTAAATGTAGTGTTTTTTGTTTGTTTCTATGCACATCAATTAAAATAGGATCTAGTGTAAACAATTAATTTGATACTAACACATTTAGAAAATGCATTCATGCTGTATTGTTGGTTACAGTGACAGAAGACTTTTTTAAAGCATTATCTATTAATAATTTACCCACACAAAATTTGTGTAGATTTTCTAAATTTAAAACGCTGGATAAAGATAATGTCACAACTCACTTGCATCCATTACTTTTTAAATTTCTTCACCATTCAGGTTTTTTACCACATAAATAATTAAGATTTTAAATTGAATTCCATTAAATTTTATCAAAACTAAGATAAGAATACCCAAGTTTAGTTCTTATTTTAGAATACAAAATACAGTTTTACATTTTTGGGATTAAAATTTTACCTTTATATTTAAATTTTGTGTATGATCGTTTGCTTTTAACACTGTATTTCGATTTTAAAGTTGGTCTGGTTATCTTCAAATCTTTTAAATACATATTATGTTTTCAATATCTTGTGTTTGGCGCAGCTTATCCCTTTTTTGGATCTTGCGCCATAAAATCCAAATCAACCAACTCTTCATTCCTTCAGAAGAAGAAACTCTTTTAAAATCAGCTTCGATTCATTTTCGTAAAGGTTGTTAATACGATTCTGTAATTGATGCATTTATTCATAATTTAGTGAAATCTCAATCACATTTTTGGATCAGTTGAAGGAATTTATTCCTTCTTGGTCATCAGTAAGGGCACATTACTGGGTCACTGTATTAATGAAATTTTAAAATATAAGATTTTATTTATGCCTGCTAATGTTAATAAACATTGAGTTTTGATTATTGTAAACTATACATTGCAATTTTATGATCCTTTAAACAATCCTGCAAGTAAAACTTCAACTCGTTTAATGATGAATTGGTGTTTGGCATTAAGTAATTTATTTTGCAACTCGATTAAATGGAAGCTTAAATTTCCTCCTAGCGTAAAACAGAATTGAATTGTTTTGATGAATATGAATTGTGATGCCTTTTTTTATTTGTTTCTATGTAAATCAAAAATTATATTTAGAAACCGAATTTGACATAGTTGGGTTTAGAATATTTATTTACACCATTACATATAATATACTTAACCCGTAACAGGGGAGGTGAAAAAGTAGGACACAACAGGGGACGTGTGGTCTCAAAGACCACACTTAGTTATAATTTTTTTAAATTCGTTTAATTAATATATCCTGTTATTTTACGTCGATATTCTTTAAATTTTTACTGTCAGAAAAAAATATAATTTTTTATTTTAAAGTGAGATAAAACTTTCCGAGAAAATTTTTTCAAAGCCTTAGATTTTTCGATAAAAATTCTATGCTGCAGGAAATTTTATAAAATTAATAAAAACGAATCCATGCGTATTAATTATTGTTTAATTAATTTAATATGTGAAGCAAATTTCAATTGTAGTAAATTCATTATAGCACTATACACAAAGTGTAATTTAAATTTCTGGAAAACTTTCAACAGGTGCCAGGGATTCTTTTTTTCAAACTCAACTTATATAATACCACTACTAAGTTTTAGAAGTGAGGTTTTCTTGGCATCTTGCTAAGGTTTGCAGGAAGTGGACCCTCAAAATTAGGGTTTCGTGAGCGGAAATGTCCAATTTACAGAAGCCCCCAGGGGCATTCCTTCTTTAGGTTTGTACGGGCTTCACAACCCCGGGGTACCTGAGTGATCTTCCCTCCCATTCGTTCTTCTCCTCCTCTACACTTCTGCTTTTTGCTTTTCCTTCCTCCCTCGTTGTGGTTGCTTCTTCGGAGGTGAGGGCTCCCCTTGAGAAGCTTTTCGCCAGTCTGTGCATTTAGCTCCTCTTGGGGATTATATCACCCACGTGTTTGCCGTGCGTGGAGACCTGTGTCTTCGGAAAAGGTGATCCTGGTGATTGAGGGACAACATAACGCCCGAATACATTGCTTCGGCTCCTGCTTCGAATAAACAGGAGGTGTACTTTGGTCCCAGTACATTGATCGGCTGGTGGGTTTATCCTGCTAGGACTAAGGACCTGCTCACCAACTAGCTCCTTAGGGCAGTCATAGAGGTGAGTTGGGTTCGTATAATCCCTGGCTAGCACCGGTACAGGAACCTGTATCCCCTCGTTGGACTCCATGGTGGGTGGTGCCGCCGGGGACCGAACATTTATTTATCAAATATGGAAAACATAAACTCTACTTCTCCTTCAGTGGAGCACCAAAGTAATAAAAAAAATTATAACAATTTACCAAAACAAAAATTTTTCATTATAAAAAGTAACCAAGGAAATCTGAAAAATATATCTGCTATCTTGCTTCATAAAACTATACTAGGAATGGTTGGAGAAACGAAAAATATAAAAAAAACCCTAGCAGGAGATGTACTCGTTGAAGTATTAAATAAAACACAGGCAATAAACATCCAAAAAATAAAAACCGTTGGTCCAATAGAAGTTACTGTTACACCTCACAGAACTTTGAATTTATCCAGAGGTGTTATTTCTGAATCTGACCTAGTTCATGATACAGAACAAGACATCTTGGAATCCCTATCCGAACAATATGTTATTAACGTCAAAAGAATAACAATTACAAAAAATGGTCAAAAAATACCCACCAAACACTTAATATTAACTTTCAACACTCCAACTATACCAAAACATGTCAAAATAGCTTATATGAATTGCCCAGTTAGACATTTTATACCTAATCCTATTCGTTGCTTTAATGCCAGAGATTCGGACACTCTTTCATAGCTTGCCGTGGCAAAGAAAACCTGCGCAAAATGCTGTAGTACAGACCATAAGACCGATGTCTGTACATCATCGTCCCTTTGCTGTGTGAACTGCAAAGGTGACCATCCAGCTTTTGCCAGGTCTTGCCCTAAATTTCAAACAGAAAAGGAAATCCAAACAATTAAAGTCCAACAAAACATTTCATTTCCGGAAGCACGAAAAATTGTTAATGATCGCACCCCAAAACCTGGAATATCATACTCTTCAATAGTTAAAAAAACCTTCAAAACTATCGGTACTCAAACCGATGTAACTGTGTTTAAGCCATCTGACCAACATAAAACTTCAACGACACAACCCATAACGCCTCTCTTTTCTAAAGCATTAGCTACAACCTCATCAAATACAAAAATCATAAACCAATCAAATCGATCTATAAATACTTCTTTAAAAAGAGCCATATCATCTGAACAAAGTAACATTAAAGTACCAAAAAATTCTTCTCAAACATCTCTTCAACCTCATGTTTCATCAAGAAACATAGCAACTGATCCTTCTACCAGTGACCTCATAAATTTATACAACAGCGAAAGTGATATCTCCTCTGTAGAAGGTGATGACTTTGAGACTTCGCCACCCAAGTCCAAGAAAGATCTTCGGCAAGACAAACCTCGTCCTAGGACGAAAAGGCACAAGTAGTTTTTCTTTTCCTTTATCCTTTATTTTTATGGCTTCCTTTCTTTCCTGGAACTGCCGAGGTTTTCGACAAAAAATTGATGATGTTAAAGACATCATAAACAAACACAAACCAGCTGCAATCGCCCTCCAGGAGACCTATCTAAAAAACAATACCACCAACATCCGTCATTTCACTATATTCAGAAAAGATTACGATGAAGGCCAAAGAGCATGTGGAGGTGTTGCACTGCTTACCTCCCATAACTTTCCAGTCACCCAAATTAACCTTAAAACAAATCTACAAGCTGTTGCTGTAAGACTTCATGTCAATACTTTAATAACAATATGCAATTTATACCTTCCTCCTAATACCCATATCGCAACATTTGACTTAAATAATTTGTTAGATCAACTTCCTCAACCATTCGCCCCCAGGGGCATTCCTTCTTTAGGTTTGTACGGGCTTCACAACCCCGGGGTACCTGAGTGACCTTTTCTCCCTTTCGTTTTTCTCCTCCTCTACGCTTCTGCTTTTTGCTTTTTCTTCCTCCCTCATTGTGGTTGCCTTTTCGGAGGTGAGGGCTCCCCTTGAGTAGCTGTTCGCCAGTCTGTGCTTTCAGCTCCTCTTGGGGATTATATCACCCACGTGTTTGCCGTGCGTGGAGACCTGTGTCTTCGGAAAGGGTGATCCTGGTGATTGAGGGACAACATAACGCCCCAATACATTGCTTCGGCTCCTGCTTCGAACAAACAGGAAGTGTACTTTGGTCCCAGTACATTAATCGGCTGGTGGGTATACCCTGCTTGGGCTAAGGACCCGCTCACCAACTAGCTCCTTAGGGCAGTCATAGAGGTGAGTGGGGTTCGTATAGTCCCTGGTTAGCACCGGTACATTAACCTGTATCCCCTCGTTGGACTCCATGGTGGGTGGTGCCGCCGGGGACTGAATATTTAATTGTTAAACATGGAAAATCAAAAACCTACTTCTCCTTCAGTGGAGCAAATCAGTAATAAAAACAATAATAACAATATGCCGGAGCAAAAATTTTTCATTATGAAAAGTAACGAAGGTAATCTGAAAAATATATCAGCAATCTTACTTCATAAAACGATATTAGGAATGGTTGGAGAAACAAAAAATATTAAAAAAACCCTAGCAGGAGATGTTCTTATAGAAATAACAAATAAAACACAGGCTATAAACATCCAAAAAATAAAATCTGTCGGTCCAATATCTGTAACTGTAACACCACACAAAACATTAAATTCGTCGCGAGGAGTAATTTCTGAATCCGACCTTGTTCATGACACCGAACAAGACATCCTTGAATCCCTATCCCAACAATACGTAACAAATGTCAAAAGAATAACTATTTCCAGAAATGGTCAAAAAATTCCCACCAAACACATAATACTAACATTCAATACACCAAGTCTACCAAAGCATGTTAAAATTGCCTATATGAATTGCCCAGTACGACCTTTCATTCCTAACCCAGTCCGTTGTTTTAAATGTCAGAGATTCGGCCACTCTTTCCTTGCTTGCCGTGGCAAAGAAACCTGTGCGAAATGCTGTAGTACAGAACATAAGACCGATGTCTGTACTACATCATCCCTTTGCTGTGTAAACTGCAAAGGTGAACATCCAGCTTTTGCCAGGTCTTGCCCTAAATTTCAAACCGAGAAAGAAATTCAGACAGTAAAAGTTCAGCAAAACATTTCATTTCCGGAGGCACGAAAAATTGTTAATGATCGCACCCCAATACCTGGAATTTCTTACTCTTCAATAGTAAAAAAAACTTTCAAAACTAACGGAACTCAAACCGATGTAACTATTTTTAAGCCATCTGCACAACATAAAACTTCAATGAACCTACCTATAACGCCTCTTTTTTCTAAAGCATCAGCTACAACCTCATTAAATAATAAACAGATAAATCAACCAAACCGATCTATAAATACTTCTTTAAAAAGAGCCATATCATCTGAACAAAGTAATATTAAAATAGCTAAAAGTATTTCTCAAACCTCTCTTCAGCCTGATGTTACATCCAGAAACTTGATAGCTAATCCTAATACCAGTGACCTCATAAATCTATACAACACCGAAAGTGATATTTCCTCTGTAGAGAGTGACGGCTTGGAGACTTCGCCACCCAAGTCCAAGAAGGATCTTCGACAAGACAGATCTCGTCCTAGGACGAGAAAACACAAATAGTTTTTTCTTTTCTTTTAAATTTTATTTTTATGGCTTCCTTTCTTTCCTGGAACTGCCGGGGTTTTCGCCAAAAAATTGATGATGTAAAAAACATCATAAATATACACAATCCAGCTGCAATCGCCCTCCAGGAGACATATTTAAGAAAGAATGATACCACCAACATTCGTCATTTCACTATATTTCGAAAAGATTACGATGATGGCCAAAGAGCATGTGGAGGTGTTGCTTTGCTTGCCTCCCATGACTTTCCAGTCACTCAAATTAACCTTAAAACAAATCTACAAGCTGTTGCTGTAAGACTTCATGTCAATATTTTAATAACAATATGCAATTTATACTTACCTCCTAACACCCATGTCGCCACTTCTGAATTAAATAATTTGATAGATCAACTTCCGCAACCATTCATTATACTTGGTGACCTAAATGGCCATCATATTCTTTGGGGCAGTTCAGACATTAATAATAGAGGCAAACAAATTGAAAAAATAATAACGGACAATGATTTATGTATAATGAATAACGGCCAACCTACCTACTTCCATTCACCTTCACTTACTTACCATTCAATAGATCTGGCAATATGCACTCCTTCAATTTTACCATTTTGGACCTTTTCTGTGGATTCTTACCTTTACAATAGTGACCATTATCCAATTAAACTAAAATATGCAGGCCTATATCAACCTCACACTGACAGCCAATCCAGATATATTTTTGAAACTGCTAACTGGCCACTTTTTACTAGCCTTGCTGATATTTCTAACACGATAGAAATGGATGACATCGATGAAGTAACTGTAAAAATAACAGATATAATTATAACAAGTGCTGATGCTTCCATTAAAAAAGTTAATTATAAGCCCAAAAAACAAAAGAAACCTTGGTGGAATGAGGATTGTAGCTATGCTTATCGAGAACAGAGGAAAGCCTGGAATATCTTCAATAGATATCCAACAAGAGAGAATTTTATTAATTATAAAAAAACAAAAGCGGCCTTTCGAAAAATTCAACGACTTAGTAAGAGGGATTCTTGGATAAATTATGTCAATAGTATCAATAGTAAGACCACAAGTAAGCAACTATGGAACAGGATTAAAAGGATTTCCGGTGTTTACCCCAATAGACAAATTACTATTCTAGAACATAATAACCAAATACTATCGGCACCCAAAGACATAGCAAACACTATAGCTTCATGCCTTTCCGAAATATCCAGCTCCAATAACTACTCTGAAAGTTTTAAAAAGATTAAAATTGCATCTGAAAAGAATAGAGTTAATTTCAGTTCAAACCGTATATTATCATATAATTGTGATTTTACTTTTTCCGAATTGACAAAGGCTTTATCCTTAGTTCACAAATCAAGTCCTGGCCCAGATAATATTAGTTACGTTATGCTCAAACATCTCTCAAATAGTTCTCTAAATAATCTCCTGAAATTTTATAACAGAATTTGGAACGAGCACACTTTTCCGCATTCATGGAGATATGCTACCATAATACCCATCCTGAAACCGCATAAAGACCCCAAGAACCCCTCAAACTACCGTCCAATAGCCCTGACAAGCTGCCTATGCAAAATTTTAGAGAAGATGATCAACGCGAGATTAGTTTTTATTTTAGAAACAGATAAATGTCTCTCTCCACTTCAAAGTGGTTTCCGAAAGGGTCGATCCACTGTTGACAATTTGGTTGCTCTGGAGACTGAAATTAGAAATGCGTTCGTTCAAAATAAACATCTTGTCTCAATTTTTTTCGATATAGAAAAGGCCTATGATCGAACATGGCGACATGGAATTTTAAAGGATATTTTTAACTATGACATAAGAGGAAATCTGCCTATTTTTATTCAAAACTTTTTACAAAAAAGATATTTTAAGGTAAGGATTGGATCTATTTTTTCGGATGTTTTTATACAAGAGGAGGGAGTACCACAAGGCAGTGTTTTAAGTGTAACTTTATTTATTTTAAAAATTAACAATATCGTTTCTCAATTGCCTCCATCGGTGAAAGGTCTTATTTACGTTGACGATCTGCAAATTTCATGCGCAGCTAAAGACATTCGTTTAATAGAGAGACAACTTCAACAGGCAGTTAACAAAATCACTCATTGGACTAATGAAAATGGTTTTAGTTTTTCATCTTCTAAAACCGCTTGCGTTCATTTTTGTAGAAAGCGAAATCTTCATCTTGACCCTGAAATATTTTTCAAAGATATTTTAATTAATGTTGTGGACAATTTTAAATTTTTAGGTATCATATTTGACAAGAAGTTGACTTTTCAACCGCATATTTTAAATTTACGCAAACGTTGCGAAAAAGCTCTTAACATTTTACGGGTTTTATCAAAATTATCATGGGGATCTGATCGAACTTGCCTTTTTAAAATTTATAGAGCTTTAATTCGATCTAAATTGGACTACGGCTGCGTGGTGTATGGTTCAGCAAGAAATTCTGCTCTTCAAACTCTGAACACTATCCACCACGCAGCTTTACGTTTATGTTCTGGGGCCTTTAGGACTTCACCTGTAAGAAGCTTGTATGTGGACACCTTTGAACCTTCTCTGGACTTAAGGCGACAGTTGTTGTCCTTGGAATATTATTTTAGAATTTCCTCAATACCTCATCACCCATTGCATACCATTCATCACAGTCCATATTTAAAACGCCTTTATCAAGCAAAAACATCCTTCATCCCTACATTTCATTTAAGAATGCTGGATTTAATGGACGGATCCGAAATATCTTCACTTGTCGTCACCCAGAAAAAACTTTATTATTTCTCTCCTTGGTTTAATCATAATTTTGTATTTCAAAACCCCTTCAAAGATTTTTATAAGGCAGATACATCTGATATTATTTACAAACAACTCTTTCAAAACCATACAGAAAAATACTCTAATTTCATTCATATTTATACCGACGGATCTAAAAGGGCTAACTATGTTGGAGCTGCGTTCACTATTAATCACTCTGTTCACAGTTTTAAACTCCATTCTTCATGTTCTGTTTTTACCTCTGAAATCATGGCCATATTTAAAGCATTAGAATATATATCGGATCATTCTCATAAAAAATGTATTATTTTTACAGATTCATTAAGTGTTTTACAGTCATTGAAACATCCTGATCATTCCAGTCATCCTGTTGTTTTAGAGTCATTAAAAAGAATTTATCATCTCTCATCCAAAAATTTTAACTTGTTATTCTGTTGGATCCCATCTCATGTTGGGATATCTGGAAATGAGTTAGTTGACAAAGCCGCCAAATCGGCCGTAAATAATTTTAATCATACCATTCCTTATCGTGACCTAAAATCTATCATTTACACATTTTTACAAGACAAATGGCAAAACGAATGGAATGAAGAAACTGAAAACAAACTCCATGCTATAAAACCAATTATATCTGAATGGAAATCGCTACCTATAAGAAGACAAAATGTTATATTGACACGCCTCCGTATTGGACATATTCGTATAACCCACAGACACCTCCTCCTTGGAGAAGATCATCCTATTTGTAATCATTGTATTTGTCCACTAACGGTAAAACATATTTTAATAGAATGTTCTCATTTTAATTATCAACGTCTTAAATATTTTAATTCTTATACCTTGACTTTAGAAGACATGATTGGGGAGAATCCTCATCCAAATATTTTTAGCTTTTTACATGACATTGGGTTTATTTATCATATATAATTGTATATAGTATTAATTTTATTACGACATCACTCATTCCATTTTATTATTAGACTACATATACTAGACTTTTTATCTTGAGTTTGGCATAATATGTCCCAAGAGGACTCAATGCCACAAAACCACATCCAATCCATCCATCCATCCTCAACCATTCATTCTATTTGGTGACCTAAATGGCCATCATATTCTCTGGGGCAGTTCAGACATTAATCGTAGAGGTAAGCAAATTGAAAAATTAATAACAGACAATGATTTATGTGTTATGAATAACGGCCAACCTACTTACTTTCACTCGCCTTCACTTACATACCATTCAATAGATCTCGCAATTTGCACTCCTTCAATTTTACCATTTTGGACCTTTTCTGTGGATCCTTACCTTTACAACAGCGACCATTATCCAATTAAACTAAAATATGCAGGCTAATGCCAACCTCTCACTGTCAACCAATACAATTATATTTTTGAAACTGCGAACTGGCCACTTTTTACTAGCCTGGCTGACATTACTAACACTGTAGAAAATGATGATATCGATGAAGTTGCTAATAAAATAACAGACATAATTATAGATAGTGCTGACGCCTCAATTAAAAAAGTTATTAATAAGCCTAAAAAACAGAAGAAACCTTGGTGGAATGAGGATTGTAGCGATGCTTACCGGAAACAAAGGAAGTCCTGGAATATCTTCAATAGATATCCAACAAGTGAAAATTATATTATTTATAAAAAAACAAAAGCGGCATTTCGAAAAATACAACGACGTAGTAAGAGGGATTCTTGGGTGAATTATGTAAACAGTATAAATAGCAACACCACAAGTAAACATCTATGGAACAGGATCAAAAGAATATCCGGTGTTTTCCCCAATAGACAAATCCCGATTCTAGAATGCAATAACCAAGTACTATCAGCACCCAAAGATATAGCAAACGCAATTGCTTCATGCCTTTCCGAAATATCCAGCTCCACTAACTACACTGAAAGCTTTAAAAAAATTAAAATTGCATCTGAAAAGAATAAAGTTAATTTCACTTCAAACCGTATATTATCATATAATTGTGATTTTACTTTTCCCGAATTGACAAAGGCTTTATCCTTAGTTCACAAATCAACTCCTGGCCCAGATAATATTAGTTATATCATGCTTAAACATTTATCAAATAGTTCTCTAAGTAACCTCCTGAAGTTTTATAACAGAATTTGGAATGAGCACACTTTTCCGCAGTCATGGAGGTATGCTACCATTATACCAATACTAAAACCGAATAAAGACCCCAAGAATCCTTCGAACTACCGTCCAATAGCCCTGACAAGCTGCTTATGCAAAATTCTAGAAAAGATGGTCAACGCGAGATTAGTTTTTATTTTAGAAACAGATAAATGTCTCTCTCCACTTTAAAGTGGTTTCCGAAAAGGTCGATCCACTGTTGACAATTTGGTTGCTCTCGAGACCGAAATCAGAAATGCATTTGTACAGAATAAACATCTCGTCTCAATTTTCTTCGATATTGAAAAAGCGTACGATCGAACGTGGAGACATGGAATTTTAAAGGATATTTTTAAAAACGACATAAGGGGAAATCTGCCTATTTTTATTCAAAATTTTTTAGAGAAACGATATTTTAAAGTACGGATTGGATCAATTTTCTCGGATGTTTTTATTCAAGAAGAGGGAGTGCCACAAGGCAGTGTTTTATGTGTGACTCTATTTATTTTAAAGATTAATGACATTGTTTCTAATTTGCCTCCATCTGTAAAAGGTCTTATTTACGTTGACGATCTGCAAATTTCATGCGCAGCAAATGACATTCGTTTAATAGAGAGACAACTTCAACAGGCCGTTAACAAAATCACTAATTGGACAAATGAAAATGGATTCAGCTTTTCACCTTCAAAAACTGCATGTGTTCATTTCTGCAGAAAACGTAATCTTCATCTTGACCCTGAAATATTCTTCAAAGATATTTTAATTAATGTTGTGGACAATTTTAAATTTTTAGGTATCATATTTGACAAGAAGTTGACTTTTCAACCGCATATTTTAAATCTACGCAAACGTTGCGAAAAGGCCCTCAACATATTAAGAGTTTTATCTAAGTTATCATGGGGATCTGATCGGAATTGTCTTTTAAAAATATATAGAGCATTAATACGATCAAAATTAGATTACGGCTGCGTGGTGTATGGTTCAGCAAGAAAATCTGCTCTTCAAACCCTGAACACTATCCACCACACAGCTTTACGATTATGTTCTGGTGCCTTTAGGACTTCACCCGTAAGCAGCTTGTACGTAGAATCTTTTGAACCTTCCCTGGACTTAAGACGACAGTTGTTATCACTGGAATACTATTTTAGAATTACCTCAACCCCTCATCACCCATTGCATATAATTCATCACAGTCCATATTTAAAACGCCTCTATCTAGCTAAAACATCCTTCATTCCTACATTCCACTTAAGAATGCTTGATTTAATGAACGGATCCGAAATTTCTGCACTTGACGTCACTCAGAAAAAACTGTATTCATTCTCTCCTTGGTTTAATCATTATTTTGAATTTCAAAACCCATTCCAATATTTCAATAAAGCGGACACTTCTGATATTATATACAAACAACTCTTCCTAAAGCATTTGGAAAAATACTCTAATTTTGTACATATTTATACGGACGGATCGAAAAGGGCAAACTATGTTGGAGCTGCGTTCATTATTAATCAGTCTGTTATCAGTTTTAAACTTCATTCTTCATGTTCTGTTTTTACCTCTGAAATCATGGCCATATATAAAGCATTGGAATATATATCTGGTCATTGTCATAAAAAATACATCATTTTCACAGATTCATTAAGTGTTTTAGAGTCATTGAAACATCCTGATCATGACAGTCATCCCATTGTTTTAGAGTCATTAAAAAGAATTTATCATCTTTCATCCAAAGATTTTAACTTAATATTTTGTTGGATTCCATCTCACGTTGGAATAACAGGAAATGAGATTGTCGACAAAGCCGCCAAATCGGCCGTAACTAATATTAATCATACCATTCCTTATCGCGACTTAAAATCATTAATTTACACATTTTTGGAGGAAAAATGGCAGAACCAATGGAATGATCAAACCGAAAACAAACTCCACCTTTTAAAACCAAGTATAACTCAATGGCAGTCACCACCTTTAAGAAGACAGCAGGTAGTACTAACACGTCTCCGTATTGGACATACGCGGATAACACACAGACACCTCCTCCTCGGAGAAGATCATCCCATTTGTAACTACTGCATTTGTCCACTTACTGTGAAACACATTTTAATAGAGCGTTCTCATTTTAATTATCAACGTCTTAAATATTTTAATTCTTTTACCTTGACTTTAGAAGACATGGTTGGGGAGAATCCTCATCCAAATATTTTTAGCTTTTTACATGACATTGGTTTTATCCATCACATATAATTGTATATAGTATTCATTCATAATGTTTTGACTCATTTCACTTTATTACAATATTATATATCTGATTTTCTATCTTGAGTTTGGCATAATATGTCCCATGAGGACTCAATGCCACAAAACCATATCCAATCGAATCCAATTTACAGAAACTTAAAACTAAATTTCCGCAAACTTTATACAGGTGGCAAACTTTTTTATGTGAATTATGTTTTAGCGTCATGTCTAGGTTATTACTGCGTGAAAATAATTTTGGCAACTCAAAGGAGTTTTCCCGAAATTCATCTTAAAAACTGATTTTTTCCAAATCCGCCCTTTTTTAACGCTACATATCTCAAAACCTAAGATTTAAAAAAATAAACTTACTGAAATTCTGGAATATTCTTGAATAGAGGCTAGTTCCATACGTGACTCACACTACAAGTGAGCTAAATTTGAATCTTAAAGCTACCATAAAAAAATTATTATTACAATAAAATGAGATTAGCAACTTGTTTTACTTTAGTAAAGGTTTAATTTATACATATTAGCTACTAAATTTCATTTATCTTACTGGATATTCTCTGTACATGGGGAAAACTGAGCTGTGACTCACACTACATGAAAGTGAAGTGATAATTTGATTAAGTACAAAAACTCTTGTTTCTTCCTCTGTTGATTATCAAAAAATTTTATTTTACAATTATTGTTACTTCTAATAATTGTACTTTAATAGCATATTATTACTAGATTAATTAAATATATAATTAATTTATAACATGACATTTTGTTTGTGACTCACACTACATGGCAAATGTGACCCACACTACATTTCACAAAAACATTTTTACTGACAATTGAAACACTAAGAAAACATACATTAGAAACATTTTTCTTAATCTTGCATAGTAAAATATAGAAAACATACTATCCCATGTTTAAGTCATTGAACTTAACATTTAAAAATGTATGGTGCATTCGTTTATCAAGTGCTGGTTCAGGGAGTCTATTTACTGAATGATCACTAAAATGAATTTCAGAAATGTCCTCTGTTTTAGGCCAAGAAAATTTTAAAGTGTCTTTATCAAAGCGCAAAAATGTAATTGTGAGTGTTGATCCTTGCTTTGCTAAAATTTGCTCAGAAAAATGTTTTATAAGTCTTTTCCCAGCAAAAGGGACCAACACCCATTCTCCAGCATTTACGGTTTCGAGACTTTGTTTCCATTCAATTCAACCTCAGTTCCTAAATTGCCTGACATGAAATTAAATATCTTGCAATTTGTGTGTGTAGTATCAGCTGAAACTAATGAGATTTTTATTAAATACTGAGAAACTTTTACGAAAAAATGCATCCTTTTTGTCTCAGGAATTGTTTTTAGTTCTTTACTATGCATCCATATTTTGTCTAGGTATTGCTTTTTTTCAGCAATAGCTTCCTGTGGAACATAATGTAGAGTTATATTTGGGCATAGTTTTTTTGCGCAATCGACAAATTCTTCAGCTGTACGTGAGTCTATGTGTCTTGAACAAGTAGCTTCTCTTACTCTATGTTTGAGAGTACCCCCTAGACCATCTACAGCACCTTTGCCATGATTTATAGCTGTGAAATGTAGACAGATGTGTTCAGGTCGGAGATCACAAAATTTGCTTCGCCCAATAGAAACATTAGGATATTTTTCTTTAAACTGTTGGTAAGTTTCTCCTAAAGTAAAATAAAGGTAAATAAAGGTAACTAAATAAAGGTAACGCTTGTGTACTTTACGTTTTTCTTCGAAATCATGGATGATTTTGTAATCTTTAGAACCTGGAGCTTGATATGATATTGCATCAGAAGCGTAAACTTATTTTACTACGTTGCATACCTCATTGGATGTTGCTGTAGAAGCAGATTTCTTTTTCCTCTGAGCTATAATTTCTGGAGAAAAAATGTTTGCCTAAATTTTCCATTATTAATTTTCTTTTTATTGGGCTCTTGGGTAAAGACTTTTTGGCTTTTGCTATTGCTTTTCCATAATAGCTCTTAGATTTGAAAGCTTTCGATGGGCTTGGACTTATAGTAGAATTCGAAAGTTGTCGTTTAAGGTTGCATTTTTCTCTGTATTTTCTCATTTCTTCTCTTTTTGATCTCCTTTTCTTCTGTTGTCATTTCCTGCTTTCTTTTTTTTCTGGTTATTTTTTGACGATTGGTTTCTGACTAGCGAAATTCTTCAAACTTTCCAGACTCTTTTAATCTTCTTCTTTGCTCAGCTTTTCGCTCAGCTGATGTTTTAGCCATCACTACCTATAAAAAATATACCTATTTAATGTATTTCATCATTACCCAATAAATATTATAAGTTAGACTAAATAATTGCTGGAAGGGAATAGAGTACAATTGAGGCCAAAGTCAAGAATTATGGTTGAACATGAGATGACTTTACTATAATATAACACCTAATAAACACTTGAAAGAAAAAAATTATGATCACTCATATTATAAAACTAACAATTTAAACAAGAAAAAAGAAGCTTTTTATGTGACTCACACTACATTCACTAAGCCTAAATATAAAACGAAATTAATAATTTTAAAAACATCTTAAAGGGATCAGAGGAAACTGTTTTAAAAAGTTAAACATACATATATTTCAATCAAAAAATAAAATTATCTAACTCACCTTTTAATTAGAAATATTCAGAAGAACATTTGATATGAACACTCTTTCTTCCATGTGGATGTAAAATCTACTTTTGATTTCGGGTATTGCAAAATTCTAAAACATAAACTTTGTGTCCACTTTTGAATAAAGAAGTTTGACATATTAAGTACATAATTCTTTAGAAAAAATGAACGAAAATCTAACTTCAAAATTCTGTGTTATGGTGTACTTTGGCATGGAATTAGCCTAGAGCAATTTCTTCAGCATTAAAACCCAAATCATGATTAAAACAATTCTGGCACAAGCACATTTTACAAATCTGACACTCGAAGGAGCTTTCGATGGAACGGCCGCTTATAGTTATAAGTCCAAGCTTCCGACAATCGACACAAGTCCTTTTGCGTCCATCGATTTTTCTTTTCTTGAGAGCGTGAATAGGAGTTGGTGAAAATTCTGAAATGTTTCTTTTTCGACACCCTGCTTTTGCCAGTTCGTCAATCAGTTCTAACTTGAAATCATAGAGTTGAAATGATCGCTTTATCGGTGGAGAGTTGGGTTGTTTTGTGCAAAATGTAGGCATTGCTATAATGGCAGTGTCAAGTAGGAAGGAAAACACATATTACCACAATTTAGATGATTTCCTAGAAACTGAAAAATATTTTCGCATTGGTCAGCCAAATCAACTCCTCCCATATGTTTATTATAACCGCGAAAGCTACGGGGACTGTTCTAAATTTTTCCCCGATCCTTTCCCTCTAGTAACCAAGCAACGCATTTCTAACATTTGTATGTAAAGATGTATCTGTTTTTTATCTACCCAGGTTGTACACAGCGTGTTCGGAAAGTTCTTGCACTGAAAACATTTGATTTCATGAAGGACCTTTAACTTTAAATTTTTTAATTCTTTGGGCAAATTTTTTCGGTTTACCAATTAGTTCCACAAGAATATATTCCAATTTTTAGCTAATCTTTTTAGCATTATTACGACGCTACTGAAAAAGCGATCAAAGTATATTGTGTGGCTTTTATGGGCTGTCTTTTACTAGATACATTACAATATTATATCCCAATCCATTTGTTGATCTCGGGGTGTTGTCTTTTTTCTACAGTACATTTCAAAGGACAGTATCCTAAATAAGGCGTACACAGCATCCATTTTGATCCCTCGTTTTGCTGGTTTTAAGGGCATATATTGTATAATGCCCAAACGTCCCTTAATTTTAACGACTGCTTCATCAACTGATAAATGAGCGTACGGCTTAAAATGTTCAGAAAAAGTTTTGCGCAAGTATGTTTGTAATGGCTCTACTTTGTTGTGTGAAATTGAAATTTTCACTTTCCTGTTCAAGTTTGTATTTCCTAACAGATATATGTCTGATTTTTTATCATTAGTTTGGCATAATATGTCCCAAGAGGACTCAATGCCACAAAACCAAATCCAATCCTAACAGATATATCAAAATAGTGCATAATGCCTAAAAATCTATTTTTACTCGTCATCATTTTTCATCCTTGTATTTCCGAGTGTTTCGTTTTTAGTCCAGCTATCAGTGATTCTTAGCATGCGTATAATATTCATTACAAGCTGAACTGTTAAGAAATTCCACAGTTCTTTGATGCTTGCAATGGGTTCCCATCTCTCATCAGCACATCCTAGCATTTTAGCGCAAAAATACGCATACTTGTTGGTGTTAATCCTGATGCGTTCGCTATAACTGATCATGGTCATAAAACATGTATCATTTTCACTGATTCATTAAGCGTTTTACAGTCATTGAAACATCCTGATCATGACAGTCATCCCGTTGTTTTAGAGTCACTGAAAATTTTTTATCATCTTTTATCCAAAAATTTTAACTTGGTATTTGTTGGATCCCATCTCATGTTGGGATATTAGGAAATGAAATTACTGACAAAGCCGCCAAATCGGCCTTAAATAATTTTAACCATACCATCCCTTATCGTGACATAAAACCTTGCATTTACAAATTTTTAGAAGACAAATGGCAGAACGAATGGAATGGACAATCGGAGAACAAACTTCACGCCATCAAACCAAGTATATCTGACTGGAAATCGCTACCTTTAAGAAGGCAGCAGGTAATAATGACACGCCTCCGTATTGGACATACTAGGATTGGATTGGATATGATTTTGTGGCATTGAGAGAGTCCTCTTGGGACATATTATACCAAACTCAAGATAAAAAATCAAATATATAATATAATAATAAATTGAAATGAGTCAAAACATAATGAATGAAAACTACATAAAATTATATGTGATGGATAAAACCAATGTCATGGACATATTTGGATCACCCATAGACACCTCCTCCTCGGAGAAGATCATCCTCTTTGTAATTACTGCATTTCCCACTAACAGTAAAACACGTTTTAATTGAATGTTCTCATTTTAATAGGCAACGACTTATACATTTTAATTCTTATACCTTGGTTTTAGAAGAGATAATTGGTAAGAATCCTCATCCAAATATTTTTAACTTTTTACATGACATTGGGTTTATATATTACATATAATTTTATATAGTGTTGATTTTATTATGACATGACTCATTTCATTAATATATTATGTATCTGATTTTACATCTTGAGTTTGGTATAATATGTCCCAAGAGTACTCAATGCCACAAAACTATATCCCAATCCAATCCTGATGCTTTCGCATATCTCATCAGTCATTAATAGAGACCGGATTCCTATGCAATTGCATATTTGGTTTAACACCACATACGAGTCAGATCAATTTTTTTTTATCCGAATCAAG
This sequence comes from Metellina segmentata, assembly GCA_947359465.1. Lineage (NCBI taxonomy): Eukaryota > Metazoa > Arthropoda > Arachnida > Araneae > Tetragnathidae > Metellina > Metellina segmentata. Next base: position 45,703,143 of record OX375883.1, read on the forward strand.
GATACTGTAGGTGAAATTTTATATTGCATATTTGAGGGTTACTGCTTAAAATTGCATAAATGAAGGGTTATTGCATACATTGCATATTTCACCCAAAATATCAATATTTCAAATGTTATAGCCCTTTTTTTGCAATGAAATAGAGCATCTCGGGACGAGACACTGTATTTATTTTTAGCAGAATAGAATTTGAAAATGCTACCGTACACACACAAAAATGAATTAAAGGAATAAACCAAATGATCACACTATCTTCTTTTTTCAAATTATTTTCAATGTAATCCAGAACATTTATGATATCACTGAAGTTCTTAACTTTTACTGGAAAAACATAATTTGCCAATTTCTTAAGATGTTGTTTCTATTGACACAGTTATAAATCCACATAGTTTTAGATATGTTTATATTACATTGTAAAATGGATCAGGATCAAGTTCAGTCTCTACTATTATAAAAGGAAGTGTTTGTATGTAATAAATACAGTGAATTTGATTTATCCCTTTCATAAACAGTCCAAAATTTCGAAACACCAAAATTGTCTATAAATCGCTTAATATCACTAAAGGAATTTTTCTTACGAGATTCATTATATTTTTCTTCTCAACTCGGGAGCGGCAAATTCATCATCTATACAGACTCCATAAGTGTCCTTGAATGCCTATCATCAGACTCCCCAGAACACCCTTTAGGTCTTGCGGTTTTAACTTTAATCGACAACTCGCTCGACGTGGTTTCGATGTTTGTTTTTGTTGGGTTCCTGGCCACGTCGGAATTCCTGGCAACGAGCGGGCTGATGACGCAGCAAAGAATGCTGCTACACTTTTGAGTCTTCGCGCTCCATACAGTGACCTCCGACAAGCTGTCAGAGACATTGTATGGACCGAATGGCGCAATGATTGGAGCACACAACATCTTAAAAAGCTCCATGGCATCCACTCATCACTCTCATTATGGCCATCACAACCCATTCGACATTCCGATGTCATTCTTACACGACACTCTTTTATGTCCAGAAAATAACTGAAACATAGGAGTACCCATTGGTTCATCATTGTCATTAAAAGTATTGCCTTTAATGCCAGATGTGAAGTACTGAGAAAGAATTATCAATCTCAAGCAAGTTTTAAATTCTTTACAAATGGGAATAGAATTTTTTAACCGAATGGTAGAAAAAAGATTCTCTATTGCGTCCTGAGAGAATCTCGAGCAAAGCAAATTTAAAATTATAGTTATTAAGATACATTTTCTGCAAAGCTAACATAGATTTGGTTTAAATTATTCCAGCTTGGACTGGTTTCCATACACCTTTTACACCAATTTTTAAATTAGTAAAAAAAATATATACACAATACTGTTGAGAAAAGAAAGTTTCTTCGTAATTATGCTTTCCCAAACTCAGAGACAATGTGTATGATCGTGATGTTACAATTGCAAACCACTTTTCAACTGTTTCAATAAAACATGCTGTGGCTAAAACAGATTCATCTAGCTTTTTTAGATAGACATATTGCTTTAGGGACACAGCAACAGCATGATTTATCAAAACATGTGCAGGTCCAACTTTCATTTTATCATAATGCCCAATGTTTAAGCAACTGGAAGTCAACTGTGGACATAACTTTAAAGCATTCTGATCTTCTAATATAAGCATATTTTTATGTGTATAAGAGAAACTTCATTAGTTGGTAAATTGTGTTCTTTTACTACTTCAAGTGGTAAGTAAATTATTTGCCCTGGAGCAATGTGATTGCGAAGGTTTTTTTAAAATGTGAGGAGCATCAGCTATTATGTACAACTTTCGACAATTACTTACAGGATATGAACAATAAGCTTGAATGTCAAGATCTTTAGCTTTCCTCCTTTTAACCCCCACTTCACATTCACTCCAAAAATCTTGATTATGAGGACCCATATCTGAAACCAAAGAATCAATAATAAGTCCAATTGATTCACATTCCTGTATTATCTTAAAAATTTCTTTTTTCAAAGTAATAGGACATATGAATTGGCCTGTAAAGTGGTAGCCAACAACTTGCTTCTACCTTGTTAACACACCTCCTATAAAAAAACCCGATGCATGTTTGACCACTTCTTCACATGATCCATTGGCTGAAGGTATAGTAGGAGTGCCAATCACACATTTTGTGGAAGCATCTAAAATTAACCCTTCTGCTATCTGCATTTCATCAACCATAATGCTAACATATCGCTCCTCATGATGCATAGAAGATGTTTAGTTTTAACAAATTCAGAACTTCATGTGAAATGCCAGGCTTCAATACAAAATTGTGAATTCGTCTCTTGACAGTTCTTTGAGATGGCAATGGATATCCACTTTCCCGAAAGTAATTATATCCCTTGGTAGTACATTTTTAAAAATTGTATATATCTTGCTCTTTTTTGCGAAACTTTTTTTGTAGGAGATTGAATTTTCTTTTGAGACAAACAATTTCTGCTGTGGTATCCCCCTCCAAAGTGCAATTATCAATTGAAGGTAGCATGTCATTCCCTTGTAGTCTATCAGCAACTAAAACACAAAAATTTATAAAAGTTAAAGGATCAAAAGTGGTTTTACAAAAAAAGTCGTTTTTATAAAAAATTTACAGAAACATTAAATCGGTTGTAAAATTATTAATGATTGTATGCCATAAATATATTCTGTGATGTCTTTACAAATTGTTTCTAATTTAGATCCTTTATATTTGAAATACCCAAAATTAATATTTTTCATATTCAAATGTGTGTTTTGTAGGGAAAATTACTTCACTTTTTAGTGTATTCCATGTATGTTTGTAAATAATTTTATCTGATTTCACTCATTTTTCATTTTGAACTCGTCTTTTAACTGTGTATCAAGTCATCTCAAACTTAAAAGGTGTTGTAAGCAGAAAAGTAATGAAAGTTCATAAGTTAGGCACATGTTGAATAATGTTTCGTTAAAACTATGTTTAATAAAATATCCGAAATTTAGTTGAAGTACTTAAAATTTGCCAAAATAAAAAATTGAAGGGAATGAAAACACAAGATTTTGTAGTATAAAATTAATGTCTACACACGTGCGAGGCCAGTTATAAATGATATTTTTTATCAGCTAGTTATAAATGAGATATTTTTAATTGTTTACCTTCTATATTACCTATTGGAATATCAGCAGAATCTTTCTGTACTACATATTTGGAGGGTGTTCTTGATTTTAAAGGAGGTCGATGGCTAAAAACTAAAGGAACTGCAGTTTGTTTCTGAAGACGCCTGTTATCAACTATATGATTTTTGAAATTCTGTTAAATGTGCCTATTTCAAAAATTAAAATTATTTTAGGAGAATGAAATAAAATCAGTATCAAATTCAGTAAAAACTACGTTGTTTTTTATTTTGATATCTTATAAATCAACACAGATTTTTCTAAATTTTTAAAAATCAAGTAATTTGAGTCTTAAAGTCTAAAAAACAAACAAATAAATAATGTTACTATAAATTATGAAACAATTTATTGATGATACATACTTTAAAACATTTTAACAAAATTTAGAATTGTTTCAAAATTTAGATTTCTTTTATTTTAAATATGTAAAATTGCAAAGCCATTAATTTGTTTTACCCCATTTTCTTTACTAACATACACTTTATTATAATACATATAAACATACACAAAATGTACTTATGTCTCTTTTTAATACATAAAGAATATTTATGTACATAATTAATATGATTGTAGAACTACATATTAACAGCCATATTGTGTATTACTAACTATTTCTTTAAAATATAGTAATTTTTGCTCCTATGTATGAAACAGCTTTGAACGACTTCAAAATATCTCAAAACAATATCCTACAAAGTTAAATTCAAAAAAATTAGTTTAGAATCTAAAGTTTATAACGAAATAAATTAAACATTAATCACTTCAAAAGACTTAAATGAAAACATTGGTTTTCATTTAATAACCTATCATTACTTGCTCGGCGTAGTTTCGATGTTTGTTTTTGTTGGGTTCCTGGCCACGTTGGCATTCCAGGCAACTAGCGGGCTGATGACGCAGTAAAGAATGCTGCTACACTTTTGAGTCTTCGCGCTCCATACAGTGACCTCCGACAAGCTGTCAGAGACATTGTGTGGACAGAATGGCGCAATGATTGGAGCACACAACATCTTAACAAGCTCCGTGGCATCCACTCATCACTCTCATTATGGCCATCACTACCCATTCGACATTCCGATGTCATTCTTACACGACTACGTATCGGACACACGCATTTTACCCATAGGCATCTTTTATTAGGAGAGAGTGCGCCTGTGTGTAGCGCGTGTGAAGTTCCTTTTACAATTCATCACATTTTAATTGATTGTCCTGGTTTTAATTATCGTCAATACTTTTTTAATAAACCGATTTTAAACTTACAAGACTTGATTGGATAAAATCACCATCCAAATCTTTTTTAAATTTTTAAACGCTATAAAATTTTCTCACTTTATTTAGTCATTCACTATATCCAAACATTTTATATTTTTACCATGTTGATAAGTATGTTTTAATCATTGTGCATCACACCACTCTTTTTAAATTTCTTGCGCAAGAAATACACTATTTTTACAATGTCTTTATATTTACATTGATTTTATTTATTTTATCTTGCGTTTGGCGCAGCTTGTCCGTTCTTGGACCTTTGCGCCATAAAACCCAAAAAATCCAATCCATTATATTTTTCAAATGTTTGAATGCTTTCAGTTATACCCGTTTGTAGGTCTCGCATTACCTGTGATTCCAGCTCTTGTGCTCTTTCATCTTGCTGCATTTTTCAGGCTTAGCAATCATGTCTGTTGAAGAAATTTTTGAAAATAGTGACTTTCCAATGAATGATGAACTTGCTGCAATTGCCGACTTTGGAGAAGTATCTCGTTCTCAACTAATTCAACCTTTGGACGATTTAGAAAGTGTTGCCTGTAACAAGACTTTTACTCGTCGCGATAATCTCATTTAACATGTAAAAACTGTGAATGGAAGAAACAATACAAGTGCGAGCAATCGCGAAGTATTGTGCGAGTGATCGTAAAGACAATTGGAAAAGGCACATAAGCACTCATACTAACCCTAAGAAAAGGAAAGCCGTTGATTCAGCTCCAACTCTTAAAAGGTTACATTTAAACGTTATTACCTCCACATCGACGGAAAGTGGCGGTGAGCCATCCACATTGAAGGGGAGTGGTGTCGAATCCTCCACATCTAGAGGAGACGTAAGAAGACAAGAGGTGTTCATAGACATCAATCGCTCAACACATTTAGTGTTTATGAATTTTTCCCAAATGATGGGACAAAACGTGATATATCATTGTTTCCTCACTCAGTTCAGGCTGAGCTTGAGCAGAAAATTCATGAAGCTCTAGCTTCCAATAGAGGTGTGAAATATTACCTGAATCTTATTGCGTTACTTACACGCAGAATATCAGAGGAGCAAGAGGAAACCTGCACAGCCTATTTTCAAAGTACGTGTGAAATAGTACTTATTGGATCTCCACCAAACCTCCAAGCTGCATTTGATAAAGTAAGTAAAAATTTATATAATTTGGCTTTATTTTTGAACTTGATTCTATTTGCATTTTAAATTCTAGAGTTATTGTTCATTTTTATGCAATACAGTAAGTTAATGGATCTTATATGTTAATGTGATCTTATTTTATTCATTTAATTATTTTTTAACTTATCTATTTCTACAAATTTAATTTCCACTTATTACATTTTCCTTCCTTCTCTTTACTATATAATCTCATTCTTAAATGAATAAATTGTAAAGTTTCTACAAAAAGGTGTCATCATCCCTTGAAGAATATGAGGGGAGAGGTTCCGGCTGGGTATTGGAGATTTCATGTATGGAATTAAAGATAGCTGCATATATACCTCTTGCAGCATCATCGTACATCCCCCTGCCCAAGAAACTACAGCAGAAGCATGCAGTGATTAATGTCAAGAACACTGATAATAAGTGTATAGTGTGGAGCATACTAGCAGCTTAACATCCTGCAAAGTCATGTGTTGACTGGGTGAGTAACTATCGAGCATTTGAAAGTGAACTAAATGTGATATTGAGTTTCCCCACTCCTCTTACACAAATTGAAAAACATGAAAGGCAGAATAGGATTTCAATTCATGTTTTTGGTTATGAGAATGAGGTGTTCCACTTAAGTATGAGCCTTAATAAATTTGATAGACATGTTAACTTACTATTAATTTCGAATGAGAAAACCAAACATTACTGTCTTATCAAAAGCATGAATTCTCTTTGATCTAACACATCATAATGGGAAGAGCTTTTACTGCGATTGCTGCTTACACCGCTTTACGTAATCTTAAAAATTGTAGTAAACACGACCCTCAGAAAATTAAAATGCCTGCAGATGGAAACAAATGGCTTCAGTTTAAAAACTTCACTATGCAATTACCTGTACCATATGTAATTTACGCAGATTTTGAATGTATTTTGGTGAAAGAAACTACTTTTCTTCCTAATCCCTCTTATTCTTATACAGTACCTATCTCTAAACATGTTCCTTTCTGGTGCGCCTATGTGATTGTAGGTCATTATGGTAACCTAATGAAAGATCCTGTTATATATCATGGACCTCAAGCTGTGCCTAATTTTCTTTCATCGCTTCTTCACGAAGCAGATAACATCAAGAGGTGGTTAAATACCAGAATTAAAATGGTATTTTCTGAAGAAGATAATCAAAATTTTCAAGCAGCCATAGTTTGTCATATATGTGATAAACCTCTACTTAATGATAGGGTCATTGACCATGATCATTTAACCGGTCTTTCTAGGGGTGCTGCTCACAATGAATACAATTTAATCTTTCAACTCGCCACTCATATCCCTATAATTATACACAATTTGAGAGGCTATGATAGTCATATTATTATTAAAGTCCTTGGACAAATTAAAACTAGGAAAATACAATGTATTCTAAACAATAGTGAACAATTTATATCATTCTCTGTTGATTGCTTACGATTTCTAGATTCTTTGCAATTATTAAATGCTGCTCTAGATAAATTAGTTACTAACCTAAGTCCTGATAAAGCTTCTATTACCCATGCTCATTCTGGAGATAAGTCATCTCATGCTTCTAAAAGGGTGCTACCCATATGAGTATATGGAAACGAAGCTTCCATTGAAAGAGGAATGTTATAGCTCCTTGACAGAAGAGCGTATTTCTAACGAGGACTATGAACATGCTAAAAATGTATGGGATTCTTTCCACATAAATAATCTAGGAGAATACCATGATTTATATGTGTGCAATGATGTTATTCTTCTAGCAGACGTGTTTGAAAACTTTTGTAAAATTCGAAGCATATTTTACGAAATTGATCCTTGCCATGCATTTACCGCGCCCGGTTTGGCTTTGCAAGCTTGTTTGCGTATGTCCAATGTCAGATTGAAGCTTTTCACTGATATTGATATGCACCTCTTCATTGAAAAGGGTATCAGAGGAGGCATTGCCAAGATTTCAAATAGATATGTAAAGGCGAATAATCCTCCTTGGAGGGGTATGATACCTCTCTCCCGTCCAAATATATAATGTACCTGGATCCAAATAACTTGTATGGTTGGGCCAATTCCCAGAGTTTGCCCACACACGCTTTTCAATGGTTAGATAGTGCTACAGATGTACTCTCCACTCCTAATGATTCTGAAATGGGGTATATCTTACAAGTTGACTTAATATATCCACCCCATTTACATGATGTTCATAATGACTGTCCTCTGGCCCCAGAAAAATGTATAACTTCAAACATACTTTCTACTTATAGTAAAAACTTAGCTGAATCCCTCCATTTAAAAACTACACCCAGAACCAAATTAATTACCTTCATAATAAGCAAAATTACGTTCTACATTACAGAATTTTAAAGGAATATGTAGCTAAAGGTATGAAAATTGAGGTTTTATAGAGTGCTAAAGTTTTGTCAAAGTCCATGGTTCAAGACATAAATAGATTTTAACACAGGACAAAAAAAAAATTGGCTGAATTGCCCTTTGAAAAAAAAAAAATATTTAAATTCTAAAATAATGCGGTATTTGGTAAAAAAATGGAGAATTTAAGAAATAGAGTCGTTATTGATCTATTAAACAAAGAGCAACATAGCTAGTTGCTTCACCTTCATTCAACTCTTTCAAAATTATAGCTGAGAATTTGGTATCGGTTGAACGAAGAAAAACTTCACTTCCTCAACCGTCCTATATTTGTAGGATTTGCCATTCTTGATATTTCTAAAATTTTAATGTACGCATTTCATTATGATTACATAAAAACAAAATTTGATTCTAAAGCAAAACTTCTTTTTACTGATACGGATTCTCTTTGCTATGAAATAGTCACAGATGATATTTATAAAGACATGGAACAAGATTCTAATTTATTTGATACATTGGACTATCATAAAAAAAAACACACATTATTCAGTGATCTTTAAAAAAATTTTTTAGGAAAAATGAAAGACGAACTTGCCGATGAAGTAGCTATTGAATTCATAGATCAGAAACCAAAGATGTATTCTCTGTACACTTCAACGATGGAGACAAAGACAGCAAAAGGAGTGGGAAAGAATATTATTAGGAAAAAAATCAGTCGCAGTGATTATAAAAAGTGTCTTATCGAAGAAAAGAGAGGTATAGAATCTACTAGTAAAATTCTGAGTAAAAATCATCGTATATACACTGTAAAATATAGTAAATCCACTTTATGTCCATATGGCACAAAACGATATATTCTAAAAGACGGAGTAAGTAGTTTTTTATATGGACACTATACAATTAATGAACTGGCCAGTGACTAAAATTTCTCAAGTGTTTGATACTTACCATAATTTAATATTATCTTGTGTTAATAAAAATAGTAATTAAAATGAATATATATGAAATTGTATGTGTAAAAAATGTGTATCTATATTATGAGTTTTGATGATATTAATACATGGAAAATAAAAGTTATGCTTATATGAATTTCTCTTTTGTTTTAAAACAAGTATTCTGAAATAATACATGTATAATATACACTATGATTCCGGTAGGCAGGGGCACCGATTTCGGGAAAATATCGGGGGGGGGATGTCTCAGGGAGTATCCGTAGCTTGGGGTGTATCCCCCCTGAAACTAAAAAAATCATCTTTTGACCAAAAAAGCAACCCAACATCCCTTCCGAATTTTTTTCGGCTACGTCTCTGGGAGGGAGCTAATACCCGGCCACCAATAATAAAAAACGAAATAAAAATTGGTGCACCATACTAATTTGGGACTATCGCTGAACTTGCATGTCACATGTAACATTTTGTAAAAACATTTCATATTTTTAAACTTTTAATACTTCAAAAAAAAACTAAAAAAATTTCGAAATCCTTAAATCCCATTCTCCAGGAAAATAAAAATTTATTTTAGAAAATTATTTTATAATTTTTTTAAGAATGGATTTGGGATTTAGAATTTCATGTCTTAGTGATTGGTAAATTTGGTTTAATATTTTAAAATATTTTTCTCTTCAAAATTAGGTAAATATTAACTGTACAATGCTTTTTCAGCGAACCAATAAAAATATATTTCACAACACTAGGATATAAAGATAAAAATACAACAATAAAACTTAATTTGGAAACAATAGATCAAGATTTGGAAACCAAAATTTTTATTTGCTGATTTTAAATCAGATTTTGTCATAAAAAATACTCATGTATTATTTGAGAAATTTTAACAATTTCATACTTAATATGACAAAATTTATGTAAATTATAAGAATAATAATAAAAAAAAAATAGGTACAATAAATAAAAATAATTTTAATGAAAACCCCAATTTAAAACTCAAATCTTTAAAGAAAATCATCTTTATCTTAATTAAAATTTTAATTTAAAAAGCAGCAAATGTAGACTTTCGTATTTGATTTCGTCCAATGAATTCATTCACGAGAGGTCTAAGATCCAGTTCGTCTAAAACTGTTTGATGCGTATTTAGTATTGCTACATATTTAAGTCTCTTGTCCATTGTTGATCTTGGATAGGTTTTAAGACGACAAAGAGAGCTAAAACGTCTTTCAGCTGTACAAATTGTCACTGGAATGGTTTGCAACAGTTTCAAACATTTTTTTTACTTCTGGAAAGAGATCTCCAAGAGCTTTGTCACTTAAGATGAACTCTTTCAAATTTTTAATTCAATCCAGCGAAACATTTCGTTGTTTGGAAATATCATGCAACATATTGAGATGAAATAACAGCCGGTCACAATCCAAATCATTTTTGAAAAACTCTTTAGCACTTGGAAATTCCCCAGTTCCATTTTTCGCTTCGATGGTAACTGATGAATTTAAGCAGCAATTTATCAGTATGGCAGTTAGTTTATTGGTTCAAGAACAAACAAATGCAGCAGCATTCATAGTGCGGCTTCCAAGACAAGATGACAACAATACAGAAGAAGTTGTAGTGCCCTCTTCTGTACTTGCCGTTACAGTTAGGAGTGTATTTTGATTTCCAATACTTCCTCTCAAAACACACTAGCATTAAAAAAATTGCTTAACATTTAAAATAAAATAATATAAATGACAGTACTAAGCAAATCACATAAATATCAATACTAAACAAATCACATAAATACCAATACTGAACAAATCACATAAATGGCAATACTAAACAAATCACATAAATACAATAACTTGAAAGTTGTTTTCAACTTTCCATCCCTAACATAGTCCTCATCATCTCAAATTTAGAGCGAGCCAGAGGTTTCGTCATTATGTCTGCAATTTGTTTACGTCCATCAACATGTTCAATGTTCAACACTTTTGATTGATATTTTTCCCGAATGAAGTGGAACTTCACCTCAATGTGCTTGGTGCGCTTGTGAAATTCCGGATTTTTCGCAAGCTTAATTGCACTGGCATTGTCTACCAGAAGAGTTGGTGTACACTTCAACTGTGTAATCTCTCCTAATAAACGCTTAAGCCATATAACCTCCTTAGTGGCTTCACTGGCTGCTATACAGGGTGGTCCCGAATTCATGGTACAAACTTTAATGGTAGGTACAGGACATTGTAACAATGATTTATTGTATAGGAATGTATAGTCGCAAGTGACGCGGTGAGGCGTAAACAGGGGAAATAAAAGGAAAGAGAAATGGAGTGATCGGTTGGTATCATTGCCGGTAGAGGGCAGTAGATGTCTAGCCGCTGTTGAACATGATGCATCGGTTGTGGTTTCAGCACGATGGGGCGCCAGCACACTTCAGCATTGATGTACGGAATTACCTGAATGCCACGTTTGGTACTCGATGGATTGGGCGTGGTGGACCAGTCCCTTGGCCACCCCGATCTCCCGATTTATCGAGCCTCTATTACTTTTTATGGGGACATCTAAAGCATCTTGTTTATGAGACTCCAGTTGACTCAGATGAGGATCTCGTCGCTCGCTTATCTGTAGCTGCTGCAGGTGTGCGTGAAATACCAGGCATCTTTGAACGTGTACGCCAATCGCTCCACCGACGCTGTCAAGCATGTATCGATACTGGTGGACGCAATTTTGAACAATTACTGTAAACATGACACTTGTCAACAACGCTTTCAATAAAATCTTTGTTTTTCCTTTCGGCCGTTATTTCCCCTGTTTTCGCCTCACCGCGTCACTTGCGACTATACATTCCTATACAATAAATCATTGTTACAATGTCCTGTACCTACCATTAAAGTTTGTACCATGAATTCGGGACCACCCTGTATATTCAGCCTCAGTTGTAGATAACACTACACTTTTCTGTTTCTGACTGCTCCATGTGATTGCAGCCCCAGCATACTTGCATAGTATACCAGTTCGGGAATGCCTAATTTTTACATCACCAGCATAGTCCGCATCACTATACGCCTCTAGTTCACCTGTGTGGTAATCTGTTCGATATACTAAACCATATCCATCGGTCAACTTTTCTATTTGGAGCCCTAAAAAACAGTCCAATGATCCCACTGTAATTTTGAATTCGGATCTCAATTGTTGAACAAATTCAAGAATTTGATCATCATCAGCCCCAGCTATCATTCATCATCTACATAGATTGCAATTAGCAGTTTCTTGCACTTACTGTTGCGGTAGAACAAACAGGGGTCAGCTGTGCTACAGTTCATGCCTTGGGCTTGAATAAACTCCACAAAACGCCGATTCCAACATCTTGGTGCTTGTTTGAGGCCATACAGGCTTCTATCAAGTTTGCACACACGTCCTGAGCTATCCTCATAGCCGTCAGGTTGCTTCATGAAGACTTCCTCTTCAAGTTCACCATAGAGGAAAGCTGTTTTAATGTCAAACTGTTGAAGCCGAAGATTTTCAGTAGCTGCAACACTTAAAACAGTCCTTACAGTATCGAACCTGGCAACAGGGCTAAAAGTCTCATCATAGTCAATGCCTTGCTTTTGACTATAACCCTTAACCACTAGTCTAGCTTTATATCTGTCGATGCTGCCATCAGCTCTTGTTTTCACTCTTAACACCCAGCGGTTGGATATTAGTTTCTTCCCGGGTGGTAAGTCCACAAAATGCCAGACTTTGTTTTCTGCCAAAGAAGTCATCTCTTCATCCATGGCACATTTCCAATTTTCTGCATCTTCGGATTGCATAGCTGAAGCATATGAGTCAGGAACACTGCATTCAGCCAATAAAACATAATCCTTCAGATATGTAGGCATCTTGATCTGACGTCTAGTAGGCTCAATTTGCTCTGCTTCTTCATCTGTAGGCCCTGCTTCTTCATCTGTGCTCTCTGCTTTTGACACAGCATTCTCGCTAGAGGCAACCGCAGAACTGCTCTCAACTGGCTGGATGGCCAAGTGCACTGTCTTCCCCAAGGTTTCCTCCCTTTCAAAGGCCCCCAGGGGCATTCCTTCTTTAGGTTTGTGCCCCCAGGGGCATTCCTTCTTTAGGTTTGTACGGGCTTCACAACCCCGGGGTACCTTAGTGATCTTCCCTCCCTTTTGTTCTTCTCCTCGTCTACCCTTCTGCTTTTCCCTTTTTCTTCCTCCCTCGTTGTGGTTGCCTCTTCGGAGGTGAGGGCTCCCCTTGAGAAGCTTTTCGCCGGTCTGTGCATTTAGCTCCTCTTGGGGATTATATCACCCACGTGTTTGCCGTGCGTGGAGACCCGTGTCCCTGGAAAAGGGGATCCTGGCAGTTGAGGGGCGATATACTGACCCAATACACTGCTTTGGCCTCAGCTTCAGGTAAACGGGAGGTGTGCATTGGTCCCGTGTGCATCAATCGGCTGGTCGATTAGACTCTGTCGTCGGCTAGGGCTAAGTGATCGGCCACCTACTGGGCAACTCGTTAAGGGTGGAGTCTGCCTCAGGGGTGCGCTGAGCACGTATGGACATCGGTTAGCACTGATGCAGGAACTTTCTGCATCCCTTCATTGGACTCCGTGGTGGGTGGTGCCGTCGCTGTCCGAATTTTTACTTTCATTATTATGAATTATGAATCTTCTTCTACGTCTTCTCCCCCTGGTGGGGAGCAACCATTGACAATGCAATTTTCTAACGCCAGATTTTTTATTGTTAAACTACTAAACAGTTCACTAGAAATTTCTGATCAACTTTCATTCACCTCTGTTTCTCCGTTTCTTATCAATAAAAGCATTCAATCATTCATAGGTACGGTAAATGTCATTAAAAAACTTCGCTCGGGAGACCTCCTCATCGAGGTTGCTTCTGATGCGCAAGCTAAACTCATAAGAAATACAAACACTCTAGGACCTTTCACCGTCTCAGTAACTCCTCATCGATCACTGAACACAAGCCGTGGAGTGATCTCTGAGCCAGATTTACTTTACACAACCGAAGAGGAAATACTAGAAAATCTGAAAGGGGAACGTATTTGCGGTGTCCGTAGAATCACCATCAGTCGAGATGGGAAAAGATTTCCAACAAAACACATAATCTTGACTTTCGACACCCCTACTCTACCCGAACGAATCAAAGCAGGTTATCTGAGCTGCCCAGTACGTCCTTTTATTCCTAATCCTGTGCGCTGCTTCGGTTGCCAACAATTCGGACACTCGAAAGCTTCCTGTCGTGGAAGCATCATCTGTGCGCGATGTGGAAAAAATGGTCATGACTGTGATAACTGCACTGCTCCACCTCTTTGCTTCAATTGCAAAGGAGACCATCCATCTTACTCAAGAACTTGCAGCAAATGGATAATCGAAAAAGAAATTCAATCCTTGAAAATTTCTCAAAAATTGACATACCCTGAAGCCAGAAAAATAGTTGAATCCCGTACACCAAAAGCTGGGATTTCCTATTCGGCTACATTAAAAAAATCTTTTACATCTATTGCAACTCAAACTGAAAATTACCTTCTACCTAAACCCCCTTCCTCATCTAGTATGCCACCCAAAAGCACACAGACACAAGGAAACAAAAATTCTCCATCAGTCACCAAAACAAATAAATCTCCGGTCAAAAGAACCGCATCACCTCCACAAGGCAATTCATCACCGAAGAAGACTCTTGCGAAATCTAAGGCCTTGCAAACCCAAAAGCTAAGAACTTCAAAGGGTATTCTGTCTCATTCCAGATTATCCAATCAAAATTCGGTTCTTCAACAGATAAGAAACATAGATGCCATGCAACTGGATCTTCCTGACGAAGATATTTTAGATATCTTGTTAAAGGACGATCCGCCAGATATTCATTTACAAGAACCTTCCAGCCCTTAATGAGTTCCTTTGTCTCATGGAACTGTCGTGGTTTTCGATCCAAACTAGAGGACATCAAAACGATTATATCTTCGAACTATCCCGCATGTGTGGCGCTTCAAGAAACATTCTTGAAACCATCACACACATGCAAGGTACGTAGGTATAGCTGCATTAGAAAAGATCATGATGCTGGTATTACAGTGTCTGGAGGTGTGTGCATCTTAACTTCACACAATTTTCCCAGCACTGTAGTTACACTTCACACATCTTTACAGGCTGTAGCCGTAAGAATTCATATTCATTCTCTAGTTACAGTCTGCTGCTTATACCTGCCACCACACGATGTCGTAAATCAAGAGGAACTCAACAGACTGGTCAACCAACTCCCAGTCCCTTTTATTTTGCTCGGTGACCTAAATGGTCACAGTACCCTCTGGGGAAGTGATAGTACAAATCATCGTGGTCATCAAATTGAGCAGTTCATCTCAGATCACGTTCTCTGTCTGCTTAATACTGACGAGAAAACGTACTTTCACGAACCCACGAGGACATTTCACTCACTGGACTTGGCCATATGTTCTCCTGCACTTCTGCCATTGTTAAATCTAACAATAGGAAATGACTTGCATAACAGCGATCACTTCCCCCTTTTCGTCTCGCATGATAGTAACGTTAAAGTGAACCATCGACCACCTGCCTACTTATATCATCGAGCGGATTGGGTTGCATTTTCGCAGCTAGCAGTTATTGTAGAGACAATGGTCTCCAGTGGGGATATTAACATCGCAGTGAATAATGTCACCGAAGCCATTATAAAAGCTGCAGACACAACTATTCCTAAAAGTTCCTCAAAACCACGCAGAATTCCCAAACCCTGGTGGAACATTGAATGCCAGGGAGCTTATAAAAGACAAAGAAAACTCTGGAACATATTTCGAAGGTACCCAACAACTAACAACTTGATTGCTTTTAAGCAGGCTAAGGCATTTGCTCGTAAAATAAGGCGTCAAAGCCAGAGGGAATCTTGGACTAGATATGTCTCTTCAATCACTTCATCAACATCAAGCAAACAACTATGGAGAAGAGTTAAGGCAGCGAATGGTCTATATCGGGAATTTTCCATTCCCATTTTAGAAACCACCGCTGCTGTGTTCTCTTCTCCACAAGACATCGCTAACGTCATGGGAGAGGCATTTGCATGTGTATCGAGCTCTGACTCTTATAGTCGTTCTTTTTTAATGACTAAGAGTCGAGCTGAACGAACACATATTAATTTCAAAAGCAAATGCAATCTTTCTTATAATTGTGAGCTCACGATGTTCGAGTTGAAGAAGGCTTTATCACAAACACACAACACCAGTCCTGGGCCGGATGGAATCACCTACCAGATGCTTAACCACCTGTCGTTGGATTCTTTAAAACACATTCTTTTGTTATTTAACAGAATTTGGATGGAGCACAAGTATCCCACTTTATGGCAAGAGAGTATTGTGATTCCAATTCTGAAGCCCGGAAAGGACCCAAAAGACCCTCTGAGTTACCGTCCAATTGCCTTAACGAGCTGCCTATGTAAAACCCTGGAACGTATGGTCAATGCCCGTCTCGTTTATGTATTGGAGAAAAACAAGTGCATCCCTCCGCACCAGAGTGGCTTCCGTAAAGGTAGATCCACTCTTGACAATACCATCTATCTCGATCGGCAAATTCGTAATGCCTTTGTGCGAAGGAATCACTTAGTTTCTATCTTCTTCGACATTGAGAAGGCATATGACCGTACATGGCGATACGGTATCCTTCGAAATATGTTTAATTTTGGTTTCAAGGGTAACTTACCTCTTTTTATTGAGAATTTTTTATCCTCGCGACTCTTTAGGGTACGTGTTGGAAATATTTTATCGGATCATTTTATTCAGGCTGAGGGAGTTCCTCAGGGATCTGTTTTAAGTGTCACCCTTTTCATTATTCATATCAGCAACATACTTCATGCACTTCCTCCATCAGTTCATGCTTCATTATATGTCGATGATTTGCAGATATCGTGCCAGGGATCAGATATGCGATTGATCGAGCGACAACTTCAGACAGCTGTCAACAACCTTGTCAAGTGGTGTGACCAGAACGGCCATACATTATCCACAAGTAAGAGTAGCTGTGTCCATTTCTGTCGGAAACGAGGTCTACATCCAGATCCACAAATACACATTCGCAATATTATAATACCCGTAGTCAATGACATAAAATTCCTCGGAGTAATATTTGACCGTAGACTCACCTTTCTTCCACATATATTATATTTGCGAAGGAAGTGTGAGAAAATATTAAACATCCTCAGAGTGTTATCAAATACTTCTTGGGGAGCGAATCGTGTCTCACTGCTTCGAGTGTATCAGTCTCTCATCTTGTCTAGAATTGACTACGGCAGCATTGTGTATGGGACTGCGAATATCTCTGCTCTACGGAAATTGGACACAGTTCACCATTCTGCTCTGAGAATTTGTTCTGGTGCATTTCGCACATCACCAGTCCAGAGTCTCTATGTGGTATGTAATGAACTCCCTCTTGACTTACGGCGCAAGAAGTTGTCTGCTAATTATTATTTCAAGATCTTATCAACACAATCTCATCCTTTCAAGCACATGACTCTCGACCCTGGTTTAAATCGACTTTATCTTGCCCGTTCTACTAATATGCGTCCTTTTTATGAACGGACAAAAGCTATTGTCAATGATTTAAACCTAAGTAACGTTGTCACCCACATAAACGATACATTTCTTTTTCCACCTTGGGATCTACCGTACATAACATTTCTTAACCCTTTCGCTAAATATAATAAATCTGACACAGCTCCAGTTGTTTTTCAACAATTATATTCTTTACACCGCTGTCAATACAACACTTACAAACCAGTTTTTACTGATGGGTCCAAAGGAATAGGATATGTGGGCTGTGGAATTGTCTTTCAAGACCGCACATACAGTTATAGCCTACATCCATCCTGCTCTGTATACACTGCTGAGGCCGTTGCAATTTATTACGCGCTTCAACAAATTAACTCTTCCACCTACCATTCATTTTGTGTATACACTGACAGCATGAGTGTCTTACAACAACTGGAGCAATATACCATCACTTGCCATCCTGTCGTGTCGGATATATTTACCATCTTACGCACATTGAAGAGCAGGGGTTTCGATATTCTTTTCTGTTGGGTCCCGAGTCACGTGGACATCAAAGGTAATGAGCTTGCTGACAGTGCTGCGAAAGCAGCCAACGTTCCACTGCAGCAGGCCGTTCCTTTTACTGACATCAAGATGTACACAAAAGATACTTTTAATTCATTATGGCAAGAATCTTGGGATCTGCAAATCCACAACAAGCTACATTCCATCAAACCATTTATTCATCCATGGCCATCAGCACCCATGCGAAGGAGTGACGTCAAATTGACTCGCCTTCGTATTGGACATACTCGTTTCACTCATCGTCATCTGTTTCTGGGAGAGAACGTCCCAAATTGTAATTCGTGCTCCACTCCTTTTACTGTAGATCATATTTTAATTGTATGTCCTGTTTTTAATTATCAACGTCTTAAATTTTTCAAAAGTACTTTTTTAAATCTGCGAGATTTGATTGGGGAAAATCCCCATTCAAACCTTTTTGCGTTTTTACATTCAGTTGGTTTTTTAAATCTCATATAGCGCTTTTATCAATCACAATACTTATATAATCTATTATTTATATGCTATTTAAATTTTTACTATATTGTTCATCAGACTGTTTAAGATCATGACGTATTATTTTCCTTCACGAATACTCTTTTTATATTCATTTTATGATGAAATAAATCATTTATCATATTGCGCAAGACATAAATCTACCTTTTTTTTATTAAATAATTTTATATTTACATTGATTCTTATTTATTTTTATCTTGCGTTTGGCGCAGTTTGTCCGCTTTTGGACCTTGCGCCATAAAACCCCAAAATCCAATCCAATCTTTAGGTTTGTACGGGCTTCACAACCCCGGGGTACCTGAGTGATCTTTTCTCCCTTTCGTTCTTCTCCTAATCTACCCTTCTGCTTTTTCCATTTTCTTCCTCCCTCGTTGTGGTTGCCTTTTCGGAGGTGAGGGCTCCCCTTGAGAAGCTTTTCGCCGGTCTGTGCATTTAGCTCCTCTTGGGGATTATATCACCCACGTGTTTGCCGTGCGTGGAGACCTGTGTCTTCGGAAAGGGTGATCCTGGTGATTGAGGGACAACATAACGCCCCAATACATTGCTTCGGCTCCTGCTTCGAACAAACAGGAAGTGTACTTTGGTCCCAGTACATTAATCGGCTGGTGGGTATACCCTGCTTGGGCTAAGGACCCGCTCACCAACTAGCTCCTTAGGGCAGTCATAGAGGTGAGTGGGGTTCGTATAGTCCCTGGTTAGCACCGGTACATTAACCTGTATCCCCTCGTTGGACTCCATGGTGGGTGGTGCCGCCGGGGACCGAACATATCTTTCTAAAACATGGAAAACAAAAACTCAACTTCTCCTTCAGTGGAGCACCTATGTGATAAAAATAATGGAAAAAATACATCAGAACACACATTTTTTATAATAATGAGTAATGAGGGAAACCTAAAAACTATATCGGGTATTCTACTTCACAAAACTATTTTAGGAATGGTTGGGGAGACAAAAACCATAAAAAAAAAACACTAGCAGGAGATGTACTTGTTGAAGTTTCAAATAAAACCCAATCTTTAAACATACAAAAAATATAATCCGTCGGTCCAATAGAAGTAACTGTAACACCCCATAAAACTTTAAATTCATCTAGAGGCGTAATTTCTGAATCAGACTTAATATATGACACTGAACAAGACATTTTAGAATCCCTGTCCAATTAATCTGTAATAAATGTTAGACGAATCACAATTCAAAGAAACGGTCAAAGAATACCCACCAAGCACTTAATACTAACTTTCAATACACCAAAAGTCAACCTAAACCTGTTAAAATAGCCTATATTAATTGCCCAGTTCGACCTTTCATACCTAACCCAGTTCGTTGTTTCAAATGCCAAAGATTCGGCCACTCTTTCATGGCTTGCCGTGGCAAAGAGACCTGTGCAAAATGCTCCAGTACTGATCACAAGACCGATATCTGTACATCATCATCCCTTTGCTGTGTCAACTGCAAAGGTGACCATCCAGCTTTTGCCAGGTCTTGCCCTAAATTTATAACCGAAAAAGAAATCCAAACTATTAAAGTACAGCAAAATATTTCATTTCCTGAGGCCCGAAAAATTGTAAATGATCGCACCCCGAAACCTGGAATATCGTACTCTTCACAATAGTAAAAAAAACTTTCAAAACTAACGGAACTCAAACCGATGCAACTATTTTTAAGCCTTCTGCCCAACATAAAACTTCAACGAGCTAACCTATAACGCCTCTTTTTTCTAATGCATCAGCTACAACCTCAACAAATACAAAACACATAAATCAACCAAATCGACCTATAAATACTTCTTTAAAAAGAGCCATATCGTCTGAACAAAACAATATTAAAATAGCTAAAAGTACTTCTCAAACCTCTCTTCAACCTGACGTTTCATCCAGAAATATATTAACTAATCCTTCTACGAGTGACCTTATTAATCTTTACAACACCGAAAGTGATATTTCCTCTGTAAAGAGTGACGGCTTGGAGACTTCGCCACCCAAGTCCAAGAAGGGTCTTCGGCAAGACCGATCTCGTCCTAGGACGAGAAAACACAAGTAGTTTCTTCTTTTCTTTTATCCTTTATTTTTATGGCTTCCTTTCTTTCCTGGAACTGCCGGGGTTTTCGACAAAAAATTGACGATTTAAAAGATATCATAAATAAACACAAGCCAGCTGCAATCGCCCTACAAGAGACCTATTTAAGAAACAATGATACCACGAACATTCGTCATTTCAGTATATTCAGAAAAGATTACGATGATGGCCAAAGAGCATGTGGAGGTGTTGCATTGCTTACCTCCCATGACTTACCAGTCACCCAAATTAACCTTACAACAAATCTCCAAGCCGTTGCAGTAAGACTTCATGTCAATACTTTAGTAACAATATGCAATTTATACCTTCCTCCTAATACCCATATCGCCACATTTGACTTAAATAATTTGTTAGATCAACTTCCGCAACCATTCATTCTTTTTGGTGACCTAAATGGCCATCATATTCTCTGGGGCAGTTCAGACATTAATCGTAGAGGCAAGCAAATTGAAAAATTAATAACAGACAATGATTTATGTGTTATGAATAACGGCCAACCTACCTACTTTCACTCACCTTCACTTACATACCATTCAATAGATCTGGCAATTTGCACCCCTTCAATTTTACCATTTTGGACCTTTTCTGTGGATTCTTACCTGTACAATAGCGACCATTATCCAATTAAACTAAAATATGCAGGCCAATATCAACCTCACACTGACAGCCAATCCAGATATATTTTTGAAACTGCTAACTGGCCACTTTTTACTAGCCTTGCTGATATTTCTAACACGATAGAAATGGATGACATCGATGAAGTAACTGTAAAAATAACAGATATAATTTTAACAAGTGCTGATACTTCCATTAAAAAATTAATTATAAGCCCAATAAACAAAAGAAACCTTGGTGGAATGAGGATTGTAGCTATGCTTATCGGGAACAGAGGAAAGCCTGGAATATCTTTAATAGATATCCCCCCAACAAAAGAAAACTATATTATTTATAAAAAAACTAAAGCGGCCTCTCGAAAAACTCAACGACAATAGTATAAATAGTAAGACCACAAGTAAACACCTATGGACCAGTATTAAAAGAATTTCCGGTGTTTACCCCAACAGACAAATTCCTATATTAGAACACAATAATCAAACATTATCGGCACCCAAAGACATAGCAAATACAATTGCGTCATGCCTTTCCGAAATATCCAGCTCCAATAACAACACTGAAAGTTTAAAAAAAATTAAGGTTGCATCTGAAAAGAATAGAATTAATTTTATTTCAAACCGTATATTATCTTATAATTGTGATTTTACTTTTTCTGAATTGACAAAGGCCTTATCCTTAGTCCACAAATTAACTCCTGGCCCAGATAATATCAGTTACATCATGCTCAAACATCTTTCAAATAGTTCTCTATATCATCTCCTCAAATTTTACAATAGAATTTGGAACGAACATACTTTTCCGCAGTCATGGAGGTATGCTAATGTAATTCCCATACTGAAACCGAACAAAGACCCCAAGAATCCTTCGAACTACCGTCCAATAGCCCTAACAAGTTGTTTATGCAAAATTTTAGAAAAGATGGTCAACGCGCGGTTAATGTATATTTTAGAAAAAGATAAATGTCTCTCTCTCCACTTCAAAGTGGCTTTAGAAAAAATCGTTCTACCACTGACAATCTAGTCGCTTTCGAGACTGAAATCAGAAACGCATTTGTGGAAAATAAACATCTTGTCTCGATTTTCTTCGATATCGAAAAAGCATATGATCGAACGTGGAGACATGGAATTTTAAAAGACCTTTTTAACTATGACATAAGAGGAAATCTGCCTATTTTTATTCAGAATTTTTTACAAAAAAGATATTTTAAAGTAAGGATTGGATCGATTTTTTCAGATGTTTTTACTCAAGAGGAGGGAGTGCCACAAGGCAGTGTTTTAAGTGTAACTTTATTTATTTTAAAAATTAACAATATTGTTTCTCAATTGCCTCCATCAGTTAAAGGTCTTATTTACGTTGACGATCTGCAAATTTCATGCGCAGCTAAAGACATTCGTTTAATTGAAAGACAACTTCAACAGGCCGTTAACAAAATCACTCATTGGACTAACAAAAATGGTTTCAGTTTCTCACCTTCCAAAACCGCGTGTTTTCATTTTTGTAAAAAACGAAATCTCCATCTTGACCCTGAAATATTTTTCAAAGATATTTTAATTAATGTTGTTGACAGTGTGAAATTTTTAGGTATTATATTTGACAAGAAGTTGACTTTTCAACCGCATATTTTAAATTTACGCAAACGCTGCGAAAAGGCTCTTAACATTTTACGAGTTTTATCAAAATTATCATGGGGATCTGATCGTACTTGCCTTTTTAAAATTTATAGAGCTTTAATTCGATCAAAATTAGATTACGGCTGCGTGGTGTATGGTTCAGCAAGAAAATCTGCTCTTCAAACTCTGAACACCATCCACCACACAGCTTTGCGTTTATGTTCTGGTGCCTTTAGAACATCACCTGTAAACAGCTTGTATGTCGATGCTTTTGAACCTTCTCTGGACTTAAGGCGACAGTTGTTGTCCTTAGAATATTATTTTAGAATTTCCTCAATCACTCATCACCCATTGCATACCATTCATCATAGCCCATATTTAAAACGCCTTTATCAAGCAAAAACATCCTTCATTCCACTTAAAAATGCTTGATGTGATGAACGGATCCGAACTTTCTTCACTTGACGTCACCCAGAAAAAACTGTATTTTTTCTCTCCTTGGTTTAATCATGATTTTGAATTTCAAAACCCTTTCCAAGATTTTTATAAAGCAGATACCTCTGATATTATTTACAAGCAACTCTTTCTAAAGCATTTAGAAAAATACTCTAATTTTATACATATTTATACGGACGGGTCTAAAAGGGCAAACTATGTTAGTAGTATACGGGCCACTTGGCGGGACGGAAGTGACGTCATCAAAAGGGGGCGTGGCTAGTGACGTCATGGCGTGACGTCATCGAAACCGGAAGTGACGTATTGATGTTCGAGTTGAGGTGCAGGGGTCCTGCTGCTGAATAAAAACATTGGAGTCGAGTGGAGTTGAGTTGTTTTGGTTTCGGTTTTCTTTTGAGTTTATCTACTGTTGAATGGCAACAGGCGGTGTGTTTACGATAGGAACGGTTTGTTTACATTTTTGGACTTTGGATTTTTTTCAGAGAATTGACTACGTTGGGTTGGCGTGGAAGTTTGGAGAGTGGGGTGCCAGCTCAGGTGTTGCTTCGTCATCTGACCGTGGTTCAAAATTACGAGGTGTTGTCCTCGAATCTTTCCCTTAAGGGACTGATTCCGGACCGTCGTCAATAGCCCGTTGTGTTGCTCTAGTACGACGTTAACTAAAATTACCATACCAGAGAATTGACTGTGACGTCATGTTGAGTTAAGTTGGGTTGTCAGATTCCTGCTTCTACTACCTTTTTGAATAATTTCTATTTCTAGGAATGGAGTTGAGTTGTTTTAATTTCAATTTATGAATTACATGTAAGCTTTGATACCGTTGAGTGGCAACACCAACTGTGACGTCACTGGGACTTGAAACTTTTTTTTTGGCACTGAAAATTTTTACTGTGACGTCATGTTGAGTTAAGTTGGGCTGTCAGATTCCTGCTTCTACTACCTTTTTAAATAATTTCTATTTCTAGGAATGGAGTTGAGTTGTTTTAATTTCAATTTTATGAATTACATCTAAGTTACTTTACTGACGAATGGCAGCAGGTAGTTTTATTTAATTGGGAATGGCCATTCTGTGACGTCAGATTACATGTTAGAACATGTAGGTACCTAATCACAGCGATTTGTCTACGGACGTAAGCGCGGAGGAATACAAGAAGAGGAGTGACGTTGTGAATGACGTCACAATCATGCCCGAACCTGTCTTAGCCTAATCACAGTGAATTTCTTCCGCGCGTCAGCGCGGAGGAATACGGGTAACGATAAGGGAAGGGGTGTTGCTATTGGTTGAAGACAGTGTAGGAGGGAGGTTTTAGTGCCACGTATTGATGTTGCTGACTCTTGATTGGAGCGATTCGTCTTGAGAAGCAAATGTATGTGTACAATCTCTTAACCAAATCATTTACCTGCTCCAACCTCCACTTTTACCTGTGTCTCCAGCTCTTGTGCTCTTGCGTTTTTTCTTCTTGCTGCTTTTTCTTTAGGCTTAGTAGCCCCCGAGTACACTTTTTCAGTTGATTGCTTTTTATTTGTTATAAGATGTCTACATCTATCCAGATTAATAATAAGAATAAGCGAAATCTTGCAGACGATATGTCATCTGAAGGAAGTCCAAAGAGATTTGAGAACGTACATAAAGTAAGTATTTGTCTATTTTTTTTATATATATTATTATTACTATAAACTTGGATTTTGTTTTGGTGTTTTCTCGTCTTACATGAATTCACATTTTCTTATTCTATTTTAACCTTATTTAACAGGCTGGAATCTTCAAAGAAGACGCTATTCCAGAAGGCATGTTCCACATCGGCGATGCTACATTTGTGTACTCTAATATTTTCCGAGGAGAGGTATGGGTGCACATCAGAAGGTTTACAAAGTTTGGAAAGACTCTCTACCCCACAAAAGAAGGTGTAACACTCTACCCCGGATGGACGGAATTCATCATGAAACCAAAGACTTTGCCGCAAAAACCCAGTGATTTGAAGGGCTCTTTTTTCTTACCAGAAAATGAGTCCAAAATCGACAGTGTGGACTTTCAGAACTTTACGTTCACACGATTACAGACTACACAAAGTGGTGAGATCTTGAGAAAAAGCATAGCTATTTCTATTTCTCAGTGGACTGAAATGCAAACGCAATACAACGCTATTGCTTCAAGTGTCTTGGAAAGTGTGTTTGGTGCAATGGATCTATCGGGTGTATACATATGTTTTGAGGACTGTGTGAACATTGACAGGCCTCTACCGGACTCTTTAGACGTGAGCCTAGGGAATGAATGTTTATTTGACCTGCTCGAAAAAGCGTTAATTGACTGTATAAAAGAAAGAGGATTAAGAGATCCCGAAATATTGGCCGAAGAACTATGGGGTAACCGTATCGAGAGTTTTAATTCTGCTGCCTTTGCAGTGGAGTTAATTGATATAGTTGATAAGTTTTACGGGAGTTTGTGGGAGAATAAGGATTATTTATGCTTGTCAAAACCGGCCATGTATATCACAACACATTTTTTAAAAAGTGTTCGGTTACAAGATGTGCTGATAAAGGTAAGGAATATTCTCTGTCCTTCCAACACGTTTGAATTTTTTGAAGATTATAACTGATATTAATATGTAACTGATAACTGTTATGTTCTACTTACTATGAAATGTTAACTGCCCACATTATGTTTTTTTTTTAATAAAAAAAAGTTAATACCAGTATATTCTCTTTGATTTCTTTCTCATGCCTGATTGTACTTATATTTTATTCTTGATATTTGAGTTTTTAATTTCTCAAAAGGAAAAAAAAAATAGTAAATAAGATTGTGTTGGGGAATACTGTAATTATAAATCGTAAGGGGTATATAAAATAATGTGTGTCTTGTAATTTAACAGTCATTATGAATATCAGGTTTAGGTTAGACCACAACCGCTGTTGCAATGGAAGAAATTCTGAATCAGACGTATCGGAATCCCAAACTCCCCGGCAGCTTTGGTGGTATCAATGCTTTACAACGTGCTTTAAAAGGTCGCGTGAAAAGAAAACAGATAAAGAGTTGGCTACAAACGAAAGATTCGTATACTTTACACAAGCCTTTGCGGCACAAATTCCAGAGAAATCGTGTAATAGTAGGAGGATTAAACGAACAGTTTCAATCTGATTTGGTCGACATGCAATCTCTTGCCATTCATAACGACGGGTATAAGTATTTACTTACTTGTATTGATATTTTGTCTAAATATGCATGGGCTCTTCCTCTGGTAGATAAAAAATCTAGAACTATAATGAAAGCTTTTGAAAAAATATTTTTGGAACGTACTCCTCAATCCTTACAGACAGATGCTGGGAAAGAGTTTACGAATAAACTAGTGCAAAATTTCTTACAACAGAAGAAAGTTCATTTCTTTACTACACATAATTCAACAAAAGCTTCAGTTGTTGAACGCTTTAATCGTACTCTTAAAACTAAAATGTGGAAATACTTCACTGAATTAAATACGAAGAGATATATTGACGTCATAGATCAATTGATGGATAGTTATAACAATACGTGGCATCGTAGTATTAAAACAGAGCCTGCATCAGTGACATTACAAAATGAAGGAAAAGTATGGAATACATTATACGGCCAGCAATCTGTTGTAAAAAAGAGCAGTTCAGAGTTAAAAGTTGGTGATACTGTTCGTATTAGTCGGGAGAAAATGCACTTTGAAAAGGGGTACGAGCAAAATTGGACACGGGAAATTTTCACTATTCATAAAATCATAAACCGTGTTCATGTTGTGTACAAGTTAAGAGATTTAGCTGGCGAAGAGATTCAAGGTAGTTTTTACAAAGAAGAATTACAAAAAATTTCAGATTCTGGATTTTATCCAGTTGAAAAAATTTTGAAAAAGAGAACACGTCTTGGGAAAATAGAATACTTTGTAAAATTTCAAGGGTATCCCGAAAAATTTAATGCTTGGGTTGAGGATATCAGGATGGTATAAATAAAGCTTTCACTGTACTTATCTTCCATTTCACTAAACGATGTCATTCTACGTTACACTTCCAAGCGATAGCTCTATGGAGTTCTATCCTGCTAATACAATGTCTCATTTCCTCACAAGACTTCCTAAACGACTTGAACTTTCCGGAGAATGGGAGGTTGGATTAGTAGAAATGATTTATCCCAGAATGTGGAGTAATGTAATTGAAGGAGAAAATTCTTATGAATAGGACTTAGGGAATGGAATTAAAAATGCTGGAAAAATAGCATGTGGTTTCTATGAGTCTCCAAATGACATTTTAAATGCATTCCAGAAACACATAAAAATTCAAATGAAATATAACAAGCATTCTAAGAGGGTGGTAGTCCAACTCACTAACGGTGCAACGTTACGATTATCAAAAGGATTAGCGGAAAACCTGGGGTTTGAAGCTGATACAGTTATTGGAGATAATTTTGTTCCGAGTGCTAATTTAACTATTGAGAGCCCTTTTGTAGCGGACCCAAACGTTGATTTATATTTGTTATATGTGTACACTGATATTATTCAACCGGAATATGTTGGTGGAGTTTTAACGCCTCTTTTACGAACTGTGTCAGTGAAGGGGAGAGATGGTGAAGTGATACAAGAACAATTTGAACGACCTCATTACTTACCAGTCTCCAGAAAGAACTTCGACTCAATTGAAATCGTCATAAGGACGCACACCGGTCGTTATGTATCATTTGAACGCGGTAAGCTGATAGTGAAACTACATTTTCGCCTGAGACAAATCATATAAAAGAGTGTTCCTTCCTGAATTGATTCATTTTTCATTTTCGCATTCAAGAAAAAGAAGTAACAAAATGTTGGTGCCTTACACGTGTTGTAGTAAAAAGTTTGAAGATTATTATGCAGGTCAAACCGGAAATGGATTGCCTTACTATAAAGGAGTAGTTTTCCAGAAAGGGCACGGAATAGGAGGGTTTTTTGCAAAACTCTTTCGCAGAGCATTGCCTTTTTTGATTAGTGGAGCTAAAACAGTTGGAAAAGAAGCTTTGCGTACTGGAACAATGGTTGCTAATGACGTGTTATCGGGCGAAAATTTCAAAACATCGGTTAAAACGCGAGCTAAAGAAACAGGGAAAAAACTTGCAAGAAAGGCGGTTCAGAAAGCAGATGAGATGATTGGTCATGGAAGGTTTAAAAGGAAGCGCAAACCCATGAAACGTATCATTCCATCAAAAGTCAGGAAGGTACAAGGACGTGATATTTTCGATTCGTAACATCATGGCTTTTATACTAAAAGATTCTCCAGAATGTGTAAAATCAGAACTAGAATTATTCTCTTTACCTCCAACTCAAACTGTCATCGAGAGAGGTCAGTGGGTTGAATTTCATACCCTAGCCAATGTTTCTGGTGGAAGCCCTATCGAATTCAATGTCTCTGGAAGCGGAGACGAATACCTCGATTTGTCACAGACTCAATTATATGTTAAAGTTAAAATTTTAAAAAGTGACGGCAAACCAATCACAGCTGAATGTAAAGTAGGACCTGTAAATCTCTTCCTGCATGCCATGTTTTCTCAGGTGGATATCAGTCTAAACGAAAGAGTTGTTTCCTCTAGTAATAACACATATCCATACAGAGCCATGATAGAAAAATTACTGAATCATGGTTATGATACGAAAACTTCTCAATTGTCTTCAGAACTCTTTTTTAAAGATACCGCAGGTCGTATGAATGTGTTTGATACAGGAGATACCCTTCCTAACGATGGATTTAATCAAAGGACAGAAATGTTTAAGCTTGGTGCATCGGTGGATATGATTGGTCGGTTGCACTTGGATATGTTTCATCAAGAGAGACTTCTTTTAAATATGGTGGACGTGAAAATTAAGCTTATACGCAGTAAATCGGAATTTTGTTTGTTGGGGGACGGGGAATTTAAAGTTTCGTTGGAATATGCTTCCTTGTTTGTTCGTAAAGTCAGAGTAAGCCCCGGTGTTGTTATAGGACATGCGAAAGGTTTGGAAAAAACAGCAGCAAAATACCCCATTAACAGAGTACTGTGTAAAGCGTATTCCATTCCGGCTGGTAATATGAGCTTTGTTCAAGATAACATTTTTACTGGACAGATGCCTAACCGCATTGTGATTGCCTGTGTCGATAACGACGCGTTCAACGGACACTATAAGAAGTCACCCTTTGAGTTCAAACATTACAATATTAATTTTATAGGAGTCTATGTGGATGGTCAGCCCGTACCTCATAACCCACTTCAACCAAATTTTGAAAAAAATCAATTTGTTAGAGCATATCAAAACTTATTTACGAATGCAGAAAACAGAGGCCTTTACCTCTCAAGGTCAGAATTTTCAAAAGGTTATTCTTTATTTTGCTTTGATTTATCACCAGATTTGTGTGATGGTTCACATCTAAACCTCGTTCGACACAGTAACTTAAGAATAGAAATAAAATTTGGAACTAGTTTACAGCAAACAGTTTCATTGTTGGTGTATGCTGAGTTTGAAAATTTAATTGAAATCAACAAAGCTAGAAATATTCTCTATGATTTTGGAAACTGATGAATTCGTCAAACATTTATAAAATCTTGTCTCATGACCCTATTTCCATGAGATGTTTCGAGGGTGTTTTTCCTTCGGACAAAATACCAAAAATTAGAAAGTTTCCCTCTGCTATTGTGTTGAATACCGACAAACATGATGAAAAAGGAACTCATTGGATTGCCATCTACATTCAAGATAGAAACACTGTTGAATTTTTTGATTCCTATGGATTGCATCCAGACGCATTTGGACAAGACATAACAAGATTTGTCAAGACGTTTCAGCACGTTCATTGGAACGATGTTCCATTTCAAAGCTTAACATCTAACGTATGTGGTCAATATTGCATTTATTTCATTGTTAAACGAAGTCAAGGATTATGTATGAAATTTATTCTTACTCAACTTAGTGGAAAGAAGAATGATTTTAGAATATTTCAGTTTGTCAAGAAAAGATACGGTGTAACCATGGTTTAAAAAAAATAAAAGTTAGATTTTTTTCAGTGCTATTGTCTCCTGTTGTTATTATTTTATTTATTTATTTATTTTTTATTTAGTGTTATAAAAAGGGTTTTGTTTGAGTGAAAGCACCATTTTATGAAACGTTTCTGATGAAGTAAGACGTACAAAACAAAACCAAGGGGGAAAAAAATGGATAACACAATCATACGAAATATTTTAACAGCAATACTTATATTTTCCTACACTGTATTTTCTGTGTTTATTATTTGGACTTGTCTTAACTGGCCTAAACATGAATCATGCTGTTTACCACAAAATAAAACAACGCTTGAAATCTATAAAATTTACCAAAAAATTGATTCAGTGGGATTTATTAAATGCAATGAATTTTCCAATCTGTTCTTCAGTCACTCAGTTTGTGGGAAAACAATATGCGATTGTGTTCACAATTCTTTAAATGTCTTTGAAAACTATTGCTTGGAATTTACTCAAAATATTGTTGATTCAATCAGCGAGTGTGAGCTTGTGGCACGCACAATTAAAGGTTGCACAGACATTGTCTGTAAAGTATAAAAGGAGAAAAAGCAATAAAAAATTCTTATATTAGAGTATGGAACTGCCCAGATTAGTTCACCCTTCAACATGTCTTCTAAGCGGGCCTACAGGATCAGGCAAAACTGTTTTCGTGAAAAAACTGATAGATCATAAAATGTTTAAGCCCATGCCTTCAAACATTGTTTACTGTTACGGGAGTTATCAACCTTTTTTCAAATCAATGAAAAACGTCAGTTTTGAAGAGGGTTTACCTTCTAATTTAAATTCAATTCGAGATACATTAATTATCATTGACGATTTGATGGTGGAATTAGCTAGTGATACTAGGTTAAGCAATCTTTTTACAAAAGGGAGTCATCACCGAAATCTTTCGATTATCTTTATTACCCAAAATATTTTTCATCAAGGCAAAGAAATGAGAAACGTTCATTTAAATTCCCATTATGTTGTTTTATACAAAAATCCTAGAGATAAGAGCCAAATATTACATTTAGCCAGACAAATGTTCCCCAGAAAAATCAAAGCGTTTCAAGAAATATTTGACGATGCTACTTCTACACCCTTTAGTTATTTGCTCATTGACCTGAGACCTGAGACGAATGAACGGTTACGGTTACGAACGGGCATTTTCCCAGGTGATACACATTACGTGTATGAACCTCGCTAAAATCATTTGGTTCCTAGACACCGCGAACGTAACATGGCTTCTCCTATCGTGTTAGATTTTGAAGGTTTTCAACTGAAATCGGACTGTTTCATTATTAAAGAATTAGCTTTTTATTCCGTCAATGAAAGACATCATGCTTGCTGGTCATTCCTACCCCCTATGCCTTGGGAAACGTTATCGAAATTTCATCAAAGGAGTTTTGCTTGGGTGATAAGAAACAAACATCAACTAAAGTGGAACAGTGGTACTTTACCTTATTGTAAATTGCGTGATATTTTACAATTTCTGTCTTCTGTTTACCCTACTATCTATGTTAAGGGACCAGAAAAAGTTAAATTTTTAGAAAGCTTGATGGGGCGTATTCAAAGTTTACATTGCCCTAAGATTCAAGATTTAACTGCAAGAAAATTTTCAGTGAATTGTTCTCTTCATCCTACGGGGTTACATTGTTGTGCTTTGTTCAAAGTGGGTGCCTACGCAACCTATATAAAAGAAAAGAACACAGTCAGATGAAATCATTTCCAATTCAGAATGCCTTCAGCGAAGGATGTAGAATACTTGAAGCTTTTAAAAAAAAGTCGTAAAAAATCTAAAATTTTGAAAAATTGTTCAAATTGTCTTATAAAATCAGTTTGCGACTGTGTTTTAAATCTTTTAAAGGGTAATCTTCCTATCAGTAAACGCTCTAAAAATCGACTTGCTCCTTTTAACAAAAATTTGAGAACACTGGCTCAGAAAAGAGTACCTCTTTTTAGAAAAAGACGTCTCTTAGTACAAAAAGGTGAAGGATTTTTATCGTTACTCATACCAGAGAGAGAGGGAGAGAGAGAGAGAGCTGCACTAAGTGTCTTAACATCTCTTGTCCATGGAACATAGTAAGAAATATGCTTTGGTGCCTGTGGATCGTATGGAGCAATTTGAGGATGAATATTTAAGTGAACTAGATTCACAGATTCAAGACATTTTGAAAAAGAAAGTGAGTGACGATGACAAAATCAAGTTATACAATCAAATTTTACAAAAATACGTTACCTTTCCAAATATGAATGTTGCCAAGTCTGTTGTACCCGACACTCCTGTGACCGAACCCAAGTTGGACCTAGAAAATAGTATTCTGGAAACTGTTCCTGTGAAACATAAAAATACTGCAAAGAATATTATAGCTTTTCTCCAACAACATGACATAACTTGGAATCCAAATAAGGAACTTGTTTTAAATCAACAAATAATACCTGGTTCCAATATAATACAGCTTATCAATTTTTTACTGAGAAATAGGACAAGAAGACCAAAGTCCTTTGAACATTTTAAAGAAGTATTGACACTCAACAAATTTCCTCAAGAATATGTAAAAAATACTTACCTGAATAATATGAAAACTATGTATGCTAAACCTAAAAGAGCTATCAAAAAGAAGTCATCTAATTGGTTAAAATTGTAACTTTTATTGATATAATAAAAAATATTTTTATTTGATACATATAGTCGTGTTATTTTTTTGTGTGTCATGCAATATTATAAAAAATCAGTTATCCATGCAATATTATAAAAGGTAAGTTATCCATGCAATACAAAAAAAAAAAAGCTGATTTCCACACCACTCGAATGGAGTACAGCT
Source organism: Metellina segmentata (assembly GCA_947359465.1). Lineage (NCBI taxonomy): Eukaryota > Metazoa > Arthropoda > Arachnida > Araneae > Tetragnathidae > Metellina > Metellina segmentata. The sequence continues at coordinate 45,736,164 of OX375883.1, forward strand.
CATGGCGCATTAATCCCTTTTAAAAAGTTTTTACTACGGCGGGATTCCCCAATAGGTATATTCTTCCGTATGTTTTTTTTTTAAATTCATTTAATACCCATAGGGTAAAGTAGACAAGTCAGATTGTATGATTCTCTTGTCATAAATGATTCTGTACATTTTCGTTTCGTGTTTGTTTACAACCTTCCTTCTCTTGGCCTCCCGACAGATCTTCGCCGGGTTTTGAATGGAGATAGGCTCATGGTCCACATCGCAAACCATGTCTTTTAGACTGTTGAAGTTGAGCAGTTGTGAGTTACGAAAGTTTAGGGTGAACCCCCGAACTTTGCAACAGGTTTCCCCTTTCTCTGTTACATAGGCATAGTTTTTAGGCCCACCTAAAAAAAAAATTGTGAATAAAAAAAAAAGAAGTAGCGGAGTTAACTGTAATAATGATAATAAAAATATTTAGTTTGAAAAAAAAAAGACTAATGCTTACCCGAGACGAATTGAGAAATCGTATCTCCGTCCAATTCATCCGTCAACTCCCCCAAGAAATTGCCAAGGGGTGGATCGTTTCGTCCATTTTGAGCGTACACTACAGAATCAGTGTCGTGATATAACACAGCACGCCCCAACTTGTCCATTTCTCCATACAACTTGAGGCGTGCCCATGCTGTGGTGAACGCTGCCAAAAAGATGTTAGTCGATGCATCCTGTTCTAAGAAGTCTTTCGACTTCTCCCACTGAAAAGCTGCCACCTCTTTAGTGGGAAAAGTAACATCCTTGACCTGAAAAAAAGAAAGAAAAAAGAGCATACGTAAATATATTTTTTTAAAAGCATTTTTTAGAAAATTCGAATAGTAATAATAAAAGATACTTACATTTTTTGTGGAGTCAGCCAGTATCTTATTGAAGGCTTCTAGAGTATTCACAAAAGTAATTCTACATTTGTTTAGATTCATTCCCCATCTAAAAAGAAAAAGAAAAATATATTTAAAAAATAACGTGTAAATATCTTTTACATTTAGAATAATTTCTTTTAGGAAAAAAAAAATCATACCTTCCCCAGAAACTGTTTAGTGATAATTTAGCAACTTGTCGCCGTCCAGGGTTCTTTTCAATTTTAGATGGGTCCAAAATCACACCCTCTTTTTGTTTGTAATTGTCTATGTAACATGACCTGGTCTCAGGAGTACAACACTCTGAGGGCCAACCACTGCTCTCCTGTTTGATCTTTAGAAAAAGATCTATATAAGATCTAAACAGAGAGTCAGACGAATTTTTAAAATGGTAAATTTCATGAATCTAAAAGAGAAAAAAAAATGTCAATACAAATCGTTTCAACATATTTTTTTTCAATTCATGACAACTTACGAGGAAAAAAAAGAAGCTTACTTGGGAAATTCGATAACCTTTCTGAACGGCCAACTTTACTTCCTCTGTCACCCATGTACCAGTGAGGCACCTCTCATCATCTGAGTGGGTACAGGTAGTTTTCTGCATGGACTCCACACAAGTCCTGCAGAGAGGGAACATCAACTTTTCCTTGGTTCGGTATGGTAATACTGGCAGGTAAAGTCCTCGGGGGGGGAACGACACTACATTTAATTATGCCGAAATATTTATCTAACTCTCTAAACCCCTTAGTAATAATTTCAGGGTGACCCACGGGGTAAGTGCAGTATTTATTCACCTGAAAATGGATGGGAAAAAAAACATAACTCATACAACAATGTATTTAAAAGAAAAATAAAAACTTCATTGCAATCACTTGCCCATGGATAGAGAGATGTAAAGTCCACATATTTTGCAGGACCTTTGTAGTATAGTTGAATGGCATTTGTCCTTCCTCCATAGAAAGCATCTCGGGGCACAAGCCGGTCTACTAATGTATGGGTTCTTAAAAAAGACTTGAGATCATCGGTCTCTTTCATTTTTACAAACTCATGTTCCCACATTTCCACCACCTGGAATCCTTTGGATTTCAGTCGGTTTGTGGTTTCCTCTGTTTTTTCCTTCAGGGAACTCATTGTCACACATTTAAGGGGGTGTATGCTATCGCCATCATAACACACGGTGCAGCCGTGGAAAAAGCACCCCTAAAATTTAAAAAAAAACCAGCCAATAATGTAAATATATTTGCAAAAACACACACACAAAAAAAATTTTAATACAAAAAAAATAATAAAAAAATACTCCACTTACATGGAATTGGTATATTGTGTTGGTCTCTCTACAGAAACCGTCAACCGAAATTCCCCCAATTTTTACTTCTCCTATTCCATTTAGTGCGTGTTGTATTGACAGCCCTTCTTGGGAGATAACATAGTCCATCCATCGGATGCTGTCTGCAGGAAAGTTTGTTCGATTCAAATAGCCATGTACGGGAACCATGGCTATGGTATCATTCTTTATATGCTGGCTCTGAAACACAGCCATGCATGCAGACGCAATTGTAACATACCTGATTTTAAAAAAAATAGAGAGAATGTATGTATATATTCTTTTTGAGTCACACTTTAAAAAAAATAGACTAAGAGAAATTAAAAAAAAAAAATCCCTCACAGGAAAGGGTCCACTTTAGCAACCTCTAAGAATTGCGAGCGAAACTCCAAACAGCATCGTCTCAAAATGTCAACATCTGACCTGGAAAAAAAAAAGACAAAAAACATAACATATCACTCATTTATATAAATTATCTTTTCAAAAGTTCCTGTTTTACGTACCTGCAATAATACTCCATAATTTCACGTTGAAAATCAAACTCCTTGGCTTTATTTTGCTCGTACCAAGTCAAAAAAGCTTTACGAGCAGAAGACGACATAGAATCAGGAGAATAAAATTTGGGGTCAGGCAGCTCCCCCACATAATCCTGGTTTTCAGGATTATTAAAAAGATGTGGAAAGTAGCCCTTCTTAAGTTCTGTCAAACCAAAACAGGATGGGAGTTTGGTAAGTGCCATAGGCAAAAAGTTTAATGAATCTATGATTCTCAAGTTGAGGCCAGAATGTTTAATGGACATCAGCTTGGAACCGTTGGGGATAATTTCTGGAGCCATGCCTTGAGCCAAAAGCCATGCCAAAATAAACTGGCCGTCAAATCTGAAAAAAAAAATAATAATAATAAATTCATCAATAAATTACCTACAAGTATACACTTCTTTTGAATAATTTGAGGTATTTTTTTAAAATAGTAACTTTACCCCTGCATGTTGTGTGCAATGGCTGTAAAGCCCTTGTGTTTAGGGTCAAATAACCATGCACAGAAATCTTGACAGGCCCTTTCTCCCTTAAAAATACTTTCCCGCCCGTCTCCGTACTGTGCTACGGCGAAGTTCACGAGATGTTCTCCGGAAGACTGGTCCGTCTCAAAATCAAAGAAAATGAGGTTATCAGACGACTTCTTCGACGGGACCATCTTTAAACAACATCTGTGTTCTTCAGCCAATACAAATTCCTTGCAAGAAGGGCATTTTACAGTTCCACATCTATGAAATTCTCTGGGACACTGTCGGCGCAAAATTACTTTGCAGCAAATCCTGTATTGATATTCCTATTAAAGAAAAAAAAAATCAAATGAGTCTATCAGTATTATTCTTAATTCAGTTAGGACCAAAAAAATTTTATACTTACTCTATCACACAATGAAAGTTGTTGCTTTCCCGTGACAGATTTGTGCGACTCAAAACAGTCCCGTGATTTGCAAAGCCTATCACAATCAGCGCATCGTTGAGGTTCACCCTCCCCACACTGTGATCTCTTGCAGATGTGGCAGATACTTTTACATTGATGGGCCTCCAAAGATTGATAAGGTTTCTCGCAAGTCTCACAATAAAAATGTGACCCATAGAATCCTCTCAAATTTTTAATTACTTCGTAATGATGATTATGGAGCCATAAATTCATACGCTTTGGTCTCTCCACCCCCTTGTAAGAAACCTGTAAAATAAAATTTCAATAAGTTTTTCTTCCACACAAACTTATGCAAATTTCTACTTAACGTAAAGGATAAAACAAAATACCTTATTTAAATTTTCTGCCGAAAACACTACAATTTGAACATTCAAGTGGGCCTCAAATTTTGCCACTTCAACATAAGTGCAGGGTCCTAGAGGAACACCTGCAGCTTCATGGAGGGCACGAGCTCGTTTCATGAGAGCTGGACGTCTTTGATTTCGTAGCGTTTCAATTGCCGTTGTATCGTTCTCCAGATGAGCAAGTCCAGTGACGATAGCTTTCGCGCAGCAAAGTCCTTCGTCGTCAAATGGGATGCTAACCACAGACTGTTTACGGAGACGATCAACGTCAATATTTAATATTCTTCGCCTACCTGCGCCGATATCCCTACGGATAGTTATGATATCCACGGTAAACCCTTCGTCGAGTTCAATGGTCTCCTTTGATTGGAGTACCTTCATGACAGTGGCCAACACTTTTTCCACCGTCATTTCACTTACAGGCATCAGTCTTGTGGAAATGGGCTTATCAAGCCCGTCTGCCAGAACGCACAGGCGAATTAAGTCGGTGGCTTTCAATCCTTCAGTTGCACGCTTAATAATGCTCTGAAACAACTCTCGCACGACATTCACAACAGTAGAGAGCGACTCTCCATGTAAATGATCCGGTAAGTGTTGGGGGTTTACGCTGGCACGGAGTGAAATCTCCACGCCGTTGTACTTAATATTCCTCCGACGTCCTCGTTCCTCTATGGAGATAGCTGCAGCCAGCTAAAAAAAAAATAATAATAATAATAGTAATAATGTATTTTAGTTTTAATTTAAAGTTAAAAATGGAGGTTTTTTTTTTTTTTTTTTCGAAAAAGTTATAACTAATATATAAAACATTTCCTACATTGGTATTCCTTTCAGCATTTGAAGGACCCGGGCGATTCTGAAAATAGATAAATAAAAATTAATCCCTTCTTAGTTGAAACCTTATATAACTCTCCCACTTATCAAATAATACACACTTCAAATCCTGAGCCAATCTGGTAATAGAGGGGCAAATTGTGAAAAAACCCTGACGCCTCCATAAATGATTGAGAGCATTCACCCAGAATCTGCAAAATGAAAGTATAATCAGTATTTATAAAAGTAACCTGATAGGACAAGTATGCCTGTATGCTTATACAAGAAGTTGTGTATTTGTGCAAGTAAAACAAAATACATTTGCACAATTGCTTTAAAAAAGTAAAAGTTAAAAAAAAAAACTGTACGCACACACACACACACATAGACAGCACAAGTAAACTTTTAATAAAATAATTAAAGAAAATGTTGAAAGCAAACATGTTCAAAGGAAACACACCATAATTGAAAAAACGCGTTAGTTTTCTAAGCCTGATTAGGAGTACTGAAATCAAGTCACATTCATGTCAACATGTACAAGAAAGGGGAAAAAAAATCAATCATATAACCTCTATAATGAAACATTACATGTCTACAAAATACAAATTTAACTCATAGTACATAAAAAAAAAAAGCATATTCATTTAGAAAGATAGTTACTTGATCATCCTCGTCTAACATTGGTATGTCGACATCTTCGAACAATACCTGCGATGATAATAAAATAAAATGTATACTTTTAAAATCGCTTTTAATACATTACATTTTTTTAAAAAAGTATTTACGAAATACAGTAGGGTACTTACCATGGCTGAGGTTGAATTCAATCCGCGTTGATGCATGTTAGATGGCACAAAAAAAGTGTACTCGGGGGCTACTAAGCCTAAAGAAAAAGCAGCAAGAAGAAAAAACGCAAGAGCACAAGAGCTGGAGACACAGGTAAAAGTGGAGGTTGGAGCAGGTAAATGATTTGGTTAAGAGATTGTACACATACATTTGCTTCTCAAGACGAATCGCTCCAATCAAGAGTCAGCAACATCAATACGTGGCACTAAAACCTCCCTCCTACACTGTCTTCAACCAATAGCAACACCCCTTCCCTTATCGTTACCCGTATTCCTCCGCGCTGACGCGCGGAAGAAATTCACTGTGATTAGGCTAAGACAGGTTCGGGCATGATTGTGACGTCATTCACAACGTCACTCCTCTTCTTGTATTCCTCCGCGCTTACGTCCGTAGACAAATCGCTGTGATTAGGTACCTACATGTTCTAACATGTAATCTGACGTCACAGAATGGCCATTCCCAATTAAATAAAACTACCTGCTGCCATTCGTCAGTAAAGTAACTTAGATGTAATTCATAAAATTGAAATTAAAACAACTCAACTCCATTCCTAGAAATAGAAATTATTTAAAAAGGTAGTAGAAGCAGGAATCTGACAGCCCAACTTAACTCAACATGACGTCACAGTAAAAATTTTCAGTGCCAAAAAAAAAAGTTTCAAGTCCCAGTGACGTCACAGTTGGTGTTGCCACTCAACGGTATCAAAGCTTACATGTAATTCATAAAATTGAAATTAAAACAACTCAACTCCATTCCTAGAAATAGAAATTATTCAAAAAGGTAGTAGAAGCAGGAATCTGACAACCCAACTTAACTCAACATGACGTCACAGTCAATTCTCTGAAAAAAATCCAAAGTCCAAAAATGTAAACAAACCGTTCCTATCGTAAACACACCGCCTGTTGCCATTCAACAGTAGATAAACTCAAAAGAAAACCGAAACCAAAACAACTCAACTCCACTCGACTCCAATGTTTTTATTCAGCAGCAGGACCCCTGCACCTCAACTCGAACATAAATACGTCACTTCCGGTTTCGATGACGTCACGCCATGACGTCACTAGCCACGCCCCCTATTGATGACGTCACTTCCGTCCCGCCAAGTTGCCCGTATACTACTTATGTTGGAGCTGCGTTCACTATTAATCCCTCTGTTCACAGTTTTAAACTTCATTCTTCATGTTCTGTTTTTACTTCTGAAATCATGGCCATGTATAAAGCATTGGAATACATATCTGATCATTGTCATAAAAACTGTATCATTTTCACTGATTCATTAAGCGTTTTACAGTCATTGAAACATCCTGATCATGACAGTCATCCCATTGTTTTAGAGTCATTAAAAAGAATTTATCATCTCTCATCCAAAAATTTTAATATAATATTTTGTTGGATTCCATCTCATGTTGGGATAGCAGGAAACGAGACTGTCGACAGAGCCGCCAAATCGGCCGTAAATAACATTGACCATACCATTCCTTCCGCGACTTAAAATCATTAATTTATAAATTTTCAGAAGAAAAATGGCAGAACGATTGGAACGTACAAACCGAGAACAAACTTCACTTTATTAAACCAAATATAACGCAATGGCAGTCACCAGATCAAAGACGGCAGCAGGTAATACTAACACGTCTCCGTATTGGACACACTAGGATCACCCATAGACACCTCCTCCTCGGAGAAGATCATCCCATTTGTAATTACTGCATTTGCCCACTAACAGTAAAACACATTTTAATTGAATGTTCTCATTTTAATAGGCAACGACTGATACATTTTAATTCTTATAACTTGACTTTAGAAGACATGATTGGAGAGAATCCTCATCCAAATATTTTTAACTTTTTACATGACATTGGTTTTATCCATCACATATAATTTTATGTAGTATTCATTCATTACATTTTGACTCACCTCACTTTCTTGCTATATTATATATTTTATTTTTTATCTTGAGTTTGGCATAATATGTCCCAAGAGGACTCAATGCCACAAAACCAAATCCAATCCAATCCAATCCTCCCTTTCAAAGACGACATCTCTACTGAGAATAATTCTGTTCTCTTTTTCCAGCCAAATGCGATAACCATCATAATCTCCACAATAGCCAACACAATGTCCCTTTGCACTTTTCTTATCCCACTTACGTCTTTTCTGCTTTGGAATATGTACAAAGCATTTTGTACCAAAGATACGTAAATGATCAATGCTCCTGGTCTCCTTGCCAAACCACAGTTCTGTAGGTGTCTTACCGGGAACAGGAGTAGGGCCAGTCCGATTTAGAACATATACAACAGTGTTGACTGCTTCAGCCCATAGTGGGATGGGTAAGTCCTTGGTGTGTATCATTGACCTAGCACTTTCGACCAAAGTTCTATTTTCCCTCTCTATGGCATCATTCTGCTCTGGAGTGTAGGGCATTGTGGTTCTGATGCTGACTCCTCTATCCTGAAGAATTTTTCGTACATCTGAGTTATCAAACTCTTTCCCCCCATCACTCAAAAACTCTTTTATAGTGTGACCAGCTGTTTTTGACTCATTAAGAAATATTTTCAAACAGTTCGTCACCTCATTCTTCGAGTGGATAAAAAACACTCGACGAAACTTTGTATAATCGTCTTTGAAACAAAGAAAGTATATGGAACCTCCCACTGATGTTTCTTGCATAGGTCCACATAGGTCGGAATGAATCAAGGCTCCTGCAGCCGTCGGTCGATTTGGTCTAGTACCAAAACTGCCACGATGCTGTTTTCCAAACATGCACCCTGAACACAGTTCCTCAGAAACCTCTGCTCTAATACCGTATTTCTTAAGGATATTCTGTATATGTTTCTTATTTTGATGGCAAAGCCTTTCATGCCAAAGTTGTAAAGTATCATCTTTTGTAGCAATGAATACTTCTGCAGCTACTTCTGGTACACACACACGCATCTCCAATGCATAAAGACCTTTCAGAGTTCTTTTTCCAGTCATTTTCACATCTTTGTCTCGTGTAAACAAACACTTTACTTTATCAGCCTGGAAATCGTACCCTTTGTCAATAGTCTGACCAATAGAAAATAGGTTGCGACCAACTTCGGGAACATACCAAACATGTGTTAAATGATTCTTCTCCCACTTTCCTTGAATTCGCATCTCAACGTTCACAATTCCTTGTCCATAGGGCCCCCAGGGGCATTCCTTCGTTAGGTTTGTACGGGCTTCACAACCCCGGGGTACCTGAGTGATCTTTTCTCCCTTTCGTTCTTCTCACCTACTCTTCTGCTTTTTGCTTTTTCTTCCTCTCTCATTGTGGTTGCCTCTTCGGAGGTGAGGGCTCCCCTTGAGAAGCTTTTCGCCGCTCTGTCGATTTCAGCTCCTCTTTGGGATTATATCACCCACGTGTTTGCCGTGCGTGGAGACCTGTGTCTTCGGAAAGGGTGATCCTGGTGATTGAGGGACAACATAACGCCCCAATACATTGCTTCGGCTCCTGCTTCGAACAAACAGGAAGTGTACTTTGGTCCCAGTACATTAATCGGCTGGTGGGTATACCCTGCTTGGGCTAAGGACCCGCTCACCAACTAGCTCCTTAGGGCAGTCATAGAGGTGAGTTGGGTTCGTATAGTCCCTGGCTAGCACCGGTACAGGAACCTGTATCCCCTCGTTGGACTCCATGGTGGGTGGTGCAGCCGGGGACTGAACACCTCTTTTTCTAACATGGAAAACCAAAAACCAACTTCTCCTTCAGTGGAGCACATATCTAGTAAAAATATTGAAAATAATTTAACAGAACACAAATTTTTTATAATAAAAAGTAATGAGGGAAATCTTAAAAATATATCTGCAATTTTAATTCATAAAACAATATTAGGAATGGTAGGAGAAACTAAAACCATAAAAAAAAACCTTGCAGGAGATGTACTCGTAGAGGTTTGAAATAGAACACAGGCATTAAACATCACAAAAATTAAACTCATCGGTCCAATAGAAGTCAATGTTACACCCCACAAAACATTAAATTCATCGCGAGGCGTAATATCTGAATCCGACCTACTTCATGATACCGAACTAGACATCCTTGAATCCCTGTCCGAATAATCAGTAATTGATGTAAAAAGAATTACAATATCAAAAAATGGCCAAAGAATACCCACCAAACATATTATAATAACTTTTAATACACCGACTATACCCAAACATGTCAAAATAGCATATATAAACTGCCCAGTACGACCTTTCATACCTAACCCTGTCCGTTGTTATAAATGCCAAAGATTTGGCCACTCTTTCATGGCTTGCCGCGGCAAAGAGACCTGTGCGAAATGTTCTAGTACAGAACATAAGACAGATATATGTACATCATCATCTCTTTGCTGTGTGAACTGTAAGGGTGACCACCCAGCTTTTGCCAGGTCTTGTCCTAAATTTGTAAATGAAAAAGAAATCCAAACAATTAAAGTGCAACAAAACATATCATTTCCGGAGGCCCGAAAAATTATTAACGATCGTACCCCGAAACCTGGAATATCTCTTACTCTATAATAGTTAAAAAAACCTTCAAAACTAGCTCTACTCAACAACTAACAAAATAAAACTTCATCGAAACAATATATAACGCCTTCTTTCTCTAAAGCATCAGCTACAACCTCTTTGAATACAAAAATCATAAACCAACCAAATAGATCAACAAATACTTCTATAAAAAGAGCCATATCATGTAAACAAAATAATATTAAAATAGCAAAAAGTTCCTCTCAAACCTCTCCTCAACATGACGTTTCATCCAAAAATTTGATTACTAATCCTTCCACCAGTGACCTTATTAATCTATATAACAGTGAAAGCGATATTTCATCTGTAGAAGATGATGATTTGGACACTTCGCCACTCAAGTCCAAGAAGGATACTCGGCAAGACAAACATCGTCCTAGGACGAGAAATCACAAGTAATTTTTCCTTTTCTTTTCTACTTTATTTTTATGGCTTCCTTTCTTTCCTGGAACTGCCGGGGTTTTCGTCAAAAAATTGATGATGTCAAACACATCATAAACAACCATAATCCAGCTGCAATCGCCCTCCAGGAGACCTATTTAAGAAGCACTGATTCCACCAACATTCCCTACTTCACAATATTCAGAAAAGATTACGATGATGGTCAAAGAGCATGTGGAGGTGTTGCTTTGCTTGCTTCCCATGACTTTCCAGTCACTCAAATTAATCTTAAAACAAATCTGCAAGCTGTTGCTGTAAGACTTCATGTCAATATTTTAATAACGATATGCAATTTATACCTACCTCCTAATACACATATCGCCACTTCTGACTTAAATAATATAATAGATCAACTTCCGCAACCATTCATCATATTTGGTGACCTAAATGGCCATCATATTCTCTGGGGCAGTTCAGACATTAATAATAGAGGCAAACAAATTGAAAAAATAATAACAGATAATGATTTATGCATCATGAATAACGGTCAACCTACCTACTTTCATTCACCTTCACTTACTTATCATTCAATAGATCTGGCAATTTGCACTCCTTCAATTTTACCATTTTGGACTTTTTCTGTGGATCCTTATCTTTACAATAGCGACCATTATCCAATTAAACTTAAATATGAAGGCCAATCCAAATATATTTTTGAAACTGCCAACTGGCCACTCTTTACTAGCCTCGCAGATATTACTAACACGGGTGAAACTGATGACATCGATGCAGTTACTAATAAAATAACAGATATAATTATAGCTAGTGCTGACGCTTCCATTAAAAAAGTTATTAATGCCCGTAAAAAACAGAAGAAGCCTTGGTGGAATGACGATTGTAGCGATGCTTACCGTAAACAAAGGAAGTCCTGGAATATCTTCAATAGATATCCAACAAGAGAAAACTATATTAATTATAAAAAAACAAAAGCGGCCTTTCGAAAAATTCAACGACTTAGTAAAAGGGATTCTTGGATTAATTATGTCAATAGTATAAATAGTAAGACCACAAGCAAACAACTATGGAACAGGATCAAAAGAATTTCCGGTGTTTACCCCAATAGACAAATTCGTATTCTAGAACATAATAACCAAATACTATCGGCACCCAAAGACATAGCAAACACTATAGGTTCATGCCTTTCCGAAATATCCAGCTCCAATAACTACTCTGAAAGTTTTAAAAAGATTAAAATTGCATCTGAAAAGAATAAAGTTAATTTCAGTTCAAACTGTATATTATCATATAATTGTGATTTTACTTTTTCCGAATTGACAAAGGCTTTATACTTAGTTCACAAATCAACTCCTGGGCCAGATAATATTAGTTATATCATGCTGAAACATTTATCAAATAGTTCTCTAAATAACCTCTTGAAATTTTACAACAGAATTTGGAACGAGCACACTTTTCCGCAGTCATGGAGATATGCTACCATAATACCCATACTGAAACCGAATAAAGACCCCAAGAATCCTTCGAACTACCGTCCAATAGCCTTGACAAGCTGCGTATGCAAAGTTCTTGAAAAGATGGTCAACGCAAGGCTAATGTATATTTTAGAAAAAGATAAATGTCTCTCCCCTCTTCAAAGTGGCTTCAGAAAAAACCGTTCTACTATTGACAATCTTGTTGCTTTCGAATCTGTAATCCGAAATGCATTTGTAGAAAATAAACATCTCGTCTCAATTTTCTTTGACATCGAAAAAGCTTATGATCGAACGTGGAGACATGGAATTTTAAAAGACATTTTTAAAAATGACATAAGAGGAAATCTGCCTATTTTTATCCAAAATTTTTTAGAAAAACGATATTTTAAAGTACGGATTGGATCAATTTTTTCAGATGTTTTTATTCAAGAGGAGGGAGTACCACAAGGCAGTGTTTTAAGTGTTACTTTATTTATTTTAAAAATTAATGATATTGTTTCTCAATTGCCGCCATCAGTTAAAAGTCTTATTTACGTTGACGATCTGCAAATTTCATGCGCAGCTCAAGACATTCGTTTAGTAGAGAGACAACTTCAACAGGCAGTAAATAAAATCACACATTGGACTAATGAAAATGGTTTCAGTTTTTCATCTTCTAAAACCGCTTGTGTTCATTTTTGCAAAAAGCGTAATCTTCATCTTGACCCTGAAATATTTTTCAAAGATATTTTAATTAATGTTGTGGACAATTTTAAATTTTTAGGTATTACATTTGACAAGAAGTTGACTTTTCAACCGCATATTTTAAATCTACGCAAACGTTCCGAAAAGGCCCTCAACATATTAAGAGTTTTATCGAAATTATCATGGGGATCTGATCGTACTTGTCTTTTGAAAATATATAGAACTTTAATACGATCAAAGTTAGATTACGGCTGCGTGGTGTATGGTTCAGCAAGAAAATCTGCTCTTCAAACCCTGAACACTATTCACCACACAGCTTTACGTTTATGTTTTGGTGCCTTCAGGACTTCACCCGTAAGCAGCTTATATTTGGACAATTTTGAACCTTCTCTGGACTTAAGGCGACATTTGTTGTCCTTAGAATATTATTTTAGAATTTCCTCAATCCCTCATCACCCATTGCATACCATTCATCACAGTCCGTATTTAAAACGCCTCTATCAAGCTAAAGCATCCTTCATCCCTACATTTCACTTAAGAATGCTGGATTTGATGAACGGATCCGAACTTTGTTCACTTGACGTCACCCAGAAAAAACTTTATTATTTCTCTCCTTGGTTTAATCATTATTTTGAATTTCAAAACCCGTTCCAAAATTTTAATAAAGCAGATACCTCTGATATTATTTACAAACAGCTTTTTCAAAACCATATAGAGAAATACACAAATTTTATACAAGTTTACACGGACGGATCGAAAAGGGCAAACTATGTTGGAGCTGCGTTCACTATTAATAACTCTGTTCACAGTTTTAAACTTCATTCTTCATGTTCTGTTTTTACTGCTGAAATAATGGCCATTTACAAAGCATTAGAAAATATATCGGATCATCGTCATAAAGAATATATCATTTTCACAGATTCATTAAGTGTTTTACAGTCATTGAAACATCGCCCCCAGGGGCATTCCTTCTTTAGGTTTGTACGGGCTTCACAACCCCGGGGTACCTGAGTGATTTTCCCTCCCTTTCGTTCTTCTTCTCCTCGTACCTTAGCTTTTTCCTTTTTCTTCCTCCCTCGTTGTGGTTGCTTCTTCGGAGGTGAGGGCTCCCCTTGAGAAGCTTTTCGCCGCTCTGTCGCTTTCAGCTCCTCTTGGGGATTATATCACCCACGTGTTTGCCGTGCGTGGAGACCTGTGTCTTCGGAAAGGGTGATCCTGGTGATTGAGGGACAACATAACGCCCCAATACATTGCTTCGGCTCCTGCTTCGAACAAACAGGAGGTGTACTTTGGTCCCAGTACATTGATCGGCTGGTTGGTATATCCTGCTAGGACTAAGGACCTGCTCACCAACTAGCTCCTTAGGGCAGTCATAGAGGTGAGTTGGGTCCGTATAGTCCCTGGTTAGCACCGGTACAGGAACCTGTATCCCCTCGTTGGACTCCATGGTGGGTGGTGCCGCCAGGGACTGAACATCTTTTTTTCAAACATGGAAAACAAAAATTCAACTTCTCCTTCAGTGGAGCACCTATCCAACGAAAATAATAACAAAAATACACCAGTACAAAAATTTTTTATTATGAAAAGTAACGAGGGCAATTTAAAAAACATATCGGCTATTTTACTTCACAAAACAATATTGGGAATGGTAGGCGATACAAAAAATATAAAAAAAAACCTAGCAGGAGATGTACTTATAGAAGTATCAAATAAAACACAGGCTATTAACATCCTAAAAATAAAATTTGTCGGTCCAATAGCAGTAAGTGTAACACCCCATAAAACTTTAAATTCTTCAAGAGGCGTAATATCAGAATCCGACTTAGTTTACGATACGGAAGAAGATATCTTAGAATCCCTCTGTCCCAACAATATGTAATCAATGTAAAAACAATAACTATCTCAAGAAATGGTCAAAAAATTCCCACCAAACATATAATATTAACTTTTAATACACCGACTATACCAAAACACGTAAAAATAGCTTATATGAATTGCCCAGTTCGACCTTTCATTCCTAACCCTGTCCGTTGTTTTAAATGTCAAAGATTCGGCCACTCTTTCCTTGCTTGCCGTGGCAAAGAGACATGCGCTAAGTGTTCTAGTACAGAACACAAAACCGATGTCTGCACGTCACCATCCCTCTGCTGTGCGAATTGCTCAGGTGATCATCCATCTTACGCCAAGTCCTGCCCTAAGTTTCAAACAGAGAAAGAAATCCAGACAATAAAAGTTCAACAAAACATTTCATTTCCGGAGGCCCGAAAAATTATAAATGATCGCACCCCAAAACCTGGAATTTCTTACTCTTCACAATAGTAAAAAAAACTTTCAAAACTAACGGAACTCAAACCGATGTAACTATTTTTAAGCCATCTGCCCAACATAAAACTTCAATGAACCAACCTATAACGCCTCTTTTCTCTAAAACATCAGCTACAACCTCATCCAATACAAAACAGATAAATCAACCAAATCGATCTATCAATACTTCTTTAAAAAGAGCCATATCATCTGAACAAAGTAATATCAAAATAGCTAAAAGTACTTCTCAAACCTCTCTTCAGCCTGATGTTACATCCAGAAACTTGATAACTAATCCTTCCACCAACGACCTCATAAATCTATATAACACTGAAAGCGATATTTCATCTGTAGAGAGTGATGGCTTGGAGACTTCGCCACCCAAGTCCAAGAAGGATCTTCGGCAAGATAGATCTCGTCCTAGGACGAGAAAACAGAAGTAGTTTTCTCTCTTCTTTTATCCGTTATTTTTATGGCTTCCTTTCTTTCCTGGAACTGCCGGGGTTTTCGACAAAAAATTGATGATTTAAAACACATCATAAACAATAACAAGCCAGCTGCTATCGCCCTCCAGGAGACCTATTTAAGAAGCACTGATTCCACCAACATTCCCTACTTCACAATATTCAGAAAAGATTACGATGATGGTCAAAGAGCATGTGGAGGTGTTGCTTTGCTTGCCTCCCCTGACTTTCCAGTCACTCAAATTAATCTTAAAACAAATCTGCAAGCTGTTGCTGTAAGACTTCATGTCAATATCTTAATTACAATATGCAATTTATACCTGCCTCCTAACACCCATGTCGCCACTTCTGAATTAAATAATTTGATAGATCAACTTCCGCAACCATTCATCATACTTGGTGACCTAAATGGCCATCATATTCTCTGGGGCAGTTCAGACATTAATCGTAGAGGCAAACAAATCGAAAAAATAATAACAGATAATGATTTATGTATTATGAATAACGGCCAACCTACTTATTTTCACTCACCTTCACTTACTTACCATTCAATAGATCTGGCAATTTGCACTCCTTCAATTTTACCATTTTGGACCTTTTCTGTCGATCCTTACCTCTACAATAGTGACCATTATCCTATTAAACTAAAATATGAAGGTCAATGCCAACCTCACTTTGTCAGCCAAACTAACTATATCTTTCAAACTGCCAACTGGCCACTCTTTACTAGCCTTGCAGATATTTCTAACACAGTAGAAACTGGTGACATCGATGAAGTCAATTCAAAGATAACAGACATAATTATAGCTAGTGCTGACGCCTCAATTAAAATAGTCAGAAATGCGCCTAAAAACAAAAGAAACCTTGGTGGAATGAGGAATGTAGCGATGCGTATCGGAAGCAAAGGAAAGCCTGGAATATATTTAATAGATATCCAACAAGAGAAAATTTTATTATTTATAAAAAAACAAAAGCAGCCTTTCGAAAAATTCAACGACTTAGTAAGAGGGATTCTTGGATGAATTATGTAAACAGTATAAATAGTAAGACCACAAGTAAGCAACTATGGAACAGGATTAAAAGGATTTCCGGTGTTTACCCCAATAGACAAATTACTATTCTAGAACATAATAACCAAATACTATCGGCACCCAAAGACATAGCAAACACTATAGGTTCATGCCTTTCCGAAATATCCAGCTCCAATAACTACTCTGAAAGTTTTAAAAAGATTAAAATTGCATCTGAAAAGAATAAAGTTAATTTCAGTTCAAACCGTATATTATCATATAATTGTAATTTTACTTTTTCCGAATTGACAAAGGCTTTATCCTTAGTTCACAAATCAACTCCTGGCCCAGATAATATTAGTTAGAGAAGATGGTGAACGCGAGATTAGTTTTTATTTTAGAAACAGATAAATGTCTCTCTCCACTTCAAAGTGGTTTCCGAAAGGGTCGATCCGCTGTTGACAATTTGGTTGCTCTCGAGACTGAAATTAGAAATGCGTTCGTTCAAAATAAACATCTTGTCTCAATTTTTTTCGATATAGAAAAGGCCTATGATCGAACATGGCGACATGGAATTTTAAAGGATATTTTTAACTATGACATTAAGAGGAAATCTGCCTATATATTTTTATTCAAAACTTTTTACAAAAAAGATATTTTAAGGTAAGGATTGGATCTATTTTTTCGGATGTTTTTATACAAGAGGAGGGAGTACCACAAGGCAGTGTTTTAAGTGTAACTTTATTTATTTTAAAAATTAACAATATCGTTTCTCAATTGCCTCCATCAGTGAAAGGTCTTATTTACGTTGACGATCTGCAAATTTCATGCGCAGCTAAAGACATTCGTTTAATTGAAAGACAACTTCAACAGGCCGTTAACAAAATCACTCATTGGACTAACGAAAATGGTTTCAGTTTCTCACCTTCCAAAACCGCGTGTGTTCATTTTTGTAAAAAACGAAATCTTCATCTTGACCCTGCAATATTTTTCAAAGATATTTTAATTAATGTTGTGGACAATTTTAAATTTTTAGGTATCATATTTGACAAGAAGTTGACTTTTCAACCGCATATTTTAAATCTACGCAAACGCTGTGAAAAAGCTCTTAACATCTTACGAGTTTTATCTAAGTTATCATGGGGATCTGATCGAGCTTGTCTTTTAAAAATATACAGAGCTTTAATACGATCTAAATTAGATTACGGCTGCGTGGTGTATGGTTCAGCCAGAAAATCTGCTCTACAAACACTGAACACTATCCACCACACAGCTTTACGTTTATGTTCTGGGGCCTTTAGGACTTCACCCGTGAACAGCTTGTATGTAGACTCTTATGAACCTTCCCTGGACCTAAGGCGACAGTTGTTGTCCTTAGAATATTATTTTAGAATTTCCTCACTACCTCATCACCCATTGCATACCATTCATCACAGTCCATATTTGAAACGCCTTTATCAAGCAAAAACATCCTTCATCCCTACTTTCCATTTAAGAATGCTGGATTTGATGAACAGATCCGAACTTTGTTCACTTGACGTCACCCAGAAAAAACTTTATTATTTCTCTCCTTGGTTTAATCATTATTTTGAATTTCAAAACCCGTTCCAAAATTTTAATAAAGCAGATACCTCTGATATTATTTACAAACAGCTTTTTCAAAACCATATAGAAAAATACACAAATTTTATACAAGTTTACACGGACGGATCGAAAAGGGCAAACTATGTTGGAGCTGCGTTCACTATTAATGATTCCATTCACAGTTTTAAACTTCATTCTTCATGTTCTGTTTTTACTGCTGAAATAATGGCCATTTTTAAAGCATTAGAAAATATATCCGATCATTGTCATAAAAAATGTATCATTTTCACAGACTCATTAAGCGTTTTACAATCATTGAAACATCCTGATCATGACAGTCATCCCATTGTTTTAGAGTCATTAAAAATAATTTATCATCTAACATCCAAAAATTTTAAATTAATATTTTGCTGGATTCCATCTCATGTTGGGATATCAGGAAATGAGTCTGTCGACAAAGCCGCCAAATCGGCCGTAACTAATATTAATCATACCATTCCTTATCGCGACTTAAAATCATTCATTTACAAATTTTTAGAAATAAAGTGGCAGAACGAATGGAATGAACAAACGGAAAACAAACTTCACGCTGTTAAAAATATTATAACTCAATGGAAATCGCTACCTCTTAGACGACAAAATGTAATTCTAACACGTCTCCGTATTGGACACACGCGAATAACCCATAGACACCTCCTCCTCGGAGAAGATCATCCCATGTGCAATTTCTGTATTTGTCCACTAACCGTAAAGCACATTTTAATAGAATGTTCTAATTTTAACAGTCAACGACTTAAACATTTTAATTCTTATACCTTGGTTTTAGATGACATGATCGGAGAGAATCCTCATCCAAATATTTTTAGCTTTTTACATGACATTTTGGTTTTATCCATCACATATAATTGTATATAGTATTCATTCATAATATTTGACTCATTTCACTTTATTACAATATTATATATCTAATTTTCTATCTTGAGTTTGGCATAATATGTCCCATGAGGACTCAATGCCACAAAACAATATCCAATCCAATCCATTGAAACATCCTGATCATGCCAGTCGTCCCGTTGTTTTGGAGTCACTAAAAACAATTTATAATCTTTCATCCAAAAATTTTAACTTAGTATTCTGTTGGATCCCATCCCATGTTGGGATAGCAGGAAATGAAATTGTTGACCAAGCCGCCAAAACGGCAGTAAATAATATTAACCATAAAATCCCTTATCGTGACTTAAAAACCAGTATTTACAAGTTTTTGGAAGAGAAATGGCAGAGCGAATGGAGTGATCAAACGGAGAACAAACTCCGCGCTATTAAATCAAACATAACTCAATGGCAGTCACCACTTTTAAGAAGACAGCAGGTAATAATAACACGCCTCCGCATTGGACATACTAGGATCACCCATAGACACCTCCTCCTCGGAGAAGATCATCCCATTTGTAATTACTGCATTTGCCCACTAACAGTAAAACACATTTTAATTGAATGTTCTCATTTTAATAGGAGAAACGACTGATACATTTTAATTCTTATAACTTGACTTTAGAAGACATGATTGGAGAGAATCCTCATCCAAATATTTTTAACTTTTTACATGACATTTTGGTTTTATCTATCACATATAATTTTATGTAGTATTCATTCATTATGTTTTGACTCATTTCACTTTTTTATTATATTATATATTTGTTTTTTATCTTGAGTTTGGCATAATATGTCCCAGGAGGACCCAATGCCATAAAATCATATCCAATCCAATCCTTGTCCATAGGCAAATATGGTGCTATTATTTCCTACTTGTACTTGTTTGGGAGTCGGGAATGACTCATAGCTAGCAAAATACTTTTCAAACCTTGTCATGTGGGCAGAGGCACCCGAATCTGCTAGCCATATTTCTTCTTCATCAACACCCTCTACAGTGCAGATAAAGGCATCTCCTTGCTTAAACGAGTATTTTGGTTTAGCAAAACCAGATGCCTTGTTTTGAGACATTCTAGTACAGTTTTTGGCAATATGTCCACTTTGTTGACACTTAAAACACTTCCTATCACTTTGTTGCTTGTTACTTTTAGGACGAGCACCAAATTTTGGGAAACTTTTTGCCACAAAAGCTGTACATTCACTTTGCTTCCCTGGCAACCTCATTTCTATTAAACGCAGGCGCTCAGTCAGCTTGTTTACAGTCCGTTCCTCTATAGGAACTGATTCCCATACACTTTTAAATTCGAAATACTCTGCAGGGAGTGTGGACATTATCCTGCTCATCAGCAGCAGATCTGGAAGCTCGGTTTTTACCAGTCTCTTTAATTCATCATTGAGTTCACAAAAATTCCTCTGTAACCTTGCTATGTGGGTAGCCACGTCTTCTGTTGGAATTCTTTCACTGCTGAAAAATTTCTCCATCAAACGGTCGACACGTTGCCCCGAGCTTTGTTCGTAGATTGATGTCAATTTCTCCCAGATCTCTCTTGCAGAGACACATGTCGCCGTCAGTTCACAGTTGGCGTCATCCATGCTTCCAACTAGAATTAGTTGAGCTAAGGCATCACTTTTCTTAAATGCCTTAACTGCATCAGCATTTCTTCCCTCTGTGTCAGGTATAGGCGCAGGTCTTTCACCTGTAGTTATATCCAAGACGTCATGGTGCCGCAACAGCAACTCCAATTGCCTCCGCCACTTCGTCCAATTTCGAACACCGTCCAGTTTCTCAATATGGGCCTTGAAATCCATGCTTTATTCTTTAGTCGATGCAAGACGAGTTCTTAGCCACAAACTGATGATGATGTAAAGAGCGAAGCCTAGCAGCAAGTTTTTCTTCACGAAGCCTTACCGCTAACTTGACACAACGAAGCCTAACCGTCCACTTCACAACGAAGCCTAACCGCTCACTTCACACAACGAAGCCTAACTGCTCGCTTGAAATATCTATCAGCGCAGATTTCAGCGCGATGAGCCCCATAACCTGATGAATTTAAGCAGCAATTTATCAGTATGGCAGTTAGTTTATTGGTTCAAGAACAAACAAATGCAGCAACATTCATAGCGCGGCTTCCAAGACAAGATGACAACAATACAGAAGAAGTTGCAGTGCCCTCTTCTGTACTTGCCGTTACAGTAACTATATATTTTATTGCTGAAGATTCAAACCTTTCATTGAGGCAATTTAGTACAGTATCAGCAACTTCCAGATATAGCTCTGTAAAAATCCTTTGGACTTGAAAATTTAAAATTCTGCGTTGAACTAAAGTTTTCTAAACGATTTGGTACACTACGATGCCGAGGAAGTTTTAATTCATTCACAACACTATCCTTTTCAGTGTGATACATTTTCCCCAAAACCTCTCAAAATTATCCCGTTTTTCGTTATTTATATCTGACAAACAAATAATTTTTTGGTTAATCTCGGAAACCCCTATCTGAGAAGACTGTATCTGTTGGTTTAATTCTTCCTGTTGAGGGCTCATCACATGGCTGTTTTAAGAAAGGGAGAAAAATGTTTTGAAATCGGACATCTTTTCTAGATATCCGGAGCATTTTGCAGCAACATCGGAACTATCCGTTTCGACGAAAACTTCGAAAAAATCCGCTAAATTATAGTAATTTTAATAATAGTATTGATGCTCTCACATTGTCCACCTAGTTGGGCCAAGCGGCTGTAATCCAGGTGGAAATCCTTGTCAAAAGCTCCATTCTTTTAGGTGATTCTTTTACCGTCTGAATTAAATCTTTCGACAGATTCATTGCATCCCTCATAGCAGGAAGATGCTTTAAACAGTCCAAAACTGCTAAATTCAAGCTGTGTGCAGCACAGTGCACATAAAGTGCTTGAGGTTGAAGGTCTTTTACGAGCTTTTGCAACTCCTTAAATTTACCTTGCATTTGTGCGGCACCATCGTAGCACTGCCCTCTTAATTTTTCGAACTTCAAACCTAAACGTGTGAAGGTATCCTTCACTATTTCAAACAGAGTTTTGTCTTCAGTATTTGGAGTAGTGTAAAAACCAACAAAGTCCTCACAAACGTTTAAGTTTTCATCTACAGTTCTCAAGCACACGCTCGCTTGCTCGCGTACTGATAAATCACACGTTTCATCAATCATAAGCCCAAAATATTCCCTTTCTAATATTTCATGTACAACTGTTTTTAGCACTGATCGTCCCAAAATTTCTATTATCTCATTCTGAATGTCATGTGACAACCATTTATAATTGAAACGCTTGAGCCAATCCTCCAATTCTGGCCTATCTTCTTTTCTTAAATTAAGAAGTTGAGGAATTCGAGGAAGAATCTTCATGACCTCGGAATTGAAAGTCCTTGTCTGTATAGAAACCTATAAGAAGAAAAAATACTTAATATTATTGAACGTGCTTTTTTCATTTCTACCAGTACTTTTTCATTCATTAGTGCGTGTACATTTTGTGTTGACGCTATTCTTAGAGTGGTTTCTTTGTGCGCATGGATTTTGAATTTCTCCATAGCTTTTTTCCAATTTGAATATCCAACAGTTGTAAAAGCGTCCTACTTCTTTGTACTGAGGGTAAGAAGACCCTTGAATAAAGCTTCTTTGCACGTCTTACAAAATGCCTTATTTTCTTTACTGTCAAATTCCAACCAATTAAATTTGGTAAGCCATGTCAACTGAAAGGTTCTGCCAGTTTTCTTTCCTTCTGGACAAAAAAGAGATGGAGAATGAAGGGGAGTCGAGGTTGATTCTTGGGTGCTACTAGGAATATTTCCGTCTCCACCTTTTCCAGGTTTTTCAAGACGAGGTCTTTTAATCAAGAATTTATCCATCAAAGATTTCTCTCAACCGATTTAAAATATTATTTAATAACAGACTGGGTAGTTGGTACCTGCAATAAAATCGAAATACGAACTACTTATAAAACTGCGAATTAATTACACTAAATTTCATTTTATCATCAAAAAGCAATTATTTTGAAAACTTTTTCCTGTTCAAACAATAAATCTAAAAATTTTAAAGAAAACCTTTGCATTATTTGAAAAAGAGGATAACTACAATGAATGATGGAAGTGGAATATTTCGAACTGAATAAGGTGCTCGTAATTTCTTTTGTTAAAGATTTTGTAAAATTTCCTTTTAATAATGAAGCTTTAGGATATTTCAAAATAAAGTTAATGAAATTGTTTATTCACGTTTAATAATTCGTTCCCTGGCTGTTTATCCTAGGAGGACCAGTACAGGAAATTTTTGATTAAATGGATCTTTTTTTCTCTAATTGAAATTTCTTATTTCATTACTGAACAGTTTCTTAAATTAATGAAGCACAAAACTTTTTAAATGTATATGACTTTTAAAATTTTAATTTGGGAAATGCGCTCTACGAGTTCTAATTAAATCAATTATTATTGAACCTCGAAATAAAGTTTATGTATGTATATTTACAGTTTACGAGTGAGCGAGATAGAGATTCTGCATTCGCTGCGTGCGTACGTCAAAAAATATTATTTTTTAAACATGGCAATTTCAGTTTCGAAGTAGATTTTTGATGGGTTCTAATTTAAAAAATATAAAAGGGCATTTATGTTTTAAAACACAAGGCTTAGTAAGTGTAGCTAACCAAATTGGAATTCCAATTATTACAAATAAAGTACAAGTTTTTACACCATCAAACTTTTTAATCCAACCAGGGAAGGATTTTGAATTGCGGTGTTTTACTCAAATCACGTATAGATAATTTTATCATTATGTACGTATAATTAAATCATTAATAATGTACTTTTCCTAATTTGACCAAAATTTATATAAAAAGCACTTTTACTTTGAGACCACGGAATTATTTTTTCATATTATTTTCAGTTTTAAAACTGTTTAAAGGTTTTGCATATTGAGTTTTTTTTTTTTTTTTTTTTGCTGTACTGTATAAATATTTTATTTAAAAAAAGTATAACATTGTAATGTCTAAAAAATAACTTGCTTAAAATTTAAAACAAATCATTTCTAAAATCATGAATCATCATTACCTTTAAACATGGCATAAAATTATAATGTTCTAAGAAATATAATTGTAAGTGAATAAAAACAAGTACAAAGCTTTAATATGTTTTCTAAGTAACGTCATTTAAAGATCATGGTCCTCGGGGACAACCCCCCAACATTTCGAATATAATGAACGTTTAAGTAAGCTAAACATGTATACACTGGAAAGAAGAAGAAGGAGGGGGGATTTGATTCAGCTTTTCAAGTTTGTAAAACAAGGGGACACAGAGGGCTTAAATTTCAATAGGGATAACAGAACAAGGGGCCATGGGTATAAATTGAATAAGACACATTTTAATCGGGATTTAAGGAAAAACTACTACTTTAATAGGGTAATAGACAGTTGGAACGCGTTGCCAGAAAATATAGTTAATTCAAAGGGAGTGTACGAATTTAAGACACAATTGGATAGTCAGTGGGAATTGGAGAATTCATAAACAAAGGACCAGCCTTGTTGGGCTTGAGCCTGTAGCTGGTCGTCAATATATGTATTATATTGTTGTAGTGGGCATTGTAAGGTGTGTAAATATCCACACGCACCAAAACGCTGCATTAGTATTAAGTTACACTTGGCTTGCACTATTTTTTTTTATTTCAAAGAAAATAAAAATATTCCTAATTTAAAAGTATTTTATAGAGAATTTTGAAAGTTTTAAAAGTAATAGCACTTAAAATGTTTCATTCAAATGTTGGTTTCGGATAACCATGATCATAAAATATTCGTTCTTTTTCACAAAAACAAAAGTTTCGATAATTTGTTTTAGAAAGAAAATGTTACAAATTTAAAGAGATATTTCATTCAAATAAAAATATTCCGAAAAATCCATGCATTGTAATTTAAATAATTTCTATTTCATACCTTTCGAATTTTTAAATTAAATGTTGACAGTGACGGATCCAGAATCTTCCTACCTTTTCGACTCGGAAAGCACTCATCTTTTTATTTTTACTAGTTTATCAATCTCTATTTAATTTAGTCATACAGCTCAATTTCATTTCTGGAATGCACGAATGACTATTCGCGGATATATTCTTATCTGATATTCTTGTTCCGCGAATGACTATTCGCGGAACAATAATATCAGGTCTCGAATTATTCTAAAGATAATCAGAATTACAAATTAAAATCACGATGAATCCTTTGCATTTAGAAATTTATCAGTCCGACAAATACTTACGAAGCAGATAATCAAAACCGTTTGAGTAACTTGCATTTTTTAAATGGAAGTTACAGAATATCGGCATTTTTTAAATGGAAGTTACAGAATATCGGCATTAAAAAACGTAAGCTACATCTAAAAATACATAAGAATTAATTATATATATCTTTAATATTGATTAAAAAATATAAACGCATAAAACAGATATTACTTTTCTTTCACAAGACCAAACGCATATTCCGAGAGTGCAGCTTTCTGGAGAGAAGAGGGCAAAAAGGACACAGAGCAACAAATACAATCACGTACTGTGACAAAAACAGCAGCCTCAGGTCGCTGGACTCTACGATTAGAACTTTTTGACCAAATTTCCCCCTGATAAGAAAAAACTCCATCCCTTCCTTTAGGGCCCTATTCAACTATAATCGAACGTCTTTTGTCGAAAACGGAAATCAAAGTCGATCGACAAAAGATGTATTCGAAAAAAGCAATTCATCTAGCCTTTCGAATCGAGATAATTGCTCACTCGGTTCTTACGTCAGATCCTAGCGTCATCATAGAATCTGTACGTCACATAATCGCCTATTGACCAATGAGAAGTCAGGACTGTTTCGGCCCCCAGGGGCATTCCTTCTTTAGGTTTGTACGGGCTTCACAACCCCGGGGTACCTGAGTGATCTTTTCTCCCTTTCGTTCTTCTCCTCCCCTACCCTTCTGCTTTTTGCTTTTTCTTCCTCCCTCATTGTGGTTGCCTTTTCGGAGGCGAGGGCTCCCCTTGAGAAGCTTTTCGCCCGTCTGTGCTTTTAGCTCCTCTTGGGGATTATATCACCCACGTGTTTGCCGTGCGTGGAGACCCGTGTCCCTGGAAAAGGGGATCCTGGCAGTTGAGGGGCGATATACTGACCCAATACACTGCTTCGGCCCTAGCTTCAGGTAAACGGGAGGTGTACATTGGTCCCGTGTACACCAATCGGCTGGTCGATTGAATTTCGTCATAGGCTAGGGATCAAGCGATCGGTTACCCACTGAGCAACGCGTTAAGGGTGGTGTCTGCCACAGGGGTAACTGTTAGCGTATAGACCCGACTACCACTGATACAGAAATCTGTATCCCCTCGTTGGACTCCGTGGTGGGTGGTGATATCGGCGTCTGAACATTTTTTCTCTTTATTATGAGCATTAATTTAATAAATTCTTCTCCTTCTCCGAGGGAGCAACAAACTTTGACACTTTCAAACGCCCGCTTTTTTATCATAAAATTACTTAGTTACAATAATCAAACTACTCTACTTTCTTTTCAATCTGTTTCACCTTTTCTCATCAACAAGACAATACAATCCTTTATTGGAACAGTAAAATCTTTAAAAAAACTTCGATCTGGTGATCTACTGATTGAGGTATCTACAGAAGCTCAGTCAGAAATACTTTCAAAATCCACTATCCTTGGTTGCTTTACTGTTTCCGTCACCCCACACAGAACCTTAAATACATGCCAAGGAGTTATATCCGAAGCTGAATTACTGTATGTCTCAGAAGAAGAGATACTTGACAATTTGCGCGACGAAAAAGTTTGTGCAGTTCGACGTATCACTCTAAATCGAGATGGAGTCATTATTCCCACCAAACACCTTATCCTGACATTTGATTCACCGAAGCTACCGGATCGAATTAAAGCCGCATACTTGAGTTGCTCAGTTCGGCCGTTCGTCCCGAGTCCCCGTAGATGTTTTAAATGTCAGAGGTTTGGTCATGGAAAGACTTCCTGTCGTGGCAACGAGACTTGCGCTCGTTGTGGAGAGGTTGGCCACGACAGTGACGGCTGCAACTCACCACCTCGTTGTGTAAATTGTCAGGAAGATCACCCATACTTTTCACGAATATGCAAAAAATGGATCTTCGAAAAAGAAATACAGTCAATTAAAGTTTTACAAAACATATCCTACCCTGAAGCCCGCAAAATAGTCGAATCCAGAACACCGAAGCCTGGAATGTCCTATGCCAACTCGATTAAAAAAACTTATACAACCTCAGCTACCCAAACTGATTATATTACTCCAACACAGAGCCTACTATATTAACAGCAGCCAAACTTAATCTTCCTTTCACTTCATTACAAAATAAAAAAGAACAAAGCAAAAAAAGAAATATATCACCTACAACTGCACTTGCACGTTCAAAAGCCTTGCAAGCTTTAAAATTGAAAGCAGCAAAGGAAAGTCTTTCCTTATCCAAATATTCAAACCCTTTCAACACTCTCAACACAGTCAAGGATGCTGAAGTTGTTAAACTGCATCCCTCTGACGAAGAAATTGATGATGACGAACCCATGGACAAAAAAATGGTCGGATTCATTAATGGCGATCATCAATCTCCTTAATGGTAGGTTCAATTATATCCTGGAATTGTCGTGGTTTACGTAACAAGCTGGATGACGTTAAAACCCTAATCACAGAGTACCATCCTGCCTGCATCGCACTTCAGGAAACATACCTGAAGTCGAATGACACGGCGAAGATCCGCAGTTATTCTTGCATTCGAAGAGACAATAACAATGATGGAAGAGCTTCGGGAGGAGTTTCGCTCTTCACATCCCATGCATATCCCTCACTCGTTATTTCTCTCAACACTCCTTTACAGGCAGTAGCTGTAAGAATTCAAATGCGACGGATGATTACCATCTGTACTCTGTATTTTCCACCTAATAGTACCATTCAGCAACAGAGCCTTGAACACTTAGTGAATCAATTGCCTGAGCCTTTTATCATCATTGGTGACTTAAATGCTCACAGTGCGCTTTGGGGAAGTAAGGACACTAATTCCCGAGGACGACAGATTGAACAGTTGGTAACTGATCACTGTCTCTGTCTCCTAAACAATGGTGAAACCACCTACTTCCATGAGCCTACCCGCACTTTTCATACTATTGACCTCGCCATCTGCTCTTCTTCTGTTACACCTTTTCTCTCTTTTTTTGTCGAAAGTGATTTACGCAACAGTGATCCTTTCCCGATTTTCGTTACCCATATCGGTGGAAATGATCCTGTTTGCCGTCCATCACGATACATATATGAAGCAGCCGATTGGCCAAGTTTTACATCCCAGGCCGTTATTACTGAACAAATGGTCGAGGGAAGTATAGACGAAGCTATAACAACAGTCACCAATGTTATGATGGAAGCTGCTAATGCAGCGATTCCAAAAATATCTCCATCCTTTCATAAGCACCGTAGACCTTGGTGGAACGCTGAGTGCACATCAGCAATAAAGACTCAACGTAAGGCATGGGGTATTTTTCGTAGATACCCCACAACTACCAACTTAATAGCATTTAAAAAAGCAAAGGCCTATGCACGTCAAATACGCCGTCGTAGTCAAAAAGAATCGTGGCAACGGTATGTATCCGGTATAACATCTACCACCCCCTCAAAGCAGCTATGGGATCGAGTTCGAAAAGCGTTGGGATTATACTCCGAACAATCCATCTCGTTCGTGAAAGAAAATGGCAATTATGTCTCAGAGGCTGTCGAGATAGCAAATGTCATTGCACGCGCTTTTTCTACAGCCTCCAGCACTAACACCTACTCAGAAACATTTAAACGTCTTAAACGCCAGACTGAATCACAACGCTTAAATTTTAACACTCAATCTGAACTCTCCTATAATTGTAATTTTACTGAGGAAGAGCTGACAAGATGCCTTCAGAAGACCAGGATGACATCACCTGGTCCTGATGGTATCACTTACGTCATGCTAAAGCATCTCTCCCGACCATCTTTGCTTAACATCCTACGGCTCTACAACCGCATCTGGGAGGAACATGTCTTCCCCCAGACGTGGACACGTGCTATAGTTGTGCCTTTCCATAAACCTGGAAAGGACCCAACAAATCCATACAACTATCGGCCTATTGCCCTTACGAGCTGCTTGTGCAAACTTCTTGAAAGGATGGCGAATTATCGTCTCGTATACATCCTTGAGACAACTCGGGCTCTGTCACCTTATCAGAGCGGTTTCAGGGTTGGCCGCTCTACGGTAGACAATATCCTTGCTCTTGAGACCCAAGTTCGCCGTGCGTTCCTACGCCGAAACCATTTGGTTTCTATTTTTTTCGACATCGAAAAGGCGTACGATCGCACTTGGCGATATGGTATACTGCGTGATCTTCATAATCTTGGGTTTCGAGGACACTTAACGATAGAAATTGTTGTATAAATATCGGTAAGACAATTCCAGGTACGAATCGGATCTACCCTCTCCGACTCTTTTGTCCAGGAGGAAGGCGTACCTCAGGGTAGCGTCCTTAGTGCAACACTGTTTGCGATAAAAATAAACAATATCCTATCTCAGTTACCACCATCTGTCCAAGGATATCTTTACGTGGATGACCTAACAATATTTTGCCAAGGAAAGGACATGCGGTTCATTGAACGACAACTACAGACAGCTGTAACTCGTCTGATGAGGTGGTGTGTCGAAAATGGGGTTTCAGCTTCTCTGCAGAAAAAACATCCTGCATGCACTTTTGCCGACTTAGAGGCCTGCATCCTGATCCAGAAATTCTCCTGGGCGATATCAGGATAGCAGTTGTGGATTGCGTAAGATTTCTTGGAGTTCTTTTTGACCCAAAACTTACCTTCCTTCCCCACGTCGAGCAATTACGTACATCGTGCCTAAAAAAGTTGAACCTGTTAAAAGTGCTCTCAAACACGTCTTGGGGTGCAGAACGATTGTCCATGCTTCGCATTTATCGATCCATTATTCGATCAAAGATGGACTACGCGTGTGCAGCCTATGGCTCCGCTCGTCCATCTGTTTTGCGAAAGCTTGACCCTGTACATCACTCTGCGCTTCGGATTTGCTCAGGTGCCTTTCGCACGTCACCCATCAAAAGCCTTTACGTTACTTGTGTCGAACCACCATTGGATTCCACTCGTCTGATATTGTCGCTTCAATTTTACTTCCGAATCATGTGCCATTCCTGTCATCCATTAAAAAATTTATTCAATGAAAATTCACTTGATCGCCTATTCAGAAATCGCCCATCCTGTATTCCACCTTTCAGCTTACGGATGCGGCATGCCTTGAGTAGTACACCTCTGTATACCATCGACGTTGCCAAACGTCCCTTTTTTCCCACTCCACCTTGGGAAACAAGAAGTTTAAAATACTTGAATGTATTTCTGGGTTTTAATAAATTAAACACAAATGATTTTATCTATCGTCAACTTTTTAACTATCATCGAAATTTTTACAAAAATTTTTTAGCAGTTTATACAGATGGATCAAAATCTTGTGATTATGTTGGCTGCGCCATTGTTTCTGAGACCTCTACTTTAAGCTTTATTTTACCTTCTTTTGTATCAATTTTTACTGCTGAAATGTTCGCCGTTTACAGAGCATTAAAGCACATCTCTGGACTCAGAAGGGGTCGATACATCATTTACAGACTCAAAAAGCGTATTGGAGTCCTTATCATCGGACAATCTTCAGCACTCTTATGCAATAGATGTACTAAGTACATATCACCAGTTTCGAAATTTTGTTTTGTTGGATCCCTGGACATGTCGGGATAGCTGGAAATGAACAAGCCGATGCTGCAGCAAAGAGTGCTACGACTTTTTTGAGTATCGATATCCCTTACAACGATCTTCGACCAGCTACCAGAGAAATAATATTAAATGATTGGCGCAATGATTGGAATCTGCAAACTGAAAATAAACTTCATGCTATCCAGCCAATCATCTCCATCCGACCCTGCTTAACGATTCGTCGATTAGACGTGATTTTAACGCGCCTTCGAATTGGACACACACGTTTTACACACAGGCATCTTTTCTTAGGAGAGAGGGCCCCTGAGTGTGACGTGTGCGTCGTACCTTTTAGTGTTCACCACATTTTGATTGCATGTCCTGCTTTTAACTCTCATCGCAACAGATTTTTTAACTGTTCAATTTTGAATTTGGATGATTTGGTGGGTGAAAATCCCCACACACACATCCAAAGCTTTTTCCATTTTTAAATGCCATCGGCTTTTTACATGCGATATAATGCATATTTTACCATCTTACTTTTAAATACATAACTCATAATGTGTTGTTGATCAACATATTTTAACTGCATCAAAATCTCACATCATTAACTTTTTAAAAAATATTTTATCATGAAAAAACTAATTTTCGCTAGAATCTTTTCCCACTGAATTTTAATGTTTTTACACCTAAAATGATTTTATTCTTTTATCTGGCGTTTGGCGCAGCTTGTCCATTTCTGGACCTTGCGCCATAAAAACTAAATCAACCAACCAACCAGGACTGTTTCGCGCTTAATATTGTACAGATCCTTTGACACTTTTGTTTGCTTACACCTCACAAGTTTTTTTTTTTTTTTTCAAAATGGTCAGGGAAACTGAAAATTTAATTTTAGCATTGGAAACACGGCCTGATCTCGTAAGCGGGAAACTCGGGGGTGATTATTTAACACCTTCTGACCAGAGAAAAGCGTGGGAAGAGGTGGCCCTCGAGCTGAATGCTTGCGGGTCAGGTAAGAGTATGAAAAGCGGCGCTGATGCTAAAAAAAAAGTGGGCCTACTTAAAATATAGGGTTAAAAAAAGCAGCGGTTTTGGAAAGATCGCGACATTTGACGGGAGAAGGGATTCGAGATGTGCTAACAAATGTGTAATAGAGTTGTTTCACTAGTTGGGAGAACATGCTTTTCAGGCAATGGCGACCCAACTCTCTGGATAGCACTTTGCGGAAGTTAATGGTGAGTTTTCACTACTTTTCCTATTTAATCTCTTAAAACATTTATCTATTTAATGTTATTAAACATTTATATAATCAATATTATTAAACAGTTAAAAACAATAGCTTTCACATAATCACTTCTTAAATTAAGCAGCATCAATTTGGGCTGCTTTTAAATGTTTTCATTTCCCATTTTAAAATTCGATATTGTAAACTATTTTTAATAGTATACTGAGAGCACATTTTTAAATTTACAAGTTAGCCGAAGTTAAAGCTTCAGTTTTTTGAATAGTTAGTAAATAATCTATCTCCATATTTTTACTGTAATAGATGTAAACACTGAGCTTGTAAAGCTCTTGCTACTTTTATGTTCTCAGATCTGAAAAAAGAGAATTACATTTTTTGTGGACACAGCCTGTATCTTGTTGAATGATTCTAGGGTATTCACAAAAGTTGTTGGATTTTTGTTCAGATTCATCCCCCACCTAAAAAGTAAAAGCATTTTAAGAATAACATGTACATATCTTCTACTTTTAGAATAAGTGCTATTGTACAGATGGAACACTGTGCAATTAAGGATACTTACCGGCAGTACTTTTGCTTTACTACTTGAAAGTTAAACTGTTCATTTTTTTGCTCCTCGCACCAAACACAAAATTTCTCACTGTCAGCATTGAATCGGGAGAGTAAAAGGTGGCATCGGGTAACTCGTCTAAATAGGTTGGATGGTGCACGGTGTTAAAAAGATGTGGAAAGTAGCCTTTAGCCAATTCAACTATACCAAACGTTTTGGGGAACCTTGACAGGCCTTGGGAAAAAAGTTGAAGGAGTCTTATCACTCTATTTTTTCGAAAGAAGTTAACTCTAACTGCATTATCTTAGTTCCTTTTGCTATAATTGTCGGGGTGAGATCTTGTTTTAGCAAATATGCCAGAACAAATTGACCATCGAATCCTCTCATGTTATGGGCAATTGTAGTGCATTCTTTGTGCTGCGGAGTAAAGAGAAATGCGCAAAACTAGTTGCTGGCCTCGTGTCCCTTAAACACAAATTCTGTACCATCCGCAAACATGGCGATGGCAAAGTTTACCCTGTGCTCAGAATAGCTTTAATCAGTCTCAAAATCGAAAAATATAATTTTTCATTTTAACATTTAGCAGGTTTTTTTTTAAATAACATTTATGTTCAGTGATTGAAAATTCCCCACAGTTGTTACACTTAACTTCTCCACGTTTATGTAAATGTTTAGGTCTTTGTTTTGAATTTAAAAATTTACTGCAATGGGGACAAATTGAAAATTGTTGTCAGTAACTATTCTTTTTATTGTTTTCCAGAGATTTCTGTCTCACAAAACACTCCTCAGACATACACAAACGGTTACATCTAGACAAACAGTCCGAGCACATCTTACGAACATCTTCTGTGCACTCGTGAGAGTAGCATCTATGACATAAAGTCACATCGATGAAAGTGAATGTTATTATATGTTTTATCACACTCAGAACAGTTGTTACGAGGAACAGCGGTAACAGGTCATGGACTATAAGATCAAAATGACTATCATGCAAATATAAGGAAACCTGAGGACGAGATGGACGTTTGGATACTTTATACACTACCTGAAACAATTAAATTAATTTAGTTTAATGCTTAATATTTTTTCTAATTTCAAAAACCATACTTAATTTAGTACTTAAATCTCAAACAAAACAAAATAGTAATAACTTACTTTATTCAAATTTTCCGAAGAAACCACATGAATATGAGCATCTAAAAAGTCTTCAAATTTTCTTATTTCCGTGTTTCCACATGGTTCCAGGTTTCCGCAATTAGAAGCAATTGTAAAAAGGATATGTCGGTTTGCAATACGCTGTTTTTATAATGGTGGGGGATTTTGTTTAAAAACGGGCGTATTTCTTTCATTTCGGATTGCACACCAGTGACACGGGAGTCTGTAAATGACAGTCTTCCACTTCGTGTAAGATACTCCAAACGACGAGTTTTTTCGAATCGTGACAAGGTTAAGTAGCCCTCCACATGTGATGGGGCCTATACCTTTTAAATTTTTGAGCGCTTGGAATTTTCGCAAAGCTATCGTTCCTGATTCGCTGTTCCTGTAAAAGAATTTCACTAATAAAGCTTGCTCTGGCAAAAGCAACATTTGTACGAAAACCTTTTCTTCACACCGAGGAATTGAATGCGTCTCCCAAGCAGTCAGCTCTTTGATAATCACGCTAATGTGCAGAATTCAGGAGAATGTACTCGTGTCAACGCCCTCTATTGGTAAGTTTTGAAACTAAACCTTTTTTATGGTGCCAAAAAAAATCCCCCTTGAAGTAATGATATTGGTGAAAACCCTATCTAAAAAATACCGAATGGTTCTTTTTTTATGAAGTAATGCAAGGTAATGTAATTTAGAATCATGGAAAAAAAATCAGACCATATCACTTAATTAAAAAAGAAATATATTCTCATAGAATTCAACAGAAACTTACATAATTCGACAAACACAAAATAGAAATAATTAATGCATTTTTAATTTAACGAAAATAAGAACAAAAATTAATTTCAATAAACTTGTGTGGCGTCCATTCCATCTTCCAGAACTTCGGTGGTGAGTACAAAAAAATCTCGTCCGTTCCTTCCATACGCACAGTTAACTCCTCCAAAAAGAGTTATTTTTCCATCTCCTGGCTTGTTGACATATCTCGCTGCTTCGCCTTGCAACCCTCGGAACGTTTTAACCCGCGTCATAATTTCAGTTTATCTTCATAGGACCCCAAGAATGGCGTTCTAACGGCAGGCTAATCCATCCATACCAGCGGATTCATTGCTCGGGTGCCGAACCCAAGCCGAGGAGCTACCCTCGCGTGTTGCCATTATTGCCCCTATTATAAAGAAATAGCCATTATTGCCCCCAGGGGCATTCCTTCTTTAGGTTTGTACGGGCTTCACAACCCCGGGGTACCTGAGTGATCTTCCCTCCCTTTCGTTCTTCTCCTCCTCTACCATTTGCTTTTTCTTTCTCCCTCGTTGTGGTTGCCTCTTCGGAGGTGAGGGCTCCCCTTGAGAAGCATTTCGCCAGTCTGTGCTTCCAGCTCCTCTTGGGGATTATATCACCTACGTGTTTGCCGTGCGTGGAGACCTGTGTCTTCGAAAAAGGTGATCCTGGTGATTGAGGTACAACATAACGCCCCAATACATTGCTTCGGATAAACAGGAAGTGTACTTTGGTCCCAGTACATTGATCGGCTGGTGGGAATACCCTGCTTGGGCTAAGGACCCGCTCACCAACTAGCTCCTTAGGGCAGTCATAGAGGTGAGTTGGGTCCGTATAGTCCCTGGCTTGCACCGGAACAGGAACCTGTATCCCCTCGTTGGACTCCATAATGGGTGGTGCCGCCGGGGACTGAAAACCTTTTTTTCAAACATGGAAACCTAACCTCAACTTCTCCTTCAGTGGAGCACCAATCTAATAAAAATGATAAAAATTTAACGATACAAAAAAATTTTCATAATGAAGAGTAACAACGGAAATCTAAAAAACATCTGCTATTCTACTACACAAAACAATATTAGGAATGGTCGGAGACACAATAAACATAAAAAAAACCCTTGCAGGAGATGTACTCGTTAAAGTTTCTAATAAATCATAGGCTTTAAATATCCAAAAAATTAAATCCGTCGGTTCAATAGAAGTGACAGTTATACCCCACAAAACTCTAAATTCATCCCGAGGCGTAATTTCGGAAGCTGATCTAGTACACGATACCGAACAAGACATCTTAGAATCACTCTCCCAACAATCTGTAATTAATGTCAGAAGAATAATTATTCAAAGAAATGGCCAAAAAATACCCACCAAACATATAATAATACCTTTCAATACACCCACCATACCAAAACATGTAAAAATAGCCTATATAAATTGTCCAGTTCGACCTTTCATACCAAACCCAGTTCGATGTTTTAAATGTCAGAGATTCGGCCACTCTTTCCTTGCTTGTCGTGGCAAATGCTGTAGTACAGAACATAAGACCGATGTATGTACTACATCATCCCTTTGCTGTGTAAACTGCAAAGGTGAACATCCAGCTTTTGCCAGGTCTTGTCCTAAATTCCAAACAGAAAAAGAAATTCAAACCATTAAAGTTCAACAAAACATTTCATTTCCGGAGGCCCGTAAAATTGTTAATGATCGCACCCCGAAACCTGGAATATCTTACTCTTCAATAGTTAAAAAAAACCTTCAAAACTAACGGTACGCAAACCGATGTAACTGTGTTTAAGCCATCTGAACAACACAAAACTTCATTGAACCAACCTATAACGCCTTCTTTCGCTAAAGCATCAGCTACAACATCAACGAATACAAAAATCGTAAACTAACCCAATCGACCTAAAAATACTTCTTCAAAAAGAGCCATATCAACTGAACAAAACAACATTAAAATTCCAAAAAGTTCTTCTCAAACCTCTCTTCAACCCGACGTTTCATCCAAAAACTCTATACCCAATCCTTCTACCAGTGACTTATTAATCTTTATAACTCAGAAAGCGATATTTCATCTGTAGAAGATGAGGACTTGGAGACTTCGCCACTGAAGCCCAAGAAGGATCCTCGGCAAGACAAACATCGTCCTAGGACGAGAAACCACAAGTAGTTTTTCCTTTTCCTTTCTACTTAATTTTTACGGCTTCCTTTCTTTCCTGGAACTGCCGGGGTTTTCGTCAAAAAATTGATGATGTCAAACACATCATAAACAATCACAAGCCAGCTGCAATCGCCCTCCAGGAGACGTATTTAAGAAGCAATGATTCCACCAACATTCACTATTTCACTATATTTAGAAAAGATTACGATGATGGCCAGAGAGCATGTGGGGGTGTTGCATTGCTTACCTCCCATGACTTTCCAGTAACTCAAATTAACCTAAAAACAAATCTGCAGGCTCTTGCTGTTAGACTTCATGTCAATATTTGATAACAATATGCAATTTATACTTACCTCCTACCACCCATATTGCCACTCCTGACTTAAATAATTTAATAGATCAACTTCCGAAACCATTAATCATACTTGGTGATCTAAATGGCCATCATATTCTCTGGGGCAGTTCAGATATTAATCATAGAAGGAAACAAATTGAGAAACTAATAACGGACAATGATTTATGTATAATGAATAACGGCCAACCTACTTACTTTTACTCACCTTCACTTACTTACCATTCAATAGATCTGGCAATTTGCACTCCTTCAAATTTACCATTTTGTACCTTTTCTGTGGATTCTTACCTTTACAATAGTGACCATTATCCTATTAAACTAAAATATGAAGGCCACACAATACCAACCTCACTCTGTCAGCCAAACTAACTACATCTTTGAAACTGCCAACTGGCCACTCTTTATTAGCCTCGCAGATATTTCTAACATAGTAGAAATTGGTGACATCAATGAAGTAACTTTTAAAATAACAGATATAATTATAGCAAGTGCTGACGCCTCAATTAAAAAAGTCAGAAATGCGCCTAAAAAACAAAAGAAACCTTGTTGGAATGAGGAATGTAGCGATGCCTATCGGAAACAGAGGAAAGCCTGGAATATTTTTAATAGATATCCAACAAAAAAGTGAAAACTATATTTTTTATAAAAAACAAAAGCGGCCTTTCGAAAAATACAACGACGGAGTAAGAGGGATTCTTGGATGAATTATATCAATAGTATAAATAGTAAAGTCACTAGTAAACAATTATGGAACCGAATTAAAAGAATTTCCGGTGTTTACCCCAATAGACAAATTCCGATTCTAGAATGCAATAACCAAGTACTATCAGCACCCAAAGATATAGCAAACGCAATTGCTTCATGCCTTTCTGAAATATCCAGCTCCACTAACTACCCTGAAAGTTTTAAAAAACTCAAAATTGCGTCTGAAAAGAATAAAATTAATTTTACTTCAAACAGTATATTATCATATAATTGTGACTTTACTTTTCCGGAAATGATAAAAGCTTTATCCTTAGTCCACAAATCAACTCCTGGCCCAGATAATATCAGTTACATCATGCTCAAACATCTTTCAAATAGTTCTCTAAATCATCTCCTCAAATTTTACAATAGAATTTGGACCGAACACACTTTTCCGCAGTCATGGAGGTATGCTAATGTTATACCCATACTGAAACCAAATAAAGACCCCAAGAATCCTTCGAACTACCGTCCAATAGCCCTGACAAGCTGCCTATGCAAAATTTTAGAAAAGATGGTCAACGCGAGATTAATTTATATTTTAGAAAAAGAAAAATGTCTCTCTCCACTTCAAAGTGGTTTTAGAAAATGTCGATCCACTATTGACAACTTAGTAGCTCTCGAGACCGAAATACGTAACGCTTTTGTGCAAAATAAGCATCTCGTTTCGATTTTTTTCGATATCGAAAAGGCCTACGATCGTACATGGCGTCATGGAATTTTAAAGGATATTTTTAATAATGATATAAGAGGAAATCTGCCGATTTTTATACAAAATTTTTTAGAAATAAGGTATTTTAAGGTAAGGATTGGATCTATTTTCTCGGATGTTTTTATTCAAGAGGAGGGAGTACCACAAGGCAGTGTTTTAAGTGTTACTTTATTTATTTTAAAAATTAATGATATTGTTTCTCAATTGCCTCCATCAGTGAAAGGTCTTATTTACGTTGACGATCTGCAAATTTCATGCGCAGCTAATGACATTCGTTTAATTGAAAGACAACTTCAACAGGCCGTTAACAAAATCACTCATTGGACTAACGAAAATGGTTTCAGTTTCTCACCTTCCAAAACCGCGTGTGTTCATTTTTGTAAAAAACGAAACCTTCATCTTGACCCTGAAATATATTTCAAAGATATTTTAATTAATGTTGTGGACAATTTTAAATTTTTAGGCATCATATTTGACAAGAAGTTGACTTTTCAACCGCATATTTTAAATCTACGCAAACGTTGCGAAAAGGCACTTAATATTTTACGAGTTTTATCAAAATTATCATGGGGATCCGATCGAGCTTGTCTTTTGAAAATATATAGAGCATTAATACGATCAAAATTAGATTACGGCTGCGTGGTGTATGGTTCAGCAAGAAAAACTTCGCTTCAAACTCTGAATACCATCCACCACACTGCTTTGCGTTTATGTACTGGTGCATTTAGAACTTCACCCGTAAAAAGCTTATATGTGGACGCTTTTGAACCTTCTCTTGACTTAAGGCGACAGTTGTTGTCCTTAGAATATTATTTTAGAATTTCTTCAATCCCTCATCACCCATTGCATACCATTCATCACAGTCCATATCTAATACGCCTCTCTATCAAGCTAAAACATCCTTCATCTCTACATTCCACTTGAGAATGCTGGATTTGATGAACGGATCGGAACTTTCTTTACTTGACGTCACCCAGAAAAAGCTTTATTATTTTTCTCCTTGGTTTAATCATGATTTTGAATTTCAAAACCCATTCGAAAATTTCAATAAAGCAGATACCTCTGATATTATCTACCAACAACTATTTCAAAAGCACATAGAACAATACTCTAATTTTATACAAATTTTCACGGACGGGTCTAAAAGGGCAAACTACGTTGGAGCTGCGTTCTCTATTAATCACTCTGTTCACACTTTTAAACTTCATTCTTCATGTTCTGTTTTTACTTCTGAAATCATGGCCATATATAAAGCATTGGAATACATATCTGATCATTGTCATAAAAACTGTATCATTTTCACTGATTCATTAAGCGTTTTACAGTCATTGAAACATCCTGATCATGACAGTCATCCCATTGTTTTAGAGTCACTGAAAATAATTTATCATCTTTCATCCAAAAATTTTAACCTGGTATTTTGTTGAATTCCATCTCACGTTGGGATATCGGGAAATGAGATTGTCGACAAAGCTGCCAAATCGGCCGTAAATAGTTTTAACCATACTATCCCTTTCCGTGACTTAAAATATTTTATTTACAAGTTTTTAGAGGAAAAATGGCAGAACGAATGGCATGAACAATCTGAGAATAAACTTTACGCCATCAAACCAAGTGTATCTGATTGGAAATC
Organism: Metellina segmentata; assembly: GCA_947359465.1. Lineage (NCBI taxonomy): Eukaryota > Metazoa > Arthropoda > Arachnida > Araneae > Tetragnathidae > Metellina > Metellina segmentata. Next base: position 45,776,299 of record OX375883.1, read on the forward strand.
GCTACCTTTAAGAAGGCAGCAGGTAATAATGACATACCTCCGTATTGGACATACTAGGATCACCCATAGACACCTCCTCCTCGGGGAAGATCATCCCATTTGCAATTACTGCATTTGCCCACTAACAGTGAAACACATTTTAACAGAATGTTCTCATTTTAATAGTCGACGGCTTAAACATTTTAATTCATATACCTTGGTTTTAGAAGACATAATTGGAGAGAATCCTCATCCAAATATTTTTAACTTTTTACATGACATTGGGTTTATATATCACGTATAATTTTATATAGTTCTCATTTAATTATGACATCACTCATTCTATTTTATTATTAGACTATATATACTAAACTTTTTATCTTGAGTTTGGCATAATATGTCCCAAGAGGACTCAATGCCATAAAACCAAATCCAATCCAATCCATCCTCTTCAAAATATGGGGTCAGCAGCAAACGGTTCTTGTGGATGACCACTATCCCCCAAAAGAAAGTTGAAGCCATCTCTTTCCTGCAGCATTTGCCTCAGACCACTCATACTCCATATGAAGGAGTCTTGTGTACTTCCAGGCCATCTGGCTACCGTATCCATAATCTCCATTTCTGCCTCAAAGATCTTAAAAAATGAAAGTTAGATTAAAAAGCAGCAAAGGTTTGAAGTTCACAAGCTCAATAAAACATAGTTCTTTTGAAATGAATCCATAGCATTTTGAAAGAATTATCTCAAATTGAAATTTTTTTAACATTGACAAAATAACAGAGTAATCCTGACACGACGTGTATCAATTTATTGTTTAAATTAGAATAGTTTTTAGTGTTTATTTTTTAAACACAAATGAATGTATTTAATACAAGTAATTTATGACTGAAATTGAAAACTACACATTGAATTCTATGTGGGAATAATGAGTATTCGAAATGCAGAATTTTTAATTCGTAAAAAATAAAAGCATGATAAACTAAAATAACTGAACAAATGTAAATTCTGCAAATAATTTAATTAATAGGAATTCGTGCAATTTAACTATTAAGTTTACTTATTTTGATATTCCTCTTCAACTTTAAGGATTTTCTGTATTAATTTGTAATTACAATAAAAATATTTTTCAGGAGTGAAGCATTTTCAAAAGACGTGCATGTTGTTGAAGAAACTAGCAGAATGATGATCAGTGTTCATATACACGTTCCAAATTATCGTTTATTTTATTTTCTTCTATCTCTGAGATAGCTGTGATTATAATTTTACTTTCTTACACACATGTTCTCTGCCAACTACTGTAGGGAATCACCACTGTATAGAACTTTTAGATATGTTTTATCTTAGTGTAAAACAAGAGAGCGGAACCACAGTGAATGACTGATAAAAAAACAATAATTCGACTTACCAACTGAACATTTATGGAAAAGTGACTCTTCCTGTTCAAATACACAAACCAGTCATCAGTATTCGGTTTCTGAATCCGAACATGGGTGCAACCAATTACACCCCCAATATTCGGGAAACCGGATCCATTGTAGAACGAAGTCTTCTTCATTAAACGTTCTTCCGGTGTAGCAGGAAAATATATGAAATCCGGAAGAACGTTCAGCAAAGCGTTGCAGACTTTTGTGACATTCCGCTAGACAGTTGTTTTGCCATAACATCAAAAAATGCTCGTCGCCAATCACTGCCTGGAATGATTCCGATCGAAGTTGTCTCAATGTTGATAAAACCTAAATAAGGTTTGTTTTAAATCAATCAAATTACGTTTTAAACATAAAATAACACTTCAACACCATGCAAGTTTACAAAAGTGAGCGTTTTTTGAAAAACATGCGACATAAGAAAATATCGCTTACTTGAATCTCAACAGAATACCTATTCGTGCCGGGCTGCAATTGGGTTTGCAAAGGTATCGCACAAAATCGGAAGGTTTCTCTGTCCAGGCGATACCTTGAACGGAATTCCCCATCTGTTAAATCCATCGGATTCCCCCGAACGGCTCTATATCGAGAAACACGTCTTCTCCTTGTAAGATAAAAAATATCGGCCTTGATATGATGGAAAAAGCGTAAACAAATACAAAACACGACGCTTTCGAAAAAAATCGTCTCCTCCAGATTTCACGCCGATAGACAAATTCGAATTTCGAAAAAAAAAAAAAAATGTCAAAGCGATCGTAGTTAAGGGCCTAATTCAACTACCCCAAAATCGAACGTTTCGTCTCGAAATTCGAACCTAGCGGCGGCTAGTGACAACTTTGGCATTCAACTACCACCGCGCTTTCGTTTTTTCTCGAAATCGAATTCGTCTCCTTTTCACCCAGTGAGTTTATTCCAAACATTCGAAATTTGCTCACTGTTGCTACTTTTTCAAACAATGATGACGTTGTCCTTTTTCGGAGACGTGTTTACGAGTTCGCGGCAAGCCTATGGATGAGTTTTTTAAAGAAATCTCTTCTACATCGCAAAACATACCAGCTGGGAAAACAGTTGAAGCCCAACCACGACTGGATTTTCTGTGGAAAATCAGAAAAGCGCTATTTTCATAATGCATGCATTTTAAATGAAAACATGTTTTTTTTTTCTTTTTTTTTCATAAAGTAGAGTTAATATTCAATAACTACTCACTGTAATTAAGTTTTTCACAATTCTCATTCATAAAAGCACATTAGAATATCAATACATTGTTCCTGATATTCTCAATCAACTGACTAGATGCATTGTTTTTGTTTACAAATATGACTAACAGCAATATATTTGATTGACAGATTAATTGTTTTTAACAATAGCACCTTTTGTTTTCATTCTTTTTATGACTTAAAAGTTTCATGTTATTATTTCAAATGTAAACTTACTGATTTTAAACTTTATTTAAGTGTTGTCAACATTGAGACGTGGTTCTGGTAATTCCAGACAGTTATTGGGGATGAACATTTCTTGATGCTGTCTGAAGCATCTGTTTCTAGGAATGTGATGAGAGTGCAATGCCGTGTGACATGTTTTACCTGAATACCTTAAAATTTCTTGTTTCCTCAGAAAACCATACATTCGGCTTCAAAGACCCAATTGTGATGATTGGTTTTTTTTCTTGAACAGAAAAGGTCACTTTTCCATAAATGACCAGTTGGTTTGTTTATTTCACTTAAAATTCTATTTTATTGTACTCGAAAACAAAGTGATCATGCACACCTACTTAACCCATTAAGATGAGAACTTTTTTCACGAGTTACTTCGAACATCAGTAAACTTCCAATTTTGTTTGACTCCAAATTGTGTCAGTTGGAAAAAAGTATATTGGAACGGTATATTAGAAAAGTGACACGAAACTTAAGTACGGATACAGTAGACTTCTAAAATAGCCAAAATCCGTCACATTTTTCATTTTTGATAATAATGAACACATTTTTGTTCCTGTATAATATGCAAAAGAAAATTTTCAGATATATCGTTTTTTTCTACTAGAAAATGCAATTTTACTTTCACTTGAAAGTGCCTCGCCCCGTTGTTTATTTACTTTTTGGTTTTGAAAAAATGACGTCATGAAATCCGTTTTCGTCTGCTAGTTTTCAGCCACACATATTGATTAGTTTTCAATGGATACAAGTAAATAATGTACTTCTACTTCAACTAAAATATTGGTATTTGTTTGTTTTGAATATTTAGAACGTGCTTTCTTCAACAACCATATTTTTACTGCTTTTTCAACTATTGTTTTCGTTTCCTTTCAAAAAGTTATTGATGGATGTTATTAGTTCTCGCTATCGGAAGCCAAAAGGTCGTCCGAGTAAAAGAAAGAAAGCATGTGCTGCAAAAGCCAGAAAAAAAATACCAATCATCTAATGAGACGGGGGGTATTGCAGCAGAAACTTCGGTAGAAGAAAGCAATTATGTCATCATCTCTAATTCCGTGTGGTCTTCAATACTAAAGAATATCCCATGTCCAGATTGCAAGGAAAGTACACTTGGCATTTCTCAAAGCAATACTTCATTGGGAATGTCGTGTAAAATTCAACTGACCTGCTCTTCTTGTGGGAAAGACTGTGGATCCACATATACTAGTGAACGGGAAAAAGAAAATAAAAGCTTCCACATAAACAACAAACTGGTGGAATGTTTTTTATCCATTGGAAGAGGGCATGCTGCATTGGAAACATTTTCAATGGTTTTTGGAGTCCCTTTTATGGACAAAAAAACTTTTAACAAATGTCTGAGAACATTGTATGCAGAAAACAAAGCCATAAAAATGGAAATGCTTCGAATTTCACGCAAAGCTGTCCGGGAAGCGCATGTTCTTGCTGAGCCTTCCCTGGAATCAAAGGATATTCTAGATATTGGAGTGTCCTATGATGGGTCGTGGATGGAAAGAGGTTTTACGTCTAACCTCGGACTCGGTGGTGTAATTGATGCTCGAACTGGTCTTGTTTTAGATTTTGAGGTGTTATCGAAATACTGCCAAGAGTTTATTCCAAGATCTCATGCCGCAGAAACAAACTCCCCAGAATATGAAATATGGCATGAAGTTACAAATCAGATTGTGAACAAAACTTTCATGGATCCTCAGGTAGCATGGAAGTTCATGCTGCTGAGGTAATGTGGAAAAAGATCTGAAGAAGCCGGGTTTCGCTACACGCTTGTGCTATCGGATGGAGACTCGAAAACTTTCCAACAACTCACGGACCTGAAAGTCTATGGTTCAATCAGCATAACTAAACAAGAATGTATCAACCATGTTGCTAAAAGACTAACAACTGCTCTAAAAAACAAAGTGAAGGAATGGAGAGCAAAAAAAATTACTTTAGGTGGAAGAAAAGCGGGTAGTCTAAAGGATACCACTATAAGAAAACTCCAGAACTACTACCGCAAAGTCATCAAGGACAATGCACCTGATGTTTCAAAGATGAAGACAGCAATTTTTGCTATCTTTTTCACTGCATGTCAAAGCTGTCCACCTGGTAAGTGTGCTCGTGGTGCTTTTTCCAAAGAGCACATGCTTTGAATAAACAGCCGCAATCGCATAAAAAGATGAAAACCACTCTCACACAAGAAGTCGTGGAGAAGATTTTGCCCATTTATCAGCGACTTGCTAGTGATGAGCTTGTAACTCGTTGTAAAGATGCCAAAACACAAAACATGAATGAAAGTTTGCATGGTTGTATCTGGAGAAAATGTCAAAAAAGAGGTTTTCGTATCGAGAAGGAGGTTGGAGATGGGCGTAAGAGAGCACAACTTGGGATATGTCGCACCCTTTAATTTTTTGTCTGAAACTGAATTGAACAGTTCTAGTGTGGAAATAGCACATAGAAAAGATCACAAAGGAGAGAAAATCAACATAAACGAAAGTCCTCAGAAGCTTTCAAACAACAAAGAAACAATAAAAAATATGCCAAAGCTAAAAAAAATTTGAAAACATCCGATTACGCGTCAGGAGCTCATTGATGTGTTTGTGGGAATAAAGTTATACTATATACTTTTTTAATATTTTTGTGCCATATTATTTTAATTAGAAATGCATATTTAATTATCTAAATGAGTTTTAAACAGTGATACCTTATTTATAACTGAATATATGGGGTTTTTTTTAATGTATTTTTCTGAGAATACAGATTTTGAGCGTTGCACAAATTTCGAAATGTTCCATGCGCATCATTTTTCAAGTTATCTCTTTAAAACTTTTGTATTATGTAAAGAATGGTTAATATAATATAAGTTAGCATGTTTTAAATGTATAGCATTTGTGAAATTTTATTTATGATATTTTAAAGTTGAGAAAAGTTGCTTTTTTATGAAAACATTACCGTTTTTAAACATTTTATTGTTTTTTGGGGGTGTATAGTTTTAAAAACAATTTTAAACATACTAAGTTTTGTTTATACATAGTAAATGTAGTAAAATATCTCAAAAAAAAATATTGTAATGTTATATTTAATGCGCCTGGAACATTTTAAAAGTTTCAATAAAATTTATTATTTTTAAATTTAATTAAAAAATATGCATATTTACATATTTAAACAGATATATAGATATATATTTAATCATCTAAATGAGTTTTAAACAGTAATATGTTGTTTTTAACTGAATATATGGTTTGCTTTTTTAAAATGCATTTTTCTCAGAATAAGGATTTTGAGCGTTGCACAAACTTGAAAATGTTCCATGTGCATAATTTTTCAAGTTAGCTCTTTAAAACTTTTGTATTGTGTAAAGAATAGTTAATATAATAGAAGTTAGCATGTTTTAAATATATAGCATTTGTGAAATTTTATTTATGATATTTTAAAGTTGAGAAAAATTGCTTTTTTATGAAAAAATTACCATTAACAAAGTTTATTTTTTTTTGGGGGGGGGTTATAGCTTTATAAACAATTTTAAACTTACTAAGTTTTGTTTATATGTAGTAAAATATCTCACAAAAAATATTGTAATTATATATTTGATGCGCCTTTAACGTTTTAAAAATTTCAATTAAAATTTATTATTTTTAAATTTAATTAAAAGAGTTTTCAAGGTATTTTAATCAAATTTATTTTACATAGCTAAATTAGTTGTATGAAGTTAATATAAAAATTTCAGAATGTTGAATTGCAAAATTGTTTCAGATAATTAAATCTTACTCTCTATATATGAACATTTGATTCAAAAAGAGTTGCTTGGAAATCAATCATATTTGGCATGACTTGAAAAACTAACTCATTTGGCAATGTGCAATCATAATCTTATAAAATGGTACGACTTGTATATCCGTGGCTATTAAAGAGTTGATTGGATATGTGACAGTTCACGAGTAGGGCGGAGTTTCTAATTGTTTTGTGATGTCATGTCCAGAGCAAAATACGATACAAAACATCAAAAATCATGTTTTGATCAATATTTCACATTGGATATCACGGCCAGTGATCACGCACTGTCAGGTTTAAAAAAAGCACATGAATGAAGTTTGACCAAATTATACAGGGTGGTCCCGAATTCATGGTACAAACTTTAATGGTAGGTACAGGACATTGTAACAATGATTTATTGTATAGGAATGTATAGTCGCAAGTGACGCGGTGAGGCGTAAACAGGGGAAATAAAAGGAAAGAGAAATGGAGTGATCGGTTGGTATCATTGCCGGTAGAGGGCAGTAGATGTCTAGCCGCTGTTGAACATGATGCATCGCAGTAAGGAAAAGCGCCATTCACAATTGTGCTGCCGTAGACGATGGGTGACTTTACGTATGCAGAAAAAGCAGACATGTATTACATGTACGGCCGTGCAAATGGTAACGGCAGAGCTGCGTTACGAATGTATCGCGCGGAGTATCCTGATCGACGAATGCCGGATCATAGAATTTTTCAACGGTTACATCGTCAACTTTGTGAAACAGGTGCGTTCGACGTCAACAGACATGGCGCTGGTCGAGTAAGAGCTGTACGCACTCCAAGGCTGGAAGAAAGCATCTTGAACATTGTGGCTGATAGACCCGAGTCAAGCACAAGAACTGTTGCGCGTGACGTAGGTGTGAGTCATCAAACTGTATGCAGAGTGTTAAACGAAAATCGCTTACACCCCTTCCATTTTCAGAAAGTACAAGCATTGAATCCGGCAGATTATCCTCGCCGCGTGAACTTCTGCCTGTGGGTGATGCAGCAATGTGCGTTGCAGCCGGATTTCGTAGATTATGTGCTATTTACAGATGAAGCGACATTTTCACGCGAGGGTGTCTTTAATGCGCACAATTCCCATGTGTGGGCAACCGATAATCCACATGCAACGCGTCGACATGCGTTTCAACAACGTTTCAGTATTAATGTGTGGGCTGGTATTGTGAACGACTTTTTGATTGGCCCATACTTACTACCCACGCGGCTCACTGGCGGAAGCTATCTTATTTTTCTGAAAGAAGTGTTACCACAACTGCTGCATGATGTTCCGATCGCCATTCGTAACCGCATGTGGTTTCAGCACGATGGGGCGCCAGCACACTTCAGCATTGATGTACGGAATTACCTGAATGCCACGTTTGGTACTCGATGGATTGGGCGTGGTGGACCAGTCCCTTGGCCACCCCGATCTCCCGATTTATCGAGCCTCGATTACTTTTTATGGGGACATCTAAAGCATCTTGTTTATGAGACTCCAGTTGACTCAGATGAGGATCTCGTCGCTCGCTTATCTGTAGCTGCTGCAGGTGTGCGTGAAATACCAGGCATCTTTGAACGTGTACGCCAATCGCTCCACCGACGCTGTCAAGCATGTATCGATACTGGTGGACGCAATTTTGAACAATTACTGTAAACATGACACTTGTCAACAACGCTTTCAATAAAATCTTTGTTTTTCCTTTCGGCCGTTATTTCCCCTGTTTTCGCCTCACCGCGTCACTTGCGACTATACATTCCTATACAATAAATCATTGTTACAATGTCCTGTACCTACCATTAAAGTTTGTACCATGAATTCGGGACCACCCTGTATACATTTTACTGTGCACCCGTCATTTCAGTGACTAATTATTAGCAGAGCTGTTCCTGAGTGGTGTGCAGAAAAAAAAAGTTTGACAAAAGACATACTAATGTATCAGTGAAACTTCGATAGACCATCTGTATCAAGACGACGGATAACACAAAAACCTTATGCAACTCACCCCCATCCATTCAAAGTTTCACTGTATATAGTATTTAGTTACATTTGAATGTTCAAAAATCTAGAAGTATACTCAACTTACTAACTTCATAATACTTGACTGCTTTTTGAATAAAATTCTCACTTTTTGTAGGGCTGCAATGCAGATTTAAGGTGGACGTTTATGCCCAGTGGCCTGGGAGTACTCTGGAGCCAGATGGATGTTGTTTATGTTTTGATTATTAACATTTATTATTATTAAAACATTCTCATGACATTATATGTGTGTGTGTGTATTTGGTGAAATAAAATAACTTGAAACAAATATTTTCGTATGTTTTTTTAGATTTAGAGCTTATTTACTTTGTAACTTTTATTTTTCTATGGCCAGGCCGGATGTATTTCCCATTACATTAAGGTTATGCATCTATATGTGGGCTATTACATGCGACTTGCGTTACAATCTCACTTCAAATCTAAGAAATACAAAAATTTTGCATGAATTAATAAAATATGTTTAATGCTTTTTTCTTGATTTTTAAATTTTAGTATCGTATTTCATTGATTTGATTTTTCTGCTATATTTTGTGGACATAGTTAATAATCACTTTTCACAGGGAACGTAGGAAACAGAAAAAGTTTGTATGATTATAAAAAGTATTTAGCTATTTTTAATACCGGGATAGAAATTTTAAAATTATTTCTGTAAACTTGAAAAAAGTGACAAATCTTAGTTGATTCAAGTACAAGAATGGTTTCGTAAATATTATTTTACTTGAAGAAAAAACACCATTATATAATCTTATTTGCAGATATTTTAAGTTTCATTAATAAAAGCTTGAAAATTATATTACATTTTAAAGAATTAAATGTAAATTAGTACAATTAAAAGAACTTCCAACTTAATTTTATAAAGAAAAGGTAAACCATATGTAATATACCTACTGATAATTGGGCCTGCCTGTGTACAGGAAATCGCTGCCAGAAAATTTCAAAACAATGGATTTTTTGACGTTCATCATCTTGTGCATTTTCCAGATATGTCAAATTGGGAAAAGCAAAAAAGATTGGTGTTAGGCTTTAAAAAAAGCCTGACATTTTTTTATATTTAACTGATAACTTGACTGAGTAATGTACATTCAAAATAATTCTGTAAAAATTCATCAAAATGACAAAAACCAAACTTTGAAAAAGAATTTTTATTTAGTTAATGACAGCAGCTCATTTAGCATCAAATTCGTTTTTTGTTCCGTGATCAAAGTTCGCATAAGCTCATTGCCATCACGCTTTCTCTCGAGGCTCTCCTTCTTTAACTTTATTAGTGTGTGTACAGGGTTCCTCAATTTCAACTCTTGAACTCTTGGTGTTGCTTCTAAAAAAATAAAACTTTTAGATTTGAAGTATTTTTTGCACAAGGTCATATATGGCCATACTGTGCCAAACACTAAATAGCCCATATCAAGTAATGGACATAAATACACACAAGGGATGTTAAATTACTGCGAAAAGAATTTTTGGCACGTAACTTGAAATTGTTGGCGAAACAACCTCAACTTGTAGTTTTTATGAAGTTGCTGATTCAAAGAATAAAGTGTGTGTTCATCTGGAGCTCCAGCTTGTTGACTACTTTTGCTGTTAATATTAACTTTTAGAAACAACTTGCAACTTGAATAGGTTATGGGCCCAGCATCGCAATTGCGCCGAATGCGCTGAACATTTTTTTGTTTGAAGAAAAAGTTAGAAACTGTGATTCAACCTAAGCCTAAACCACTTGTACCTTGCGATGACGGAATTGAAGATAAATATTGACAAGCTGGAAAGAGCGTGCAACTGGAGTAAATGGAAGTGGCAGATTCAGATGCACTTCGAACAATATTATTTGACTTCTATCATCGATGGCACTCGGCAGGATCCTTGGGCTAGATGAAACTTCCAGGCCTGGAAATGCCAACTGTGCACTATTGAGCAACTTGTATACGATTATGCACTATTGAGCAGAGAATAAAATCGTCTGCATCCATAGATTTTTGTGCCTTTGCAGCACGTTCAACTACAAAAGTGAATTCCAAGACAAATGGAAATCAAAAACACTGCTTCAAATGTGGCCCCAATGCACATTTGTGCAGGGACTGCCCCAGGAAAAGTTCCAAAAACAATTTCTCCTCTGGGGGTAGAAATAAGGGGGCATTTAGTGCCTGTGATGGTCCCTGTCCCCATTGAAATTGCAATAGCTGATAAGACCAAAATATATACGTATGGATCTGCAAGATGAATATAGAAGTTTACTTCGCTAGTTCACACGGGTATCATTGACGTATCATTGATGGTAATGTAGGAAATGCTAAGCGGTTTGTACGTCAAGTCGTTATGAGCAAAAAAAATGAGACAATTTTTCAAGGAGCCGCAGATTTTGTCCATGTTGCACAAAAGGTCATCAAAGCAACTACGATTATGCATATATCTGAAGAAAATATACAAAATATTTTATCACAAAAGCCATTTATTGTAATGTAAAGGCAATTCCTGGTGTTTCAACTTTTCATGTCATTAAATATGACAATGGAAAATATTATTTCTTTGAACATGCAAAGTGCCAACCAAAATATGTCACAAAGTTACCAACGGCAGAGAAAAATTTGTGCCTAAAAGTGGTTGAATAGGTAGTGGTGACATACGATGGAATTAATCATCCAGGTGAAATCACTTGAGTTGCTGGTCCACATAGTGTTGAAGTTTCAGGTATGTTGAAATCTGGCATATATTTACAAGTGGCCACAGCAACCGGACAAAATTTTATACATGCTAAAAGATGTTGTTAAAATATATCAGCACTTATTGTTGTTAACAACAGAGGACATTTTAAATTCATAAATAAATTTTGAATTCATGATGATCTGTATTTTATAACATAATTATATATATTAAATGTATTATAACCTAAGTAATAACATGCACATAAATTTGAGATCACTTAAATAAATAGTAATACAATGTTAAAATATGCAGTAGAATTTTGTTTAGAATTATTTAACATTTAAAATTATGCCTTCCATTTATGCTTGCAAAAAGTCCCGCACGTGACAGTACACATTAAAATTTTTTTTATAATTTAAATATTAATATTTACAAATGATATTAATGCTACTCTTACTTTGGACTATTGTCTCTCTAAGTATAATTTTAATTTAATGATTTCTCAATTAAACGAGCAGAAATATATTTGGGTTCAAATAGCTGTTTACAAGTAGTTAACTTTGCATGTCCCGCACGTGACACTAATAAACAAATTAATTTCTACAAAAAAACATTGATCAAAATTAATATAATTATGCATAAAGTATCTGTGATATAAACAGTTGGTACAAAAAATATACAGAATTTCATAAGTTATAATTTGTGACCTCGCCATATATATTTATCTTAAAATTAGTCTGTCCAAATTAGAGTCCAAATCTCCCGCACGTGACCATGGAATGGCCCCTATTCAGTCAGCGGTCGCTTTGTTGAACACTTCGCTACCAAGCTTATCCAATGAAGAATGGTCTAATTTATCAATATTCATCAACATATTAAAACCTTTTAAGGAGGCAACAGTGGAGCTAAGCAGCGAAAACAAAGTAACCATTTCAAAATCAATATTAATTATTAAACGTTTAGTAAGGAACGTTAGAAAATACGACGAAATAACTGATTTGTCTTCTTCCCCCAAATAAGTAGTACCTACTTTGCAACGAGAATTGCACTCTCGTTTTGATGAAATCGAAAAAAATGTGTTAGCAGAAACCACCCTTTCTTTTCAGAGAAGTTAGTGGAGCTGGATATTTCGGATTGGATTGGATTGGATATGATTTTGTGGCATTGAGTCCTCTTGGGACATATTATGCCAAACTCAAGATAAAAATCAGATACATAATATAATAATGAAATATAATAATAATGTGAAATAAGTCAAATCATAATGAATGAATGCTACATAAAATTATATGTGATGGATAAAACCAATGTCATGTAAAAAGCTAAAAATATTTGGATGAGGATTCTCCCCAACCATGTCTTCTAAAGCCAAGGTATAAGAATTAAAATATTTAAGACGTTGATAATTAAAATGAGAACATTCTATTAAAATATGTTTTACCGTTAGTGGACAAATACAATGAATACAAATAGGATGATCTTCTCCAAGGAGGAGGTGTCTGTGGGTTATACGAGTATGTCCAATACGGAGGCGTGTCAATATAACATTTTGTCTTCTTATAGGTAGCGATTTCCATTCCGATATATTTGGTTTAATAGCATGAAGTTTGTTCTCGGTTTGTTCGTCCCAATCGTTCTGCCATTTTTCCTCTAAAAATTTATAAATGCAAGATTTTATGTTACGATAAGCGATGGTATGGTTAATATTATTTACGGCCGATTTAGCAGCTTTGTCGACAGTCTCATTTCCTGCTATCCCAACATGAGATGGATTGGATTGGATTGGATTGGATTTTGTGGCATTGAGTCCTCTTGGGACATATTATGCCAAACTCAAGATAAAAAATCAAATATATAATATAATAAAAAAGTGAAATAATCAAAACATAATGTATGAATACTATATGAAATTATATGTGATGGATAAAACCAATGTCATGCAAAAAGCTAAAAATATTTGGATGAGGATTCTCCCCAACCATGTCTTCTAAAGTCAAGGTAAAAGAATTAAAATATTTAAGACGTTGATAATTAAAATGAGAACATTCTATTAAAATATGTTTTACCGTTAGTGGACAAATACAATGATTACAAATAGGATGATCTTCTCCAAGGAGGAGGTGTCTATGTGTTATACGCGTATGTCCAATACGTAGTCGAGTTAGTATTACCTGTTGTCTTCTTAAAGGTAGGGATTTCCATTCAGTTATATTTGATTTAATGGCGTAAAGCTTATTCTCCGTTTGCTCATTCCATACATTCTGCCATTTTTCCTCTAAAAATTTGTGAATAAAAGATTTTAAATCACGGAAAGGGATAGTATGGTTAAAATTATATACGGCCGATTTGGCGGCTTTGTCAACAATTTCATTTCCCGATATCCCAACATGAGATGGGATCCAACAAAACACCAAGTTAAAATTTATGGATGAAAGATGATAAATTTTTTCCAGTGACTCTAAAACAATGGGATGACTGTCATGATCAGGATGTTTCAATGACTGTAAAACGCTTAATGAATCAGTGAAAATGATACAGTTTTTATGACAATGATCAGATATGTATTCCAATGCTTTATATATGGCCATGATTTCAGAGGTAAAAACAGAACTTGAAGAATGAAGTTTAAAACTTTGAACAGAGTGATTAATAGTGAACGCAGCCCCAACATAGTCTGCCCTTTTAGATCCGTCGGTATAAATATGAATGAAATTAGAGTATTGTTCTATGTGCTTTTGAAATAGTTGTTTGTATATAATATGAGAGGTATCTGCTTTATTGAAATTTTGGAATGGGTTTTGGAATTCAAAATAATGATTAAACCAAGGAGAGAAAGAAAACATTTTTTTCTGGGTGACGTCAAGTGAACAAAGTTCGGATCCGTTCATCAAATCTAGCATTCTTAAGTGAAATGTAGGGATGAAGGATGTTTTAGCTTGATAGAGGCGTTTTAAATACGGACTGTGATGAATGGTATGCAATGGGTGATGAGGGATTGAGGAAATTCTAAAATAATATTCTAAGGACAACAAATGTCGCCTCAAGTCCAGAGAAGGTTCAAAATTGTCCACATATAAGCTGCTTACGGGTGAAGTCCTGAAGGCACCAGAACATAAACGTAAAGCTGCGTGGTGAATAGTGTTCAGGGTTTGAAGAGCAGATTTTCTTGCTGACCCATACACCACGCAGCCGTAATCTAATTTAGATCGAATTAAAGCTCTGTAAATTTTAAAAAGGCAAGTACGATCAGATCCCCATGATAATTTAGATAAAACTCGTAAGATATTAAGAGCCTTTTCGCAACGTTTGCGTAGATTTAAAATATGCGGTTGAAAAGTCAACTTCTTGTCAAATATGATGCCTAAAAATTTAAAATTGTCCACAACATTAATTAAAATATCTTTGAAGAATATTTCAGGGTCAAGATGAAGATTTCGTTTTCTGCAGAAATGAACACATGCAGTTTTTAAAGGTGAAAAGCTGAATCCATTTTCATTTGTCCAATTAGTGATTTTGTTAACGGCCTGTTGAAGTTGTCTCTCTATTAAACGAATGTCATTTGCTGCGCATGAAATTTGCAGATCGTCAACGTAAATAAGACTTTTAACTGATGGAGGCAATTGAGAAACGATATTGTTAATTTTTAAAATAAATAAAGTTACACTTAAAACACTGCCCTGTGGCACTCCCTCCTCTTGTATAAAAACATCCGAGAAAATAGATCCAATCCTTACTTTAAAATATCTTTTTTGTAAAAAATTTTGAATAAAAATAGGCAGATTTCCTCTTATGTCATAGTTAAAAATGTCTTTTAAAATTCCATGTCTCCACGTTCGATCGTATGCTTTTTCAATATCAAAAAATATCGAGACGAGATGCTTATTTTGAACGAAAGCATTTCTAATTTCAGCCTCGAGAGCAACCAAATTGTCAACAGTGGATCGACCTTTTCGGAAACCACTTTGAAGTGGAGAGAGACATTTATCTGTTTCTAAAATAAAAACTAATCTCGCGTTGACCATCTTTTCTAGAATTTTGCATAAGCAGCTTGTCAGGGCTATTGGACGGTAGTTCGAAGGATTCTTGGGGTCTTTATTCGGTTTTAGTATTGGTATTATGGTAGCATACCTCCATGACTGCGGAAAAGTGTGCTCATTCCAAATTCTGTTATAAAACTTCAGGAGGTTATTTAGAGAACTATTTGATAAATGTTTAAGCATGATATAACTAATATTATCTGGGCCAGGAGTTGATTTGTGAACTAAGGATAAAGCCTTTGTCAATTCGGGAAAAGTAAAATCACAATTATATGATAATATACGGTTTGAAGTGAAATTTACTTTATTCTTCTCAGATGCAATTTTAATTTTTTTTAAACTTTCAGAGTAGTTAGTGGAGCTGGATATTTCGGAAAGGCATGAAGCAATTGCGTTTGCTATATCTTTGGGTGCTGATAGTACTTGGTTATTGCATTCTAGAATCGGGATTTGTCTATTGGGGTAAACACCGGATATTCTTTTGATCCTGTTCCATAGTTGTTTACTTGTGGTCTTGCTATTTATACTGTTTACATAATTCACCCAAGAATCCCTCTTACTACGTCGTTGTATTTTTCGAAATGCCGCTTTTGTTTTTTTATAAATAATATAATTTTCACTAGTTGGATATCTATTGAAGATATTCCAGGACTTCCTTTGTTTCCGATAAGCATCGCTACAATCCTCATTCCACCAAGGTTTCTTCTGTTTTTTAGGCTTATTAATAACTTTTTTAATTGAGGTGTCAGCACTATCTATAATTATGTCTGTTATTTTATTAGCAACTTCATCGATATCATCATTTTCTACAGTGTTAGTAATGTCAGCAAGGCTAGTAAAAAGTGACCAGTTGGCAGTTTCAAAAATATAATTGGATTGGTTGACAGTGTTAGATTGGTATTGGCCTGCATAATTTAGTATTATAGGATAATGGTCGCTATTGTATAGGTAAGGATCCACAGAAAAGGTCCAAAATGGTAAAATTGAAGGAGTGCAAATTGCCAGATCTATTGAATGGTAAGTAAGTGAAGGTGAGTGAAAGTAAGTAGGTTGGCCGTTATTCATAACACATAAATCATTGTCTGTTATTAATTTTTCAATTTGCTTGCCTCTACGATTAATGTCTGAACTGCCCCAGAGAATATGATGGCCATTTAGGTCACCCAGTATGATGAATGGTTGCGGAAGTTGATCTATCAAATTATTTAAGTCAAATGTGGCGATATGGGTATTAGGAGGTAGATATAAATTGCATATTGTTATTAAAATATTTACATGAAGTCTTACAGCAACAGCTTGGAGATTTGTTTTGAGGTTAATTTGAGTTACTGGTAAGTCATGGGAGGTAAGTAAAGCAACGCCTCCACATGCTCTTTGGCCATCATTGTAATCTTTTCTGAACATAGTGTAATGACGAATGTTGATGGTATCATTGCTTTTCAGATAGGTCTCCTGGAGGGCGATTGCAGCTGGCTTATGTTTATTTATTATGTCCTTTACATCATCACATCTGTTACGAAAACCCCGGCAGTTCCAGGAAAGAAAGGAAGCCATAAAAATAAAGGATAAAAGAAAAGAAGAAACTACTTATGTTTTCTCGTCCTAGGACGAGATCTGTCTTGCCGAAGATCCTTCTTGGACTTGGGTGGCGAAGCCTCCAAGCCATCACTCTCAACAGAGGAAATATCACTTTCGGTGTTGTATAGATTTATAAGGTCACTTGTAGAAGTATTAGTTAATATATTTCTGGATGAAACGTCAGGTTGGAGAGAGGTTTGAGAAGTACTTTTAGCTATTTTAATATTGTTTTGTTCAGACGATATGGCTCTTTTTAAAGAAGTATTTATAGGTCGATTTGGTTGATTTATGTGTTTTGTATTTGTTGAGGTTGTAGCTGATGCTTTAGAAAAAAGAGGCGTTATAGGTTGGTTTATTGAAGTTTTATGTTGGGCAGATGGCTTAAAAATAGTTACATCGGTTTGAGTTCCGTTAGTTTTGAAAGTTTTTTTTACTATTGAAGAGTAAGAAATACCAGGTTTTGGGGTGCGATCATTTACAATTTTTCGTGCCTCGGGAAATGAAATGTTTTGCTGAACTTTTACTGTCTGGATTTCTTTCTCGATTTGAAATTTAGGGCATGACCTGGCAAAAGCTGGATGGTCACCTTTGCAGTTAACACAGCAAAGGGATGATGTAGTACAGACATCGGTCTTGTGTTCTGTACTACAGCATTTTGCGCAGGTTTCTTTGCCACGGCAAGCAAGGAAAGAGTGGCCGAATCTCTGACATTTAAAGCAACGAACTGGGTTTGGTATGAAATGTCGAACTGGGCAATTCATATATGCTATTTTTACGTGTTTTGGTATAGTCGGTGTATTGAAAGTTAATATTAAATGTTTGGTGGGTATTTTTTGACCATTTCTTGAAATAAGGATTCTTTTTACATTAATTACTGATTGGTTGGACAGGGTTTCTAGGATGTCTTGTTCGGTGTCATGTACTAAATCGGATTCTGAAATTACGCCTCTTGATGAATTTAAGGTTTTGTGGGGTGTAACAGTCACCTCTATTGAACCGACGGATTTAATTTTTTGGATATTTAATGCCTGTGATCTATTTAGAACTTCAACAAGTACATCTCCTGCTAGGGTTTTTTTTATGTTTTTAGTCTCTCCTACCATTCCCAGTATAGTTTTATGGAGTAAGATTGCAGATATATTTTTAAGATTTCCTGTGTTACTTTTAATAATAAAAAATTTTTCATCACATATATTGTTTTCATTTATTTTTATACATAGTTGCTCCACTGAAGGAGAAGTTGAATTAGGGTTATCCATGTTTGAAAATTAAATATTCAGTCCCCGGCGGCACCACCCACCATGGAGTCCAACGAGGGGATACAGGTTTCTATACCGGTGCTAGCCAGGGACTATACGAACCCAACTCACCCCTATGACTGCCCTAAGGAGCTAGTTGGTGAGCAGGTCCTTAATCCTAGCAGGGTATTCCCACCAGCCGATTGATGTACTGGGACCATAGTACACCTCCTGTTTGTCCGAAGCAGGAGCCGAAGCAATGTATTGGGGCGTTATGTTGTCCCTCAATCACCAGGATCACCCTTTCCGAAGACACAGGTCTCCACGCACGGCAAACACGTGGGTGATATAATCCCCAAGAGGAGCTAAAGGCACAGACTGGCGAAAAGCTTCTCAAGGGGAGCCCTCACCTCCGAAAAGGCAACCACAACGAGGGAGGAAGAAAAAGCAAAAAGCTAAGGGTAGAGGAGAAGCAGAACGAAAGGGAGGGAAGATCACTGAGGTACCCCGGGGTCGTGAAGCCCGTACAAACCTAAAGAAGGAATGCCCCTGGGGGCCCAACATGAGATGGAATCCAGCAAAATATTAAGTTAAAATTTTTGGATGAGAGATGATAAATTCTTTTTAATGACTCTAAAACAATCGGATGACTGTCATGATCAGGATGTTTCAATGATTGTAAAACGCTTAATGAATCAGTGAAAATGATACAGTTTTTATGACAATGATCAGATATATTTTCTAATGCTTTAAAAATGGCCATTATTTCAGCAGTAAAAACAGAACATGAAGGATGAAGTTTAAAACTATGAATGGAATCATTAATAGTGAACGCAGCTCCAACGTAGTTTGCCTTTTTAGATCCGTCCGTATAAACTTGAATAAAATTAGAGTATTTTTCTCTATATTTTTGAAAAAGTTGCTTGTAGATAATATCTGAGGTATCTGCTTTATAAAAAATTTTGAAACGGGTTTTGAAATTCAAAATAATGATTAAACCAAGGAGAGAAATAATAAAGTTTTTTCTGGGTGACGTCAAGTGAAGAAATTTCGGATCCGTCCATTAAATCCAGCATTCTTAAATGAAATGTAGGGATAAAGGATGTTTTTGCTTGATAGAGGCGTATTAGATATGGACTGTGATGAATGGTATGCAATGGGTGGTGAGGGATTGAAGAAATTCTAAAATAATATTCTAAGGACAACAACTGTCGCCTTAAGTCAAGAGAAGGTTCAAAAGCGTCCACATACAAGCTTTTTACGGGTGAAGTTCTAAATGCACCAGTACATAAGCGCAAAGCTGTGTGGTGGATGGTGTTCAGAGTTTGAAGAGCAGTTTTTCTTGCTGAACCATACACCACGCAGCCGTAATCTAATTTTGAACGTATTAATGCTCTATATATTTTTAAAAGACAAGCTCGATCGGATCCCCATGATAATTTTGATAAAACGCGTAAAATGTTAAGTGCCTTTTCGCAACGTTTGCGTAGATTTAAAATATGCGGTTGAAAAGTCAACTTCTTGTCAAATATGATGCCTAAAAATTTAAAATTGTCCACAACATTAATTAAAATATCTTTGAAAAATATTTCAGGGTCAAGATGAAAATTACGCTTTTTGCAAAAATGAACACAAGCGGTTTTAGAAGATGAAAAACTGAAACCATTTTCATTAGTCCAATGTGTGATTTTATTTACTGCCTGTTGAAGTTGTCTCTCTACTAAACGAATGTCTTTAGCTGCGCATGAAATTTGCATATCGTCAACGTAAATAAGACCTTTAACTGATGGCGGCAATTGAGAAACAATATCATTAATTTTTAAAATAAATAAAGTAACACTTAAAACACTGCCTTGTGGTACTCCCTCCTCTTGAATAAAAACATCTGAAAAAATTGATCCAATCCGTACTAAAAAATTTTGAAAAAAATGGGCAGATTTCCCCTTATGTCATTGTTAAAAATATCCTTTAAAATTCCATGTCTCCACGTTCGATCGTACGCTTTTTCTATTTCAAAAAATATCGAGACGAGATGTTTGTTTTGAACAAAAGCGTTTCGTATTTCGGTCTCGAGAGCGAATAGATTATCAACAGTGGATCGACCTTTTCGGATACCACTTTGCAGTGGAGAGAGACATTTATCTTTTTCTAATATGTAAACCAACCTCGCGTTGACCATCTTTTCTAAGATCTTGCATAAGCAACTTGTTAGGGCTATTGGACGGTAGTTCGAAGGATTCTTGGGGTCTTTGTTCGGTTTCAGTATGGGTATTATAGTAGCATATCGCCATGACTGCGGAAAAATGTGTTCGGTCCAAATTCTATTGTAAAATTTGAGGAGATGATTTAGAGAACTATTTGAAAGATGTTTGAGCATGATGTAACTGATATTATCTGGGCCAGGAGTTGATTTGTGGACTAAGGATAAAGCTTTTATCAAATCCGGAAAAGTAAAGTCACAATTATATGATAATATACTGTTTGAAGTAAAATTAATTTTATTCTTTTCAGACGAAATTTTGATTTTTTTAAAACTTTCAGGGTAGTTAGAAGAACGAAAGTGAGGGAAGATCACTCAGGTACCCCGGGGTTGTGAAGCCCGTACAAACCTAAAGAAGGAATGCCCCTGGGGGCTTGATATTTCAGAAAGACATGAAGCAATTGCGTTTGCTATATCTTTGGGTGCTGATAGTACTTGGTTATTGCATTCTAGAATCGGAATTTGTCTATTGGGGTAAACACCGGAAATTCTTTTAATTCGGTTCCATAATTGTTTACTAGTGACATTACTATTGATACTATTGACAAAATTCATCCAAGAATCCCTCTTACTACGTCGTTGTATTTTTCGAAAGGCCGCTTTAGTTTTTTTATAAATAATAAAGTTTTCTCTGGTTGGGGATATCTATTGAAGATATTCCAAGACTTCCTTTGTTTACGGTAAGCATCGCTACAATCGTCATTCCACCAAGGCTTCTTCTGTTTTTTACGGGCATAAATAACTTTTTTAATGGAAGCTTCAGCACTAGCTATAATTATATCTGTTATTTTATTAGTAACAGCATCGATGTCATCAGTTTCTCCCGTGTTAGTAATATCTGCGAGGCTAGTAAAGAGTGGCCAGTTGGCAGTTTCAAAAATATATTTGGATTGGCTGTCAGTGTGATGTTGGTATTGGCCTTCATATTTAAGTTTAATTGGATAATGGTCGCTATTGTAAAGGTAAGGATCCACAGAAAAAGTCCAAAATGGTAAAATTGAAGGAGTGCAAATTGCCAGATCTATTGAATGGTAAGTAAGTGAAGGTGAGTGAAAGTAAGTAGGTTGGCCGTTATTCATAATACATAAATCATTGTCCGTTATTATTTTTTCAATCTGTTTGCCTCTATTATTAGTGTCTGAACTGCCCCAGAGGATATGATGGCCATTTAGGTCACCAAGTATAATGAATGGTTGCGGAAGTTGATCTATCAAATTATTTAATTCAGAAGTGGCGACATGGGTGTTAGGAGGTAAGTATAAATTGCATATTGTTATTAAAATATTTACGTGAAGTGTTACAGCAAGAGCTTGCAGATTTATTGTAAGGTTAATTTGGGTGACCGGAAAGTCATGGGAGGTAAGCAATGCAACACCTCCACATGCTCTTTGGCCATCATCGTAATCCTTTCTAAACAAAGTGAAATGACGAATGTTGGTGGTATCATTCTTTCTTAAATAGGTCTCCTGCAGGGCGATTGCAGCTGGCTTGTGTTTATTTATGATGTCTTTAACGTCATCAATTTTTGGACGAAAACCCCGGCAGTTCCAGGAAAGAAAGGAAGCCATAAAAAATAAAGGATAAAAGAAAAGAGAAAACTACTTGTGTTTTCTCGTCCTAGGACGAGATCTGTCTTGCCGAAGATCCTTCTTGGACTTGGGTGGCGAACTCTCCAAGTCCTCATCTTCTACAGATGAAATATCGCTTTCAGTGTTATAAAGATTTATGAGATCGCTGGTAGAAGGATTAGTTATGAAATTTCTGGATGTAACGTCAGGCTGAAGAGAGGTTTGAGAAGAACTTTTTGCTATTTTAATATTATTTTGTTCAGTAGATATGGCTCTTTTTAAAGAAGTATTTAAGGATCGATTTGATTGATTTATCTGTTTTGTATTTGTTGAGGTTGTAGCTGATGCTTTAGAAATAAGATGCGTTATAGGTTGGTTAATTGAAATTTTATGTTGTGCAGATGGCTTAAAAATAGTTACATCGGTTTGAGTTCCGTTAGTTTTGAAAGTTTTTTTTACTATTGAAGAGTAAGATATGCCAGGTTTCGGGGTACGATCGTTTACAATTTTTCGATCCTCCGGAAATGAAATATTTTGTTGAATTTTAATTGTTTATATTTCTTTTTCGTTTTGAAATTTAGGGCAGGACCTGGCAAAAGCTGGATGGTCACCTTTGCAGTTTACACAGCAAAGGGACGATGACGTACAGACATCGGTCTTATGGTCTGTACTACAGCATTTTGCGCAGGTTTTTCTTTGGCACAGCAAGCTATGAAAGAGTGTCCGAATCTCTGGCATTTAAAGCAACGAACAGGATTGGGTATAAAATGTCTAACTGGGCAATTCATATAAGCTATTTTGACGTGTTTAGGTATAGTTGGTTTGTTGAACGTTAATATTATGTGCTTGGTGGGAATTCTTTGTCCATTTCTTGAAATAGTGATTCTTTTTACGTTTATTACATGTTGTTCGGATAGGGATTCCAATATGTCTTCTTCCGAATCATGATTTGGATTGGATTGGATTGGATTTTGTGGCATTGAGTCCTCTTGGGACATATTATGCCAAACTCAAGATAAAAAATCAAATATATAATATAATAAAAAAGTGAAATAATCAAAACATAATGTATGAATACTATATGAAATTATATGTGATGGATAAAACCAATGTCATGCAAAAAGCTAAAAATATTTGGATGAGGATTCTCCCCAACCATGTCTTCTAAAGTCAAGGTAAAAGAATTAAAATATTTAAGACGTTGATAATTAAAATGAGAACATTCTATTAAAATATGTTTTACCGTTAGTGGACAAATACAATGATTACAAATAGGATGATCTTCTCCAAGGAGGAGGTGTCTATGTGTTATACGCGTATGTCCAATACGTAGTCGAGTTAGTATTACCTGTTGTCTTCTTAAAGGTAGGGATTTCCATTCAGTTATATTTGATTTAATGGCGTAAAGCTTATTCTCCGTTTGCTCATTCCATACATTCTGCCATTTTTCCTCTAAAAATTTGTGAATAAAAGATTTTAAATCACGGAAAGGGATAGTATGGTTAAAATTATATACGGCCGATTTGGCGGCTTTGTCAACAATTTCATTTCCCGATATCCCAACATGAGATGGGATCCAACAAAACACCAAGTTAAAATTTATGGATGAAAGATGATAAATTTTTTCCAGTGACTCTAAAACAATGGGATGACTGTCATGATCAGGATGTTTCAATGACTGTAAAACGCTTAATGAATCAGTGAAAATGATACAGTTTTTATGACAATGATCAGATATGTATTCCAATGCTTTATATATGGCCATGATTTCAGAGGTAAAAACAGAACTTGAAGAATGAAGTTTAAAACTTTGAACAGAGTGATTAATAGTGAACGCAGCCCCAACATAGTCTGCCCTTTTAGATCCGTCGGTATAAATATGAATGAAATTAGAGTATTGTTCTATGTGCTTTTGAAATAGTTGTTTGTATATAATATGAGAGGTATCTGCTTTATTGAAATTTTGGAATGGGTTTTGGAATTCAAAATAATGATTAAACCAAGGAGAGAAAGAAAACATTTTTTTCTGGGTGACGTCAAGTGAACAAAGTTCGGATCCGTTCATCAAATCTAGCATTCTTAAGTGAAATGTAGGGATGAAGGATGTTTTAGCTTGATAGAGGCGTTTTAAATACGGACTGTGATGAATGGTATGCAATGGGTGATGAGGGATTGAGGAAATTCTAAAATAATATTCTAAGGACAACAAATGTCGCCTCAAGTCCAGAGAAGGTTCAAAATTGTCCACATATAAGCTGCTTACGGGTGAAGTCCTGAAGGCACCAGAACATAAACGTAAAGCTGCGTGGTGAATAGTGTTCAGGGTTTGAAGAGCAGATTTTCTTGCTGACCCATACACCACGCAGCCGTAATCTAATTTAGATAGAATTAAAGCTCTGTAAATTTTAAAAAGGCAAGTACGATCAGATCCCCATGATAATTTAGATAAAACTCGTAAGATATTAAGAGCCTTTTCGCAACGTTTGCGTAGATTTAAAATATGCGGTTGAAAAGTCAACTTCTTGTCAAATATGATGCCTAAAAATTTAAAATTGTCCACAACATTAATTAAAATATCTTTGAAGAATATTTCAGGGTCAAGATGAAGATTTCGTTTTCTGCAGAAATGAACACATGCAGTTTTTAAAGGTGAAAAGCTGAATCCATTTTCATTTGTCCAATTAGTGATTTTGTTAACGGCCTGTTGAAGTTGTCTCTCTATTAAACGAATGTCATTTGCTGCGCATGAAATTTGCAGATCGTCAACGTAAATAAGACTTTTAACTGATGGAGGCAATTGAGAAACGATATTGTTAATTTTTAAAATAAATAAAGTTACACTTAAAACACTGCCCTGTGGCACTCCCTCCTCTTGTATAAAAACATCCGAGAAAATAGATCCAATCCTTACTTTAAAATATCTTTTTTGTAAAAAATTTTGAATAAAAATAGGCAGATTTCCTCTTATGTCATAGTTAAAAATGTCTTTTAAAATTCCATGTCTCCACGTTCGATCGTATGCTTTTTCAATATCAAAAAATATCGAGACGAGATGTTTATTTTGAACGAAAGCATTTCTAATTTCAGCCTCGAGAGCAACCAAATTGTCAACAGTGGATCGACCTTTTCGGAAACCACTTTGAAGTGGAGAGAGACATTTATCTGTTTCTAAAATAAAAACTAATCTCGCGTTGACCATCTTTTCTAGAATTTTGCATAAGCAGCTTGTCAGGGCTATTGGACGGTAGTTCGAAGGATTCTTGGGGTCTTTATTCGGTTTTAGTATTGGTATTATGGTAGCATACCTCCATGACTGCGGAAAAGTGTGCTCATTCCAAATTCTGTTATAAAACTTCAGGAGGTTATTTAGAGAACTATTTGATAAATGTTTAAGCATGATATAACTAATATTATCTGGGCCAGGAGTTGATTTGTGAACTAAGGATAAAGCCTTTGTCAATTCGGGAAAAGTAAAATCACAATTATATGATAATATACGGTTTGAAGTGAAATTTACTTTATTCTTCTCAGATGCAATTTTAATTTTTTTAAAACTTTCAGAGTAGTTAGTGGAGCTGGATATTTCGGAAAGGCATGAAGCAATTGCGTTTGCTATATCTTTGGGTGCTGATAGTACTTGGTTATTGCATTCTAGAATCGGGATTTGTCTATTGGGGTAAACACCGGATATTCTTTTGATCCTGTTCCATAGTTGTTTACTTGTGGTCTTGCTATTTATACTGTTTACATAATTCACCCAAGAATCCCTCTTACTACGTCGTTGTATTTTTCGAAATGCCGCTTTTGTTTTTTTATAAATAATATAATTTTCACTAGTTGGATATCTATTGAAGATATTCCAGGACTTCCTTTGTTTCCGATAAGCATCGCTACAATCCTCATTCCACCAAGGTTTCTTCTGTTTTTTAGGCTTATTAATAACTTTTTTAATTGAGGCGTCAGCACTATCTATAATTATGTCTGTTATTTTATTAGCAACTTCATCGATATCATCATTTTCTACAGTGTTAGTAATGTCAGCAAGGCTAGTAAAAAGTGACCAGTTGGCAGTTTCAAAAATATAATTGGATTGGTTGACAGTGTTAGATTGGTATTGGCCTGCATAATTTAGTATTATAGGATAATGGTCGCTATTGTATAGGTAAGGATCCACAGAAAAGGTCCAAAATGGTAAAATTGAAGGAGTGCAAATTGCCAGATCTATTGAATGGTAAGTAAGTGAAGGTGAGTGAAAGTAAGTAGGTTGGCCGTTATTCATAACACATAAATCATTGTCTGTTATTAATTTTTCAATTTGCTTGCCTCTACGATTAATGTCTGAACTGCCCCAGAGAATATGATGGCCATTTAGGTCACCAAAAAGAATGAATGGTTGCGGAAGTTGATCTAACAAATTATTTAAGTCAAATGTGGCGATATGGGTATTAGGAGGTAGATATAAATTGCATATTGTTATTAAAATATTTACATGAAGTCTTACAGCAACAGCTTGGAGATTTGTTTTGAGGTTAATTTGAGTTACTGGTAAGTCATGGGAGGTAAGTAAAGCAACGCCTCCACATGCTCTTTGGCCATCATTGTAATCTTTTCTGAACATAGTGTAATGACGAATGTTGATGGTATCATTGCTTTTCAGATAGGTCTCCTGGAGGGCGATTGCAGCTGGCTTATGTTTATTTATTATGTCCTTTACATCATCACATCTGTTACGAAAACCCCGGCAGTTCCAGGAAAGAAAGGAAGCCATAAAAATAAAGGATAAAAGAAAAGAAGAAACTACTTATGTTTTCTCGTCCTAGGACGAGATCTGTCTTGCCGAAGATCCTTCTTGGACTTGGGTGGCGAAGCCTCCAAGCCATCACTCTCAACAGAGGAAATATCACTTTCGGTGTTGTATAGATTTATAAGGTCACTTGTAGAAGTATTAGTTAATATATTTCTGGATGAAACGTCAGGTTGGAGAGAGGTTTGAGAAGTACTTTTAGCTATTTTAATATTGTTTTGTTCAGACGATATGGCTCTTTTTAAAGAAGTATTTATAGGTCGATTTGGTTGATTTATGTGTTTTGTATTTGTTGAGGTTGTAGCTGATGCTTTAGAAAAAAGAGGCGTTATAGGTTGGTTTATTGAAGTTTTATGTTGGGCAGATGGCTTAAAAATAGTTACATCGGTTTGAGTTCCGTTAGTTTTGAAAGTTTTTTTTACTATTGAAGAGTAAGAAATACCAGGTTTTGGGGTGCGATCATTTACAATTTTTCGTGCCTCGGGAAATGAAATGTTTTGCTGAACTTTTACTGTCTGGATTTCTTTCTCGATTTGAAATTTAGGGCATGACCTGGCAAAAGCTGGATGGTCACCTTTGCAGTTAACACAGCAAAGGGATGATGTAGTACAGACATCGGTCTTGTGTTCTGTACTACAGCATTTTGCGCAGGTTTCTTTGCCACGGCAAGCAAGGAAAGAGTGGCCGAATCTCTGACATTTAAAGCAACGAACTGGGTTTGGTATGAAATGTCGAACTGGGCAATTCATATATGCTATTTTTACGTGTTTTGGTATAGTCGGTGTATTGAAAGTTAATATTAAATGTTTGGTGGGTATTTTTTGACCATTTCTTGAAATAAGGATTCTTTTTACATTAATTACTGATTGGTTGGACAGGGTTTCTAGGATGTCTTGTTCGGTGTCATGTACTAAATCGGATTCTGAAATTACGCCTCTTGATGAATTTAAGGTTTTGTGGGGTGTAACAGTCACCTCTATTGAACCGACGGATTTAATTTTTTGGATATTTAATGCCTGTGATCTATTTAGAACTTCAACAAGTACATCTCCTGCTAGGGTTTTTTTTATGTTTTTAGTCTCTCCTACCATTCCCAGTATAGTTTTATGGAGTAAGATTGCAGATATATTTTTAAGATTTCCTGTGTTACTTTTAATAATAAAAAATTTTTCATCACATATATTGTTTTCATTTATTTTTATACATAGTTGCTCCACTGAAGGAGAAGTTGAATTAGGGTTATCCATGTTTGAAAATTAAATATTCAGTCCCCGGCGGCACCACCCACCATGGAGTCCAACGAGGGGATACAGGTTTCTATACCGGTGCTAGCCAGGGACTATACGAACCCAACTCACCCCTATGACTGCCCTAAGGAGCTAGTTGGTGAGCAGGTCCTTAATCCTAGCAGGGTATTCCCACCAGCCGATTGATGTACTGGGACCATAGTACACCTCCTGTTTGTCCGAAGCAGGAGCCGAAGCAATGTATTGGGGCGTTATGTTGTCCCTCAATCACCAGGATCACCCTTTCCGAAGACACAGGTCTCCACGCACGGCAAACACGTGGGTGATATAATCCCCAAGAGGAGCTAAAGGCACAGACTGGCGAAAAGCTTCTCAAGGGGAGCCCTCACCTCCGAAAAGGCAACCACAACGAGGGAGGAAGAAAAAGCAAAAAGCTAAGGGTAGAGGAGAAGCAGAACGAAAGGGAGGGAAGATCACTGAGGTACCCCGGGGTCGTGAAGCCCGTACAAACCTAAAGAAGGAATGCCCCTGGGGGCCCAACATGAGATGGAATCCAGCAAAATATTAAGTTAAAATTTTTGGATGAGAGATGATAAATTCTTTTTAATGACTCTAAAACAATCGGATGACTGTCATGATCAGGATGTTTCAATGATTGTAAAACGCTTAATGAATCAGTGAAAATGATACAGTTTTTATGACAATGATCAGATATATTTTCTAATGCTTTAAAAATGGCCATTATTTCAGCAGTAAAAACAGAACATGAAGGATGAAGTTTAAAACTATGAATGGAATCATTAATAGTGAACGCAGCTCCAACGTAGTTTGCCTTTTTAGATCCGTCCGTATAAACTTGAATAAAATTAGAGTATTTTTCTCTATATTTTTGAAAAAGTTGCTTGTAGATAATATCTGAGGTATCTGCTTTATAAAAAATTTTGAAACGGGTTTTGAAATTCAAAATAATGATTAAACCAAGGAGAGAAATAATAAAGTTTTTTCTGGGTGACGTCAAGTGAAGAAATTTCGGATCCGTCCATTAAATCCAGCATTCTTAAATGAAATGTAGGGATAAAGGATGTTTTTGCTTGATAGAGGCGTATTAGATATGGACTGTGATGAATGGTATGCAATGGGTGGTGAGGGATTGAAGAAATTCTAAAATAATATTCTAAGGACAACAACTGTCGCCTTAAGTCAAGAGAAGGTTCAAAAGCGTCCACATACAAGCTTTTTACGGGTGAAGTTCTAAATGCACCAGTACATAAGCGCAAAGCTGTGTGGTGGATGGTGTTCAGAGTTTGAAGAGCAGTTTTTCTTGCTGAACCATACACCACGCAGCCGTAATCTAATTTTGAACGTATTAATGCTCTATATATTTTTAAAAGACAAGCTCGATCGGATCCCCATGATAATTTTGATAAAACGCGTAAAATGTTAAGTGCCTTTTCGCAACGTTTGCGTAGATTTAAAATATGCGGTTGAAAAGTCAACTTCTTGTCAAATATGATGCCTAAAAATTTAAAATTGTCCACAACATTAATTAAAATATCTTTGAAAAATATTTCAGGGTCAAGATGAAAATTACGCTTTTTGCAAAAATGAACACAAGCGGTTTTAGAAGATGAAAAACTGAAACCATTTTCATTAGTCCAATGTGTGATTTTATTTACTGCCTGTTGAAGTTGTCTCTCTACTAAACGAATGTCTTTAGCTGCGCATGAAATTTGCATATCGTCAACGTAAATAAGACCTTTAACTGATGGCGGCAATTGAGAAACAATATCATTAATTTTTAAAATAAATAAAGTAACACTTAAAACACTGCCTTGTGGTACTCCCTCCTCTTGAATAAAAACATCTGAAAAAATTGATCCAATCCGTACTAAAAAATTTTGAAAAAAATGGGCAGATTTCCCCTTATGTCATTGTTAAAAATATCCTTTAAAATTCCATGTCTCCACGTTCGATCGTACGCTTTTTCTATTTCAAAAAATATCGAGACGAGATGTTTGTTTTGAACAAAAGCGTTTCGTATTTCGGTCTCGAGAGCGAATAGATTATCAACAGTGGATCGACCTTTTCGGATACCACTTTGCAGTGGAGAGAGACATTTATCTTTTTCTAATATGTAAACCAACCTCGCGTTGACCATCTTTTCTAAGATCTTGCATAAGCAACTTGTTAGGGCTATTGGACGGTAGTTCGAAGGATTCTTGGGGTCTTTGTTCGGTTTCAGTATGGGTATTATAGTAGCATATCGCCATGACTGCGGAAAAATGTGTTCGGTCCAAATTCTATTGTAAAATTTGAGGAGATGATTTAGAGAACTATTTGAAAGATGTTTGAGCATGATGTAACTGATATTATCTGGGCCAGGAGTTGATTTGTGGACTAAGGATAAAGCTTTTATCAAATCCGGAAAAGTAAAGTCACAATTATATGATAATATACTGTTTGAAGTAAAATTAATTTTATTCTTTTCAGACGAAATTTTGATTTTTTTAAAACTTTCAGGGTAGTTAGAAGAACGAAAGTGAGGGAAGATCACTCAGGTACCCCGGGGTTGTGAAGCCCGTACAAACCTAAAGAAGGAATGCCCCTGGGGGCTTGATATTTCAGAAAGACATGAAGCAATTGCGTTTGCTATATCTTTGGGTGCTGATAGTACTTGGTTATTGCATTCTAGAATCGGAATTTGTCTATTGGGGTAAACACCGGAAATTCTTTTAATTCGGTTCCATAATTGTTTACTAGTGACATTACTATTGATACTATTGACAAAATTCATCCAAGAATCCCTCTTACTACGTCGTTGTATTTTTCGAAAGGCCGCTTTAGTTTTTTTATAAATAATAAAGTTTTCTCTGGTTGGGGATATCTATTGAAGATATTCCAAGACTTCCTTTGTTTACGGTAAGCATCGCTACAATCGTCATTCCACCAAGGCTTCTTCTGTTTTTTACGGGCATAAATAACTTTTTTAATGGAAGCTTCAGCACTAGCTATAATTATATCTGTTATTTTATTAGTAACAGCATCGATGTCATCAGTTTCTCCCGTGTTAGTAATATCTGCGAGGCTAGTAAAGAGTGGCCAGTTGGCAGTTTCAAAAATATATTTGGATTGGCTGTCAGTGTGATGTTGGTATTGGCCTTCATATTTAAGTTTAATTGGATAATGGTCGCTATTGTAAAGGTAAGGATCCACAGAAAAAGTCCAAAATGGTAAAATTGAAGGAGTGCAAATTGCCAGATCTATTGAATGGTAAGTAAGTGAAGGTGAGTGAAAGTAAGTAGGTTGGCCGTTATTCATAATACATAAATCATTGTCCGTTATTATTTTTTCAATCTGTTTGCCTCTATTATTAGTGTCTGAACTGCCCCAGAGGATATGATGGCCATTTAGGTCACCAAGTATAATGAATGGTTGCGGAAGTTGATCTATCAAATTATTTAATTCAGAAGTGGCGACATGGGTGTTAGGAGGTAAGTATAAATTGCATATTGTTATTAAAATATTTACGTGAAGTGTTACAGCAAGAGCTTGCAGATTTATTGTAAGGTTAATTTGGGTGACCGGAAAGTCATGGGAGGTAAGCAATGCAACACCTCCACATGCTCTTTGGCCATCATCGTAATCCTTTCTAAACAAAGTGAAATGACGAATGTTGGTGGTATCATTCTTTCTTAAATAGGTCTCCTGCAGGGCGATTGCAGCTGGCTTGTGTTTATTTATGATGTCTTTAACGTCATCAATTTTTGGACGAAAACCCCGGCAGTTCCAGGAAAGAAAGGAAGCCATAAAAAATAAAGGATAAAAGAAAAGAGAAAACTACTTGTGTTTTCTCGTCCTAGGACGAGATCTGTCTTGCCGAAGATCCTTCTTGGACTTGGGTGGCGAACTCTCCAAGTCCTCATCTTCTACAGATGAAATATCGCTTTCAGTGTTATAAAGATTTATGAGATCGCTGGTAGAAGGATTAGTTATGAAATTTCTGGATGTAACGTCAGGCTGAAGAGAGGTTTGAGAAGAACTTTTTGCTATTTTAATATTATTTTGTTCAGTAGATATGGCTCTTTTTAAAGAAGTATTTAAGGATCGATTTGATTGATTTATCTGTTTTGTATTTGTTGAGGTTGTAGCTGATGCTTTAGAAATAAGATGCGTTATAGGTTGGTTAATTGAAATTTTATGTTGTGCAGATGGCTTAAAAATAGTTACATCGGTTTGAGTTCCGTTAGTTTTGAAAGTTTTTTTTACTATTGAAGAGTAAGATATGCCAGGTTTCGGGGTACGATCGTTTACAATTTTTCGATCCTCCGGAAATGAAATATTTTGTTGAATTTTAATTGTTTATATTTCTTTTTCGTTTTGAAATTTAGGGCAGGACCTGGCAAAAGCTGGATGGTCACCTTTGCAGTTTACACAGCAAAGGGACGATGACGTACAGACATCGGTCTTATGGTCTGTACTACAGCATTTTGCGCAGGTTTTTCTTTGGCACAGCAAGCTATGAAAGAGTGTCCGAATCTCTGGCATTTAAAGCAACGAACAGGATTGGGTATAAAATGTCTAACTGGGCAATTCATATAAGCTATTTTGACGTGTTTAGGTATAGTTGGTTTGTTGAACGTTAATATTATGTGCTTGGTGGGAATTCTTTGTCCATTTCTTGAAATAGTGATTCTTTTTACGTTTATTACATGTTGTTCGGATAGGGATTCCAATATGTCTTCTTCCGAATCATGATTTGGATTGGATTGGATTGGATTTTGTGGCATTGAGTCCTCTTGGGACATATTATGCCAAACTCAAGATAAAAAATCAAATATATAATATAATAAAAAAGTGAAATAATCAAAACATAATGTATGAATACTATATGAAATTATATGTGATGGATAAAACCAATGTCATGCAAAAAGCTAAAAATATTTGGATGAGGATTCTCCCCAACCATGTCTTCTAAAGTCAAGGTAAAAGAATTAAAATATTTAAGACGTTGATAATTAAAATGAGAACATTCTATTAAAATATGTTTTACCGTTAGTGGACAAATACAATGATTACAAATAGGATGATCTTCTCCAAGGAGGAGGTGTCTATGTGTTATACGCGTATGTCCAATACGTAGTCGAGTTAGTATTACCTGTTGTCTTCTTAAAGGTAGGGATTTCCATTCAGTTATATTTGATTTAATGGCGTAAAGCTTATTCTCCGTTTGCTCATTCCATACATTCTGCCATTTTTCCTCTAAAAATTTGTGAATAAAAGATTTTAAATCACGGAAAGGGATAGTATGGTTAAAATTATATACGGCCGATTTGGCGGCTTTGTCAACAATTTCATTTCCCGATATCCCAACATGAGATGGGATCCAACAAAACACCAAGTTAAAATTTATGGATGAAAGATGATAAATTTTTTCCAGTGACTCTAAAACAATGGGATGACTGTCATGATCAGGATGTTTCAATGACTGTAAAACGCTTAATGAATCAGTGAAAATGATACAGTTTTTATGACAATGATCAGATATGTATTCCAATGCTTTATATATGGCCATGATTTCAGAGGTAAAAACAGAACTTGAAGAATGAAGTTTAAAACTTTGAACAGAGTGATTAATAGTGAACGCAGCCCCAACATAGTCTGCCCTTTTAGATCCGTCGGTATAAATATGAATGAAATTAGAGTATTGTTCTATGTGCTTTTGAAATAGTTGTTTGTATATAATATGAGAGGTATCTGCTTTATTGAAATTTTGGAATGGGTTTTGGAATTCAAAATAATGATTAAACCAAGGAGAGAAAGAAAACATTTTTTTCTGGGTGACGTCAAGTGAACAAAGTTCGGATCCGTTCATCAAATCTAGCATTCTTAAGTGACAATGTAGGGATGAAGGATGTTTTAGCTTGATAGAGGCGTTTTAAATACGGACTGTGATGAATGGTATGCAATGGGTGATGAGGGATTGAGGAAATTCTAAAATAATATTCTAAGGACAACAAATGTCGCCTCAAGTCCAGAGAAGGTTCAAAATTGTCCACATATAAGCTGCTTACGGGTGAAGTCCTGAAGGCACCAGAACATAAACGTAAAGCTGCGTGGTGAATAGTGTTCAGGGTTTGAAGAGCAGATTTTCCTTGCTGACCCCATACACCACGCAGCCGTAACTCTAATTTAGATAGAATTAAAGCTCTGTAAATTTTAAAAAGGCAAGTACGATCAGATCCCCATGATAATTTAGATAAAACTCGTAAGATATTAAGAGCCCTTTTCGCAACGTTTGCGTAGATTTAAAATATGCGGTTGAAAAGTCAACTTCTTGTCAAATATGATGCCTAAAAATTTAAAATTGTCCACAACATTAATTAAAATATCTTTGAAGAATATTTCAGGGTCAAGATGAAGATTTCGTTTTCTGCAGAAATGAACACATGCAGTTTTTAAAGGTGAAAAGCTGAATCCATTTTCATTTGTCCAATTAGTGATTTTGTTAACGGCCTGTTGAAGTTGTCTCTCTATTAAACGAATGTCATTTGCTGCGCATGAAATTTGCAGATCGTCCAACGTAAATAAGACTTTTAACTGATGGAGGCAATGGAGAAACGATATTGTTAATTTTTAAAATAAATAAAGTTACACTTAAAACACTGCCCTGTGGCACTCCCTCCTCTTGTATAAAAACATCCGAGAAATAGATCCAATCCTTACTTTAAAATATCTTTTTTGTAAAAATTTTGAATAAAAATAGGCAGATTTCCTCTTATGTCATAGTTAAAAATGTCTTTTAAAATTCCATGTCTCCACGTTCGATCGTATGCTTTTTCAATATCAAAAAATATCGAGACGAGATGTTTATTTTGAACGAAAGCATTTCTAATTTCAGCCTCGAGAGCAACCCAAATTGTCAACAGTGGATCGACCTTTTCGGAAACCACTTTGAAGTGGAGAGAGACATTTATCTGTTTCTAAAATAAAAACTAATCTCGCGTTGACCATCTTTTCTAGAATTTTGCATAAGCAGCTTGTCAGGGCTATTGGACGGTAGTTCGAAGGATTCTTGGGGGTCTTTATTCGGTTTTAGTATTGGTATTATGGTAGCATACCTCCATGACTGCGGAAAAGTGTGCTCATTCCAAATTCTGTTATAAACTTCAGGAGGTTATTTAGAGAACTATTTGATAAATGTTTAAGCATGATATAACTAATATTATCTGGGCCAGGAGTTGATTTGTGAACTAAGGATAAAGCCTTTGTCAATTCGGGAAAAGTAAAATCACAATTATATGATAATATACGGTTTGAAGTGAAATTTACTTTATTCTTCTCAGATGCAATTTTAATTTTTTTTAAAACTTTCAGAGTAGTTAGTGGAGCTGGATATTTCGGAAAGGCATGAAGCAATTGGCGTTTGCTATATCTTTGGGTGCTGATAGTACTTGGTTATTGCATTCTAGAATCGGGATTTGTCTATTGGGGTAAACACCGGATATTCTTTTGATCCTGTTCCATAGTTGTTTACTTGTGGTCTTGCTATTTATACTGTTTACATAATTCACCCAAGAATCCCTCTTACTACGTCGTTGTATTTTTCGAAATGCCGCTTTTGTTTTTTTATAAATAATATAATTTTCACTAGTTGGATATCTATTGAAGATATTCCAGGACTTCCTTTGTTTCCGATAAGCATCGCTACAATCCTCATTCCACCAAGGTTTCTTCTGTTTTTTAGGCTTATTAATAACTTTTTTAATTGAGGCGTCAGCACTATCTATAATTATGTCTGTTATTTTATTAGCAACTTCATCGATATCATCATTTTCTACAAGTGTTAGTAATGTCAGCAAGGCTAGTAAAAAGTGACCAGTTGGCAGTTTCAAAAATATTGGTTGACAGTGTTAGATTGGTATTGGCCTGCATAATTTAGTATTATAGGATAATGGTCGCTATTGTATAGGTAAGGATCCACAGAAAAGGTCCAAAATGGTAAAATTGAAGGAGTGCAAATTGCCAGATCTATTGAATGGTAAGTAAGTGAAGGTGAGTGAAAGTAAGTAGGTTGGCCGTTATTCATAACACATAAATCATTGTCTGTTATTAATTTTTCAATTTGCTTGCCTCTACGATTAATGTCTGAACTGCCCCAGAGAATATGATGGCCATTTAGGTCACCCAGTATGATGAATGGTTGCGGAAGTTGATCTATCAAATTATTTAAGTCAAATGTGGCGATATGGGTATTAGGAGGTAGATATAAATTGCATATTGTTATTAAAATATTTACATGAAGTCTTACAGCAACAGCTTGGAGATTTGTTTTGAGGTTAATTTGAGTTACTGGTAAGTCATGGGAGGTAAGTAAAGCAACGCCTCCACATGCTCTTTGGCCATCATTGTAATCTTTTCTGAACATAGTGTAATGACGAATGTTGATGGTATCATTGCTTTTCAGATAGGTCTCCTGGAGGGCGATTGCAGCTGGCTTATGTTTATTTATTATGTCCTTTACATCATCACATCTGTTACGAAAACCCCGGCAGTTCCAGGAAAGAAAGGAAGCCATAAAAATAAAGGATAAAAGAAAAGAAGAAACTACTTATGTTTTCTCGTCCTAGGACGAGATCTGTCTTGCCGAAGATCCTTCTTGGACTTGGGTGGCGAAGCCTCCAAGCCATCACTCTCAACAGAGGAAATATCACTTTCGGTGTTGTATAGATTTATAAGGTCACTTGTAGAAGTATTAGTTAATATATTTCTGGATGAAACGTCAGGTTGGAGAGAGGTTTGAGAAGTACTTTTAGCTATTTTAATATTGTTTTGTTCAGACGATATGGCTCTTTTTAAAGAAGTATTTATAGGTCGATTTGGTTGATTTATGTGTTTTGTATTTGTTGAGGTTGTAGCTGATGCTTTAGAAAAAAGAGGCGTTATAGGTTGGTTTATTGAAGTTTTATGTTGGGCAGATGGCTTAAAAATAGTTACATCGGTTTGAGTTCCGTTAGTTTTGAAAGTTTTTTTTACTATTGAAGAGTAAGAAATACCAGGTTTTGGGGTGCGATCATTTACAATTTTTCGTGCCTCGGGAAATGAAATGTTTTGCTGAACTTTTACTGTCTGGATTTCTTTCTCGATTTGAAATTTAGGGCATGACCTGGCAAAAGCTGGATGGTCACCTTTGCAGTTAACACAGCAAAGGGATGATGTAGTACAGACATCGGTCTTGTGTTCTGTACTACAGCATTTTGCGCAGGTTTCTTTGCCACGGCAAGCAAGGAAAGAGTGGCCGAATCTCTGACATTTAAAGCAACGAACTGGGTTTGGTATGAAATGTCGAACTGGGCAATTCATATATGCTATTTTTACGTGTTTTGGTATAGTCGGTGTATTGAAAGTTAATATTAAATGTTTGGTGGGTATTTTTTGACCATTTCTTGAAATAAGGATTCTTTTTACATTAATTACTGATTGGTTGGACAGGGTTTCTAGGATGTCTTGTTCGGTGTCATGTACTAAATCGGATTCTGAAATTACGCCTCTTGATGAATTTAAGGTTTTGTGGGGTGTAACAGTCACCTCTATTGAACCGACGGATTTAATTTTTTGGATATTTAATGCCTGTGATCTATTTAGAACTTCAACAAGTACATCTCCTGCTAGGGTTTTTTTTATGTTTTTAGTCTCTCCTACCATTCCCAGTATAGTTTTATGGAGTAAGATTGCAGATATATTTTTAAGATTTCCTGTGTTACTTTTAATAATAAAAAATTTTTCATCACATATATTGTTTTCATTTATTTTTATACATAGTTGCTCCACTGAAGGAGAAGTTGAATTAGGGTTATCCATGTTTGAAAATTAAATATTCAGTCCCCGGCGGCACCACCCACCATGGAGTCCAACGAGGGGATACAGGTTTCTATACCGGTGCTAGCCAGGGACTATACGAACCCAACTCACCCCTATGACTGCCCTAAGGAGCTAGTTGGTGAGCAGGTCCTTAATCCTAGCAGGGTATTCCCACCAGCCGATTGA
Organism: Metellina segmentata; assembly: GCA_947359465.1. Taxonomy (NCBI): domain Eukaryota; kingdom Metazoa; phylum Arthropoda; class Arachnida; order Araneae; family Tetragnathidae; genus Metellina; species Metellina segmentata. Next base: position 45,814,349 of record OX375883.1, read on the forward strand.
TGTACTGGGACCATAGTACACCTCCTGTTTGTCCGAAGCAGGAGCCGAAGCAATGTATTGGGGCGTTATGTTGTCCCTCAATCACCAGGATCACCCTTTCCGAAGACACAGGTCTCCACGCACGGCAAACACGTGGGTGATATAATCCCCAAGAGGAGCTAAAGGCACAGACTGGCGAAAAGCTTCTCAAGGGGAGCCCTCACCTCCGAAAAGGCAACCACAACGAGGGAGGAAGAAAAAGCAAAAAGCTAAGGGTAGAGGAGAAGCAGAACGAAAGGGAGGGAAGATCACTGAGGTACCCCGGGGTCGTGAAGCCCGTACAAACCTAAAGAAGGAATGCCCCTGGGGGCCCAACATGAGATGGAATCCAGCAAAATATTAAGTTAAAATTTTTGGATGAGAGATGATAAATTCTTTTTAATGACTCTAAAACAATCGGATGACTGTCATGATCAGGATGTTTCAATGATTGTAAAACGCTTAATGAATCAGTGAAAATGATACAGTTTTTATGACAATGATCAGATATATTTTCTAATGCTTTAAAAATGGCCATTATTTCAGCAGTAAAAACAGAACATGAAGGATGAAGTTTAAAACTATGAATGGAATCATTAATAGTGAACGCAGCTCCAACGTAGTTTGCCTTTTTAGATCCGTCCGTATAAACTTGAATAAAATTAGAGTATTTTTCTCTATATTTTTGAAAAAGTTGCTTGTAGATAATATCTGAGGTATCTGCTTTATAAAAAATTTTGAAACGGGTTTTGAAATTCAAAATAATGATTAAACCAAGGAGAGAAATAATAAAGTTTTTTCTGGGTGACGTCAAGTGAAGAAATTTCGGATCCGTCCATTAAATCCAGCATTCTTAAATGAAATGTAGGGATAAAGGATGTTTTTGCTTGATAGAGGCGTATTAGATATGGACTGTGATGAATGGTATGCAATGGGTGGTGAGGGATTGAAGAAATTCTAAAATAATATTCTAAGGACAACAACTGTCGCCTTAAGTCAAGAGAAGGTTCAAAAGCGTCCACATACAAGCTTTTTACGGGTGAAGTTCTAAATGCACCAGTACATAAGCGCAAAGCTGTGTGGTGGATGGTGTTCAGAGTTTGAAGAGCAGTTTTTCTTGCTGAACCATACACCACGCAGCCGTAATCTAATTTTGAACGTATTAATGCTCTATATATTTTTAAAAGACAAGCTCGATCGGATCCCCATGATAATTTTGATAAAACGCGTAAAATGTTAAGTGCCTTTTCGCAACGTTTGCGTAGATTTAAAATATGCGGTTGAAAAGTCAACTTCTTGTCAAATATGATGCCTAAAAATTTAAAATTGTCCACAACATTAATTAAAATATCTTTGAAAAATATTTCAGGGTCAAGATGAAAATTACGCTTTTTGCAAAAATGAACACAAGCGGTTTTAGAAGATGAAAAACTGAAACCATTTTCATTAGTCCAATGTGTGATTTTATTTACTGCCTGTTGAAGTTGTCTCTCTACTAAACGAATGTCTTTAGCTGCGCATGAAATTTGCATATCGTCAACGTAAATAAGACCTTTAACTGATGGCGGCAATTGAGAAACAATATCATTAATTTTTAAAATAAATAAAGTAACACTTAAAACACTGCCTTGTGGTACTCCCTCCTCTTGAATAAAAACATCTGAAAAAATTGATCCAATCCGTACTAAAAAATTTTGAAAAAAATGGGCAGATTTCCCCTTATGTCATTGTTAAAAATATCCTTTAAAATTCCATGTCTCCACGTTCGATCGTACGCTTTTTCTATTTCAAAAAATATCGAGACGAGATGTTTGTTTTGAACAAAAGCGTTTCGTATTTCGGTCTCGAGAGCGAATAGATTATCAACAGTGGATCGACCTTTTCGGATACCACTTTGCAGTGGAGAGAGACATTTATCTTTTTCTAATATGTAAACCAACCTCGCGTTGACCATCTTTTCTAAGATCTTGCATAAGCAACTTGTTAGGGCTATTGGACGGTAGTTCGAAGGATTCTTGGGGTCTTTGTTCGGTTTCAGTATGGGTATTATAGTAGCATATCGCCATGACTGCGGAAAAATGTGTTCGGTCCAAATTCTATTGTAAAATTTGAGGAGATGATTTAGAGAACTATTTGAAAGATGTTTGAGCATGATGTAACTGATATTATCTGGGCCAGGAGTTGATTTGTGGACTAAGGATAAAGCTTTTATCAAATCCGGAAAAGTAAAGTCACAATTATATGATAATATACTGTTTGAAGTAAAATTAATTTTATTCTTTTCAGACGAAATTTTGATTTTTTTTAAACTTTCAGGGTAGTTAGAAGAACGAAAGTGAGGGAAGATCACTCAGGTACCCCGGGGTTGTGAAGCCCGTACAAACCTAAAGAAGGAATGCCCCTGGGGGCTTGATATTTCAGAAAGACATGAAGCAATTGCGTTTGCTATATCTTTGGGTGCTGATAGTACTTGGTTATTGCATTCTAGAATCGGAATTTGTCTATTGGGGTAAACACCGGAAATTCTTTTAATTCGGTTCCATAATTGTTTACTAGTGACATTACTATTGATACTATTGACAAAATTCATCCAAGAATCCCTCTTACTACGTCGTTGTATTTTTCGAAAGGCCGCTTTAGTTTTTTTATAAATAATAAAGTTTTCTCTGGTTGGATATCTATTGAAGATATTCCAAGACTTCCTTTGTTTACGGTAAGCATCGCTACAATCGTCATTCCACCAAGGCTTCTTCTGTTTTTTACGGGCATAAATAACTTTTTTAATGGAAACTGCAGCACTAGCTATAATTATATCTGTTATTTTATTAGTAACAGCATCGATGTCATCAGTTTCTCCCGTGTTAGTAATATCTGCGAGGCTAGTAAAGAGTGGCCAGTTGGCAGTTTCAAAAATATATTTGGATTGGCTGTCAGTGTGATGTTGGTATTGGCCTTCATATTTAAGTTTAATTGGATAATGGTCGCTATTGTAAAGGTAAGGATCCACAGAAAAAGTCCAAAATGGTAAAATTGAAGGAGTGCAAATTGCCAGATCTATTGAATGGTAAGTAAGTGAAGGTGAGTGAAAGTAAGTAGGTTGGCCGTTATTCATAATACATAAATCATTGTCCGTTATTATTTTTTCAATCTGTTTGCCTCTATTATTAGTGTCTGAACTGCCCCAGAGGATATGATGGCCATTTAGGTCACCAAGTATAATGAATGGTTGCGGAAGTTGATCTATCAAATTATTTAATTCAGAAGTGGCGACATGGGTGTTAGGAGGTAAGTATAAATTGCATATTGTTATTAAAATATTTACGTGAAGTGTTACAGCAAGAGCTTGCAGATTTATTGTAAGGTTAATTTGGGTGACCGGAAAGTCATGGGAGGTAAGCAATGCAACACCTCCACATGCTCTTTGGCCATCATCGTAATCCTTTCTAAACAAAGTGAAATGACGAATGTTGGTGGTATCATTCTTTCTTAAATAGGTCTCCTGCAGGGCGATTGCAGCTGGCTTGTGTTTATTTATGATGTCTTTAACGTCATCAATTTTTGGACGAAAACCCCGGCAGTTCCAGGAAAGAAAGGAAGCCATAAAAAATAAAGGATAAAAGAAAAGAGAAAACTACTTGTGTTTTCTCGTCCTAGGACGAGATCTGTCTTGCCGAAGATCCTTCTTGGACTTGGGTGGCGAACTCTCCAAGTCCTCATCTTCTACAGATGAAATATCGCTTTCAGTGTTATAAAGATTTATGAGATCGCTGGTAGAAGGATTAGTTATGAAATTTCTGGATGTAACGTCAGGCTGAAGAGAGGTTTGAGAAGAACTTTTTGCTATTTTAATATTATTTTGTTCAGTAGATATGGCTCTTTTTAAAGAAGTATTTAAGGATCGATTTGATTGATTTATCTGTTTTGTATTTGTTGAGGTTGTAGCTGATGCTTTAGAAATAAGATGCGTTATAGGTTGGTTAATTGAAATTTTATGTTGTGCAGATGGCTTAAAAATAGTTACATCGGTTTGAGTTCCGTTAGTTTTGAAAGTTTTTTTTACTATTGAAGAGTAAGATATGCCAGGTTTCGGGGTACGATCGTTTACAATTTTTCGATCCTCCGGAAATGAAATATTTTGTTGAATTTTAATTGTTTGTATTTCTTTTTCGTTTTGAAATTTAGGGCAGGACCTGGCAAAAGCTGGATGGTCACCTTTGCAGTTTACACAGCAAAGGGACGATGACGTACAGACATCGGTCTTATGGTCTGTACTACAGCATTTTGCGCAGGTTTCTTTGGCACAGCAAGCTATGAAAGAGTGTCCGAATCTCTGGCATTTAAAGCAACGAACAGGATTGGGTATAAAATGTCTAACTGGGCAATTCATATAAGCTATTTTGACGTGTTTAGGTATAGTTGGTTTGTTGAACGTTAATATTATGTGCTTGGTGGGAATTCTTTGTCCATTTCTTGAAATAGTGATTCTTTTTACGTTTATTACATGTTGTTCGGATAGGGATTCCAATATGTCTTCTTCCGAATCATGATTTGGATTGGATTGGATTGGATTTTGTGGCATTGAGTCCTCTTGGGACATATTATGCCAAACTCAAGATAAAAAATCAAATATATAATATAATAAAAAAGTGAAATAATCAAAACATAATGTATGAATACTATATGAAATTATATGTGATGGATAAAACCAATGTCATGCAAAAAGCTAAAAATATTTGGATGAGGATTCTCCCCAACCATGTCTTCTAAAGTCAAGGTAAAAGAATTAAAATATTTAAGACGTTGATAATTAAAATGAGAACATTCTATTAAAATATGTTTTACCGTTAGTGGACAAATACAATGATTACAAATAGGATGATCTTCTCCAAGGAGGAGGTGTCTATGTGTTATACGCGTATGTCCAATACGTAGTCGAGTTAGTATTACCTGTTGTCTTCTTAAAGGTAGGGATTTCCATTCAGTTATATTTGATTTAATGGCGTAAAGCTTATTCTCCGTTTGCTCATTCCATACATTCTGCCATTTTTCCTCTAAAAATTTGTGAATAAAAGATTTTAAATCACGGAAAGGGATAGTATGGTTAAAATTATATACGGCCGATTTGGCGGCTTTGTCAACAATTTCATTTCCCGATATCCCAACATGAGATGGGATCCAACAAAACACCAAGTTAAAATTTATGGATGAAAGATGATAAATTTTTTCCAGTGACTCTAAAACAATGGGATGACTGTCATGATCAGGATGTTTCAATGACTGTAAAACGCTTAATGAATCAGTGAAAATGATACAGTTTTTATGACAATGATCAGATATGTATTCCAATGCTTTATATATGGCCATGATTTCAGAGGTAAAAACAGAACTTGAAGAATGAAGTTTAAAACTTTGAACAGAGTGATTAATAGTGAACGCAGCCCCAACATAGTCTGCCCTTTTAGATCCGTCGGTATAAATATGAATGAAATTAGAGTATTGTTCTATGTGCTTTTGAAATAGTTGTTTGTATATAATATGAGAGGTATCTGCTTTATTGAAATTTTGGAATGGGTTTTGGAATTCAAAATAATGATTAAACCAAGGAGAGAAAGAAAACATTTTTTTCTGGGTGACGTCAAGTGAACAAAGTTCGGATCCGTTCATCAAATCTAGCATTCTTAAGTGAAATGTAGGGATGAAGGATGTTTTAGCTTGATAGAGGCGTTTTAAATACGGACTGTGATGAATGGTATGCAATGGGTGATGAGGGATTGAGGAAATTCTAAAATAATATTCTAAGGACAACAAATGTCGCCTCAAGTCCAGAGAAGGTTCAAAATTGTCCACATATAAGCTGCTTACGGGTGAAGTCCTGAAGGCACCAGAACATAAACGTAAAGCTGCGTGGTGAATAGTGTTCAGGGTTTGAAGAGCAGATTTTCTTGCTGACCCATACACCACGCAGCCGTAATCTAATTTAGATCGAATTAAAGCTCTGTAAATTTTAAAAAGGCAAGTACGATCAGATCCCCATGATAATTTAGATAAAACTCGTAAGATATTAAGAGCCTTTTCGCAACGTTTGCGTAGATTTAAAATATGCGGTTGAAAAGTCAACTTCTTGTCAAATATGATGCCTAAAAATTTAAAATTGTCCACAACATTAATTAAAATATCTTTGAAGAATATTTCAGGGTCAAGATGAAGATTTCGTTTTCTGCAGAAATGAACACATGCAGTTTTTAAAGGTGAAAAGCTGAATCCATTTTCATTTGTCCAATTAGTGATTTTGTTAACGGCCTGTTGAAGTTGTCTCTCTATTAAACGAATGTCATTTGCTGCGCATGAAATTTGCAGATCGTCAACGTAAATAAGACTTTTAACTGATGGAGGCAATTGAGAAACGATATTGTTAATTTTTAAAATAAATAAAGTTACACTTAAAACACTGCCCTGTGGCACTCCCTCCTCTTGTATAAAAACATCCGAGAAAATAGATCCAATCCTTACTTTAAAATATCTTTTTTGTAAAAAATTTTGAATAAAAATAGGCAGATTTCCTCTTATGTCATAGTTAAAAATGTCTTTTAAAATTCCATGTCTCCACGTTCGATCGTATGCTTTTTCAATATCAAAAAATATCGAGACGAGATGTTTATTTTGAACGAAAGCATTTCTAATTTCAGCCTCGAGAGCAACCAAATTGTCAACAGTGGATCGACCTTTTCGGAAACCACTTTGAAGTGGAGAGAGACATTTATCTGTTTCTAAAATAAAAACTAATCTCGCGTTGACCATCTTTTCTAGAATTTTGCATAAGCAGCTTGTCAGGGCTATTGGACGGTAGTTCGAAGGATTCTTGGGGTCTTTATTCGGTTTTAGTATTGGTATTATGGTAGCATACCTCCATGACTGCGGAAAAGTGTGCTCATTCCAAATTCTGTTATAAAACTTCAGGAGGTTATTTAGAGAACTATTTGATAAATGTTTAAGCATGATATAACTAATATTATCTGGGCCAGGAGTTGATTTGTGAACTAAGGATAAAGCCTTTGTCAATTCGGGAAAAGTAAAATCACAATTATATGATAATATACGGTTTGAAGTGAAATTTACTTTATTCTTCTCAGATGCAATTTTAATTTTTTTAAAACTTTCAGAGTAGTTAGTGGAGCTGGATATTTCGGAAAGGCATGAAGCAATTGCGTTTGCTATATCTTTGGGTGCTGATAGTACTTGGTTATTGCATTCTAGAATCGGGATTTGTCTATTGGGGTAAACACCGGATATTCTTTTGATCCTGTTCCATAGTTGTTTACTTGTGGTCTTGCTATTTATACTGTTTACATAATTCACCCAAGAATCCCTCTTACTACGTCGTTGTATTTTTCGAAATGCCGCTTTTGTTTTTTTATAAATAATATAATTTTCACTAGTTGGATATCTATTGAAGATATTCCAGGACTTCCTTTGTTTCCGATAAGCATCGCTACAATCCTCATTCCACCAAGGTTTCTTCTGTTTTTTAGGCTTATTAATAACTTTTTTAATTGAGGCGTCAGCACTATCTATAATTATGTCTGTTATTTTATTAGCAACTTCATCGATATCATCATTTTCTACAGTGTTAGTAATGTCAGCAAGGCTAGTAAAAAGTGACCAGTTGGCAGTTTCAAAAATATAATTGGATTGGTTGACAGTGTTAGATTGGTATTGGCCTGCATAATTTAGTATTATAGGATAATGGTCGCTATTGTATAGGTAAGGATCCACAGAAAAGGTCCAAAATGGTAAAATTGAAGGAGTGCAAATTGCCAGATCTATTGAATGGTAAGTAAGTGAAGGTGAGTGAAAGTAAGTAGGTTGGCCGTTATTCATAACACATAAATCATTGTCTGTTATTAATTTTTCAATTTGCTTGCCTCTACGATTAATGTCTGAACTGCCCCAGAGAATATGATGGCCATTTAGGTCACCCAGTATGATGAATGGTTGCGGAAGTTGATCTATCAAATTATTTAAGTCAAATGTGGCGATATGGGTATTAGGAGGTAGATATAAATTGCATATTGTTATTAAAATATTTACATGAAGTCTTACAGCAACAGCTTGGAGATTTGTTTTGAGGTTAATTTGAGTTACTGGTAAGTCATGGGAGGTAAGTAAAGCAACGCCTCCACATGCTCTTTGGCCATCATTGTAATCTTTTCTGAAAATAGTGTAATGACGAATGTTGATGGTATCATTGCTTTTCAGATAGGTCTCCTGGAGGGCGATTGCAGCTGGCTTATGTTTATTTATTATGTCCTTTACATCATCACATCTGTTACGAAAACCCCGGCAGTTCCAGGAAAGAAAGGAAGCCATAAAAATAAAGGATAAAAGAAAAGAAGAAACTACTTATGTTTTCTCGTCCTAGGACGAGATCTGTCTTGCCGAAGATCCTTCTTGGACTTGGGTGGCGAAGCCTCCAAGCCATCACTCTCAACAGAGGAAATATCACTTTCGGTGTTGTATAGATTTATAAGGTCACTTGTAGAAGTATTAGTTAATATATTTCTGGATGAAACGTCAGGTTGGAGAGAGGTTTGAGAAGTACTTTTAGCTATTTTAATATTGTTTTGTTCAGACGATATGGCTCTTTTTAAAGAAGTATTTATAGGTCGATTTGGTTGATTTATGTGTTTTGTATTTGTTGAGGTTGTAGCTGATGCTTTAGAAAAAAGAGGCGTTATAGGTTGGTTTATTGAAGTTTTATGTTGGGCAGATGGCTTAAAAATAGTTACATCGGTTTGAGTTCCGTTAGTTTTGAAAGTTTTTTTTACTATTGAAGAGAGTAAGAAATACCAGGTTTTGGGGTGCGATCATTTACAATTTTTCGTGCCTCGGGAAATGAAATGTTTTGCTGAACTTTTACTGTCTGGATTTCTTTCTCGATTTGAAATTTAGGGCATGACCTGGCAAAAGCTGGATGGTCACCTTTGCAGTTAACACAGCAAAGGGATGATGTAGTACAGACATCGGTCTTGTGTTCTGTACTACAGCATTTTGCGCAGGTTTCTTTGCCACGGCAAGCAAGGAAAGAGTGGCCGAATCTCTGACATTTAAAGCAACGAACTGGGTTTGGTATGAAATGTCGAACTGGGCAATTCATATATGCTATTTTTACGTGTTTTGGTATAGTCGGTGTATTGAAAGTTAATATTAAATGTTTGGTGGGTATTTTTTGACCATTTCTTGAAATAAGGATTCTTTTTACATTAATTACTGATTGGTTGGACAGGGTTTCTAGGATGTCTTGTTCGGTGTCATGTACTAAATCGGATTCTGAAATTACGCCTCTTGATGAATTTAAGGTTTTGTGGGGTGTAACAGTCACCTCTATTGAACCGACGGATTTAATTTTTTGGATATTTAATGCCTGTGATCTATTTAGAACTTCAACAAGTACATCTCCTGCTAGGGTTTTTTTTATGTTTTTAGTCTCTCCTACCATTCCCAGTATAGTTTTATGGAGTAAGATTGCAGATATATTTTTAAGATTTCCTGTGTTACTTTTAATAATAAAAAATTTTTCATCACATATATTGTTTTCATTTATTTTTATACATAGTTGCTCCACTGAAGGAGAAGTTGAATTAGGGTTATCCATGTTTGAAAATTAAATATTCAGTCCCCGGCGGCACCACCCACCATGGAGTCCAACGAGGGGATACAGGTTTCTATACCGGTGCTAGCCAGGGACTATACGAACCCAACTCACCCCTATGACTGCCCTAAGGAGCTAGTTGGTGAGCAGGTCCTTAATCCTAGCAGGGTATTCCCACCAGCCGATTGATGTACTGGGACCATAGTACACCTCCTGTTTGTCCGAAGCAGGAGCCGAAGCAATGTATTGGGGCGTTATGTTGTCCCTCAATCACCAGGATCACCCTTTCCGAAGACACAGGTCTCCACGCACGGCAAACACGTGGGTGATATAATCCCCAAGAGGAGCTAAAGGCACAGACTGGCGAAAAGCTTCTCAAGGGGAGCCCTCACCTCCGAAAAGGCAACCACAACGAGGGAGGAAGAAAAAGCAAAAAGCTAAGGGTAGAGGAGAAGCAGAACGAAAGGGAGGGAAGATCACTGAGGTACCCCGGGGTCGTGAAGCCCGTACAAACCTAAAGAAGGAATGCCCCTGGGGGCCTTCCGAATCATGAACAAGATCTGATTCGGAAATGACACCTCTTGATGAATTCAAGGTTTTGTGGGGTGTTACTGTTACTTGTATTGTACCGACGAATGTTATTTTTTGGATATTTGATGCCTGTATTTTATTTGAAACTTCAATTAGTACATCTCCTGCTAGTGTTTTTTTTTAAGTTTTTAGTTTCTCCTACCATACCTAATATAGTTTTATGTAGTAAAATAGCTGATACAGTTTTTAGATTTCCCTCATTACTTTTCATGATAAAAAATTTCATTTCTGGTAAATTATTTTCATTTTTTTTTGTATTTTGGTTTTCCATATTTGAATAAAGAGATATTCAGTCCCTGGCGGCACCACCCACCATGGAGTCCAACGAGGGGATACAGGTTCCTGTACCGGTGCTAGCCAGGGACTATACGAACCCAACTCACCTCTATGACTGCCCTAAAGAGCTAGTTGGTGAGCAGGTCCTTAATCCTAGCAGGGTATTCCCACCAGCCGATTGACGTACTGGGACCATAGTACACCTCCTGTTTGTTCGAAGCAGGAGCCGAAGCAATGTATTGGGGCGTTATGTTGTCCCTCAATCACCAGGATCACCCTTTCCGAAGACACAGGTCTCCACGCACGGCAAACACGTGGGTGATATAATCCCCAAGAGGAGCTGAAAGCACAGACTGGCGAAAAGCTTCTCAAGGGGAGCCCTCGCCTCCGAAGAGGCAACCACAACGAGGGAGGAAGAAAAAGGAAAAAGCTAAGGGTAGAGGGGAAGAACGAAAGTGAGGGAAGATCACTCAGGTACCCCGGGGTTGTGAAGCCCGTACAAACCTAAAGAAGGAATGCCCCTGGGGGCTGGATATTTCGGAAAGGCATGAACCAATTGCGTTTGCTATTTCTTTGGGTGCTGATAGTATTTGGTTATTGTATTCTAGATCGGAATTTGTCTATTGGGGTAAACACCGGAAATTCTTTTAATTCTGTTCCATAATTGTTTACTGGTGGTCTTATTATTTATACTATTGACATAATTTATCCAAGAATCCCTCCGACTGAGTCTTTTGTATTTTTCGAGATACCGCTTTTGTTTTTTTTTATAAATTATTAAGTTTTCTCTGGTTGGATATCTATTGAAGATATTCCAGGCTTTCCTTTGCTTCCGATACACATCGCTACAATCCTCATTCCACCAAGGTTTCTTTTGATTTTTAGGCGAATTTCTGACTTTTTTAATTGAGGCGTCAGCATTTCCTATAATTATGTCTGTAATTTTATTAGTAACGTCATTTATATCATAATTTTCTACCTTATTAGTAAGGTCAGCAAGGCTAGTATAAAGTGGGCAGTTTCAAATATATAGTTAGGTTGGCTGACAGAGGGAGGTTGGTATTGGCCTGCATATTTTACTTTTATAGGATAATGGTCACTATTGTAAAGGTAAGGGTCCACAGAAAAGGTCCAAAATGGTAAAATTGAAGGAGTGCAAATTGCCAGATCTATTGAATGTTAAGTAAGTGAAGGTGAGTGAAAGTAAGTAGGTCGGCCGTTATTCATAATACATAAATCATTGTCCGTTGTTAATTTTTCAATTTGTTTTCCTCTACGATTAATGTCTGAACTGCCCCAGAGAATATGATAGCCATTTAGGTCACCAAGTATGATGAATGGTCGGAAGTTGATCTATTAAATTATTGAAGTCAGAAGTGGCGATATGTGGGTGTTAGGAGGTAAGTATAAATTGCATATTGTTATCAAAATATTGACATGAAGTTTTACAGCAAGAGCTTTCAGATTTGTTTTTAGGTTAATTTCAGTTACTGGAAAGTCATGGCAGGTAAGCAATGCAACACCTCCACATGCTCTTGGGCCATCATCGTAATCTTTTCTAAATATACTGAAATGACGAATGTTGGTGGTTGGTTGTTTGTTTTGGGTTTTATGGCGCAAGGTCCAATATTGGACAAGCTGCGCCAAGCACAAGATTAAAAAGTATTTAAAAGCAACAAGGATAATAAGTATATAATTTTTAAAATTAAAAATATTCAAACGTACAAACAAGGAATACAGAAAACAATTTTTCAAGGCCAAGGTTTAAAAATGATTTAGAAATACAATAAAAATATAATGCATTATATATGGCATAAAAATCCAGAGTGATGTAAAAAAGTAAAAAGTGATGGATGAGGGGGGTGATGCAACAAATCAGTTAAAATAGGTGATGTTGTGTTAAAATAATGTTGGTAAAACCGTCTAAGAACAGAACAAGATGTTAAAATGTGACTAATGGAAAGAGGTTGTTGGCAGTGACGGTTGGAGTGAGATGGTCGGGCAGATGTTAAAAAGTTTATTGTTGATTTGCTCACTCCAATCCTCACGCCATTCTTCCCATACAATATCCCGTATAATATTGCGAAGATCGTGATATGGGATACGAAGGTTTAATGGGGTTATGGCATTTTTTGCAGCGGCATCGGCCAGTTCATTGCCAAGAATTCCGACGTGTCCCGGTACCCAACACAATGTGATACCAAAGCCACGTCGGACGAGTTTTTTTATGAAGTATGAAAACATCATATGCCAAAGGATGTCTTGGAGAATCTAAATTTAATGTCTCCAAGACACCTTTGGAATCTGTGTATAAAATAAAATTTTGAGCTCTAAGGCTGGAAATATACTTCAGAGCTTTGTAAATAGCTAAAAATTCGGCAGTAAAGATGGAGATAAAAGATGGTAACAAGTAGTTAAAAGTGACTGATCCACAATTGAAAGCGCAACCGACATGATTATTAGACTTTGACCCGTCTGTATAAATTGATGTATGATTTCTAAAATGATGACGATGAGAGATAAAAAGTTGACGGTAGATGATCGCACTTGTGTTTGACTTCTCAAAGCCAGGAAATAAATTTAAAAATGATAATTTATATGACCTCCATGGTGATATGGTAAAAAGAGGACGTTCAGCAACTTCGAATGAATAAAGTGAAGTGTTTCTCAGGGTATTTCTCATACGAAGCCCAAAGGTCGGAACACAGGACGGACGATTTAAAAATAAGCGATCAAGAGAGTTTTCAAGAATTAGATTTTGTAGTGGTTGGTCTGGATGCTCCAAGATTCGATAATACAGTCGTAACGACAACAAAAGACGCGTGGAAGCTAAAGGTGGTTCATAGCATACCACGTACAGACTTTTGACGGGTGAAGTGCGGAATGCTCCGGAACATATCCTCAGTGCATTGTGATGTATAGTATCGAGCCTTCGTAACACAGACTGACGGGCAGAGCCATAAGCTGCGCAGCCATAGTCAAGTCTGGAACGAATTATGGCTCGATAGATATTCATCATGGAGAATCGTTCTGCTCCCCAAGATGTTTTCGAGAGTGCCTTCAACAGATTAAGCTTTTTCTTGCAAGACATCCGCAGCTGCATGACGTGGGGGAGGAAGGTAAGTTTCTGATCAAAAATGATACCGAGAAATCTTACTCTGTCCTCCACTGCGATCCTGACATTACCCAGAAAAATCTCTGGGTCAGGATGCAGGTTCCGACGTCGGCAGAAATGAACGCAAGATGTCTTTTGAGCGGAAAAGCTGAAACCGTTCTCGTCACTCCACAGCGTCAATCGAGAGACGGCTGTCTGGAGTTGTCGTTCGATGTACCTCATATCTTTACCTTGGCAATGAATAGTCACGTCATCCACGTACAGATTACCCTGGTCAGATGGAGCTAGTTGTTCCAGTATATTGTTAATCTTAATAGAAAAAAGAGTAACGCTGAGGACGCTACCCTGAGGAACGCCCTCTTCTTGAATGAAAAATTCCGATAAGGCAGAGCCTATTCGGACCTGAAACTGTCGAGTGGCTAGAAAATTTTGAATAAATACCGATAGAATGTAAATCGCGGAGGATTCCATATCGCCAGGTGCGATCATACGCCTTCTCCATGTCAAAGAAGATGGAAACCATATGGTTTCGACGTAGGAACGCACGGCGAACTTGAGTTTCAAGAGATAAGATGTTATCTACCGTACAGCGGGCAACCCTGAAACCGCTCTGAAAAGGTGATAAGGCTTGAGTCGTCTCAAGGATATAAACGAGACGAGTATTCACCATCCTTTCAAAGAGTTTGCACATACAGCTTGTGAGTGCGATTGGCCTATAGTTATAAGGATTTGTTGCATCCTTTCCAGGTTTTTGAAAAGGTATGACAATGGCCCGTGTCCAAGGCCAAAGGGAAGGTATGTTCCTCCCATATGCGATTGAAAATAAATAAGATGTTAAGGAGGGATTGACGAGAAAGGTGTTGCAATAAGATGTAAGAGATGCCATCAGGGCCAGGTGCTGTCATCCTGGTCCCTTTAAGACATCGCATCAATTCCCTTTCAGTAAATCGACAGTTATCGACAGAGTTCGGATCGAGAATGAAAATTAAGACGATGGGATTCTGCGCGATGTTTCGTGCGCTGAAATGTGTCCGAGTAGTTGGTAGTACTGGAATCTGTGGAGAAGGCACGCCCAATGACGTTTGCAATCTCGACAGCCTCCGACACATGTTCTCCATCCTCTTCCACGAACGAGATCTTATGTTCGGGATATAATCCCATCGCTTTTCGAACTCTGTCCCATAACTGCTTCGAAACATATTTTATCCAAGATTCCCTTTGACTGTGACGTCGCACTCGGCGGGCGTTAGCTTTCGCACGTTTGAAAGAAAGAAGATTTTGAGTAGTGGGGTATCGGCGGAAAACACCCCACGCCTTCCTTTGGATCTTAATGGCTGTAGTGCATTCTGGAGTCCACCAAGGTTTACAAGTCTTTTGAAAGGATAGTGATTTCTTGGGGATAGCATGATTAGCAGCTTTAATCATAACATCGGTGATTGCTTCTATTGCCTCGTCAATGTTGCCCTCTACCATTCGCTCCGATATAATGGCCTGAGATGTAAAAACAGGCCAGTCGGCTGCCTCATAAACATATCGTGACGGGCGGCTAACAGGATCATTTCCTCCGATATGAGAGTTACGAATATTGGGAAATGATCGCTGTTGCGCAGGTCACTACCGACAAAAAAAGAGAGAAATGGTAAGATGGAAGGAGAGCAGATAGCAAGGTCGAGAACATGAAAGGTGCGAGTTGGTTCGTAGAAGTAGGTAACCTCTCCGTTATTGAGCAGACAGAGACAGCGATCTGTGATCAGCTGTTCAATCTGTCGCCCACGGGAATTGGTATCCCTACTTCCCCATAGCACACTGACCATTAAAATCACAGAGTATGATGAAAGGATCCGGCAGTTGATCCACCAAGTTATCAAGACTCTGTTGCTGGATGGGAGTAGTTTGTGGTAGGTACAGAGTACAGATGGTAATCATCCGTCTCGCTTGTATTCTTACAGGAACTGCTTGTAGAGGCGTGCTGAGTGACACAGTAAGAGAGGGGTATGCATGGGAAGTGAAGAGCGCAACACCTCCCGATGCTCGTCCACCATTACTGATATTATCACTTCGAATACAAGTATATCGACGGATCTTCGCCAGGTCAGCTAACTTCAGATATGTTTCTTGAAGTGCGACACAAGCGGGATGGTATTCTGCAATCAGGGTTTTAACGTCATCCAGTTTGTGTTTGTAGCCACGACAGTTCCAAGAAATAAAAGCTATTTTTGGCTAGAATTTGTAGGAGCAGCGTTTGGCCGCTCTGGAGGAGTCGGGATATTCATATCGATGTCTATTTCGTCCTCCGAAAGGTCCGAAGCGTGTAAATCTATTTCAGGTTCTTCAAATCTATTAAAATTAAGTTTATGCTTTTCGTTAGAGATTCGCGAGTTCCTTTTTTTTGTTTGAATCGCGAAACTTTTTTGTTTAGATTTACTTTTGAATGCAGGGCGTGAGGATAGTTTTGGTATCTGGGAAGTAGTTGTTTCGATACTTTCTGAGGGAGTATTAGATGATGTGGTAGTACTTTTATTTGCTTGTTTAGTTACTGAAGGTTTAATTGGTTTTTGAATCAGTGGTAAAGAAAAATTTGGAAATGGAATATCGAGTCCAAACGGAGGGTCCGTTTGGGTGGCTATTGTATTACTTGATTTGGTTATTGTTTTAGTTACTGTTGCATAAGAAGTTAATCCTTTGGGAGTACGGGACTCCACAATTTTCCGAGCTTCAGGGTAAGATATATTTTTTGTGACTTTAATTGATTGGATCTCCTTCTCAAACACCCATTTGGGGCAAGATCGGGAGAAGGCCGGATGATCGCCTTTACAGTTTACACAGTTGGGGGTTGCAGAGCAGCTATCTGTATCGTGTCCCACAGTACCGCAGCGAGCGCATCTAGTGGGACTACAAGAGATCTTAGAGTGTCCGAAACCTTGGCAATTAAAGCAACGCTGAGGGTTCGGCACATGCGGACGTATTGGACAGCTGATATCCAGCTTTTATACGGGCTGGTAATATCGGTTGGTCAAAAGTCAAGATGAGATGTTTCGTGCGAATGAAACTCCCATCTCGATTGATCGTTATCCTGCGAACTTCGCATACGTTTTGATCCCGTAAATTTTCGAGGATTTCTTCGTCCGGAGTATAATGTAAATCTGGCTCAGATACAACACCCCTTGAAGTGTTTAATGATCTGTGCGGGGAAACGGAAACTGTAAAAAGCCCTATTGTGGTTGAATTTGCGAGGAGTTTTGCTTGCGTTTCTGAAGAAACTTCAATGAGAAGATCCCCAGAGCGAAGTTTCTTTAATGATTTAATAGTTCCAAAAAAAGATTTAAATGTTTTTTCAATTAAAAAAGGTGAAGTATGAGAAAAGGATTGTATTGTATTGGATGTTTGGTTGGAGTTTTGTTGTAAATTATCAGTTCGTTTAACGATGAAATGTCGGGCATTTGAGAAGGAAGGCTGTAATATTTGTTGCTCCCTACTGGACGGAGAAGGACTTAAAGTATTATTTTCCATAGTAAAGGGGGGGGGAATTCGATCCCCGACAGCGCCACCCACCACGGAGTCTTACAAGGGGATACAGACAACTGTACCGGCGCTAATCGGCGACTATACGCGCACGGCGCACCCCTGAGACAGCCTCCACCCTTAGCGAGGTGCCCAGTAAGTGACCGATTGCTTAGCCCTAGCCAAAAATCGACCAGCCGATTGATGTACACGGGACCAATGCACACCTCCCGTTTACCTGAAGCGAAAGCCGAAGCAGTGTATTGGGTCAATATATCGTCCCTCAACTCCCAGGATCCCCTTTTCCAGGGACACGGGTCTTCACGCACGGCAAACACGTGGGTGATATAATCCCCAAGAGCAGCTAAATGCACAGACTGGCGAAAAGCTTCTCAATGGGAGCCCTCACCTCCGAAGAGGCAACTACAACGAGGGAGGAAGAAATGGCAAAAAGCAGAAGGGTAGAAGAAAGGGAAAAGGAAAGGTAGAAAAGATCACTCAGGTACCCCGGGGATGTGAAGCCCGTACAAACCTAAAGAAGAAATGCCCCTGGGGGCAAAGCCGGAAGGAAGACGTAGAATGGTCAGCAGAATGTGATCAGGCATTCCAGAAATTGAAAGAGAAACTGACCGAGAAACCTGTGCTGTACGCCCCTGAGTACAATAAGGAGTTCATTATTCAAACGGAAGCTTCAGATAAACGAGTCGGGGTAATTATGGTACAGAAGGATATAAACAATACTGACCATCCTGTCCTTTACCTTAGTCGTAAGTTTTCGGACTCTTAGAAGAAGTTCAGCGCCTCTGAAAAGGAGTGTGCTGGAATTATCTTCGCGATAAAAAAACTTAGACATTACCTAGATGGACAGGCCCTTACGATAGAGACGGATCACAATCCTCTCGTTTGGTTAAAAACTAACGCAGGCGATAACCCTCGATTAATGAGGTGGGCCCTAGCTTTGCAGCCTTTTGATTATAAAATTAAATACAGGGCAGGCAAGGAAAACCAACATGCAGACAGTTTAAGCAGGATGTTGGCCTAACACTGAGGAATATTTCAAATACGTTAGGTAAAAGAGCCAATACTCCTCCAGTAATTATGGTGTGTGCTATTTCCTTTGCCTCTAATAAATTGGTCAGTGAACTTGTTTTGTCTAACCCTTGCCTTACAGATTTTTCACCAATGAAAAATCTCTTGAAGGGGGGAGGGATTGTGGAGTATCGATATATTCTCTCTCTCCCACGTCTAAGTCCAACGGAAATAGCGGCGACAGGCGGTCGCCCTCCGATCGCTCTACTTGACAGTTAGAAACAATGGACAGACTTTTGGTCCCCAGGATGATGGACGAGCTGGACGTAAGATCCCAGACAGCGAGAGGCCGAACCGAGACTTTCCGTCGGGGTTCAAAGGCCAATAAGGTCAGCGGGCACCTTTGACCCCCCTGACACTAGACCAATTGCAGGACGTGAATTACGTCAAGAGCGACTACAGCGCCAGAAGCCTACCCCCTCCAAAAGAGGTATTAAAGGGCGCGCACGGTTTTTTTCTAGGAGCTCCGAGCGTTTTTAATTGCCACAGGACGGTCGAGCCGAACTTACCCGGGCATCCGGCACCAGATTATCCTCGAGAGGAACGCAGTAGCCGCGGCAGGTAGCCGGCTAAACTGCTCCACGGTCGCACGAGCTTGCGACCTTCTGATCTCACCCGAGAACGCTCCGAGAGGCCACACGGCCGGAGGACTATCGCTCGAGTCTCGTTACCAGAGGAGACCCGATTCTCCGCCTTGGCACCCCGCAAGACTTGATCTCATCCGAGATAACCGTGAAAGGCCGTAGCCTGGAACTCACCCCATTACTCGGGTCACTGCTACTGATTCTCCAAGGGAACCATTCCCAGACCTCCGATTCCAAGAGAACTCTGTAAATTTTAAGCTTACTCTAATCTAGAAATAAAACTACTTACTTCTCAACCTGTAGCATTAGCCTGAGTCGTTACAGAGTCTAACACTGTTAATTTTTTTAAAGGAAAGTTGCTAATAACTTTTAATATTCTAGGATGTTTTTTCATGGCTGCCATGAGTATTACCCCGATCAGGACGTAATCGGATTGGATAAGATTTGGTTTTGTGGCTTTTTTTCAAAGGTGCCCGCTGACCTTATTGGGCTTTGAACCCCGACGGAAAGTCTCGGTCCAGCCTCTCGCTGTCTGGGATTGGATTGGATAGGATATGATTTTGTGGCATTGAGTCCTCTTGGAACATATTGTGCCAAACTCAAGATAAAAAAAATCAGATACATAATTTAATAATGAAATGAGATGAGTCAAAACATAATGAGTAAATACTATATAAAATTATATGTGATGGATAAAACCAATGTCTTGTAAATAGCTTAATAAAATGAATACTATATAAAGTTATACGTGATATATGAACCCAATGTCATGTAAAAAGCTAAAAATATTTCGATGAGGATTCTCTCCAACCATGTTCTAAAGTCAAGGTATATGAATTAAAATGTTTAAGTCGTTGACTATTAAAATGAAAACATTCTATTAAAATATGTTTTACAGTTAGTGGACAAATACAATGATTACAAATAGGATGATCTTCTCCGAGGAGGAGGTGTCTGTGGGTGATCCTAGTATGTCCAATACGGAGGCGCGTCAGTATTACTTGCTGCCTTCTTAAAGGTAGCGATTTGCAGTTAGATATACTTGGTTTGATAGCGTGAAGTTTATTCTCCGACTGTTCGTTCCATTCTTTCTGCCATTTGTCTTCTAAAAATGTGTAAATGATAGATTTTAGGTCACGATAAGGAATGGTATGACTAATATGATTTACGGCCGATTTGGCGGCACGGTCGACAATCTCATTTCCTAATATCCCAACGTGAGATGGAATCCAGCAAAATATTAGCTTAAAATTTTTTGATGAGAGATGATAAATTATTTTTAATGACTCTAAAACAATGGGATGACTGTCATGATCAGGATGTTTCAATGATTGTAAAACGCTTAATGAATCTGTGAAAATGATACATTTTTTATGACAATGATCAGATATATTTTCTAATGCTTTAAAAATGGCCATTATTTCAGCAGTAAAAACAGAACATGAAGAATGAAGTTTAAAACTGTGAATGGAATCATTAATAGTGAACGCAGCTCCAACGTAGTTTGCCCTTTTAGACCCGTCCGTATAAATATGTATACAATTAGAGTATTTTTCCAAATGCTTTACAAACAGTTGTTTGTAAATAATATCAGAGGTATCTGCTTTATAAAAATCTTGGAAAGGGTTTTGAAATTCAAAATCATGATTAAACCAAGGAGAGAAATAATAAAGTTTTTTCTGGGTGACGTCAAGTGAAGAAATTTCAGATCCGTCCATTAAATCCAGCATTCTTAAATGAAATGTAGGGATGAAGGATGTTTTTGCTTGATAAAGGCGTTTTAAATATGGACTGTGATGAATGGTATGCAATGGGTGATGAGCGGTTGAGGAAATTCTAAAATAATATTCCAAGGACAACGATTGTCGCCTTAGGTCCAGGGAAGGTTCATAAGAGTCTACATACAAGCTTCTTACAGGTGAAGTCCTAAAGGCCCCAGAACATAAACGTAAAGCTGTGTGGTGGATGGTGTTCAGAGTTTGAAGGACCGATTTTCTTGCTGAGCCATACACCGCGCAGCCGTAATCTAATTTAGATCGCATTAAAGCTCTATATATTTTTAAAAGACACGATCGATCAGATCCCCATGATAATTTTGATAAAACTCTTAATATGTTGAGAGCCTTTTTGCAACGTTTGCGTAGATTTAAGATATGCGGTTGAAAAGTCAACTTCTTGTCAAAAATGATACCTAAAAATTTAAAATTGTCCACAACATTAATTAAAATATCTTTGAAAAATATTTCAGGGTCAAGATGAAGATTTCGCTTTCTGCAAAAATGAACACAAGCGGTTTTAGAAGGTGAGAAACTGAAACCATTTTCATTAGTCTAATGAGTGATTTTGTTAACTGCCTGTTGAAATTGTCTCTCTATTAAACGAATGTCTTTAGCTGCGCATGAAATTTGCAGATCGTCAACGTAAATAAGACCCTTAACTGATGGAGGCAATTGAGAAACAATGTTGTTAATTTTTAAAATAAATAGAGTCACACTTAAAACACTGCCTTGTGGTACTCCCTCCTCTTGAGTAAAAACATCTGAAAAAATCGATCCAATCCGTACTTTAAAATATCGTTTCTCTAAAAAAATTTGAATAAAAATAGGCAGATTTCCTCTTATGTCATAGTTAAAAATGTCTTTTAAAATTCCATGTCTCCACGTTCGATCGTACGCTTTTTCAATATCAAAAAATATCGAGACGAGATGTTTATTTTGAACGAAAGCATTTCTAATTTCAGTCTCGAAAGCGACTAGATTGTCAGTGGTAGAACGATTTTTTCTAAAGCCACTTTGAAGTGGAGACAGACATTTATCTTTTTCTAAAACATACATTAAACGAGCGTTGACCATCTTTTCTAAAATTTTGCATAGGCAGCTTGTCAGGGCTATTGGACGGTAGTTCGAAGGATTCTTGGGGTCTTTATTTGGTTTCAGTATGGGAATTACATTAGCATACCTCCATGACTGCGGAAAAGTATGTTCGGTCCAAATTCTATTGTAAAATTTGAGGAGATGATTTAGGGAACTATTTGAAAGATGTTTGAGCATGATGTAACTGATATTATCCGGGCCAGGGGTTGATTTGTGAACTAAGGATAAAGCCTTTGTCAATTCATAAAAAGTAAAATCACTATTATAAGAAAGTATACGGTTTGAAGTAAAATTAACTTTAGTCCTTTCAGATACAAATTTAATTTTTTTTAAACTTTCAGTGTAGTTCAGTGTGGTCTTGCTATTTATACTGTTTACATAATTCATCCAAGAATCCCTCTTACTAAGTCGTTGAATTTTTCGAAAGGCTGCTTTTGTTTTTTTATAAATAATAAAATTTTCTCTTGTTGGATATCTATTAAATATATTCCAGGCTTTCCTTTGCTTCCGATACGCATCGCTACATTCCTCATTCCACCAAGGTTTTTTTTGTTTTTTAGGCACATTTCTGACTTTTTTAATTGAGGCGTCAGCACTAGCTATAATTATGTCTGTTATTTTTTCAGTCACTTCATCGATGTTATCATTTTCTACCAGGTTAGAAATGTCTGCAAGGGTAGTAAAAAGTGGCCAGTTGGCAGTTTCAAAAATATAGTTGGACTGGCTGTCAGTGTGGGGTTGGTATTGGCCTGCATATTTTAGTTTTATAGGATAATGGTCGCTATTGTAGAGGTAAGGATCCACAGAAAAAGTCCAAAATGGTAAAATTGGAGGAGTGCAAATTGCCAGATCTATTGAATGGTAAGTAAGTGAAGGTGAGTGAAAGTAAGTAGGTTGGCCGTTATTCATGATGCATAAATCATTGTCTGTTATTAATTTTTCGATCTGTTTGCCTCTACGATTAATGTCTGAACTGCCCCAGAGGATATGATGGCCATTTAGGTCACCAAGTATGATGAATGGTTGCGGAAGTTGATCTATTAAATTATTTAAGTCAGAAGTGGCGATATGGGTGTTAGGAGGTAAGTATAAATTACATATTGTGATTAGAATATTTACATGAAGTCTTACAGCAACAGCTTGGAGATTTGTTGTAAGGTTAATTTGGGTAACTGGAAAGTCATGGGAGGTAAGCAATGCAACACTTCCACATGCTCTTTGGCCATCGCCGTAATCCTTTCTAAACAAAGTGAAATGACGAATGTTGGTGGTATCGGCGTTTTTTAGATACGTCTCCTGGAGGGCGATTGCAGCTGGCTTATGTTTGTTTATGATGTCTTTTACGTCATCAATTTTTTGATGAAAACCCCGGCAGTTCCAGAAAAGAAAGAAAGCCATAAAAAAAAGGATAAAAGAAAAGAAAAACTACTTGTGTTTTCTCGTCCTAGGACGAGATCTGTCTTGCCGAAGATCCTTCTTGGACTTGGGTGGCGAAGTCTCCAAGTCCTCATCTTCTACAGATGAAATATCGCTTTCAGTGTTATAAAGATTTATGAGATCGCTGGTAGAAGGATTAGTTATGAAATTTCTGGATGTAACGTCAGGCTGAAGAGAGGTTTGAGAAGAACTTTTTGGAATTTTAATGTTGTTTTGTTCAGTTGATATGGCTCTTTTTAAAGAAGTATTTTTAGGTCGATTTGGTTGGTTTATGATTTTTGTATTTGTTGATGTTGTAGCTGATGCTTTAGAGAAAGAAGGCGTTAAAGGTTGGTTCAATGAAGTTTTATGTTGGTCAGATGGCTTAAATATAGTTACATCGGTTTGAGTAGAGTTAGTTTTGAAAGTTTTTTTTACTATTGTGAAGAGTATAAGAAATTCCAGGTTTCGGGGTGCGATCATTTATAATTTTTCTGGCCTCAGGAAATGAAATATTTTGTTGAACTTTAATTGTTTGTATTTCTTTTTCGTTTAGAAATTTAGGGCAAGACCTGGCAAAAGCTGGATGGTCACCTTTGCAGTTGACACAGCAAAGGGACGATGTAGAACAGACATCGGTCTTATGTTCTGTACTACAGCATTTTGCGCAGGTTTCTTTGCCGCGGCAAGCCATGAAAGAGTGGCCGAATCGCTGACATTTAAAACAACGTACTGGGTTTGGTATAAAAGGACGAACTGGACAATTAATATAGGCTATTTTAACATGCTTTGGTAAATTTGGTGAATTGAATGTTATTATTATGTGTTTGGTGGATATTTTTTGGCCATTTCTTTGAATAGTTATTCTTCGGACATTAGTTAAATTTTGTTTTGACAAGGATTCCAAGATGTCTTCTTCAGTATCGTGGACTAAATCAGATTCCGAAATTACTCCTCGAGATGAATTTAAAGTTTTGTGTGGTGTAACTGTGACTTCTATTGAACCGACGGAATTTATTTTTTGTATACTTAAAGCCTGTGATTTATTAGAAACTTCTATGAGTACGTCTCCTGCAAGGTTTTTTTTTATGTTTTTTGTCTCTCCGACCATTCCTAATATCGTTTTGTGGAGTAGTATAGCTGATATGTTTTTTAAATTTCCTTGGTTACTCTTCATTATAAAAAAATTTTGTATCGGTAAATTGTTATCATTTTTCTTAGATTGGTGCTCCACTAAAGGAGAAGTTGTAGTTTGCTTTTCCATGTTAGAAAAAAGATGTTCAGTCCCCGGCGGCACCACCCACCATGGAGTCCAACGAGGGGATACAGGTTCCTGTACCGGTGTTAGCCAGGGACTATACGGACCCAACTCACCTCTATGACTGCCCTAAGGAGCTAGTTGGTGAGCGGGTCCTTAGCCCAAGCAGGATATACCCACCAGCCGATCAATGTACTGGGACCAAAGTACACCTCCTGTTTATCCGAAGCAATGTATTGGGGCGTTATGTTGTCCCTCAATCACCAGGATCACCTTTTCCGAAGACACAGGTCTCCACGCACGGTAAACACGTGGGTGATATAATCCCCAATAGGAGCTAAAAGCACAGACTGGCGAAAAGCTTCTCAAGGGGAGCCCTCACCTCCGAAGAGGCAACCACAACGAGGGAGGAAGAAAAAGCAAAAAGCTAAGGGTAGAGGAGAAGCAGAACGAAAGGGAGGGAAGATCACTCAGGTACCCCGGGGTCGTGAAGCCCGTACAAACCTAAAGAAGGAATGCCCCTGGGGGCTGCAGTCCTTAGGATTTCATTACGTCGAGATGTGTTAGCACAGTTTTAATACATTGAAGAAAACATGTACAGCTTTGCAGCTCTTTCTGTGCACGCACGATCTGGTGGAACGGCTGAACCCCAGATATTCGTTTTTTGGAGGCCGAACAAACGCTGTGAGTCTTTTTTACGAAGGGGAGGCTAAGTACATTGATTTCACGAGCCTGTATCCCTACGTAAACAAGTACAGTCTGTGAGATATATTATAATTTTTTTAAATACATAGTTTTTTAAATGTGCGTTTGACTAAAATGTGTTTTATATATATTTTTAATAGTTATCCTATCAAACATCCGGAAATTTTAACGGAATGATCAAACGGTGAACAAACTCCATGCTTTAAAACCAAATATAATTCAATGGAAATCGCTACCTTTTAGAAGACAGGATGTAATACTAACACGACTCCGTATTGGACATACTAGGATCACCCATAGACACCTCCTCCTCGGAGAAGATAATCCTACTTGCAATTACTGCATTTACCCACTAACAGTGAAGCACATTTTAATTGAATGTTATCATTTTAATAGTCAACGATTTAAACATTTTAATTAATATACCTTAACTTTAGAAGACATGGTTGGAGAGAATCCTCATCAAAATATTTTTAGCTTTTTACAAGACATTGGTTTTATTCATCACATATAATTTTATATAGGAGTTACTCGTTAGGATTTGACTCAATCTCATTTAATTATTATATTATACATCTGATTTCTATCTTGAGTTTGGCATAATATGTCCCAAGAGGACTCAATGCCACAAAACTATACCCAATCCAATCCGGAAATTATAACCTCTGACTTTGGCAATCTCAACGAATACTTTGTGGAATCCTAAAATGCCGCGTATTACCACCAAGAAAGTTATGTTTCCCTGTTTTACCCTATAGGTAATTATGTTGCAACGTGATTTTTTTTTCTAAAATTCAATAATTTTATTTTTGAAAGCAGAAGATTAAATTAAACTTGTTTTTTCACTTCAAGGAAACCCGTGTAGGGTTCTTTTCTGAATATATCGATACATTTCTGAAATTGAAGCAAGAGTCCTCTGGATGGCCTGCAGGGTGCACTTCTGATGAAGAAAAGCATTTGTACATTCAAAATTACAAAGAAAAAGAGGGAGTTGACCTTGACCCTTCTAAAATTGGTGTTAATCCTGGGAAGCGGCAAGTTGCCAAACTGTGTCTTAATAGGTAAATAACGCATTTTTTATACGAGCTCTGATAATACTAAAATATAAGCGTGCATGATAATACTAAAATATTAATTTTATTTATTTTTATATTTTCTGGGGACGTTGGGGCATGTGTGAAAATAAGACGCAGTTGAATTACGTCACAAAACAAGCTGATAACGGACCCCACAATAGAGGTAATTTACTTTTAAAACATAATAGAGAGATATGTACGGTTGTAACATGCTTATATATTGCATTGTTACAGGTTAGTGATCTCTATCTACCCACCGAAACTGTAGCGGCCGTACAGTACAAGACCAAAGAGGAATATGCAGTACCATCCACACAACCAAACGAACATTTTTCTTGCCACCTTCACCACTACATTTGCCCGACTGAAGCTGTATGAGGAGTTGGAAAAATTGGGTGAAGACGTTTTATATTTCGACACTGATAGGTAATTATCACTTAGGAATTATGTTAGCACTATATTTCTACTAAAAAATTGTATAAAGTGTTTTATAACAATTGATATTTTCAGCACATTATATATATTTATTTTTTAGTATCATATACGCCTCAAATCGCTCGAATGACCCAGCATTAGGATCCTTTTTGGAAGATTTTACAGATGAGTTGGACGGCAAGACCATTCAAGTTTTTGTTTCTGGTAAGATTTTTTTTTTTCAATTACACGTGATATTTAGGTTAGGTGGTTTTTTTTTTTTTAATGTACACCCAAACACATATTTATCGTGTTTAATAATCATAAAAAAAATATTGTTAGATTATTTCTTCTCCCCTAGGTGGAGCAAAAAACGATGCCTACCAAACCGAAGACTGTGTCCAAAGCTGTAAAATCCGAGGATTCAGTTTAAACTTTAAGAACTCTCAAATATTAAATTTTTCCTCTATGAAAGAGTTAGTACAGGATTTGGACATAACAAACACACTTACAGTTTGCAATGAACACAAAATTACTAGGAACGTTAAAAGACGTAAAGTTATTAATGTCTTAGAAGAAAAAAAAAATATAGACTCGTGTATGACAAACGAGTCGCACATTAAAGACAATTATAAAACTCTTCCCTATGTTTTTTAAGAACGCTTGTCATGTTTAAATCTTGTACATATAGTGCATATATTTTGTTTTTTAACTTTATATACCCTTGGTTTTAATGTAAATATTGTATTTAACTGTATATACTCTTGTATTGAATAGTACTTAATGTAAAAGGGGTTTTACTGTGGCATTCGCATTGTGGTACGACAGTATGTAGTTGCGTGCACAATTCTGTAAATGTCTTTAAAAACCACTGTTTAGAATATACTCAAAACATTGCTGATTGGTTCAGTACGTGTGTTCTTGTAGCATACGCAATCAAAGGCTGACGTATTATGTCAAAGTATAAAAAAGGGAGGTTTACTTAAAATATATCAGTTAACTTTGAACTCTTAAAGTTAAAGCACCCTTTTACTATGCTAGTAGCAGGCCCAACGGGGTGTGGCAAGACTTATTTTGTCAAAAACATTATTAAGCAGAAAACTATAGCTAATTTTCCAACGAAAGTACTTTGGTGCAATGGTGCTTATCAACACTTGTACACCCAAATGCCCACGGTGCAGTTTCACGAAGGATTGCCTGCTGTCTTAAACACAGTTTCGGACGCTTTAATAGTCATTGATGATTTAAAGACAGAGTTAGGAAACGACACGAAACTTACAAAATTGTTCACAAAGGGCAGTCCTCATAAGAATTTAAGCATAGTATTTATTGTGCAAAATGTGTTCCATAAATCTTCTCAGATGAGGGATATTTCCTTAAACAGTCATTACTTGGTTTTATTAAAACACCCAAGGGATAGATCTCAGATTACGCATTTAGGCCAACAGCTGTACCCCTCCAACAGCAAATTTTTTCAAGAAGTATTTCAAGATGCAACAAGCAAACCTTACGGTTATCTGCTGGTAGATTTGAAGCCTGAAACGGATGACACATGGCGTTTACGCACTGGTATGTTTGCCCAAGACACTTTCTATCTTTATCAGCCTCGCTGATACATGACTTGGCAAAGGGTTTTAAGTTATCTTATAAATACCATTGTTTAGTTTGAATAGCTCTCATTTGTTATCAATATGACTAAGTGCACACGACAGCAATTAGAACAGTTGAAACAAGTGGCAAAGAGTAAAGCAAAATCCGCTCTTTTGCGAAAGTGTTCAATTAGTACGATAAAATTTATGTGCGAATGCGCATTAAATTTATTAAAGGGTAACGATCCTGTTTCAAAGTATAGAAAACACAAGCTTGCTTTCTATAAGCAAAGTAACAGAAAACTAGCTGATAAATCAGTCCCTTTGTACATAAAGCTAAAAATTCTCATTTCCCAAAAAGGAGAAGACATTTTAAGTATATTATTGCCAGCAGCCATTTCGGTGATAGGATCCCTTATCCATGGAGTACAGTAAGAAATTAGTGTTAGTGCCTGAGGACAGACTTCCCGCTTTAGTGAATGAACATTTATCTGAAATGGACAAAAAAAAAAAAAACGACATATTAAGACAGAAATCTTTGAGTGACAGTGAAAAGGCCCTTCTCTACGTGCAAATTTTTCAACATTACGTAGTTTCCAATGCAGACAGAAAACCCACCAGTTCAGGACCAAAAGATTCAGCAGGCAGAAATTCCCACCAACATTTCAGACCAAATACCATTTAAAAGTGAGGAAAGGACACTATTTTGGAAAGTGTTTTGAAAACAGTACCAATTAGACAAAAGCAGGTTGCTGTAGAAGTGTACGATTTTTTAAAGAATGCGCAAAATACTTTAAAGTGGTCAGAACAGGGGGAAATTATTTATAATAATAAAACTGTACCCCGTTCAAATATAGTTCTCTTCATTGACTACATCTTAAGAAATAAAAAGAGAGCTCCCTTTGGAACTAATGTGTTTCAGAATGCTGTAAAAGAAATGCATTTACCTGTTAAATTCATTGCAAATGAATATATGTTAAAGAAACTTGTACCCAAAGTGCTTGTTAAGAAACAAATGTATGCTAAAAAGAATGAATAGATTCGTTATAAATAAAAATATATTTAGTTTGTATACTTATGTGTCCTGAGATTATTTATTATTATAAAAAAAAGTTACACAAACACAAAATTAAATAATAAATTTTTATATTTTTTATAGATAAATCGTACACCATATCTTTTTTCACAAACTGATACATTCTAAAATCATTTCTTTTGCTATGTTGCAAAATATTTTTAAATAGAATACATATTTTTCCTTGACATCGTTTCAGTAAATAATCAATACAATAAAGTCCACATACATTGGAAGTGATACTTTGAAAAGGGAAGGGGTTCCATTTCACATTAGTAAATTTAGAAATAAATCGTAAAATGGGTCCTTCAAAATGTTCTGGGGAGCGACCATATGAGTCAAATAACTCTAGAGATTTGCCTTCAATGAACATGGCTATATAATGCGATCCGGGTTTAGAGTGCGGTTCCACGTTAATAACCATGGCAGAATTCCCACGTACACGAGGTATCATGTCTGCTAGATATACACCTCTAAAGAATGGAGCAGCTTGAGGGTCTAGGGATAATATACGCATAATATGTTGTGCATACATTTTTTTTTAATTGCTGAAGTCGTAAATAATGTTTCTAGATTTGTTGATTTCAGTCACGCTTTCAAATTCTGCATACACTATAACATTTATAGTGTGTTCTAAAGGCTCTTGAAATTTCATTTCTAATCTCATGTTACTATGTTTTATGAGATTGAGGTGTTCGCCATCGCAAAGATCAGAGACAAGTCAAAAGCAAGCAAGTGTAACCTTTGGGGTATTCTTCTCTCGAAATGTTGTTTCCATAATTGTCACCTATTTTATCTGTTCCTAAAAACAAGCTCTGATAAGCTCGAATGTAATTGTTCTGTGCAAAATTAGGTTGAAGTGCATTATAGGGTGTAGGTTGGCCATCCACATAAAGTGCTATGTAGTTCAAATTGTAGTGTTTAAATTGAAAGGGAGATTTCATATTTTCAATGAAATGCATCGTTATCTACGCATCCAATAACGACTCTCTTTGACATTTGACCCACAATAATATTATCTTGGGTAATGGACATATTCCCCTTAGGAATTGAATAACTCTTACTTAAAACTCTATTAATAGGGTATTTGGCTGTTTCTTTCTCCAGAGCCTTACTATGAGCTTAAGTAACACCTACACTAACACGTACTTTACGCACAAATAAATTAGACATGTTCAAGCACTACTTTATAATCTCCTGTGCCCATCAGACAAAACTCCGGTTTGCTACGTATGAGTTTAATTTTTAAATCCACTAGATTTAGTAAAAGTCTATCTTGATTAAATAAATCACTGTGTATAGCACCTATCATATCTATAGTTGAACTTAGCTTGCAGAAGTTGCATCTTTTGGTAAATCCCTTATTTGTTTCGTTGGCCAAGTGTTCGCCTGTATCTTTGTAAAAAAAGTTCGCAGGTTAGTTGCGAGTTTTTGCTGTCAGATCCGTGATTTAGTAAAGTTTCTATGTTGTTGTTGTTGTCTTGTCCATGCATAGAACACTTCAAATAGGGCCATGCACGGTCCACACAATCTCAGCTATTTTAAGGCAAATGTCCGAGTAGAGGTCTTCCAAGGGAGAGAGGAACTATAAGGATACATGTTATTTGAACTGGAAACACTAAACGCTCGTTCAAATTAACGTCAACTTGGGAAAACAAGGAATGAAGAAACATATTAACAGGGCCTATAGTGTCATCTGGCGTCAAGGTCTTTCCATCACTTTTTAAAATTTTGGCTCTTACATACAAATGTGTTTGAGATAAATCCTCTCCACAACCAGAAACGTGAAATTCTACAGGTCCACCGTCAGCTACGTTCGATAATGGGTGAAATTGCACCCATTGCCCGCCTTGTATAATCGTCTGTGTCGGAGGTAAGTGAAATAATTCCAATTCTGACTTGGCACATTCTGGAGTGTCCTTTAAAACAAACGCCACTATGGATCAAATATATCGCGTGTTTGCACCTTTCGCTTTTTGACTGTAATGACACGTTTTGCAGAAGTACGCCTTCTTTTATTCTTTCTTTTACCCAGCATAAACTGCGCCTTATTGATAGTTCTTTTTGCTAAATTTTTACTCTCTTCTTTGAAGCGATTCTCTGCTGATTGTTTTAAGTCTTTCCCCTCCAAAATATCATTTGCTATCTGCGTCCCTGTTGTTAAAACTGACTTTCCAACTGTTTTCGCACCTCTGAAGAGGAAAGGTAGAGCTTTACGAAATAAGCGACGAAACATGCCACCAATTCCGTACACTTTCTGTGAATTGTTACCCTGTTAGAAAGCCATTCCAGAGCCTGTCTGACCTGCATAATGTTCTTCAAACTTTTTAGAACAACACACATACGGTACACTCGTCATATTGGTGTCACACAATCAACGTGTATCACTAAAAGGAATGTGTTCACTTACGTTCTTTCGTATTTATAGTAATTGCCGTATCCTTAAATGTAAAACAACAAATACTTTACCTCTGTCAAAGGGTACTAAGTCTCCGGAATTTAAACGAATTTGAATCTCTATAGTTTGAAAATGCTGCTGTATGACTGGTACGTAATGAGGTCGATCGTATAAAGCACTAACTATTTCACCATCATTACCGGTTACCTTAACAACTCGCAGAAGAGGAGCTTGTATACTACCAACTGTTTGGGGGTCTAAAATATCACTATATACGTTATTATAGGGGGAATGAAATGTTTGGATAAGCAACAAAAGAACTTTCCATTACACTTTGTGCTACTTGAGGGATAAATCCAATGAGAGTACTGAGTCCCTCTTGTAAAATAACTTTGGCATCGTTTTCAACTTTTATTTTAACCTGCTTGGTATTGTTGTTAAACTGAAATTTTATCTTATTTTCATGTGCAGGTAAGTACATAGCCTTTAAGATATCTGGTACCGATTCATAACATCCAGGGGGGTACTTTTCTAGTAATTAATTTTCCATCTCCTAAATCAAAACCGTAAATATTGTTGCTTTCATTTATATTATACCATGTGTGGGGTATATTATTTCAGCTAATCCTACTTCCCATTCACCGTTTAAACTTATAGGAGTGGGTAACTGTGTCGTATAACTAGAAATCTTGTTCTCGGGGGAAATATTGTAGGGAGCTATCCGAAGGCAACGTCACGTAAAAAGACATTTTTAAGACTAAGCTAATAATAATAATATCTTATTCAGTATTTATAGGTGTCTCACATCAGAAACCCATGCATTAAACTTTTCTGGGTAGTCTAAAAATTTTACAAAATATTCTACTTTATTGCCAACTTTACGTTTCTTTAACACCTTTTCAACAGGATAGTATCCGGGGGGAATCAGACACCTTCTGAATTTCCTTTACATAAAAAGTGCCCTCAATTATTTCATTGACCAAATCTTTAGTAAAAATCTCTCTTGTCCAATTATTTTTATAACTTTTCTCAAAGAGCCGTTTTGTTTTACTAATACGTACTGTGTCTCCTACATTAAACTTAGGTTTTATTTCAGCTTGTGCTAGATCTCCATATAAGTTTTGCCATACTTTTTGTTGATTGTCAAGGTTTACAGATATTGGTTCCATTTTAATACTACGGTGAAAGGTTCTATTGTAACTGTAAATCAATTTATCAATGACATCCATATATTTATGTGTATTGAATTCAGTGAAATACTTCCACATTTTAGCTTTCAAGGTGCGGTTAAATCTTTCAATAACACTCGCTTTGGTTTCATTGCTTGTCGTAAAGAAGTGCACATTCATTTTCTTTAAGTACCCTTGTACCACTCTTCTTAAATTCTGTTCCCTTATCCGTTTGTAATACATCAGGTTTGCGTTCATTAAAAATCTTTTTAAAAGCATTTAAAATACTATGGCTTGTTTTGTCTTTCATGGGTATTGCCCAAGCATACTTTGAAAATATATCAATACATGTCAGTAAATACTTATTTCCATTATTAAACTTAGCTAAAGATTGTAAATCAACTAAATCAGATTGAAACTGCTCGTCTATACCACCCACAATAACTCGGTTTCTTAGAAAATTCCGTCTGGCCGCTTTGTGAAGTGTGTAAGTATCTTGCTTGCTGAGCCATTCTTTTACTAGTTTCCTGGGAACTTTCCCCTGCTCTTTTTGTAATGCACGGTAAACAGCATTTATACCACCGAAGCTTCCTGGGTGTGCTGGATCTCGATAAGTTTGACTGATTTTCTGATCGGTCATTGCAACAAATTAAAATTACTCAACCTAACATGTATGTTCAACGTTTGGTCTCCTGAGAGTAAATGAAATTAAAGTTTAAAAGTCAAAGTCTAAGTTACTTAACACAATGTTGTAGTATACGCTACATGTAGAAATAAAATACAAGTGGTAGAGTATCGATACATCTTTTTCTTAAAGTTAAAACCTTGGCTATGGTTTAGAATTTAAAAACAGTTGCTGTACTATTAAACATTATGTTTTTTAACATCTTTAAATCTAAGTTATAACTACTGTAAAATACACTTTTTTTATACGCTGAAAATAAAAAACATACATATAACAATAATTAAAATTGTAAACAATAAAGACATACTCTAATATACATAAAAATACTTTTATTTATTTTTAATATGATTTATAAGGAACATTATAATCAACAGCAGTATGTAGTTCTTTTGCGCTTTCTATTAAACACTGTACATTAATTTTTCTTAAATAATTGTCCGTTATATAACAACATAGATTATTATTATTGTGTGTTTACAAATTCTACTGCAAAGTCCTTCAAGTTCATATTAAAAATAGCTAACTTACCATAAGTTAGTAGCTTTTGCTCGTTGCTATAAGTCATACACTCGTGCCCTAGTTGATTTGCATACTGCTGCTCGCAGCCGTAGGAATCAAACACACCCTGCACACTTACAGATATATGCTCTTTCAGAAGCTCTGTGAGAGATGCGGTTAAACACATTTCTGCATCCTCCTCACAATTTACGTTTGTACGAGGCGCACACTTGCTAGCTTCACATTTTAAAAGCTTAATAAGCACTGTATCAAACATTACCGAAGTAATGTTGGTATCTAGCACTTCACGTGCATTTTAGAGTTCGCACCATTCACTTTCCGAAAGCATAACCATATTTTGCTGGAATACGCGTTTGTACACCTTCTGGTAGTAACACTGTATAGATATATAAACGTCGTCTTCGATGAAATCTTTGGCTAACGTGATTTTATCGCGCACAACGTTTACAGTTCCAGGGCGGAAAGGCACATCTACATGCTCCATTTCTTTACTAAAGTGGTACCACTGAAATGGTGTCAAGGTAATACCGTCTTTCGTGGGTTTAAGTAGTCCCTCAGCATCGTGCCGGAATTGTCGTATGTGAACGCGCACCACGTTCGCAAAATCAGATACATATACATATACGTTACGATTACCCAAGCAGTAATAGTTGTTAGGCACAGCGTTAGCAGAAAAGGTACACGAACTAGTGTCACTTGTATACCTAACAAGCTTAGAAGGCGTTGATTCGGGGTCGCAGGATCGCTTCATGTTGATCAGCAAAGGTCAGACAAGCTCCAAAATAGAAATGCTTAAGAACGCTATACAGGTCTGTGTAAAATCTTAATCCTTTTAGAATTGTTATCCATAATTCTAATTGGCCATTAACAATCTGATAATCATTATCTGTATCATACGTGTTCGCCCCTTATTGGTTAACTCCTTATCCCTCTTTAGAAAAGTTTCGGTTCGTATCTTGTTCCATCTGAATAGATGATCAATGTAAAACACACATATTGCTAAAGTCACTTTGCCCCCAGTTGTTTAATTAAGATTGTATCCTATCAGTGTCTCCGGGTATAACTCCGGTTCTTCTGTTATCTCAATTAACACAGGCTAAACAAAACTGAGTCACAAGTTCCAGTAGCTTCTAGACTTTTCAATCTTTGATAGTATACGCATTCACAAAATGAAAGTCAATTTTAAATACAACACGATCATATAGGTGATCGTGGTCGAACGGATTAAGTGCTTGTGTAAAATCGGTTGGCCGTGATTACCTTTTGCAGGGTTCGAAACCACGTATTATTATTTTTCTTTCAATTAATTATCCATTTAATTCTAAAATATAGCTGGGAAATAAATCCTTTTAAAACTATTTGTTACTCTGTCCACCCCTAGATGGCGGTACCCGTCATTTTCATACCATTAGAAATTATATACAAGAATATCAAATCTTATATTTAATTAGTTATTTTAAAAAATCCCTAGATGGCGCTACCAGTCGTTCAGGTCCTCAATCCCATTCATTAGAAAATTAATTATTCAAAATTAAAACCCAAATCCCACCACTCCAAAATATTTACAAGTCCCAAACTGAGAAAAAAAAACACTACATTTAAACACCTTTTTTTTTCTCAAGTTCTCGATAGCTCAACGGATAGCTCTCTTTGCTACGGATCCCATGGTCCCCGGTTCGAATCCGAGAAATTCCTTTTTAATTTCTAATAACAGGGTTACCCATCCCACTACCAGATGGCGCTACCAGTCCTTCATCACCATGGAAATTCACCATGAACAACATGACGTCATCTCACCCACCAAAATGAAAACACACGTCAACTTCTTATCGGTAGTCAGCTTCACACAACTCTTATCACCACAAAACCTTATCTCCAACAACAACGTTATCTTATTCCTCCTCCTAAATATAAACAAACGGCGGCCATCTTGTTAATCCTTATCTTGCAGCGCAAGAGGCCCATATACTACTGCTACGTTTCTGCATTACGCCAACGATTGAAATGGTTTCCGATGCCCTAGGACATCCTTTATATACACTCCACTGCAATGTGCTGTCACCTGCCTTTTGTGATTGGTTATTTCACGTTGACGTCGAAAGTAGGTGGTGGTCACATTAATGTGATTGGACTATGTACATCAAGATGCTCTGTGTAAATCTGCATTGAATATGAAACCCGTACTTGATGCAGTCGTTAAGCTTGTAAATACTATTCGATCTCGTGGGCTTACTCACAGGCAATTTCGAGATTTTCTTCAGTTCGTGCAATCTGAATACTCTGATGTACTGTATAACACGAAAGTAAGGTGGCTTAGCGCAGGATGTGTTTTCGAGCGAGTTTGGCAGCTGAAAGACGACATTGTTATCGTTCTTCTATGAGAAACGGTGTTCTGCGGAGTGCGAAATGTTAGAAGATACAGAATGGCTTTCGGACTTTGCATTTTTCACAGATCTTCTTTGTCATAGGAGCAACTTGAATGTCAAGATGCAAGGGAAAAATCCATTTATCGACGATATCTGGACCCATCTCAAAGCTTTTACACTAAAACTTAATCTGTTTGCTGGGCAGCTAGCTAAAACGACTGTATTGTATAAAGTGTTTTATAACAATTGATATTTTCAGCACATTATATATATTTATTTTTTAGTATCATATACGCCTCAAATCGCTCGAATGACCCAGCATTAGGATCCTTTTTGGAAGATTTTACAGATGAGTTTTTACGGCAAGACCATTCAAGTTTTTGTTTCTGGTAAGATTTTTTTTTTTCAATTACACGTGATATTTAGGTTAGGTGGTTTTTTTTTTTTAATGTACACCCAAACACATATTTATCGTGTTTAATAATCATAAAAAAAATATTGTTAGATTATTTCTTCTCCCCTAGGTGGAGCAAAAAACGATGCCTACCAAACCGAAGACTGTGTCCAAAGCTGTAAAATCCGAGGATTCAGTTTAAACTTTAAGAACTCTCAAATATTAAATTTTTCCTCTATGAAAGAGTTAGTACAGGATTTGGACATAACAAACACACTTACAGTTTGCAATGAACACAAAATTACTAGGAACGTTAAAAGACGTAAAGTTATTAATGTCTTAGAAGAAAAAAAAAATATAGACTCGTGTATGACAAACGAGTCGCACATTAAAGACAATTATAAAACTCTTCCCTATGTTTTTTAAGAACGCTTGTCATGTTTAAATCTTGTACATATAGTGCATATATTTTGTTTTTTAACTTTATATACCCTTGGTTTTAATGTAAATATTGTATTTAACTGTATATACTCTTGTATTGAATAGTACTTAATGTAAAAGGGGTTTTACTGTGGCATTCGCATTGTGGTACGACAGTATGTAGTTGCGCGTGCACAATTCTGTAAATGTCTTTAAAAACCACTGTTTAGAATATACTCAAAACATTGCTGATTGGTTCAGTACGTGTGTTCTTGTAGCATACGCAATCAAAGGCTGACGTATTATGTCAAAGTATAAAAAAGGGAGGTTTACTTAAAATATATCAGTTAACTTTGAACTCTTAAAGTTAAAGCACCCTTTTACTATGCTAGTAGCAGGCCCAACGGGGTGTGGCAAGACTTATTTTGTCAAAAACATTATTAAGCAGAAAACTATAGCTAATTTTCCAACGAAAGTACTTTGGTGCAATGGTGCTTATCAACACTTGTACACCCAAATGCCCACGGTGCAGTTTCACGAAGGATTGCCTGCTGTCTTAAACACAGTTTCGGACGCTTTAATAGTCATTGATGATTTAAAGACAGAGTTAGGAAACGACACGAAACTTACAAAATTGTTCACAAAGGGCAGTCCTCATAAGAATTTAAGCATAGTATTTATTGTGCAAAATGTGTTCCATAAATCTTCTCAGATGAGGGATATTTCCTTAAACAGTCATTACTTGGTTTTATTAAAACACCCAAGGGATAGATCTCAGATTACGCATTTAGGCCAACAGCTGTACCCCTCCAACAGCAAATTTTTTCAAGAAGTATTTCAAGATGCAACAAGCAAACCTTACGGTTATCTGCTGGTAGATTTGAAGCCTGAAACGGATGACACATGGCGTTTACGCACTGGTATGTTTGCCCAAGACACTTTCTATCTTTATCAGCCTCGCTGATACATGACTTGGCAAAGGGTTTTAAGTTATCTTATAAATACCATTGTTTAGTTTGAATAGCTCTCATTTGTTATCAATATGACTAAGTGCACACGACAGCAATTAGAACAGTTGAAACAAGTGGCAAAGAGTAAAGCAAAATCCGCTCTTTTGCGAAAGTGTTCAATTAGTACGATAAAATTTATGTGCGAATGCGCATTAAATTTATTAAAGGGTAACGATCCTGTTTCAAAGTATAGAAAACACAAGCTTGCTTTCTATAAGCAAAGTAACAGAAAACTAGCTGATAAATCAGTCCCTTTGTACATAAAGCTAAAAATTCTCATTTCCCAAAAAGGAGAAGACATTTTAAGTATATTATTGCCAGCAGCCATTTCGGTGATAGGATCCCTTATCCATGGAGTACAGTAAGAAATTAGTGTTAGTGCCTGAGGACAGACTTCCCGCTTTAGTGAATGAACATTTATCTGAAATGGACAAAAAAAAAAAAAACGACATATTAAGACAGAAATCTTTGAGTGACAGTGAAAAGGCCCTTCTCTACGTGCAAATTTTTCAACATTACGTAGTTTCCAATGCAGACAGAAAACCCACCAGTTCAGGACCAAAAGATTCAGCAGGCAGAAATTCCCACCAACATTTCAGACCAAATACCATTTAAAAGTGAGGAAAGGACACTATTTTGGAAAGTGTTTTGAAAACAGTACCAATTAGACAAAAGCAGGTTGCTGTAGAAGTGTACGATTTTTTAAAGAATGCGCAAAATACTTTAAAGTGGTCAGAACAGGGGGAAATTATTTATAATAATAAAACTGTACCCCGTTCAAATATAGTTCTCTTCATTGACTACATCTTAAGAAATAAAAAGAGAGCTCCCTTTGGAACTAATGTGTTTCAGAATGCTGTAAAAGAAATGCATTTACCTGTTAAATTCATTGCAAATGAATATATGTTAAAGAAACTTGTACCCAAAGTGCTTGTTAAGAAACAAATGTATGCTAAAAAGAATGAATAGATTCGTTATAAATAAAAATATATTTAGTTTGTATACTTATGTGTCCTGAGATTATTTATTATTATAAAAAAAAGTTACACAAACACAAAATTAAATAATAAATTTTTATATTTTTTATAGATAAATCGTACACCATATCTTTTTTCACAAACTGATACATTCTAAAATCATTTCTTTTGCTATGTTGCAAAATATTTTTAAATAGAATACATATTTTTCCTTGACATCGTTTCAGTAAATAATCAATACAATAAAGTCCACATACATTGGAAGTGATACTTTGAAAAGGGAAGGGGTTCCATTTCACATTAGTAAATTTAGAAATAAATCGTAAAATGGGTCCTTCAAAATGTTCTGGGGAGCGACCATATGAGTCAAATAACTCTAGAGATTTGCCTTCAATGAACATGGCTATATAATGCGATCCGGGTTTAGAGTGCGGTTCCACGTTAATAACCATGGCAGAATTCCCACGTACACGAGGTATCATGTCTGCTAGATATACACCTCTAAAGAATGGAGCAGCTTGAGGGTCTAGGGATAATATACGCATAATATGTTGTGCATACATTTTTTTTTAATTGCTGAAGTCGTAAATAATGTTTCTAGATTTGTTGATTTCAGTCACGCTTTCAAATTCTGCATACACTATAACATTTATAGTGTGTTCTAAAGGCTCTTGAAATTTCATTTCTAATCTCATGTTACTATGTTTTATGAGATTGAGGTGTTCGCCATCGCAAAGATCAGAGACAAGTCAAAAGCAAGCAAGTGTAACCTTTGGGGTATTCTTCTCTCGAAATGTTGTTTCCATAATTGTCACCTATTTTATCTGTTCCTAAAAACAAGCTCTGATAAGCTCGAATGTAATTGTTCTGTGCAAAATTAGGTTGAAGTGCATTATAGGGTGTAGGTTGGCCATCCACATAAAGTGCTATGTAGTTCAAATTGTAGTGTTTAAATTGAAAGGGAGATTTTTCATATTTTCAATGAAATGCATCGTTATCTACGCATCCAATAACGACTCTCTTTGACATTTGACCCACAATAATATTATCTTGGGTAATGGACATATTCCCCTTAGGAATTGAATAACTCTTACTTAAAACTCTATTAATAGGGTATTTGGCTGTTTCTTTCTCCAGAGCCTTACTATGAGCTTAAGTAACACCTACACTAACACGTACTTTACGCACAAATAAATTAGACATGTTCAAGCACTACTTTATAATCTCCTGTGCCCATCAGACAAAACTCCGGTTTGCTACGTATGAGTTTAATTTTTAAATCCACTAGATTTAGTAAAAGTCTATCTTGATTAAATAAATCACTGTGTATAGCACCTATCATATCTATAGTTGAACTTAGCTTGCAGAAGTTGCATCTTTTGGTAAATCCCTTATTTGTTTCGTTGGCCAAGTGTTCGCCTGTATCTTTGTAAAAAAAGTTCGCAGGTTAGTTGCGAGTTTTTGCTGTCAGATCCGTGATTTAGTAAAGTTTCTATGTTGTTGTTGTTGTCTTGTCCATGCATAGAACACTTCAAATAGGGCCATGCACGGTCCACACAATCTCAGCTATTTTAAGGCAAATGTCCGAGTAGAGGTCTTCCAAGGGAGAGAGGAACTATAAGGATACATGTTATTTGAACTGGAAACACTAAACG
This sequence comes from Metellina segmentata, assembly GCA_947359465.1. Classification (NCBI taxonomy): domain Eukaryota; kingdom Metazoa; phylum Arthropoda; class Arachnida; order Araneae; family Tetragnathidae; genus Metellina; species Metellina segmentata. Next base: position 45,855,171 of record OX375883.1, read on the forward strand.
CTCGTTCAAATTAACGTCAACTTGGGAAAACAAGGAATGAAGAAACATATTAACAGGGCCTATAGTGTCATCTGGCGTCAAGGTCTTTCCATCACTTTTTAAAATTTTGGCTCTTACATACAAATGTGTTTGAGATAAATCCTCTCCACAACCAGAAACGCATTGGAAAGCATTTCGGCGGTGGCCATCACTACGGATGGATGGACATCGGTTGTAAACCAAAGCTACTTGGCTGTGACGTGTCACTTTTTAAGCGATGAATGCCTTCTAAGAACATATTTACTCGGCTGTTTCGAGATAGCTGAGAAGCATATGGCCGCAAACATTGCCCAAGAATTAAAAAATGTAGCAAACGAATGGGGAATTAAGGATCGGATTATCTGTGTGGTCACAGATAATGCGGTTGATATGAAAGCAGCCGTACGCATCTGTGAATGGCGTCATGTGCCTTGCTTCGCACATTCTTTGAATCTTGTCGTGCAATCGGGGATACAAGAAGTGAGTGGTTTGCTAGAGAAGATAAGAAAAATAATTGAACACTTCAGACGAAGCCCACATGCCACATCTCGCTTCAAGTCGATTCAAAAGCAGATGGGGTTTGAAGAACTTCAATTCAAAAAAGATGTGCCTACAAGATGGAATTCGACGCTTGACATGATCGAGCGATTCGTTGTAAGAAGAGAGCCGATTCAGTCTGCGGTCGCTCTGTTGAACGCTTCGCTACCAAGCTTATCCGATGAAGAATGGTCGAATTTATCAATCTTCATCAACATATTGAAACCATTTAAGGAGGCAACAGTGAAGCTAAGCAGCAAAAACCAAGTAACCATTTCAAAATCAACATTAATTATTAAAAGTTTAGTAAGGCGCGTAAGAAAATACGACGAAATAACTTCTTTGCCTTCTTCCCCCAAATAAGTATATTGATGTACCCCGGTATCTTAATGAGCAGATTTTAACCAGAAGAGACTGTCCTCTGTTGTGGTGGCACGAAAGAAAATACGTATACCCTCGACTGTATGCAGTAATGAAGAGGCGATAAAAAAACCTGCGACATCGGTGCTGTGTGAAAGGATTTTTTCCAAACGTGGGAAGATCGCTTCCGAGAGGCGAAATTGCTTATCTTCTAGAAAAGTATCGTATCTATTTTAAACGCCAATTTATAATGGTGAATGCAGGTGACATTTTTTTTAACTTTACAAATATTTATAGAAAATAAATTACATAATTTGAATACTTTTAAAATTTTATTTGTATTTAAATTTATTTTAAGCCTAACTCAGTTTAAGCCATAAACATCCCTGGTATTTTAAGTTCTTTCGGTTTTGGCAAATCTCTAATTTTGTTCAATTAACACATTTTAAAAAGGTTTGAACGCACTTGTATATTGAATTTTTAAAAACACCCTTATATACGTTAAATATTTGAAATGGTTAAATTTATATAATTACTAGCAGAACTGCCCGGCGTTGCTCGGGTAGAATTAATTAAATTTTAATCGAAAAGTGGCCAGACTATAATCACTTTTCTCATAAAAGGATGATAGCATCATTTAAGTGTACGTAAAATAGTTTTTAATATCACTTTAACTTTTTCATCGCCTCTATAAGTTACTTAGGTTGGTTGGTTTCTTGGCGTAAGATCCAAAAAAGCATAAGCTGCGCCAAGCACAAGATCAAATGTAGTCCAAATAAAAGGTTAAAATATTTATATCAGTCAGATCGGTAAATCATAATTTACTTAGGACGCAAATATGTATACATGACATATCCATCCCTATATACTCCATTTCATATTCATCACACTTTTGCTGTAAGACAAAATCACAAAAGTTGTGACTTATAAATCAGGGTTTCACTGCAAAAAATAATTTAACATATTTCAAAGGGACCGGAAAGAAATAATGTTATATGCGGGAAAACGTTAAATCGGGATTGGGGATAAACAAAATATGACATCCTTTTTTTCCCTTTTAGGCTGAATTAAACGTATTGAGTTTGACATGTTAGTAATTGGAGATTCAAAATGCTGATAATTGCACATAGGTATCTACCAGAAGAAATGGTTTTTTAAGGCAAAACATTCTACAATGTTACATAATTTATTTTGTGTTTCATAAAATGTATTACAAATTTATACTTGTTTTGCTTCATTTCTTTAAAATTTGAATGGTATGCAATGGGTGATGAGGGGTTGAGGAAATTCTAAAATAATATTCTAAGAACAACAACTGTCGCCTTAAGTCCAGAGAGGGTTCAAAAGATTCTACATACAAGCTGCTTACGGGTGAAGTCCTAAAGGCACCAGAACATAAACGTAACGCTGTGTGGTGGATAGTGTTCAGAGTTTGTATGGCAGATTTTCTTGCTGTGCCATACACCACGCAACTGTAATCTAGGATTGGATTGGATATGATTTTGTGGCATTGAGTCCTCTTGGGACATATTATGCCAAACTCAAGATAAAAAATCAAATATATAATATAATAATAAAGTGAAATGAGTCAAAACATAATGAATGAATACTACATAAAATTATATGTGATGGATAAAACCAATGTCATGTAAAAAGCTAAAAATATTTGGATGAGGATTCTCTCCAATCATGTCTTCTAAAGTCAAGTTATAAGAATTAAAATGTATAAGTCGTTGCCTATTAAAATGAGAACATTCAATTAAAATGTGTTTTACTGTTAGTGGGCAAATGCAGTAGTTACAAATGGGATGATCTTCTCCGATGAGGAGGTGTCTATGTGTTTTACGAGTATGTCCAATGCGGAGGCGTGTTATTATTACCTGTTGTCTTCTTAAAAGTGGTGACTGCCATTGAGTTATATTTGATTTAATAGCGTGGAGTTTGTTCTCAGTTTGATCACTCCATTCGCTCTGCCATTTCTCTTCCAAAAACTTGTAAATACTGGTTTTTAAGTCACGATAAGGCATGGTATGGTTAATGTTATTTACTGCCGATTTGGCGGCTTGGTCAACTATTTCACTTCCCGATATCCCAACATGAGATGGGATTGGATTTTTGGGTTTTATGGCGCAAGGTCCAAAAGCGGACAAACTGCGCCAAACGCAAGATAAAAATAAATAAAATCAATGTAAATATAAAATTATTTAATAAAAGGTAGATTTATGTCTTGCGCAACATGATACATGATTTATTTCGTCATAAAATGAATATAAAAAGTATTCGTGAGGGAAAATAATACATCATGATCTGAAATAGTTATAATTTTTTTTATTAAAGCAGTCTGATGAACAATACATGTAAAAAATTTAAATAGCATATAAATAATAGATTATATAAGTATTGTGATGGATAAAAGCGCTATATGAGATTTAAAAAACCAACTGAATGTAAAAATGCAAAAAGGTTTGAATGGGGATTTTCCCCAATCAAATCTCGCAGATTTAAAAAAGTACTTTTAAAAAATTTAAGACGTTGATAATTAAAAACAGGACACACAATTAAAATATGATCTACAGTAAAAGGGGTGGAGCACGAATTACAATTTGGGACGCTCTCTCCCAGAAACAGATGACGATGAGTGAAACGAGTATGTCCAATACGAAGGCGAGTCAATTTGACGTCACTCCTTCGCATGGGTGCTGATGGCCATGGATGAATAAATTGTTTGATGGAATGGAGCTTATTGTGGATTTGAAGATCCCAAGATTCTTGCCATAACGAATTCAAAGTTTCCTTTGTGGACATCTTGGTGTCAGTAAAAGGAACGGCCTGCTGCAGTGTAACGGAGGCTGCTTTCGCAGCACTGTCAGCAAGCTCATTACCTTTGATGTCCACGTGACTCGGGACCCAACAGAAAAGAATATCAAAACCCCTGCTCTTCAACGTGCGTAAAATGGTAAATATATCCGACACGACAGAATGGCAAGTGATGGTATATTGCTCCAGTTGTTGTAAGACACTCATGCTGTCAGTGTATACACAGAAAGTACGGTGGTTGTAAGAATTCATATGCTGAAGAGCGTGATAAATTGCTACGGCCTCAGCAGTGTATACAGAACAGGATCGATGTAGGCTATAACTGTATGTGCAGTCTTGAAAGACAATTCCACAGCCCACATATCCTATTCCTTTGGACCCATCAGTAAAAACTGGTTTGTAATTGTTGTATTGACAGCGGTGTAAATAATATAACTGTTGAAAAACAGCTGGAGCAGTGTCCGATTTATTGTATTTAGCGAAAGGGTTAAGAAACGTTATATGCGGTACATCCCAAGGTGGAAAGAGAAATGCATCGTTTATGTGGGTCACAACGTCACTTAGGTTCAAATCGTTGACAATAGCTTTAGTCCGTTCAAAGAAGGGCCCCCAGGGGCATTCCTTCTTTAGGTTTGTACGGGCTTCACGACCCCGGGGTACCTGAGTGATCTTCCCTCCCTTTCGTTCTTCTTCTCCTCTACACTTTGCTTTTTGCTTTTTCTTCCTCCCTCATTGTGGTTGCCTCTTCGGAGGTGAGGGCTCCCCTTGAGAAGCTTTTCGCCAGTCTGTGCTTTTAGCTCCTCTTGGGGATTATATCACCCACGTGTTTGCCGTGCGTGGAGACCCGTGTCCCTGGAAAAGGGGATCCTGGCAGTTGAGGGACGATATAATGACCCAATACACTGCTTCGGCCTTCGCTTCAAGTAAACGGGAGGTGTGCTTTGGTCCCGTGCACATCAATCGGCTGGTCATTTTTCGGCTAGGGCTAAGCAATCGGCCACTTACTGGACACCTCGCTAAGGGTGGAGGCTGTCTCAGGGGTGCGCCGTGCGCGTATAGTCACCGACAAGCGCCGGTGCAGTTGTCGGCATCCCCGTGTAGGACTCCGTGGTGGGTAGCGCTGTCGGTGATCGAATTTTTTCCCCCTTTTCTATGGATAAAAATACTTTCAGTCCTTCTCCCTCCAGTAGGGAGCAACAAAGATCACTGCCTTCCTTCTCAAATGCCCGACATTTCATTGTTAAACGAACTGATAATTTACAACAAAACTCCAACCAAACATCCAATACCATACAATCCTTTTCTCATACTTCACCTTTTTTAATTGAAAAAATATTTAAATCTTTTCTAGGAACTACTAAATCTTTAAAGAAACTTCGCTCTGGGGATCTTCTTATTGAAGTTTCTTCAGAAACTCAAGCTAAACTCCTTGCGAATTCTACCACAATAGGGCTTTTTACAGTTTCCGTTTCCCCGCGCAGATCATTAAACATTTCAAGGGGTGTTGTATCTGAGCCAGACTTGCTTCACACTCCAGATGAAGAAATCCTCGAAAATTTACGGGATCAAAACGTATGCGAAGTTCGCAGGATAACGATCAATCGAGATGGGAGTTTCATTCGCACGAAACATCTCATCTTGACTTTTGACCAACCGACTTTACCTGCCCGTATAAAAGCTGGATATCTGAGCTGTCCAATCCGTCCGTATGTGCCGAACCCTCAGCGTTGCTTTAATTGCCAGGGGTTCGGCCACTCTAAGATCTCTTGTCGTAGTCCCACTAGATGCGCTCGTTGCGGTACTGTGGGACACGATACAGATAGCTGCTCTGCAACCCCCAACTGTGTCAACTGTAAAGGCGATCATCCGGCCTTCTCCCGATCTTGCCCCAAATGGGTGTTTGAGAAGGAGGTTCAATCTATTAAAGTTACTCAAAATATTTCTTACCCTGAAGCTCGGAAAATTGTGGAATCCCGTACTCCCAAAGGATTAACTTCTTATGCAACAGAAACTAAAACAATAGCCAAATCAAGTAATACAATAGCCACCCAAACGGACCCTCCGTTTGGACTCGATATTCCATTTCCAAATTTTTCTTTACCACTTATTCAAAAACCTAGTAAACTTTCAGTTCCTAAACAAGCAAATAAAAGTACTACTACATCATCTAATACTACCTCAGAAAGTCTCGAAGCAACTACTTCCCAGATACCAAAACTATCCTCACGTCCTGCATTCAAAAGTAAATCTAAACAAAAAAACAAAAAAATTGGGATTCAAACCAAAAAAAGAAACTTGCGAATTTCTAACGAAAAGCATAAACTTAATTTTAATAGATTTGAAGAACCTGAAATAGATTTACACGCTTCGGACCTTTCGGAGGACGAAATAGACATCGATATGAATGTCCCGACTCCTCCAGAGCGGCCAAACGCTGCTCCTACAAATTCTAGCCTAAAATAGCCTTTATTTCTTGGAACTGTCGTGGCTACAAACACAAACTGGATGACGTTAAAACCCTGATTGCAGAATACCATCCCGCCTGTGTCGCACTTCAAGAAACATATCTGAAGTCAGCTGACCTGGCGAAGATCCGTCGATATACTTGTATTCGAAGTGATAATATCAGTAATGATGGATGAGCATCGGGAGGTGTTGCGCTCTTCACTTCCCATGCATACCCCTCTCTTACTGTGTCACTCAGCACGCCTCTACAAGCAGTTGCTATAAGAATACAAGCGAAACGGATGATTACCATCTGTACTCTACCTACCACCAACTACTCCCATCCAACAATCGAGCCTAGATAACTTGGTGGATCAATTGCCGGAGCCTTTCATCATACTCGGTGACTTTAATGGTCATAGTGTGCTATGGGGAAGTAGGGATACCAATTCCCGTGGGCGACAGATTGAACAGCTGATCACAGATCGCTGTCTCTGTCTGCTCAATAACGGAGAGGTTACCTACTTCCACGAACCAACTCGCACCTTTCATGCTCTCGACCTTGCTATCTGCTCTCCTTCCATCTTACCATTTCTCTCGTTTTTTGTCGGTAGTGACCTGCGCAACAGCGATCATTTCCCGATATTCTTAACTCATATCGGAGGAAATTATCCTGTTAGCCGCCCGTCACGATATGTTTATGAGGCAGCCGACTGGCCTGTTTTTATATCTCAGGCCATTATATCGGAGCGAATGGTAGAGGGCAACATTGACGAAGCAATAGAAGCAATCACCGATGTTATGATTAAAGCTGCTAATCAGGCTATCCCCAAGAAATCACTATCCTTTCAAAAGACTTGTAAACCTTGGTGGACTCCAGAATGCACTACAGCCATTAAGATCCAAAGGAAGGCGTGGGGTGTTTTCCGCCGATACCCCACTACTCAAAATCTTCTTTCTTTCAAACGTGCGAAAGCTAACACCCGCCGAGTGCGACGTCACAGTCAAAGGGAATCTTGGATAAAATATGTTTCAGGTATAACATCTGCCACTCCCTCGAAGCAGTTATGGGACAGAGTTCGAAAAGCGATGGGATTATATCCCGAACATAAGATCTCGTTCGTGGAAGAGGATGGAGAACATGTGTCAGAGGCTGTCGAGATTGCAAACGTCATTGCGCGTGCCTTCTCCACAGCTTCCAGTACTACCAACTACTCGGACACATTTCAGCGCACGAAACATAGCGCAGAATCCCATCGTCTTAATTTTCATTCTCGATACGAACTCACCTATAACTGTCGATTTACTGAAAGGGAATTGATGCGATGTCTTAAAGGGACCAGGATGACAGCACCTGGCCCTGATGGCATCTCTTACATCTTATTGCAACACCTTTCTCGTCATTCCCTCCTTAACATCTTATTTATTTTCAATCGCATATGGGAGGAACATACCTTCCCTTTGGCTTGGACACGGGCCATTATTATACCTTTTCAAAAACCTGGAAAGGATCCAACAAATCCTTTTAACTATAGGCCAATCGCACTCACAAGCTGTATGTGCAAACTCTTTGAAAGGATGGTGAATTCTCGTCTCGTTCACATCCTTGAGACGACTCAGGCTCTATCACCTTTTCAGAGCGGTTTCAGGGTTGCCCGCTGTACGGTAGATAACATCTTGTCTCTTGAAACTCAAGTGCGCCGTGCGTTCCTACGCCGAAACCATCTGGTTTCCATCTTCTTTGACATGGAGAAGGCGTATGATCGCACCTGGCGATATGGAATCCTCCGCGATTTACATTCTCTTGGGTTTCGAGGACATCTACCAGTATTTATTCAAAATTTTCTAGCCACTCGACAGTTTCAGGTCCGAATAGGCTCTGCCTTATTGGAATTTTTCATTCAAGAAGAGGGCGTTCCTCAGGGTAGCGTCCTCAGCGTTACTCTTTTTTCTATTAAGATAAACAATATTCTAGAACAACTACCTCCATCTGTCCAGGGTAATTTGTACGTGGATGACCTGACTATTCATTGCCAAGGTAAAGACATGAGGTACATCGAACGACAACTCCAGACAGCCGTCTCTCGTTTGACGCGGTGGAGTGACGAGAACGGTTTCAGCTTCTCCGCTCAAAAGACATCTTGTGTTCATTTCTGCCGACGTCGGAACCTGCATCCTGACCCAGAGATTTTTCTGGGTAATGTCAGGATCGCAGTGGAGGACAGAGTAAGATTTCTTGGTATCATTTTTGACCAGAAACTTACCTTCCTCCCCCACGTCATGCAGCTGCGGATGTCTTGCGAGAAAAAGCTTAATCTGCTGAAGGTACTCTCGAAAACATCTTGGGGAGCAGAACGATCCTCCATGCTGAATATCTATCGAGCCATAATTCGTTCCAGACTTGACTATGGCTGCGCAGCTGTGTTACGAAGGCTCGATACTGTACATCACACTGCACTGAGGATATGTTCCGGAGCATTCCGCACGTCACCCGTCAAAAGTTTGTACGTGGTATGCTACGAACCATCTTTAGCATCCACACGTCTTTTGTTGTCGTTACGACTGTATTATCGAATCTTGGAGCATCCAGACCATCCACTACAAAATCTAATTCTTGAAAATTCACTTGATCGCTTATTTTTAAATCGTCCGTCCTGTGTTCCGACCTTCGGGCTTCGTATGAGAAATGCCCTGAGGAACACTCCACTTTATTCTTTCGAAGTTGCTGAGCGTCCTCTTTTTACCATATCACCATGGAGGTCATATAAACTATCATTTTTAAATCTATTTCCTGGCTTTGAGAAGTCAAACACAAGTGCGATCATCTACCGTCAACTTTTTATCTCTCATCGTCATCATTTTAGAAATCATGCATCAATTTATACTGACGGGTCGAAATCTAATAATCATGTCGGTTGCGCTTTTAATTGTGGATCAGTCACTTTTAACTACTTATTACCATCTTTTATCTCCATCTTCACTGCCGAATTTTTAGCTATTTACAAAGCTCTAAAGTATATTTCCAGCCTTAGAGCTCAAAATTTTATCTTATACACAGATTCCAAAAGTGTCTTGGAGACATTAAATTCAGATTCTCCAAGACATCCTTTGGCATATGATGTTTTTATGCTTCATAAAAAACTCGTCCGACGTGGCTTTGGTATCACATTTTGTTGGATACCGGGACACGTCGGAATTGTTGGCAATGAACTGGCCGATGCCGCTGCAAAAAATGCCATATCCCCATTAAACCTTCGTATCCCATATCACGATCTTCGTAATATTATACGGGATATTGTATGGGAAGAATGGCGCGAGGATTGGAGTGAGCAAATCAGCAATAAACTTTTTAACATCTGCCCGACCATCTCACTCCAACCGTCACTGCCATCTCGACGGTTCGACGTTCTTTTAACTCGTCTTCGCATCGGCCATTCCAGAATCACCCATCGATTTCTACTGGGCGGCGAAACCGCACCATCGTGTCAACATTGCCAACAACCTCTTTCCATCAGCCACATTTTAACATCTTGTTCTAGTCTTAGACGGTTTTACCAATATTATTTTAACACAACATCACCTATTTTATCTGATTTATTGCATCACCCTCCTCATCCATCACTTTTTACCTTTTTACATCACTCTGGATTTTTATGCCATATATAATACATTACATTTTTATTGCATTTCTAAAACCTTTTTAAACTTTGGCTTTGACAAATTGGTTTCTGTATTCCTTGTTTGTATTCTTGAATATTTTTAACCTTTAAAAATTGTATATTTACTGTCCTGGTTGCTTTTGAATATTTTTTAATCTTGTGCTTGGCGCAGCTTGTCCACTATTGGACCTTGCGCCATAAAACCCAAAACAACCAACCAACCAACCGTTCAAAGAAGGGGCGTATATGAGTAGAACGGGCAAGATAAAGCCGATTCAAACCGGGGTCGAGAGACATGCTCTTCAAAGGATGAGATTGCGTTGATAAGATCTTAAAGTAATAATTAGCAGACAACTTCTTGCGCCGTAAGTCAAGAGGGATTTCATTACATACCACATAGAGACTCTGGACTGGTGATGTGCGAAATGCACCAGAACAAATTCTCAGAGCAGAATGGTGAACTGTGTCCAATTTCCGTAGAGCAGAGATATTCGCAGTCCCATACACAATGCTACCGTAGTCAATTCTAGACAAGATGAGAGACCGATACACTCGGAGCAGTGAGACACGATCCGCTCCCCAAGATGTGTTTGATAACACCCTGAGGATGTTTAATATTTTCTCACACTTCCCTCGCAAATATAATATATGTGGAAGAAAGGTGAGTCTACGGTCAAATATTACTCCGAGGAATTTTATGTCATTGACTACGGGTATTAAAATATTGCGAATGTGTATTTGTGGATCTGGATGTAGACCCCGTTTCCGACAGAAATGGACACATCTACTCTTACTTGTGGATAATGTATGGCCGTTCTGATCACACCACTTGACAAGATTGTTGACAGCTGTCTGAAGTTGTCGCTCGATCAATCGCATATCTGATCCCTGGCATGCTATCTGCAAATCATCGACATATAATGAAGCATGAATTGATGGAGGAAGTGCATGAAGTATGTTGCTGATATGAATAATGAAAAGGGTGACATTTAAAACAGATCCCTGAGGAACTCCCTCAGACTGAATAAAATGATCTGATAAAATATTTCCAACACGTACTCTAAAGAGTCTCGAGGATAAAAAATTCTGAATAAAAAGAGGTAAGTTACCTTTGAAACCAAAATCAAATATATTTCGAAGGATACCGTATCGCCATGTACGGTCATATGCCTTCTCAATGTCGAAGAAGATAGAAACTAAGTGATTCCTTCGCACAAAGGCATTACGAATTTGCCGTTCGAGATAGATGGTATTATCAAGAGTGGATCTACCTTTACGGAAGCCACTGTGGTGCGGAGGGATGCACTTGTTTTTCTCCAGTACATAAACGAGACGGGCATTGACCATACGTTCCAGGGTTTTACATAGGCAGCTCGTTAAGGCAATTGGACGATAGCTCAGAGGATCTTTTGGGTCCTTTCCAGGCTTCGGGATCGGAATCACGATGCTTTCTTGCCAGGAATTGGGAAATTTTCCTTCATTCCAGATTCTGTTAAAAAGGATAAGAATGCTGTTTAAAGAATCTGATGAAAGATGACGAAGCATATAATATGTGATTCCGTCCGGCCCAGGACTGGTGTTATGTGCTTGAGATAACGCCTTCTTCAATTCAAACATCATAAGCTCACAGTTATAGGAGAGGTTTATTCTGCTCTTAAAATTAAGAAGTGTTCGTTCAGCTCGACTCTTTGTCGCTTGAAAAGCAGGACGGTAAGAGTCGGAGCTCGACACTAGTGCAAAAGCCTCTCCAATGACGTTGGCAATGTCATGTGGAGATGAGTATACAGCAGCCGTGGTTTCTAATATCGGAATGGTCGATTCTCGATATAGACCATTGGCTGCTTTCACTTTCCTCCACAACTGCTTGCTTGATGTTGAGGATGTTATTGAGGAGACGTATCTAATCCAAGATTCTCTCTGGCTCTGACGTCTTACCTTATGAGAAAAGGCCTTGGCGTTTTTAAATGCGACCAGGTTGGTAGTAGTCAGGTACCTCCGAAATATATCCCACAGCTTCTTTTGTCTCTTGTAACCAGTTTGGCATTCGATGTTCCACCATGGCTTACATATACTGCGTGGTTGAGAGGAACGTTTGGGAATGGTTATATCAGCAGCTTTAATAATTGCGTCGGTGACATTGTTGACAGCGATGTTAATGTCATCCATGTTAACCATTGTTTCCGTATAGACGGCTAGTTGTGAAAATGTAACCCAGTCCGCTCGATGATATAAGTAGGTAGGTGGTTGGTGCACTCTGACACTACTATCATGCGAGACGAAAAGGGGGAAGTGATCGCTGTTATGCAAATCACTCCCTACTACGAGATTCAACAACGGAAGGAGCGTTGGAGAACAAATGGCTAAGTCAACTGAATGGAAAGTTCTCGTAGGTTCGTGAAAGTGCGTTTTCTCGTCGTTATTGAGCAAACAGAGAGCGTGATCTGTTATCAACTTTTCAATCTGTTGCCCTCGACGGTTCGCACTATCACTTCCCCACAGGGTACTATGACCATTCAGGTCACCAAGCAGAATAAAAGGGACTGGAAGCTGAAATATCAAGCCATTTAGTTCCTCTTGTGTGATGACAGCATGTGGTGGCAGGTATAGGCAGCAGACTGTAACAAGAGAATGAATATGTATTCTTACGGCTACAGCCTGTAAAGATGTGCGAAGTGTAACTATAGTGCTGGGAAAATCGTGTGAAGTTAAAATGCACACACCTCCAGACACTGTAGTACCAGCATCATGATCTTTTCTAATGCAACTATACCTGCGTATCTTGCATGTGTGGGAGGGCTTCAAGAAAGTTTCCTGAAGAGCCACACACGCTGGATGGTAAGAAGATACAATCGTTTTTATGTCATCTATTTTAGATCGGAAACCACGACAGTTCCATAAGACAAAGGAAGTAATTTTTGTTTAAAAGGGGAATTAGATTCACGACGAATCTACTTCTATGTCTGCGTCGTCCTCCGAAAAATCCGACGCATGGAGTCTTAGTTCTAATTCTTCAGCCGCATGCCGAAGTAGATGTTTAGAAGTTTTTTGTAAATTTTTTATATGTTTAGAACTTTTATGCTTTGTAGTAGAGCCATCAGTTTTAGGTCTTTTAAGTGTATGTTTGGTTTGATCCTTCGATATTGGAATTTGAGAATTAGCGTCGGTATTTTTTGAGGATGTGGCAGATGATTGTTTGGCGGATTGCTTAGGTGAGTTAGATTTGGAAGTTGAAATATTGTTTTTGGAAGGTGATGAGTTTTTATTGGATGTAATGACTGCTGAAGGAGGTTCTGTTTGTGTGGCTATGGTATGATATGTTTTTTTAACTATTGTGGAATATGATATTCCTGTTTTGGGGGTTCGAGAATCTACTATTTTTCGGGCCTCGGGATAAGAAATTTTTTGTGCAATCTTCACAGATTGAATTTCTTTCTCGAGAACCCATTTAGGACAGGTCCTGGAAAATGAGGGATGGTCTCCTCCACAGTTAACGCAATGAGCCGAAGCGGAGCAGCCGTCACTCTCGTGACCCGCATCACCGCAACGGGCACATTTAACCTGGCTGCGACAGGAGATTTTCGAATGTCCGAAACTCTGGCAGCCGAAGCAGCGAAGAGGATTCGGGACATAAGCTCGGACTGGGCAGCTCAGATATGCAGCTGTGATTCGTGTCGGCAGGGTTGGTGTGTCTAACGTCAATATCAGATGTTTCGTGGGAAGGATCTTCCCATCACGACGTATTGTAATACGACGAACACCAACTACATGCTGATCACGAATATTTTCCAGGATTTCTTGTTCTGGAGAAAAAAGAAAGTCCGGTTCGGAGATCACGCCACGTGAGGTATTTAGTGAAAAATGAGGAGAAACAGTAACAGTAAAAGAACCAAGAGTTTTTGCGTTAGATAATAAATTTGCCTGTGTTTCAGTTGAGACTTCGACCAGAAGATCACCGGAACGAAGTTTTTTAAGAGATTTAATATTGCCTATATAAGATTGGAATGTTTTGTGGATCAAGAACGGTGAAATAGAAGTAAAAGAGTTTTGTATGGGGTTTGAACTAAGAGAGTTGTTAACAAGCTTAACTAAGAAAAAACGAGCGTTTGATATATTGATTTTCATTTGTTGCTCCCCTCGAGGGGGAGAAGAATTTGAAGCATTTTCCATCATAGAAAAAAGATATTATTCGGTCACCGACAGCACCACCCACCACGGAGTCCAACAAGGGGATGCAGACAACTGTATCGGCGCTAATCGGCGACTATACGCGCACGGCGCACCCCTGACACAGCCTCCACCCTTAGCGAGGTGTCCAGTAAGTGGCCGATTGCTTAGCCCTAGCCAAAAAACGACCAGCCGATTGATGAGCACGGGACCAATGCACACCACCCGTTTATCTGAAGCCGGGGCCGAAGCAGTGCATTGGGTCAGTATATCGTCCCTCAACTGCCAGGATCCCCTTTTCCAGGGACACGGGTCTCCACGCACGGCAAACACGTGGGTGATATAATCCCCAAGAGGAGCTGAAAGCACAGAGTGGCGAAAAGCTTCTCAAGGGGAGCCCTCACCTCCAAAGGGGCAACCACAACGAGGGAGGAATAAAAAGCAAAAAGCAAGGGGTAGAGGAGAAGAACGAAAGGGGGAGGGAAGATCACTCAGGTACCCCGGGGTTGTGAAGCCCGTACAAACCTAAAGAAGGAATGCCCCTGGGGGCTTTGCCCTTTTAGTTCCGTCCGTATAAATATGAATGAAATTAGAGTAATTTTCTAAATGTTTTTGAAAAAGTAGTTAGTATATAATATCAGAAGTGTCTGCTTTATTGAAACTTTCGAACGGGTTTTGGAATTTAAAATAATGATTAAACCAAGGAGAGAAAGCATAAAGTTTTTTCTGGGTGACGTCAAGTGAAGAAAGTTTGGATCCGTTCATCACATCCAGCATTCTTAAGAGAGAGTGGAATGTCCAAATAAAACATCCTTCATCCCTATGAAGGATGTTTTAGCTTGATAGAGGCGTTTTAAATATGGATTGCAATGAATGGTATGCAATGGGTGATGAGGGGTTGAGGTAGTTCTAAAACAGTATTCCAGTGATAACAACTGTCATTATAAGTCCAGCGAAGCTTCAAAAGATTCTACGTACAAGCTGCTCACGGGTGAAGTCCTAAAAGCACCAGAACATAAACGTAAAGCTGTGTGGTGAATAGTATTCAGGGTTTGAAGAGCAGATTTTCTTGCTGAACCATACACCACGCAGCCGTAATCTAATTTTGATCGTATTAATGCTCTATATATTTTTAAAAGGCAAGTTCGATCGGATCCCCATGATAATTTTGCTAAAACTTGTAAGATGTTAAGAGCCTTTTCGCAACGTTTGCGTAGATTTAAAATATGCGGTTGAAAAGTCAACTTCTTGTCAAATATGATACCTAAAAATTTTAAATTGTCCACAACATTAATTAAAATATCTTTGAAAAATATTTCAGGGTCAAGGTGAAGATTTCGTTTTTTGCAAAAATGAACGCATGCAGTTTTCGATGGTGGAAAACTGAAACCATTTTCATTTGTCCAATGTTTATTGACTGCCTGTTGTAGTTGTCTCTCTATCAAACGAATGTCTTTAGCTGCGAATGAAATTTGAAGATCGTCAACATAAATAAGACCTTTCACTGATGGAGGCAATTGAGAAACAATATTGTTAATTTTTAAAATAAATAAAGTAACACTTAAAACACTGCCCTGTGGCACACACACACACACACACTCCCTCCTCTTGAAAAAAATATCCGAGAAAATAGATCTAATTCTAACCTTAAAATATCTTTTCTCTAAAAATATTTGTATAAAAATAGGCCGATTTCCTCTTATGTCATTATTAAAAATGTTCCTTAAAATCCCATGTCTCCATGTTCGGTCATAGGCCTTTTCAATATCGAAAAAAAATCGAGACGAGATGTTTACTTTGAACAAAAGCATTTCTAATTTCAGTCTCGAGAGCGACCAAGCTGTCAACAATGGATCGACTTTTTCGGAACCCACTTTGAAGTGGAGAGAGACATTTATCTTTTTCTAATATATAAACCAACCTCGCGTAGACCATCTTTTCTAAAATCTTGCATAAGCAGCTTGTCAGGGCTATTGGACGGTAGTTCGAAGGGTTCTTGGGGTCTTTATTCGGTTTCAGTATTGGTATTATGGTAGCATATCTCCATGACTGCGGAAAAGTGTGCTCGTTCCAAATTCTGTTGTAAAATTTGAGGAGATGATTTAGAGAAAAATTTGAAAGATGTTTGAGCATGATGTAACTGATATTATCTAGCCCAGGAGTTGATTTGTGAACTAAGGATAAAGCCTTTGTCTATTCGGAAAAAGTAAAATCACAATTATATGATAATATACGGTTTGAACTGAAATTTACTTTATTCTTTTCAGATGCAATTTTAATCTTTTTAAAACTTTCAGAGTAGTTATTGGAGCTGGATATTTCGGAAACGCATGAACCTATTGTGTTTGCTATATCTTTGGGTGCCGATACTATTTGGTTATTATGTTCTAGAATAGGAATTTGTCTATTGGGGTAAACACCGGAAATTCTTTTGATCCTGTTCCATAATTGTTTGCTTGTGACTTTACTATTAATACTATTGACATAATTAATCCAATAATTCCTTTTACTAAGTCGTTGTATTTTTCGAAATGCCGCTTTTGTTTTTTTATAGATTATATAGTTTTTAATAGTTGGATATCTATTAAAGATATTCCAAGCTTTCCTCTGCTTCCGATAAGTATCGCTACAATCCTCATTCCACCAAGGTTTCTTCTGCTTTTTAGGCGCATTAATGACTTTTTTAATGGAAGCGTCAGCACTTGTTTTAATTATATCTGTTATTTTTTCAGTGACTTCATCGATGTCACCAGTTTCTATTGTGTTAGAAATATCTGCGAGACTAGTAAAGAGTTGCCAGTTGGCAGTTTCATATATATAGTTAATTTGGCTTACAGAGGGAGGTTGGTATTGGCCTTCATATTTTAGTTTTATAGGATAATGGTCGCTATTGTAAAGGCAAGGATCCACAGAAAAGTTCCAAAATGGTAAAATTGAAGGAGTGCAAATTGCCAGATCTATTGAATGGTAAGTAAGTGAAGGTGAGTGAAAGTAAGTAGGTTGGCCGTTATTCATAATACATAAACCATTGTCCGTTGTTAATTTTTCAATTTGTTTTCCTCTACGATTAATGTCTGAACTGCCCTAGAGAATATGATAGCCATTTAGGTCACCTAGTATGATGAATGGTCGAAAGTTGATCTATTCAATTATTGAAGTCAGAAGTGGCGATACGGGTGTTAGGAGGTAAGTATAAATTGCATAGTGTTATCAAAATATTGACATGAAGTCTTACAGCAAGAGCTTGGAGATTTGTTTTGAGGTTAATTTGAGTTACTGGTAAGTCATGCGAGTTAAGTAAAGCAACGCCTCCACATGCTCTTTGGCCATCATTGTAATCTTTTCTGAATACAGTGTAATGACGAATGTTGGTGGTATCATTGCTTTTCAGATAGGTCTTCTGGAGGGCGATTGCAGCTGGCTTATGTTTGTTTATGATGTCCTTTACATCATCACATCTGTTACGAAAACCCCGGCAGTTCCAGGAAAGAAAGTATAAAATAAAAGAAAAAATTACTTGTGGTTTCTCGTCCTAGGACGATGTTTGTCTTGCCGCGGATCCTTTTTGGGTTTGATTGGCGAAGTGTCCAATTCCTCATCTTCTATAGAGGAAATATCGCTTTCAGAGTTATAGAGATTAATGAGGTCACTTGTAGAAGGATTAGTTAACTTATTTCTGGATGAAACGTCAGGTTGAAGAGAGGTTTGAGAAGTACTTTTAGCTATTTTAATATTACTTTGTTCAGATGATATGGCTCTTTTTATAAAGAAGTATTGATAGATCGATTTGGTTGATTTATGTGTTTTGTATTTGTTGAGGTTGTAGTTGATGCTTTAGAAAAAAGAGGCATTATAGGTTGGTTCGTTGAAGTTTTATGTTGGGCAGATGGCTTAAAAATAGTTACATCGATTTGAGTACCGTTAGTTTTGAAAGTTTTTTTAACTATTGAAGAGTATGATATTCCAGGTTTCGGGGTGCGATCATTTACAATTTTTCGGGCCTCCGGAAATGAAATGTTTTGTTGCACTTTAATCATTTGAATTTCTTTTTCGGTTTGAAATTTAGGGCAAGACCTGGCAAAAGCTGGATGGTCACCTTTGCAGTTGACACAGTAAAGGGACGATGACGTACAGACATCGGTCTTAAGTTCTGTACTACAGCATTTTGCGCAGGTTTCTTTGCCACGGCAAGCTATGAAAGAGTGTCCGAATCTCTGGCATTTAAAGCAACGAACAGGATTGGGTATAAAATGTCTAAGTGGGCAATTCATGTAAGCTATTTTGACGTGTTTTGGTATAGTTGGTGTGTTGAAAGTTAATATTAAGTGTTTAGTGGGAATTTTTTGATCATTTTTTGTAATTGTTATTCTTCTGACATTAATTACAGATTGTTGGGAGAGTGATTCTAAGATGTCTTGTTCAGTATCATGGAGTAGATCAGATTCCGAAATCACGCCTCGAGATGAATTTAGAGTTTTGTGGGGTGTAACGGTGACTGCTATTGAACCGACGGAATTTATTTTTTCTATATTTAAAGATTGGGTTTTATTAGAGACTTCTACGAGTACGTCACCAGATAGGGTTTTTTTTATATTTTTTGTCTCTCCGACCATTCCTAATATTGTTTTGTGTAATAGAATAGCTGATATGTTTTTTAAATTTCCTTCGTTGCTTTTTATTATAAAAAATATGTGTTCTGGCATATTAGTTTCATTATTTTTGCTAGTTAAGTGCTCCACTGAAAGAGAAGTTGATTTTTGATTTTCCATGATTTAAATATAAATTTTCAGTCCCCGGCGGCACCACCCACCATGGAGTCCAACGAGGGGATACAGGTTAATGTACCGGTGCTAACCGGGGACTATACGAACCCCACTCACCTCTATGACTGCCCTAAGGAGCTAGTTGGTGAGCGGGTCCTTAGCCCAAGCAGGGTATTCCCACCAGCCGATTAATGTACTGGGACCATAGTACACCACCTGTTTGTCCGAAGCAGTAGCCGAAGCAATGTATTGGGGCGGCATGTTTTGATAAAGTAAGACTTTAATCTTTAAATGCAAAACATGAAATTTCAAACTTCGATGTACCTTTTCTGCCAAACTACTGCATATTTATGTGTAATTATTTTTTCCAGTTATACACTGTATAACATAGTTTAATCTGAGGTTAAGTTTTCATAATTTATTTGGGTAATTTTTTTTTTTTTTTAAATTTAAAAACTTTGCAAATTTACACATTTTTTTGGTTGTTTACGAGTAATTAAAAAAAAAATCTAACAATTGTTTTAAAAATCCATAACCTTAAAGTAATATACAAGACTTATGTAATGCACAAAAAAAAAATTCAAGTTGATACGAACAGTAGTTTTTCAAAAAAGGTAAATCGAAATTGAGCAATTTAACATTGCGTGTATACAGGGTACTGAATCCCCTTAATTCCGAACTTTTCCAGAGATGTTAGAATAACTGTTGCCAAACTTTTACCGGTTAAGGGGGGCCGGGACACAAAAAACCTTCGAAAAGTCCTTTTTTTTCTCAAAAATTTGATACTTTAATTCTCTTTTGTTTGACACCAATTTTATGATGATATCTTGAATAGAACCGAGCCCCCAGGGGCATTCCTTCTTTAGGTTTGTACGGGCTTCACAACCCCGGGGTACCTGAGTGATCTACCCTCCCTTTCGTTCTTCTCCTCTACCCTTTACTTTTTGCTTTTTCTTCCTCCCTCGTTGTGGTTGCCTCTTCGGAGGTGAGGGCTCCCCTTGAGAAGCTTTTCGCCACTCTGTTGCTTTCAGCTTCTCTTGGGGATTATATCACCCACGTGTTTGCCGTGCGTGGAGACCCGTGTCCCTGGAAAAGGGGATCCTGGCAGTTGAGGGGCGATGTACTGACCCAATACACTGCTTTGGCCCCAGCTTCAGGTAAACGGGAGGTGTACATTGGTCCCGTGTGCATCAATCGGCTAGTCGGATTGACTTCGTCACCGGCTAGGGATCAAGCGATCAATCATTTACTGGGCACCGCGTTAAGGGTGGTGGCTGCTTAAGAAGTGATTTGTGAGCGTATGGCCCCTGTCAGCACTGGTGTCTCAACATCCCCTTGTAGGACTCCATGGTGGGTGGTGTCGCAGGGTCTGAATTTTTCCCTTTTAATTATTATGAATTCTATAATTTCTAATTCTCCCAACCGGGAGCAACAAATTGTATCTAATTCTGTCAGATTTTTTGTTATGAAGAAAGTTGTTGGCACATTTCAAAACACTTCCCCTTTCTTAATTTCCAAAGGAATAACTGCAACAGTTGGTGAAATTAAAGATATTAAAAAAATGCGTTCTGGAGATTTATTAATAGAGGTTAAAACTTCCAAACAGGCCGAAATCATTTCAAAATTAAATGTATTTGCTAACTTCGCAGTCACTGTCTCACCCCATACACATCTTAACTTTTCTCGTGGCGTAATTTCTGCTGCGGATCTACTGTATGTGTCGAACGAGGAAATTCTTGAAAACATGAAAGAACAAAAGGTTTGTGATGTAAGGCGTATAACAATTAAACGAGATGGAAAAGTTATTAACACCAAACATATCATATTAACTTTTGAAACGCCTGAACTACCAGACAGCATTAAAGCTGGTTACCTACATTGTTCCGTCCGACCATACATACCAAATCCCTTGCGATGTTTCCAATGTCAGCAATTTGGACATTCGAAGGCCTCCTGTCGCTCCAAACCCGCCTGTGCGCGTTGTGGCGAAGAAGGCCACGACAGTGACGCATGCGAGAGTAAAGAGAAATGTGTGAATTGTAAATCCAACCATCCCTCTTACTCTCGTTCATGTCCTGTCTGGACTCGAGAAAAAGAAATTACGACACTAAAAATTAAAAATAAAATCTCCTATCCCGAAGCAAGACAAATTGTGAACTCCCGAACTCCAATACCAGGTACAAGTTATTCATCAATAGTAAAAAAGGTTATGAAAACATCTAGCACACAAACTCCTCCTCTAACTGAAACTTTAACTCTACCAAAAGTACGCTTAACTTCATTACCAACAGAGCAACCAACAGCATCAAGAAAACCATCTCTCTCACCACCTAAAAAACTTTTAGCTAAATCAAAATCGGAAAAAGCATTAAAACTTAGAACGGCGAGGGGAAAAAATACCTCTCCTTATAGATTGTCCACACAACTTCGAGACTCAGATGCGATGGAGTTACATCCATCTGATGAAGATGAAACCCTCCTGAATGAGGCTTTCCCAATTCAACAAATGTGTGTTTCCCCAAATAAAACATGTTAACTTCCTTTGCTTCATGGAACTGCCGTGGTTTCCGTTCAAAAAAAGATGACATCAAAGAAATAATATCCTCTTACCACCCAGCGTGTATGGCACTTCAAGAAACTTTCTTGAAATCTTCCCATACATGCAAGATACGACGTTATAATTGCATCAGAAAAGATAACGATACTGGCACTACAGTGTCTGGAGGTGTTTGTATTTTAACTTCCCACGACTATCCCAGCACTGTAGTTACACTTCGAACATCTTTACAGGCTGTAGCCGTACGAGTTCACGTCCATGCTCTAGTTACAGCCTGCTGTTTATACCTGCCACCGCACGATGTCATCCGTCAAGAAGAACTGAATAATCTGGTACTACAGCTCCCAAAGCCTTTTATACTTCTTGGTGATTTCAATGGCCACAGTACCCTCTGGGGAAATGATAGTACGAACCGTCGAGGACAGCAGATAGAGCAGTTCATTACGGATCACTCTCTCTGCTTGCTCAATAACGACGAGAAAACGTACTTTCACGAACCCACGAGGACATTTCACTCGCTGGACTTGGCCATATGTACTCCCTCGCTTCTACCGTTGTTGAATTTCGCAGTAGGAAGTGACTTGCACAACAGCGACCACTTCCCCCTCTTCGTCTCGTATGATAGTAGCAGTAGAGTGAGTAATCAACCACCTACCTACTTATATCATCGAGCGGATTGGGTTGCCTTTTCACAACTGGCGATTATTTCAGAAGAAATGGTCATCTGCGAAGACATTAATTCCGCAGTGGACAATATCACCGAAGCTGTTATAATTGCTGCGGACACAAGTATACCGAAACGTTCTTCAAAACCACGCAGAATTCCAAAACCCTGGTGGAACACCGAATGCCAGGCCGCTTATAAAAAGCAAAGAAAGTTATGGAACATTTTTCGGAGATACCCGTCAACCACCAATCTTGTCGCCTTTAAACAAGCTAAGGCATTCGCTCGTAAGGTAAGACGCCAAAGCCAGAGAGAGTCCTGGATGAAATACGTTTCTTCATTAACATCTTCAACATCAAGCAAACAGTTATGGAAGAAAGTTAAAGCAGCCAATGGTCTATATCGCGAATCATCTATTCCGATATTAGAAACCCCGGCTGCTGTACATTCTTCCCCACATGACATTGCGAATGTCCTAGGAGAGGCCTTTGCTCGTGTGTCGAGCTCTGACTCATATAGTCCTACATTTCAAGCGACTAAGAGTCGAGTTGAGCGAACCCACATTAATTTCAAATGCAAAAGATACCTCTCCTATAACTGTAAGCTCACGATGTTTGAATTGAAGAGATCGTTATCTCAAACTCATAATACCAGTCCTGGACCAGACAGAATCACATACCAAATGCTTCGACACTTGCATCCAGATTCTCTTGAAAACATTCTTATTCTTTTTAACAGAATCTGGTGCGAGCAAAAATTTCCAACTAAGTGGCGCGAAAGCACTGTGGTTCCTATCCTAAAGCCTGGTAAGGACCCAAAAGATCCTCTGAGCTATCGTCCAATTGCCTTAACGAGCTGTCTTTGTAAGACACTTGAACGTATGGTCAATGCCCGTCTTATTTACGTACTTGAAAAGAACCGATGTATTCCACCTCACCAGAGTGGCTTCCGCAAAGGAAGATCCACCCTGGATAATCTGATCAACCTTGAAACACAAGTGCGTAATGCCTTTGTACGCAGGAATCATTTGGTTTCAATATTCTTTGACGTAGAAAAGGCATATGACCGTACGTGGCGACATGGTATTCTCCGAAGTATGTTCGATTTTGGTTTTAAGGGAAACTTACCTTTTTTTATTAAGAATTTTTTAACTTTCCGATTCTTTAGAGTCCGAATTGGATCTTTTTTATCTGACCAATTTGTTCAGACTGAGGGAGTCCCTCAGGGCAGTATTTTAAGTGTTACTCTTTTTATTCTTCACTTTAGCAATATCATTCATTCATTACAACCATCAATTCATAGTACATTATATGTGGACGACCTACAAATATCTTGTCAGGGATCAGATATGCGCCTCATTGAGAGACAACTTCAGACGGCTGTTAATACCTTGGTCAAGTGGTGCAACCAGAATGGTCACACGCTATCTCCTAGCAAGAGCTGCTGTGTTCATTTCTGTCGAAAGCGGGGTCTGCATCCAGACCCTGTAATTAACATAAACAACTCACAAATACCCGTAGTCAACGAGGTAAAATTTCTCGGAGTGGTGTTGGACCGCAAGCTCACCTTCCTCCCCCACATTTTACATCTTCGAAGGAAGTGCGAGCAATCACTTAACATCCTCAGAGTGTTGTCTAACACATCTTGGGGAGCGGATAGAACATCACTACTCCGTGTGTACCAGTCTGTCATTCTTTCCCGAATCGACTACGGTTGTGTTGTATATGGGTCTGCGAACACCTCTGTTTTACGAAGATTGGACACAGTTCATCACTCTGCCTTAAGGATATGCACTGGGGCATTCCGCACATCACCAGTCACCAGCCTCTATGTGGAATGTCACCAGCTTCCACTTGACCTCAGAAGGATGAAGTTGTCTACGAATATTTATTTTAAAATTTTATCCATGCCGTCTCATCCTCTGAAGAGAATGGCTCTTGCCCCTGGTTTGAATCGGTTATATGACAATCGCCCGTCTTGCATTCGTCCATTTTACGAGCGGACAAAACTTTTTATTAACGATTCAAACTTAAGTGATATCACGATCCAACCGAACGAAATTTTACGTTTCCCACCATGGGATTTCCCTACTGTAACGTATATCAACCCCTTTGCTTCATATACTAAATCTGACACTTCTCCAACTGTTTTTCATCAATTATATAACTCACATCGCTGTCAATACTACACACATATACCGATCTTTACCGACGGATCTAAAGGGGACGGATATGTAGGCTGTGGAATATTCTTTCAAGATACAATATATAGCTACAGCCTTCATATTTCCTGCTCTGTGTACACTGCTGAAGTGGTGGCAATTTATCGCGCCCTTCAGCAAATATCTTACAGTACCCACCGCAAATTCTGCTTGTATACTGACAGCATGAGTGTTTTACAACAGTTGGAAAATTTTAATACCTATTGTCATCCTATTGTGTCAGATTTATTTACAATCCTACGTACACTAGAAAGCAGGGGTTTCGATATTCTCTTCTGTTGGATCCCTAGTCACGTGGGCATTAAAGGAAATGAACTTGCTGACAGGGCTGCAAAAACAGCATCTGTTTCTTTGCCCCAAGCCGTTCCTTTAAGTGACATTAAGATATCCACTAAGGAATTTGTATACTCCTTATGGCAAGAGTCATGGGATCTTCAAATTCATAATAAATTAAATACCATCAAACCCATAATTCATATGTGGCCGGTTGCTCCAATGCGAAGGACCGATGTTAAACTGACTCGACTCCGCATTGGGCATACGCGCTTCACACATCGTCATCTTTTGTTGGGAGAAACTGCCCCCATGTGTCTTTTATGTTCAGTTTATTTTAGTGTTCGTCATATTTTGATAGATTGTCCTGCTTTTAACCATCACCGAAAGAGGATTTTTAATAATACAATTTTAAATTTACAAGATTTACTTGGGGAAAGTCCCCATGCAAATCTTTTTTCATTTTTACGTGCTATTGGTTTTTTAAATCTTATCTAATTTTAAGTTGCTATATTTAGCATATTTAAATCATCATTTACATTCATCATTCATTAATTTTTTAAATAACATCATCAGCATATTTTTACCAACTTTTATACAAATAAAATTTGTTGCGCTTGAATTTTCCCACTGTCCTTTTAAAACTTTTATATCTACATAATTTTTATTCTTTTATCTTGCGCTTGGCGCAGCTTGTCCAAATTTGGACCTTGCGCCATAAAACCCAAATATCCAATCCAATCCAATCCTTGAATAGAACCGAAGATATAAACAAAAGACTGATTTGACAGCTGCCAGATGTTTGCTGCCCCGCGCACTTTTAAACGTAAACAAAGAATGTCTTCCAATTATTTCTTTCATATTAACTATTAATTATAATTTTTGAGGTGGTATATTATAAAATCCTTATAATATTATTTAAAACTCAACTCGTGCACTAAATAAACTGAAGTGAAGCAAGCTTAATGTTTATTTCCATTTAGTTTACTTGACAATTATCATATGCGAATTTGAACTTCTGATTTTTAGTGGAAGGTAGATGCCATCTTTTAATCATTGTTATATTTTTTAAAAGTAGTATTGTATTCTTTATATTTGCAATGGGAAGGAAGCGGAAAGCTGTTTTATTAAAGTCGAATGCCATGAGATTGAAACGGCATGCTTCGCCGTGTGTCAATAGTGATGGTGTTTCACAACACAGTGCAGAGTTACAGCCAGCACATCACTCGTGTTGCCGAATTACAAGTTTCTTCACCTCAAAAGAAAAACCGTGTTCCAGAAAATTTAAATGAGGATTATTTACTCATTAAATTCACTTCATTGCAATCCTTGCTGAGTAACTATTGTTGCAAAATATGTTTTAAAACTAATCTAGAATTGCAAGTTGGTAAACATTATGGTTATGCACAAAACATAACTATATTATACACTAACTGCGAATTTTTGAACAGTGTGAATTCCTCAGACAGAGGAAGTTCTACTCATAAATCATTTGAAGTGAATCGACGGGCAGTGCAAGCATTCACCGAAATGGGAAAAGGTCACGCAGCATTAGAGACATTTTCGTCAATAATGAATTTACCCGCCATGGAAACGAAGACATTTACACGACATTTAAAATTTTACCATCAGTCCGTTTGGCAAAGTGATAATAATCACTTAGAATGCATCCGTGAAAAGGTGAAAAAGGCTCACTGGAACGCAAATAGTTCGCAATCCAACGTATTAGATATTTGTGTCAGTTACGATGCCACATGGCAAAAGCGAAGTCGTACTTCGAATTATGCTGTAGGTTGCGTGATTGATGTGCTTACCGGGTATATCATCGATTACGAAGTGATGTCAAAGTTCTGCCATGAGTGTGTTGTTGCAGAAAAAGACCTTGGCAAGAAGTCTCCTGAATTTGATATGTGGTATTCGGGACACTTTCTTGATTGTCAAAAAAACTACAGTGGATCTTCAGGCGGAATGGAAGTCGAAATTGCATCTCGTTTATGGTCTCGCTCAACCACTCATGGATTTAGGTACCTAGAAGTTGTCGCTGATGGAGACTCGAGTACTTTTACTACTCTCAAAAAATAGGAAAATATATGGACCGGATGTCAAACTGCTAAAAGAAGAATGCATTAACCATGTCGGGAAAAGAATGGGTACTGCCCTTCGAAAACTTGTGGAGTTGGAAAAGAAACGGGGCGTAACATTGGGTGGAAAGAAACACGGAAGTTTAACCGATGCTGCTATAAAAAAAATCACTCGCAACTACCAGAACTCCATTCTTCGAAATAAAAATGATATTCTGAATATGAAACGAGATATTTATGCCATACTACAGCATTGTTCTTCTAAGGACAGAAAACCAAGACACAAAACATACCCTACAGGGAAAGAGACGTGGTGTTTCTACAACCGAGCACTTGCCCTCAACAAAACACCCTCATCTCACAAGTCCAGTATGAGTACGCCTTTGAGAGAAGATGTTGTTGCGAAAATGATGCCCATTTTTCAAAGGCTAGCATCAGATTCTCTGCTTTCGAAGTGCTGCAAAGGCGAAACGCAAAATCGAAATGAGTCGCAACATAGTGTCATTTGGAGCCGTTGTTTGAAAACAATAAGCGGTTCAAAGGTACGAGTCGACATTGCTGCTGGCAGGGGTGTTATGGACTTCAATGAAGGAATCAACAAATCAGTAGTCCAAGTGATCAAATCATCTATCATGTCTCCTGGCAGCTCAACTGTTAAAGTTTTGAAGCGTAAAATCTGTCGACGCATCCGAAAAGCTACTAACAAAAATACAGTTGCTTACAAATTGTACCGTAGAAAGGTATATTATTGGCAAAAATAAACCTAAATCAAAGGTCTAAAGACAGCAACGGATTTACTTATGTACCAGGAGGTTATTAAGGTAATAAAATTTCACTTTTGTAACTGATTTTCAATGATGAAACTTTAAAGTGATTTTTCTCCATGATGGATTTTTTACACTTTTCCCAACTTTAAAATGATATAACTAAAAATCTATTCTAGATAATTGCATGAAATTTGGTATGTATGTTCTTCATACATATTTAAGTGATTTGTCTTCAGGAATTAAAAAAATTATTGATATATTTCAAAATATAAATTTTTTTATAAATTAAATTCAAAAAATGCTAATTTTTTATTAAATATTTTTTTATATGCATGTATTAAAAAACTGTGAAGACAAATTTTTAATTATATTATCTGCTTTTAGAAAATGTATATGGGTCATTCTGAAATTAAGTGGAAATTTGAGTCACCTGCATTTTTTTTATGATATTTATGCATTAATTTATTTTTATATAGTAATATATCTTAATTAAGGTACATTTTCATCAAATAGTGTTAAAAGAATAAATATTTTCATATTTATAATTGAAAAAGTAAATTAACCATGGAAAATGTCACCTCCATGGCCGTCCCTAGCCCTGTTTCTAGGTTTAGATATAGTTGAAACTTGAACAGTGTAAGAATTTCCTTTATTTAGTGTTAAGAGTCTTATTGTTACACAATGCACTTGAAATTATTATCTTTTTAATTAAATTTAATATTGAAAAATCAGTAAATTCCTTTGTCCTTGCTATTTTTGTCAGTTCTGCATGAATTGTAAATAACCTTTAAAAAAGTTTACTAGAAAGCAGCACATGTCTGAAAGTGTAATTAAAAGAAGCTCTAATCAGCTATCTTTACTGTAAGATATCTTAGACTCAATAGTAAGTAATATTTTGTCTGTTTCTTATCTTTATATTTGAAAACTCATGAGTTCTTTTTACAATGTCACCTATATGGCATTTTTTAATTTTATGTTCTCATTTATTGCTGAACTTTTTTCAATAGGTAGTTAGGAATTGTATAAAATAATCTGGGAATCAAAGCATGTGGCTGGGATTCTTTTATGTTAGGCTAAAATGTGTTTTTACTATTGAAATGTCACCTCCATGGATGTGACAGCCATACATGGAAGTGAACAAATATTTCTTATGAGAAATTTTACAGTGACATATGGTTAAAAATTGTTCTTACTGTAATAAATAACCATTTAGAATCAATCTTGGGTAAACAAATAAGGAGTCCAATTGTTTTTTCTCTAACCTGTACTGATTTAACCTGCCAATTGATTCTGATTTGAACCTGTAGTGTTAGCTACCAGTTTTATTTGATTTACAATGTTTGAACACTTGTAACTTTGAGTCTGATTATGTATGTTAATAGAATCTTTAATTTTTCTTTCAAAATATGGCATTGAGAGTTGGGAGATAATTTAAGTATCCTCATGACTGAAATTCTCTTTGAAGTTTCTGACATGGTACGAGGTCAATCTGCCTATTTGGTACCATGTATAAGAAATCTGATATAATCAAATTTAGTAAAATCAGGAAGGAGTCTGAGCAAAAAAGAAATAGAATTTAAAATGATCCAGAACTGTATGTAGAATTTAAAAGGAAGGAGTTGGAGAGATATTATAGAAGAAAAGAAGAAGCAAAAATAAAAGATATTTCAGTACTTTCCAACAGAAAAGAGAGCTCAGTAAAAAAAAATGGGTTCAAAAAACAAGAAAATCTCGATTTGAAGACAAAAAGGTAATTAATATTCCACCAAACAGTGAACTAGTTGACCTAGTAGAAGCTGTTGGTGTAGGCCTTCAAGGTGTAGCTGTTATTGGGAGAGTAGTAAGCATCAGGGAAAGAGGCAGAAAAAGGCTAGCTAAATGAAACAAATCAAAGTCCTACTGAACGATTAAGATTAAGCAACTTGAAAAAGAAAATAAAGAAAAAAATGAAGCTCAATACAAATAAGGAGAAATATAAGAGGAACTATTGTTTGAAAGAGAAGTTTAAAAATATGAACAGTCCACAGCAGAAGGTCAAAAATCTTTTTATGTTGAGTAAAAGTTTCTCCTAGAGTAAAAATCCTGAATTTGGAGCTGCGTTAACTACCCAGATAGTGAAAAATTACAATACAAAATAAAGGAAAGGTCAAAAAGCATTTGGTTTGGTACTGTCTGGGAAAATAATTATAAAGTATCAAAGTTTGCACAAGATCCCACTTTAGTCCATAATGGGAAAAATTGAATAAAATATAGTGAGAAAAACATTGTTGAAGTAATTAAAGAGACAAGCACATACCAGACAAAAAATAAAATGAGAATAAGATCTGACATCGTGAAGTTTTTTAAGTAAGATGTCAGCCGTATGGAACCAGGCATTAAGGACTAATACTAAAAACAAAAGAGAACCCTAATGGGAAATCTTAAAATCTCCATAAAAAGTTGAAGTAGAATCTGACTATAATATTCCATACTCAACGTTCTGTTTTTTTACCATTTTAGGTATTGCAACCTGATGTAAAAAACATGTGCATGTGAAAAGCATGAAAATGTTTTTAATTTTTGAAAAATTAAAAAGCCTCAAAATTTTTAATTACAATGAGTTAGACCAGATGGTTAAATCTCTGCTGTCAGAATGTAGTAAAAAGTAAAGAAGAATGTCTGGAAAGGAGATGTAAAAAGTGCATTAACAAACACGTTGAGACAAATGATTTTGAAAATGTAATTACATACGTTGAGCAATGGAAGAGGAAAGAAGTAAAGTTTAGTTAAAGGAATAAAAAAGTCAGCTAAGAAAGTGGTTAAATCAAAAGTAGAAATAAAAGTCAAAGAACTAGTTAATAAATTCAATCATATGCTTCCTCATTTCATGAAGCATGTTTGCAAATAGTCCAATACAGGTCAATTTTCAACCTAAAAAATAACCTCGGAACAGATAAGATACTGAATCGTGTTAATTCAAACAAAAATTATTAATGTAAGTACACCAAGAAGATACAAAGTGTGCATTTCAGAGGTTCAGACGACCAAATCACATTACATAGGTAGGGAAATTGAAAACAGTGAAAAACTTAATGTTCTACTCATTGTTTGAATCTTTACGACCTGCCTCAAGTGCCCCATTTAATGAATATATAATTCTCAAAGCATTTGGTAGAAAGAGTGTTTGCTTTTGTGTGGCAAATGTCTTGGAATGTTTTGAAGCTTCTTACCAGATCCGCTTCATGTCAAGATGACATGACACCAAAAACAAATTTGTTTTTTTCCGAAGAATGTGAAGCAACAGTGCAAGATGAGGTTGTGGCCATTTTAACACAACTGACAATGAACACTCATGAACAGTTCATTTTTTTTATGAAATACTGAAGACATTACACTGTGTTGGATGAAACTGAAACATTATGTCACCTCCATGCAAACACTTGTAACTCCATTCCCATGAATGTCACCTCCATGGGACTATATGTCACCTCAATGTTTTAAGGAAATAAAAAATTGGCTTTAATTTGCTTAAAATGCTTTCTTGACCTCTGTTTGATGGTTGTACAACTTCTTTACCCTAACAGAACACTAAATACATAAAATAAATAATAAAACTTCAATTTTATTTTTCAAAAGTTTTGACTGTCAAATTTCCACTTAATTTCAGAATGACCCATATATTGTCTTTTCATAAATAATTTCTCAAGTTATATCAAAAGTAAACACGGTCACTTTTTTAAAAATTTTAAATTTTTTGAAGTGATATTAAATTATTTTAATCATTTTCTATTTCTAAATTGGATGCTATGTCTACATTAAAAATTTCAAAGCAAAATTTTTATCAGCAAAAAATATAGAAAACTGTGTCCCGGTCCCCCTTAAATCATATACACAGGCATAAATTGAAGAAAATCTTCTTTAAGAGGGTAGGCTCACACTTTACGACCAAAAAACGCATTTTTCAGTGTTTTCATTTTGAACCACGCTGTTTTCATGCTAGTTTCAAGGATTTGCTTTGATTTTATTTCTGCGATTGTTGTTTGGATATCCTTTTAGTTTCGCTTATTCTGTTATTTTTTGCTTAATACATTCTATTTTAAGTAAATAAACAATGCCACGTTTTAGTAATCGTGTTTTTAAAAGACGAAAGTGTAGCGGTATACTTCGATATTCCGTTAACAAGATTGAATGCAATGACGATTTGAATGTTTCTGCTTCTGATAAGAAATTGAAACCTCATCGTATGGAGTACAGTCACTATGTTGATGATAATAATAGTGCTTTTAATGAAATTATAAATATAAAATTATTGCCAGAAAGCATTAAAGTCTGTTCTTTGCAAAGAGTGCAAAACAGATAACATCACGATCAAGTTTGGAAGAAAGGTTCAAGGTTTGGCTACAGAACTCTCAATTTCTTGTGGTTTTAACCAACCCTTTCTAAATACCTATTATTATTTAACTTCTTGCAATGGCAAGAATACCAATATATATGAGGTTAATTCCAGAATAACATATGCAATGAGGTGCATCGGTAAGGGCCAAGCTTCTGCAAATGTTTTATGCGGTGTGATGAATTTGCCTGCTCCACCGAAAAGGTACAATGAAAATGTTTCTGGTTTGAATTCAGCAATAGACTGTTGCTACACTTAGCATGAAAGTGGCTGCTGAAGAAGCGAAGAACCTATCTGGAAATTCTGACATACCCGTTGCTATCGATGGTACTTGGCAAAAACGCGGTCATGCATCATTGAACGGCGCTGTTATAGCAACAAGTGTCGACACTGGCAAAGTGTTGGATGCAGAAATTTTGTCCAGATTCTGCAAATGCCCCAACAAGAGACACAAAGAAAATTGTAGTGCCAACTATTTTGGAAACAGTGGTAGTATGGAAGTTTCTGGTGCGATTAACATCTTTCAACGCTCACAAATTTTGCATGGTCTGCGGTACTCCAAATTTTTAGGTGACGGGGATTCTAGGGCCTACAAAGCTGTAAAGGAGCTGAAGCTGTACGGAGATATGGAAGTTGAAAAGCTGGAATGTGTTGGGCATGTTGAAAAGCGAATGGGAACGCGACTCAGAAATTTAAAACTCAAGATGAAAGGGAAAAATTATGTGATAAAAAGTCGTTGGGTGGACGTGGAAGATTAACTGATACCGAAATTGACAAATTGCAGCGGTATTAGAGATTATAATAGAGCGGTATATTAGATTTTATATCTCAGTTTACGACAGATATACGTTTTGTCCCCGGGGATAGAAAATACAGCAGCCGATACTCTCTCTCGGATAGCAGCTATAGAATCACCTGTAAGTGTCTATTCTAATAAAATTATATATATTCTTTTTGATATTGTGTCACGGGTGGCAGAAATAAAGCTACCATCGTCTATAGACTTTGGTGCAATCGCAAGTGAGCAACAAAATGATGCACAACTCAGGAATTTACTTTCTGACCGATCTCACAGTCTTAGCCTGCAACCACTGGAGTTAACGCCAGGAGCATTGCTGTATTGTGATGTACGAGGCTCATGCGTCCTTATGTCCCGATAAAATTTCGCCATAACGTCTTCTGCAATTTCCATCGAATAGCCCATCCAGGCATTAAAGCTTCCCTCAGGCTTGTTCAACAACGTTTTGTTTGGCCGGGCATGTTGAAGGATATAACAGGGTGGACACGCTCCTTCTTGGATTGCCAGAGATCGAAGGTGCATAGACACACCACCGGTCAGCTGCAAGCGTTCAAATTACAGTCACATCGGTTTAGTCATGTTCACATCGACCTGGTTGGTCCATTGCCTCCTTCAAGTGGTTATACTTATTTGCTGACAATTATTGATCGGTATACACGATGGTCAGAAGCTATTCCAATAGATAACATTCTCGTAGAAACGGTGGCAAAGGCATTTTACAATTCCTGGATCTCACGTTTTGGTGTTCCGGAGTATAATCACCACCGCCCAAGGCCGCCAGTTTGAATCTCGACTCTTCACTGCTCTCACACGATTTCTTTGCATTCACCGAATCCGCAGTTCGCCCTACCATCCTGTTGCGAATGGACTGGTCGAACGATTTCACCGGTCGTTAAAGCAGGCGATACGGTGCCACACATCAATCAATTGGGCAGACGTGCTTCCAACGGTGCTACTAGGCCTGCGAGCAGCTTTTAAGGAGGATCTGAAGGCTAAATGTGCGGAAATGGTCTACGGTACCGCTCTGCGTTTACCCGGCGAATACCTGAGACCCAGTGACAGTATGCTTGATCCACCTTTATTTATTAAAAAATTGAAGGACTGCATCGCCACTCTTAGGCCAACTCCAACCAGTGCACACAACAAACAAAAAGTATTTGTGCACAAGTCATTAAACTCTGTTTCCCATGTTTTTTTGCGTATTGACGCCAGTAGGAAGAGTTTACAGCCAACCTATTCCGGACCCCACTTGGTTCTCGCGAGAGACTCCAAGACCTTTAAAATTGTGGTGAAGAACAAAGAGGTCGTTGTGAGTATAGACCGGCTGAAGCCTGCATTTTTGTGGTCGCCGGACTACACAGCTCCCGAACCCCCGAAGGGCCGGACGACACGTTCGGGTCGTCGCGTCCAATTTGGCCCAAGTTAAATCTCGTTGTCACTGGGGGGGGGGGGTTCTGTGGTGAACAGTCCTTGGTTTCGACCGACAGAATTTCAGCGGGAGCGGCAAGCTACAACTCAAGAGACGGGTAGATTGTGTACGATCACACAGTTCTTGCACGCACTTTAATTTCGTTACCTTTTGATTTTTAAGCAATGCATTCGCTGTTATTTTTTATGTTGTGTTTAATAAAAGCTTTGATTTAGAAGAAGTGACAAGGTCTCACTAAACAAGCAAAGAAACAAAAGACGATTCTTCGAAGACAAGCGATTAAAATTCTGGAAAAAGAGAAAGATGCAGATGATGTGCTCAAGCTGCGTGTTAGAAGAGAAATGTTACTCGGGTAACAACACCGTCTATTAGAGCTAGATAAGGAGTACCTGCTACAGACGGATGACAGTGATGAACAGCTATCAACAGAAGCGGATTTGACCGAAGACTATAAAGAGAAGCTTATCGAGGCCATTCAAGAAATTGAGCTACGTCTGATGGAAAAAGATTCGACAAAGGAAGAAGACAGCGCCGTTTTATCAGCCAACGAAGGAAGGAGGAAACCAACTGCCCGATTACCAAAAATTGATTTACCTGTGTTCAACGGCGACATTAGTACGTGGAATTCCTTCGTCCATATTTTTGAAGCGAACATTAACCGACGTGATGATATTTCTACTATTGAGGAGATGTCCTATCTGGTTTCTCTCTTGCGGGAGGAACTAGCAAGACTAGTGGCCAGTTTTAATGTGACTGAGGAAAATTATGCAGACGTCCTCACCACATTGAAACAACGCTACGGTATTACAAATCGGACCGTAGGACTTATAGTAAGAAAAATTTTGGACATGCGTCCTCTACAACCCTCGCATAACAAAACAGGGACCTAAACTAGCTGATCACCGAAATTGCAATCCTGCTACGCAATCTCGCAAACGTCGGAGTTGATGTGGACAGCTGTATTCCAGTATTGACTACACACATAAAAAGTTAATCCCGTCGGACCTCCAGCTTTTGTATGAGAGGCAGAGTGTGACATTGCACATTTTATTTTTATATATAACTGACCTATGTCAGTGTACGTTTACCTCGTGGACACAACCCCTGCAATCTCGGTCTGCAATGGACGCAGAACCCCCACAAAAAGCCGTTAACAAGTCGCTGAACCCAGGGTACGGGTGCGAGAGGAAGCTCCCTGGTCGAAGAACTGTGAAAAACAAACACATTAAGATGCCAGAGTGATCGTCTTCTTGGGTTGGGAGAAGGAAAAACTGCAACTAAACAAGACAGAGTGAAACAACAAACGTTTCTGAGCACATTAAGCAGGCAGGCTTTCCCTCGACTCATCTCTACAAAACAGAACCTATAAAGAGATGGAACGTCAATTTTGGAGACGGACACTTACGCACCTTCCTGATTCACCCACGCACCAAAAGCGACTCCCGCTTGAGAACGACTATGGATTCGCCGGTAAATCGCGACAACCTGATGCGTGTGAATACCGCGCCTGATTCGGGAGCCATCGTGTTTTCAACGTAATTCTCTCCCCAGTTTCCCCTTTTTTTTGTTTCGTTTTTTATGTTCTAATACCTTCCGCCTTTCATCCAACGCGCTAGATGGGCTTGGAGACCAAAGATAATTTAAATAAAAAGAGGATTGGATTGGATATAGTTTTGTGGCATTCAGTCCTCTTGGGACATAATATGCCAAACTCAAGATAAAAAATCAGATATATAATATAGTAATAAAGTGAAATGAGTCAAAACATTATGAATGAATACTATATACAATTATATATGATGGATAAAACCAAAATGTCATGTAAAAAGCTAAAAATATTTGGATGAGGGTTCTCTCCGATCATGTCATCTAAAACCAAGGTATAAGAATTAAAATGTTTAAGTCGTTGACTGTTAAAATGAGAACATTCTATTAAAATGTGTTTTACGGTTAATGGACAAATACAGTAATTGCAAATGGGATGATCTTCTCCTAGGAGGAGGTATCTGGGTTATTCGCGTGTGTCCAATACGGAGACGTGTTAGAATTACATTTTGTTGTCTTCTTCTGTCGTACTGCCATAGAGTTATATTTGGTTTTATAGCGTGGAGTTTGTTCCGAGTTTTCTCATTCCATTCGTTCTGCCATTTTGTCTCTAAAAATTTGTAAATGAATGGTTTTAAGTCGCGATAAGGAATGGTATGGTCAATGTTATTTACGGCCGATTTGGCGGCTTTGTCGACAGTCTCATTTCCTGCTATCCCAACATGAGATGGAATCCAACAAAATATAA
Source organism: Metellina segmentata (assembly GCA_947359465.1). Taxonomy (NCBI): domain Eukaryota; kingdom Metazoa; phylum Arthropoda; class Arachnida; order Araneae; family Tetragnathidae; genus Metellina; species Metellina segmentata. The sequence goes on from OX375883.1 coordinate 45,891,390, forward strand.
AGTTAAAATTTTTGGATGAAAGTAAATAAAAAGAGGATTTAGTAAAAAATGGAGTTTCTCTCATCTTACCAGGAATGTTGATTTTCTTTCATTCCTAGGTGATTCTCATTCTGCAAAAACTATCTACACAAAAAGGACGCTTGGATTTTTGCTTGCGCATCAAATGTACAAGTATCGATCATTCCTTTTAGGCCAAACACGATTAACGCAAATGTTCATTCCAAATTAATCTCTAACGGTAGTGCCTTAATTTAACTCCACGTCTATACTAAGTCATACGACACAGAGGATCCCGGAACACGAAGAAACCACTACAGGACTAATCCAGTTCCTGGAAAAAGAAATGAACAATCAGGAATGTCTACAGCCCCACATCACGCTGAATCCGAAAGCCTGAGTTCAAGTCCCGCAGCGGTAAAGCCTCACCTTGGAGACGACCGACCCCTGCCTTCCCACTAAGGGCTGGATTACAACAACCGTGGAGACCATAACAGTATCAGGGCCCATTATCTGGACCATGGAGATCATCATATGTGCCTCGACTAAATTGGAGACCTAGACCTATCCAAACCCAAGGAGTGCCACCCCCACCACGAAATAGACCCACTGCGACCTGCTATAAGTGTGGCCTGCTGGGCCATTTTGCCCGAGACTGCAGAAAGTGATTTCGTGTAGGGCCCCCACCAGTATGCACCGGAAACGTATTTCTTGTGACCGAGATGTGCTTTCCAGATACTGGACAAGACTTACTGGGACTCATTGACACTGGCAGCAATGTGACTATAATAAGCGAGGCTTTTGTCTGGTCTTTAAAATATAGAGAAATGGGGGGTGAAAAGTTGCAGGTGGTGCAGCAAACCAGTGGACGATTAAACGGAACCAGAATTATAGAGGCGAGTGTCAAAATAGGAGAAATTAAGAAAAACGTCATTATGTATGTTATTGACTCTGATTTACCTTATTAGTTAATTTCCTTGCAACATGCGGCACTATTTGATTTACACCTCGATATAAAAAATGGAATTTTTTTTTCAAAAGGGTAAAGATATCACGTATTGTAATAAGAAAGGTAAAGTGGAATCAATGACTACATATCATTTGAGGAAAATTAATGAACAAAATAAAAATTATGTAAAAGTTATAATGATTGACTGAAAATTTTAAGTCATTTCGCTATGCAGGAAAATTTACCTGGATTTCCAGAAATGGACCAAAACACAGAATTGGTATCTGATACTCTTCTTCCGGCACATATTTTTCAAAAAACAAATTTGATATTGGACGAATTAGAATCAAACTTAGTCAGCATGAAGTCTGTGATGAATGTTAAACTTGTTTTTTTTTTTATGTAATTATTTTTGTTTGTATGAAATTGGTTATTGAATGAGAATTGTTATACTCTTTCACATATAGGTTTCATATTTTTCTATTAACAGCTTAAACATACAGTTATTATCACGAGAAAACATAACTCTGATAAATTAATTGGAATTAAGTAAATATATATTCATCCGGATTCACATGCACCAAGAGAAATTAATGAGATTTTGTTAATTTTTTTTTTTTTTTTTTGTATTTTTATCTTGTAAGTATCCTGAGAGGGAGCAAAAGAAATAAAGGCATGATCACGCAGGATAATTAATTGTTCAATTGTATTCTGTATTTGTAAGTTAAAAAGTGAATGAAGAATATAAGGATGAGTAGATTTGTTTATTTGTACTTCATACTTGAAGGAAGTGAAATGTATATTAGAAATAAATAGACGCAGAGTCGAAGATAATATTCAGGGTTATTTACTATGTAGAAATAATTTAAAGAAATTTGTGAAATCGTATTTTGTTTATTATGAGAAAATGGAACTAAGAAGGTCTTTGATAATTTTTTGATGCATCCTAAAGCCTGGCTTATTTATGACGCTACTTACTTATGACTTGTATAGAATTAAATTACAGTGATAATCATTTTATGATTTACAAGAAATGTTGTACTTTCATGTTGGGTTTTTGAAATTGTTCGCGACAGTAGCTAAATGAAGAGATTAGGGTAAGCCCCTAGGTTCCTAATATTCTGAAGTCCGTACTGGTCACACGAGTTAAAGTATTATAGTTGGAAATATTTTTATTATTATTGTTTTACATTATACAATTATTATAACATGCAGTTTATAGTATTAGTTGTTTTTATTATTTCATTTTCATTAGGTTAGTTTTCCAGAACACAATTCTCTGGAAACTGGTTGTATTATTTTGTACAGTATTTGATTTGGTATGATTGGTATCGATGCTCATTGATTATTATGATTACAATTTATTGTGTTTTATTAGTTTTTAATGGATCCCCTATTCTTATCGTTTATTACGTTTATACTCTTTACCATGACTGAGATAAAGAGTCAGTAATGTTAAAAGTCTTTTTATGTTATTTTGTATGTAAATAGATGGATAACAAGTGGGTAGATAGAAGTTTTGGGTTATAGGGTTGCTAGTTCATTCCAAATTTTAGGTTTCATTAACAGTTTCCTTCTAGATGTCCTACACCCTATGGACGCATATGATGTAGTCCTCTTGGGAGGGGGGATGTAACATTAAAAAATAATTCGTGAGAAAATTGCTTCGAGGTTGGCCGGCGCATCCGAGTATTTTTTTTCACGTGCCTTTTAACATTTCGCTACCCATTGCATTAAAAATAATGAATTTAGCTTAGCTTGCAAAAATTAATCTTCCCACGCCGTGATCCATCTGTTCCCATCTTTTTACTGTAAAATGTCCCATCAAATGATACCATATAAGGCAATGTATGAATTGCGAAGTATGTGCCGTTGAAGTTTAAAAAAAAATTCACAATTTAAGAAGTCAATTTGCATTGCAGCTGAAATTAATAGAAAAATCTAAACGAAGCGGTGCCGGAACGGACAGTATATTCATTCCGAAATGGCCATATTATACTGCCTTGAAGTTCTTAATACCGTACATGATGGCCAGAGAAACTATAAATACGGATGACATTGTGGCAAGTTTTATATATATATGTGGTGCCCAGCCTCTGCCTGCCACTAGAGGCCACCTCCACGCTGAAGTCATCTCCGACCACTGCGCAGTCACACCGCGCATCGCCGAGATCCAGAAGTGACGCAGACGCAAGACGACAACGCTAGCAAAAAGCCGCGTGAGCTGAACCGCTACGACGAGCAGCTAGGAACGACGAGCGCCGATAATGGACACTTACTTTAAGAAAGACTTGATACTTGAACTGTGCAATCTCCTCGAACTACATTGAACTTTTGTTTTAGCCATCCCATCCTGTAAATAATAACTTCATGTTTATCAGATAATTAAACTTCATTATTCTGTAAACAATTGTTTACTACTTACTACTCCCACACCCGGCCCCCACATATATTTAGAAATAAGTTTTAAAGCTAAAGCTTATATTTAACTCTTTTTTGCTGTAGTATGGGTTAAATAATAGTTGGCTAAAAAAGAACTACAATTAAATTTTTGTTTTGTATTTTCAGTTCAACATAATTTTAACAGTACATTATTATATAGCAGCTGAATAACTCGTCGCTGGTCGGTTGAATTTTTTGATTGTAGATAATAAAAATTTGTTTTACTAATATAAAAAATTGAGTCTTCCCAATAACTCGTTTTGATTTTTAACAAGAAGCAAATAGGATTGTCAAAGCAGCAAGACAAAAAAAAAAGAAGGGGGGGGGTCAAGCGGTTCGAACTTTGAAATAATTTAAAGCCGTCCTACTCGAAGTTATTCCCCGTTTTTCTGAAAACTCCAAATTGGGTCGTTAGTTTTCAGGTGATCAGTGCACAAGAAAACAGAACATTTATTGTACATATAGATTCTGAAACTATTTTGCACCGTGTCTACGAGAAGCTGATGTTTTGTAATATATTCGCTTTCTATTTTAAAATATTAACATGACCAGTCAAGAATTGAGAAATTGAAACCTAACAAATCGCGACTGCTAAATTAAGAGCGATTTGGATACACATAGCCGTTTTGAGGTACTGGTTGACAGGTGAATGTAAGCTTAGTCATATGGATTGAAATTCCTGTAAGACACATCCTCCAACAATGGAGAAAACAAAATGCAGTCCCCCTAAGAAGAAGGCGAAGAGCATCATCCAAGCACTGGAGGATGAAGTCCTCCGAAAAGCAGGACGAGTTGGACCTCTTTGGCAGTTTTGCTGCATCCGAGTTAAGGCAGCTGCAATCACCGATAATGCGATCCACTAAATGGGCACGGCTGCTAATGGATGCTAGCGAACAAAATGAAATTCAATGTGGATCTTTTAATGTTATTGATCAAATTGAATAAAAAGAGAAATTTAAATTGTTCTACTAATTTTGTTTTTCTTTTATTTTGCATGTATTCTATTAGCATACATATGAGTTTATATTAATTAATTTTGTGATCTTAAAAATGTGATGTTTTAAAATTTTGTGATCCAAAGACATTTGAAAGTTTAAAATTAAGTGTGAATGAATAAAACAGTTCAGCTAGATTTTTCTGAAAATGCTACTCTTGCATCAAGATAAAACGCAATCTGCTCATTGGACCCATTCCCATGTCTTCACTGCATATACATAGATTGATAAAAACATTTCAATGAGCATAGAGTTTCAAATAACAGATCATTCAAAAGTGTCGGTGTTTAAGTATGTTGCTTTTTTCCCCTTGAAATAACATCAATTCATGTATTTTCTAATAGTCCAAGTACCCATTTCAAACAGGTACTTGTTTTCAAATTTGTTCCTATTTAAAGAAACACATGGTATGAAGGTACAAAATGGTAAACACTTTCCTGGATGTATAACAGAGGTACATGGTAATGAATAATGAAGTAGAGGTTAGCGTGATGCACCGTTCAATTGAAAACTAAATAAATAGAAAAGGTCAAACATATAGCATTCATATGTGTACTTTTGATTATAGTTGGTTTAAAAATGATAAAAAATAATCTAGACTTGAGAATTAATTTGATGTCAGTTTCCCAGTTTGTGAATACATCCGACAAGTTATTTAAATTTTTTTCCTAGGATTTAAAAATATTCAGAAATGCTTTCTGACAAAGTATGATGCAAGTACCTTGTGTATAAATTTGATCATTTAATTGAAATGTATATGTTACCGTTAAAGTATATAATGCAGTTATTTCATAGAATACCTAGTTATTCCATGAAATAACTGATCGTGTACGTTAAAGTGTGTAATATGTTATTAATTTGACACTTTAACTAGTTATTCTATGAAATAACTAGGTATTCTATAAATTAACTAATGAGACAGTTAAAGTGTAAAATAAACAATTAATCTAAAATGAAATTAAACTAATGATAGACAAAATGAAAAAGAAGCAATTTATCTAATTTATGCAGCGTATAAATGGTATTTATGGAAACGTACCATAAAATCATTTGTTACAACAAGGATTACTAAAATGACACTTGGAATTACAAAGAACATTATTTCTAAAACAAAAACATTTTTTGTTGACACACTGGGTTTTACACGAACATTTTTTAAATCCCTGACCAGTACCTAAACTTTGAGCTGTAGCAACTGACCGGAGCGATATTTCTGATTCCGGTATTTCTTCGATTTTAACTAATTTTTGTTCGCAGACACTGAACTGGGATCAGGAATATAATTGTTTTATGCGGCCGTTTCCTGTGCCCAATTGGAAAAATCCTTCTTCGGTTATTTTCCTTCTTCCTTGACCAACGAATTAAGTGCTTCCTTCGGAATGACAGTTGTTGACAGTCCAACTCTAGCTGCGCAACCAAACATAGCCTCGTAGGGGGATCTTTTAATACCAGAATGGAACGCTCTGTTCTTCATAAACTGGATAAATTTTAACCCGTTACTCCACGAAGTTGACTGGTTGTCTTGCATCCAAGTCGTCAACATATATTCTATGTCCTGATTGGCTCTCTCAACACTGCCTGGGCTTTGGCTATGTCTTGGTTTGCCATGCACGATCTTAAGCTCTGGCCAAGTTACTTTTAAGTCATCAATAAGTTTGTTACGAAATTCTCTTCCATTGTCCGACTGCAATATACATGGGGCTCCAAACAGGAATATATCAAACAACTGTCCTGCAACTTCTTCTGCTCTTTGTTTGAAGAGGTCTTAAAACCACGAACTTTGTAAGATGATCTTGATAAACTAAAATAAATTTAGTTTCCATCAGGTTGTGATTGAAAATCTATGAGGTCAACCTGACATCTTGAATTCATATGTGAAAAAATCATGGGCTTAACAACAACACCTTTTCTGCCCGCTTTGCGTTTTTGTTGACAAGATTCACAAAAATTCAGGAAAATCTTCATATCATTTTGCGTAATATTTTTGTAACGACGATTAAGTTCTTTTATCATTCGGTCTCTACCACTGTGTCCAATAGATAGATGAGTTTCGTACAAAATGTCAAACAAAGAATCACTTGAGCAATAAAAATTTACATCTGGTGTTGCATTTGTTACTGGGACTATTAATTTTTCTACTCCTTGAACTTCAAGGACATCGAAATGTTGAAGTAACCAATAATCACGTGGCACTTTCTTATCTGATGTTTTAGATTTCTTTACATCAGCTATCAAACTTAATAATTTTTCACGGGTGTGCAAAGAACTGTTCTCTTTCACATCACGCTTATTTAGTAAAAATTCAGACTTTTCTTTCATTGCAGCTTTTTTTTCATTATCACTTAAAGAATTCATTGTTCAAGGCAGTTTAAGGTCTTAAAAATAATTGCACGTTAACGTAAGCAAGCTAATTTAACGTAATAACAAATGACTAAATTATAAAAAAATAAATGTATCTCAATACCTGATACGTGGAAACAGTATTTGACGAACATCAGCCGGCACTGTATGTGCAAGCAATCAATTAACCGGAATGAACTGGCGTCAACACGCTAAACAAGTTATCTCCGTATGGCCTGGAATAGTTCATAAATGCATGTATTTGTCGTGCGAGATATATGATATAGATTATTTTACACTTTAACGGGCTGCAGATCATTATTCTATGAAATACAAGAGAGTTTTACACTTTAATGGACACAATCAGTTATTTCATGGAATAACTAGGTATTCTATAAAATAACGGATTTCATACTTTAACGGTAACGTACATACCAAAAACCAGATTTTCATAAGAAATATATGTAAAAATATATATATTACACAGTAATCATTACTTTTAAGGTAGAGAAATATTTAGAAGAATTAAATTGCATGTGCTTGTTGGAAGTATATTAAAGTATGAGGCTTAAATCTATATGCTAAATAAAGTTTGCTTTTTCATAAAATTTTACATGCTTTGGGTATGCAATTGACTTCAATCTTAAAAAATTTACATTTTCCGTAACCGAATACTTATAAATTAATCAGAATTTGACACCTCAAATGAGGACTGAGCTTTATGAAGTTATAAATATACAGAGTACCAAACTTATAGCTAAGAAATGTAACAATTTTATTACAAAAAAAATTTACATAGTCTCATTCATAATTACAAGTTCTAGAAGGATGCACAGAGGGCAGTCAGGAATGTCTTTCCAACCAATATGTTCGAGATCTCCAAGATTCAGTTTCGTGTAATCTATATAAATTAAGCTTGAAAATGACACTTCAAAGTTGTGTTGTTTTTATGTTAATACTATGAAAGATAAACATAACAATTTTAATTTACACAGATTATAGACAGTGCCGTAACTAGGAAGGTGCATCCGAACAGGGCCTAAAGAGAAGAGTTTAAATAATATACAAATAGATAAAAGTGACCCGAAGGCTTATTTAAAATGCAAATTTTCTGTTCTTAACGCATTATCAAAAAATTAAAACTATGACATTTTTTGCTTTCTCTATGGCTTGTCTTCACAATACACAGGTGTTGCCGATTTTTAAAAAATGGCTGCAGATTTCGCTATTATATAAATATAACAAAGATTTGAAAAAGTACAAATTCACATGTGAAATTGAAAGTTTTAAATTTCAATTAACGACTCGAATAAAAAAAAAAGTATAGAAACTGCCATATCCGCTTAATATTCTTCATGATTTTTGGTTTAAGTTGAAATTAATAAAAGATTATTTCACACACACACAATAGAATACAATATCCTTAAAATATTAATTATGATGTAATTAATGAATTTTCTGAAATAATACCTTATTTAATAAAAATTAAGGAGCTTAATTGCAAATTCTTGCACAGGAATGGCTAGTTACGACACTGGTTATTGTGACACAATTCACACTAAATAAATTTATACTGCCAATTAACTTCTCCCTCAGGGGAAACAAAATATTCTTTGAACTCTTCCCTAATTGCTTTGGCAGAAAGCGCATGGTTATGTCCCACAGCTGCAGATAATGGCAGAAGGCTACTGTGGAGCATGCCTTCTTCACGCCAGTTCCCATTTGAACTGGGGTTATCATCATCTCTATACCCCACTTCAGTGTACTGCCTTGATTGTTTCATAAGGAAATTTTGTAAAACACACAAGACAGATGTCACATTGGTGACACTTTGTGGTGGAAAGTTCATCGGTGCTCTAAGCACACGAAAACGATTGGCCATTATACCAAAAGCATTTTCTACTACCCTGCGAGCCCTTGATAACCGGTAATTGTACACCCTATCCAAAGGTGGCAAATTTCTATGTGGAAAGGGCTTCATCAAGTTTGCTTTTAAAGCAAACGCATCATCCGCCACAAAAACATAGTGTGTATCCATAATTCTGCCTGGAAGGGCGCTGGGGGTGGGTAAAGCATTTGTATAAAATTCTAATGATGATGATGAACAGTTGCTTAATACACCACCATTTGCAACGCGTCCATTGCATCCAATATTGCAATACACAAAACTATATAATACATCAGCAACTGCCATCAAAACTATGCTATGGGAGCCTTTGTACTTGAAATAAAGGCTACCACTATTTTTTGGGGCTTGCATTACAACATGCTTGCCATCCAATGCCCCTAGACAATGAGGAAAATTCCATTTCTCCTCGAATCCTTTGGCAACAACCATCCAGTCTTCTTTCGTGGTAGGGGTCTGAAAAAGATAATTATAAGAGATGGTGTGTGATTATTTTTTGACATAATTGAACTTACAGACTTTGTATTGGCACATCCTCATTTTGTAACAAGTACAAAATAGGATTGGATTTTTGGGGTTTTATGGCGCAAGGTCCAAGAACGGACAAGCTGCGCCAAACGCAAGATAAAATTAATAAAATCAATGTAAATATAAAGACATTGTAAAAAGATAGTGTATTTCTTGCGCAAGAAATTTAAAAAGAGTGGTGTGATGCAATGATTAAAACATACTTATCAACATGGTAAAAATATAAAATGTTTGGATATAGTGAATGACTAAGTAAAGTGAGAAAATTTTATAGCGTTTAAAAATTTAAAAAGATTTGGATGGTGGTTTTCTCCAATCAAGTCTTGTAAGTTTAAAATCGGTTTATTAAAAAAGTATTGACGATGATAAGTACAAAATAGGAAAAGATAAACTAGTACACTTCAACAAGATTGCTGCATACATTAGATAAATGCATAAACACACAATATTTAAGAATACAAATTATAAAGGCACTAAATCCGGTTGCCTTCTAAATTCTTTTCTGTTAAAAAATTTCTGAAACTACAAAACACAGCTACAAAATTTTTAAAGATTAAATTTGCAAGTGAATAAATTTTGTGAGTTTTAAAATTTACCGGCAGAAATTGTGGTTTCAGAACTTTATACAGAAGTTCTAGAATTAATAAGTTAATTTTTTTAGACAAATTATTAGAATAAATTCAGTTAGTAAGGGAAATTTAACCGGTTATTAGGGCTCAACTATAGACTAGTGCATGTCAATTTGATGTTCTAGTTATGGCCTCGGACATTGAAAAAGAACATAGAAAAAGCATAAATTAGTTCACACAATTGTTCATCTATTTAATAATTCCAGAACACGAGCCAAGCCAAGGTGGCAGATCTAGACACGGACAAGGAAAATTATGCTTTCCATTTTACTGGCAGTAGCCAAAGCTTGTGTAAACCAAAAATTAATAGAAATTTAAAATCAAACTGATTCTAGTAATAAGATATAGAAGAAATAAAAAATTACCTGAAGCAAGAAAACGAAGAGTGACTACTAATCTTTCCTTCGCTGAAATAGGTTCTCTCATATTTGTGGTCATTTTAGAGATATGAGATCCGACTGCATTCAGAAGGATTTCCAGTTCGGCAGCTGACATCCGAAGAAAATTTCGAAATTGTTGTGGATCTTCTAATTGCAATTCAACGAAAATATTGTTGAACAATCCTTTTTCTTGTCTTCTTTCGACACAGGTTTCACCCAGCATTTTCTTTTAGTGCGTTGATTGCGCTTATCTTTTAAAAATTTTGCGATCGCAAAAATTGCCGGTCTTTTGCGCGCGAGGATCCATGTTTGTACTTTCCTAGATTAAGCGCGCAAGTAACAAATTTCTCGCACGGTTGCCGTTGTCTTCCGTGGACATAGCTGCGCGAGATTTCCGTGCGAGAAAACTCGCGCCTCCTTTTGGCGAGAAAAGTTGCATCATTATATGCGCGTCGTGGACACAGTCAAGCAAGTATCTCGCGCAAGTTTTCTTGCTCGTGGACACAGAGCTTAAGAAGAGTGAGAGCTGAAACAGTAGTTCGCGATTTCTCACTAGCAAGCCCGTTGAAAATAGTGGACGCTGTTCAAGGCATTGCAAACGCTTAATTTATATAATTCTACTTGAGTAAATTTGTAACTTTTTGGTATATATAATATTTAAAGTTTGCGCATCTTGCTAAAAAATGGGAAACTAGAAAAAGAAGCGACGTTTGGTCTGTTTTTACTTCAATCGATGATGGAAAGGTGGATATTGCCATACAATTATATCGTATAAAGCAGGCTCAAAGAGCAATTTGTCTCGCCACATCCGAGTTAAGCATGTTGGAGTATTTTACCAAAGAGAAAAACAAAAGGTTGAACAGACGACAACCGAGATGATGCATCTAATGCATCCACTTCTAGTCCGTTGGAGACTGTAGAAGTGTCTTCTGGAAAGACAGAGAAAGATTGAGAATTTCTTTAGAAGACCCATTGGGGTGAAAAAAACACAAGAAATTGATGAACAATTGACAAAGATGATTGCTAAACATTACCATCCATTTTCTATTGCGGAAGAAAAAGAATTTAAAGCGTTTATAAAATTCTTAAACCCTAATTACGATCTTCCAAGCAGGAAAAAGGCATCAACCCATCTTGTACCGAAACTTTATGAAGCTACAGCCCAGAAGGTGCGAAACGAATTAGAGAACATTTCGGCGGTGGACATCCCCGTGACCACAAAAAAGTAGAAAGAAAACTACTTTGGACAAGTAAAAAGTCAAGACAAGGCCTTAAGATCATTTAAAAACATATTTACTCGTCTGTTTCGAGATCACCAAGAAGCATAGGGCAGCAAATCGCCCAAGAACTGAAAAATGTAGCCAACGGTTGGAGGATTAAAGTTCGTATTACCGTGGTCACAGATAATGCGGCTAATGTGAAGGTGGCCGTACGTATTTGTGAATGGCGTCAAAATTTCTCAGTAAAGTCGACGAGGTGGGTCAACGAAATGACTGGTCTCCAGTCGAGAAGATAGCTATGTTAAAACTCAAAATTAGCGACACGCTGAAAGATTTGTGTGTGTTTCGTCCAACATTCGGAACAACCATATGGATAATTACGACCACATCACGAATGAATTGATACAAAAATTTGAGAGTAAAACTCCTTTGACAACCTTTTTGCAAATTTGCCCAGTGTACTCAGAGAGAGAATGAAACTGTTCTTCAATTTGGAAATCGTATAGGAACTTTGAGAAATAATATTCTCGAAAATCAGGCAAATGGGGCCGACCAAGCGGTTAGGGACGCGAATCAAAGTGTACTCATGGCTCGGTTTTGTGCCGGTCTAAAACCGGACTTGCAAAGACATGTACTGAGCACAACCCCGAGAACGTTGGAGAAAGCGATTGATACGGCTAAAATTTAGGAGGAAAATTTAAAATATGGCAAAATTCTGAGCGTAACTTTCACGCACTAATAAGGTTAGTGGGGATGTGTTGCAGGATTTGACATCTCAGATTGCTAAGCTAAGCGTAAAGGTTCAAAATTTGAGATCCGAAGCTATTGGTCAGTTTCCAGGGAAAGGAATGGCTTTAGAGGGAGAAATTTTCATAAGGGTAATTATAATGGCTGGAATTTTGCAAATGTTGGTAGAAATGAATTTGATAATTACAGTGATGGAAATTTTTCACGGGGTAATGGAAGGAGAAGCATCGGATATAACGTACGTCTCCCGGGGGCGCTGTAAATGACCCAGAATTATATTTGCCACCTATCGCGGTAGAATGTAGTGGTATTCGGCATAATTGTTTGCTAGACAGTGGGGCTACAGTGTCATTAATTGGACGGGATATCTTTACCCCAAGTCGAGAATGAAGGTAACGTCTCAAAATTAAAATCAAACATAATTGTGAGAGCGGTAAACGTGAGCGAGTTGGAAATAATAGGCCACTACAAAATAGTGTTAAAAATACAAAGTGTAACGTTGGAACAAAATTTTTATGTGATTAAGAGTTGAATTGCGAGTAAATACGATGCAATTCTTGAAATGGATTTTCTTAAAGTCAGAAAAGCAGTGTTGAATTTAAGAGAAAACTTTGTAGAAATTTGAAATAGATAAGTAATGATAACACACGTGTCAGCAACTCACTACACTGAGAGGAAGGTCAAAACACTAGTTTGAAATTAAATCAAAAACTACTTTTGCCACCCGGCCTAAGGCGACCCCGTTTCCCCGGCTGTTATGTAACCCACCCGTGGGCCTCCAAAAAACTTGCAGAGATGGACGCCGGAGTAAAAGCAAGAACGAGGCATCGCGCCGGCGGGTTACCGAGAGCATATCAGCCCTTGTCGGTGAGTCGGTCAACCCCATTTTTAGTATTAGATAAAAGTTTCATGTTATTTACAATTTGCCTAATGATCTATTGTAGTAACTTAAATATCCTATACGAAAACAGCTCCGGTTCAATACCTCTGATATTATCTACAAACAACTCTTTCAACAGCATATAGAAAAATACTACAAATTTATCCGGACGGGTATAAAAGGGCAAACTATGTTGGAGCTGCGTTCACTATTAATGATTCCCTTCACAGTTTTAAAACTTCATTCTCCATGTTCTGTTCTTACCGCTGAAATAATGACCATCTATAAAGCATTAGAAAATATATCTGATCATTGTCATAAAAATGTATCATTTTCATAGATTCATTAAGTGTTTTACAGTCATTGAAGTGTCCTGATCATGCCAGTTATCCCATTGTTTTGGACTGAAAAAAATTTATCATTTTCTTCCAAATGCTCAAAAAAAAATCCCAACATGCCCGGCATTCAACTGCCAAGTTTTAACTGAATTTCGTCAACGCAACGGTTCTAAAGTTATGAAGGTTTTACTTTCACATAGATATAGGGTGACAATTATTAAGCTATGAAATAAAAATTAAGCTGGTTTCCACACCACACGGAGTACAGCTCATGGCGCATTACCCCCTTTTTGAAAATTTTTACTGCGGCGGGATTCCCAGTATGTACTATTTTCCGTATTCTTTTTTATTTAATAGCCATAGGGTAAAGTGGGCAAGGTTCGTATAATCCTCTTGTCATAGATGACTGTATATTTTTGTCTGGTTTATTAACAAATTTCCTCCTCTTGGCCTCTCGACAGATCTTCGCCGGGTTTTGAACGGATATGGACTCATGATCCATATCGCAAACCATGGCTTTAAGACTATTAAAGTTGAGGAGCTGGGATTGGATTGGATTTTGTGGCATTGAGTAATCCTGGGACATATTATGCCAAACTCAAGATAAGAAATCATATATAAAATTTATTAATTAAATGAAATTAGTCATGTCATAATAAAATGAATACCATATAAAATTATATGTGATGAATAAACCCAATGTCATGTAAAAAGCTAAAAATATTTGGATGAGGACTCTCTCCGATCATGTCATCTAAAACCAAGGTATAATAATTAAAATGTTTAAGTCGTTGACTGTTAAAATGAGAACATTCTATTAAGATGTGTTTTACGGTTAGTAGACAAATACATAAATTGCAAATGGGATTATCTTCTCCGAGGAGGAGGTGTCTATGTGTTATTCGAGTATGTCCAATACGGAGTCGTGTTAGGGTAAACCCTCGAACTTTACGGCAGGTTTTCCCTTTCTCCGTCACATAGGCGTAGTTTTTAGGCCCACCTGAAAAGAAAAACAAATTTGTGAATAAATAAAAAGGGTGTTTTTAGTTGCAATAATAATATTTAGTTTTAAAGGATTAATGCTTACCAAGGACGAATTGAGAAATTGTATCTCCGTCCTACTCATCAGTCAACTCCACCAAGAAATTGTCCATTCTGAGCGTATACCACTGAATCAGTGTCGTGATATAACACAGCACGCCGCACTTGACCATCTCTCCATACAACTTGAGGCGCGCCGATGCTGTGGTAAACGATACCAAAAAGATGTTCCTCGATGAATCGTGTTCTTACGAACTCTTTCGACTTCTCCCACTGAAAAGGTTCAGTGGGGAAATTAACATCCTTGACCTGAAAAAGAGCATACGTAAATATTTCTTTTCCAGCATTTCAAAAAAATCAAATAGAAATTATCAAGAGACTTACATTGTTTGTGGAGTCAGGCAGAATCTTGTTGAATAATTCTAGGGTATTCACAAAAGTTGTTGGACTTTTGTTCAGATTCATCTCCCACCTAAAAAAAAATCATTTTAAGAATAACATGTACATATCTTCTACTTTTAGAATAAGTGTCATTGTACAGATGCAACACTGTGCAATTAAGGATACTTACCGGCAGTACTTTAGCTTTTCTACTTGAAAGTTAAAAACTGTCATTTTTTCGCTCCTCATACCAAGCATAAAACTTCTCACGGTCATCAGTCATCATTGAATTGGGAGAGTAAAATGTGGTTTGGGTAACTCGTCTATATAGGTTTGATGGTGCACGGTGTTAAAAAGATGTGGAAAGTTGCCTTTAGCCAATTCAACTATACCAAACGTTTTGGGGAACTTTGAAAGGACCATGGGAAAAAAAGTTGAAGGAGTTTTATCACTCTTATTTTTTGAAAGAAGTTAACTCTAACTGCATTATCTTAGTTCCGTTTGCTATAATTGTCAGGGTGAGACCTTGTTTTAGCAAATATGCCAGAACAAATTGACCATCGAATCCTCGCATGTTATGGGCAATCGTAGTGTATTCTTTGTGCTGCGGAGTAAAGAGAAATGCGAAAACTGGTTGCAGGCCTCATGTCCCTTAAACACAATTCCTGTACCATCCGCAAACATGACGACGGCAAAGTTTACCCTGTGCTCGGAATCGCTTTAATCCATCTCAAAAAATATAATTTTTTTAATAAAATATTTAGCAGGGGTTTTCTTTAAATAATATTTATGTTCAGTGATTGAAAATTCCCCACAGTTGTTACACTTAACTTCTCCGCATATGTTTAAATGTTTAGGTGTTTGTTTTGAATTTAAAAATTTAATGCAATGGGGACAAATTGAAAATTGTTGGCTGTAAGTATTCTTTTTATTATTTTCCAGAGATTTGTGTCTCAAAAAATACTCCTCGGGCATACACAAACGGTTACATCAGCATTTCTGTGAAGTCCTCAGCCATACGTTTTAGTAGAGCACTCTTCTCATCAGCTATGAAATCATAGTTTGGTTGTTTGTCTTGGTAGGTCATACCGACAACAATTGCTCGTGCACAACAAATTCCGTCACTTTCCATCGGAATCCTAACAATGCTTCGTTTGTTCAGGCAATTTGAAATAATATCCAGTAGTTTGCGCTTTGGGTTTCGTACGGTGATCACGTCAATCCTTAGAGTCCTATCATCCAAAGGAATGCTGTCTTTGTTCTTAAATAGTAGAAAGATAATATATAAAAAAAAAATTTCAATTTGAAACAAGTTAAATTATGCCCCTCAACTCTCATGAACTATAGTTACCTGTAAGACTTTCATAATTGTTGAAATAATAATTTGAACCGAAATCTCTGCTACTCGTTTCAAGCAAGTTGAGATTATTTCTTTTCGAAATATTTGGATCGGCCGGAGTCTACAAAATAATTATAACTTTTATAACATTCAGAAATAAGCATCCTCGTACACAATTGGTGGACTGTTTAAAGCGGCGTCTATTCCAACCAAGGCAGTAGAAAGACTTTCTCTTCATCTAGGAAGGATCGTCCAGGTGATTTTCGACGACACTGCTTTGTGAGGCCCACGAGCTTTGTGAAACCAACTTTGTGGAGTGAGCACAGGTTTCTAATCTGGGGTTGGAACAGAAGTGGAGTACCAAATTGAACAGTATGGTTGCTAAAATTGGAACATTCTGTCAAAATGTGTCTTATTGAAAAAACTTCATAGCAAATAGAGCAGGTTCTCCGCTTAACAAATGTTTGTGGGTAAAATATTAATGTCCTGTTCGAAGACTTGTCAATTTAACGTCCACGGACACAGGACACCACGCACGGCAAACACGTGGGTGATATAATCCCCAAGAAAAGCTGAAAGCAAGAGTGACGAAAAGCTTCTCAAGGGGAGCCCTCACCTCCGAAGAGGCAACTACGGCGAGGGAGGAAGATAAAGCAGAAGGTTATCGAGGAAAAATGAAAGGGAGAAAAGTTTACTCAGGTACCTCGGGATCGTGAAGCCCGTACAAATTTAAGAAGGTATGCCCCTGAAGGCTACAATTTGTATGGATAAAGATGCAATACACCGTGAGGGATACGTCGTAAGGATGATTCGATATTATCCAATCGCCTTGCAGCTTCATAAGCACTGCTACTCTCACTAGAAATTTTAGCTGATATTTCTTTCATTTCGGATTCCACAGCAGTGACACGAGAGTCTGTAAATGACGGTCTTCCACTTCGTGTAAAACTCCATACGACCTGTTTTTTCGAATCGTGTGCAATAAAAAACAATATGCCAAATGTTCTGCAGACAAAAAGTGCAATTTTTGCAACACTCAAGCATTGCATGTCAAGAGACGCAAGTCCTCGTCATAAAAAAAATGTTCAGGAGGTCCAGATTCGGGGTGTTTTTTCAACCGAGCTGTCGCGAAAGGTGAAACGCCTCAAAAGCATATTACAATAGAAGTTACATTAAATGAGTTGGTGGTTGAGAAAATTATGCCTCTTTTTACCAACGGCTTGCGTCAGATGGCCTGTTAAAAAGATGTAGCCGAGGTAAAACACAGAAAACAACGAGAGTTTTCAGTGTCGTATGGTCGCGCTGCTCGAAAGTGGTTTTTGTTTGTAAGAAACGACTGTGTATAGTCGTAATTTTAGCAGTCGGCCATTTTAATATGGCCTGCACTGTACCTATGAGAATGATAAATTTCTTGTCGAAAACTTCTACTTTTGAATCTGCTTTTAGAATTGGACGAAAAGTGGATAAACGTAGAATTTTAAATTCCAGACGAAAAAGTGACAAACGGATGCAGCTGGCAAAACAGCGTATAAAAAGAATTAAAATAGACACTGAGAACTGTAAAATAAAGGCTGAAGGTGTAACATATGGAGCTGGAAAGTTTTAAGGTTGTATGTATATTCACTTATTTTGCTAAATCTCTTTTCCAATGTTTAAATTCTGTTTTCTCAAAAACATTTTTTTTCTGTGTTTTCCTAACTTCAAATTGCTTTTCGCTATTCAAATATCATTAGATCTCCAATATTTTATATTTCTTTGTTTATCATATTTAAAAAAAATGACACATGGGTTTCACTCTGATCACATAATTTCTTATCTAATCCATCAAATGTAGTAAAATTCTCCGGAGTTAAAAAAAAATTTCGTTTGCTAATTTTAGAATTTTTTCAAAAAGTATACAAAATGCATTGTGTGCAAAAAAGCTTGTGTCAAATTATTTAAAATATTTTTAAGAATCCTTATAAATTATTTGAAACAAATTTATCAAAATTTGAATCGCAAAAGCAAATTTAAATTTACTGTACTTAATTTTTTTTTTATGAAACTTTACAAGTGCATTACAAATGTTGTGTTCAAAAACTGTGCAAAAAAATTGAAAAAATCTGTTGGTAATTTAAAAAATAATATTTTGGGTCCCGTATCCGCTTAAGTCTAGAAGCTTTCCATTAAATTCTAGAACGATATCTACAGGTATATCAACTTTAGCAAAGTTGGGTTAAGTAATTGACCGTACATGCCTGAGGTGATTTGCATGGATTCTAAACTTCCGTGTTAGTTCAAATTTAGTTAGTTCAAAAAACACAAAATTTTCTCTAGCAATTGGCGAGCGAAACTTTTTCTTTGGCGAATGAAAATGGGTCAAATTTTAGATACATTTTATTAGTTGCAAACCTCTATAAGGGCGCCTTCACACGAATGAGATGGATCTCATACCGGTGTGCCGTATAAGGCAACGAAACTTATATAGAAACAATTTTCTATATTCGCGATCGTAAATTCTATAAAAAATAGTAACAACACTAAAAAATTCAAGATTAAAATATAAATTCGACGAAAATAAGCTCACAGTAAATAAAGTTCAGTAAATCAGGCTAATAAGTTCATTTTCAAAAGCCAAATCGAGTTCAATTTAACACGAGGATATGAAAAATTAATGGTTGGTTGGTTGTTTTGGGTTTTATGGCGCAAGGTCCAATAGTGGACAAGCTGCGCCAAGCACAAGATTAAAAAGTATTTAAAAGCATTAAGGATAATAAGTATATAATTTTTAAAAGTTAAAAATATTCAAACGTACAAACAAGGAATACAGAAAACAATTTTTCAAAGCCAAGGTTTAAAAATGATTTAGAAATACAATAAATATATAGTGTATTATATATGGCATAAAAATCCAGAGTGATGTAAAAAAGTAAAAAGTGATGGATGAGGAGGGTGATGCAACAAATCAGATAAAATAGGTGATGTTGTGTTAAAATAATGTTGGTAAAACCGTCTAAGAACAGAACAAGATGTTAAAATGTGGCTAATGGAAAGAGGTTGTTGGCAATGTTGACACGATGGTGCGGTTTCGCCGCCCAGTAGAAATCGATGGGTGATTCTGGAATGGCCAATGCGAAGACGAGTTAAAAGAACGTCGAGATGGCAGTGACGGTTGGAGTGAGATGGTCGGGCAGATGTTAAAAAGTTTATTGTTGATTTGCTCACTCCAATCTTCGCGCCATTCTTCCCATACAATATCCCGTATAATATTGCGAAGATCGTGATATGGGATACGAATTTTTAATGGGGTTATGGCATTTTTTGCAGCGGTATCGGCCAGTTCATTGCCAACAATTCCGACGTGTCCCGGTACCCAACAAAATGTGATACCAAAGCCACGTCGGATGAGTTTTTTATGAAGCATAAAAACATCATATGCCAAAGGATGTCTTGGAGAATCTGAATTTAATGTCTCCAAGACACCTTTGGAATCTGTGTATAAAATAAAATTTTGAGCTCTAAGGCTGGAAATATACTTCAGGATTGGATTGGATTGGATATTGTTTTGTGGCATTGAGTCCTCATGAGACATATTATGCCAAACTCAAGATAGAAAATTAGATATATAATATTGTAATAAAGTGAAATGAGTCAAATATTATGAATGAATACTATATACAATTATATGTGATGGATAAAACCAATGTCATGTAAAAAGCTAAAAATATTTGGATGAGGATTCTCTCCGATCATGTCATCTAAAACCAAGGTATAAGAATTAAAATGTTTAAGTCGTTGACTGTTAAAATTAGAACATTCTATTAAAATGTGCTTTACGGTTAGTGGACAAATACAGAAATTGCACATGGGATGATCTTCTCCGAGGAGGAGGTGTCTATGGGTTATTCGCGTGTGTCCAATACGGAGACGTGTTAGAATTACATTTTGTCGTCTAAGAGGTAGCGATTTCCATTGAGTTATAATATTTTTAACAGCGTGAAGTTTGTTTTCCGTTTGTTCATTCCATTCGTTCTGCCACTTTATTTCTAAAAATTTGTAAATGAATGATTTTAAGTCGCGATAAGGAATGGTATGATTAATATTAGTTACGGCCGATTTGGCGGCTTTGTCGACAGACTCATTTCCTGATATCCCAACATGAGATGGAATCCAGCAAAATATTAATTTAAAATTTTTGGATGTTAGATGATAAATTATTTTTAATGACTCTAAAACAATGGGATAACTGTCATGATCAGGATGTTTCAATGATTGTAAAACGCTTAATGAGTCTGTGAAAATGACACATTTTTTATGACAATGATCAGATATATTTTCTAATGCTTTAAAAATGGCCATTATTTCAGCAGTAAAAACAGAACATGAAGAATGAAGTTTAAAACTGTGAATGGAATCATTAATAGTGAACGCAGCTCCAACAGTTTGCCCTTTTCGATCCGTCCGTGTAAACTTGTATAAAATTTGTGTATTTTTCTAAATGGTTTTGAAAAAGCTGTTTGTAAATAATATCAGAGGTATCTGCTTTATTAAAATTTTGGAACGGGTTTTGAAATTCAAAATAATGATTAAACCAAGGAGAGAAATAATAAAGTTTTTTCTGGGTGACGTCAAGTGAAGAAAGTTCGGATCCGTTCATCACATCAAGCATTCTTAAGTGGAATGTAGGAATGAAGGATGTTTTTGCTTGATAAAGGCGTTTTAAATATGGGCTATGATGAATGGTATGCAATGGGTGATGAGTGATTTAGGAAATTCTAAAATAATATTCTAAGGACAACAACTGTCGCCTTAAGTCCAGAGAAGGTTCAAAAGCATCGACATACAAGCTGTTTACAGGTGATGTTCTAAAGGCACCAGAACATAAACGCAAAGCTGTGTGGTGGATGGTGTTCAGAGTTTGAAGAGCAGATTTTCTTGCTGAACCATACACCACGCAGCCGTAATCTAATTTTGATCGAATTAAAGCTCTATAAATTTTAAAAAGGCAAGTACGATCAGATCCCCATGATAATTTTGATAAAACTCGTAAAATGTTAAGAGCCTTTTCGCAGCGTTTGCGTAAATTTAAAATATGCGGTTGAAAAGTCAACTTCTTGTCAAATATAATACCTAAAAATTTCACACTGTCAACAACATTAATTAAAATATCTTTGAAAAATATTTCAGGGTCAAGATGAAGATTTCGTTTTTTACAAAAATGAACACACGCGGTTTTGGAAGGTGAGAAACTGAAACCATTTTTGTTAGTCCAATGAGTGATTTTGTTAACGGCCTGTTGAAGTTGTCTTTCAATTAAACGAATGTCTTTAGCTGCGCATGAAATTTGCAGATCGTCAACATAAATAAGACCTTTAACTGATGGAGGCAATTGAGAAACAATGTTGTTAATTTTTAAAATAAATAAAGTTACACTTAAAACACTGCCTTGTGGCACTCCCTCCTCTTGAGTAAAAACATCTGAAAAAATCGATCCAATCCTTACTTTAAAATATCTTTTTTGTAAAAAATTCTGAATAAAAATAGGCAGATTTCCTCTTATGTCATAGTTAAAAAGGTCTTTTAAAATTCCATGTCTCCACGTTCGATCATATGCTTTTTCGATATCGAAGAAAATCGAGACGAGATGTTTATTTTCCACAAATGCGTTTCTGATTTCAGTCTCGAAAGCGACTAGATTGTCAGTGGTAGAACGATTTTTTTCTAAAGCCACTTTGAAGTGGAGAGAGACATTTTTCTTTTTCTAAAATATACATTAACCGCGCGTTTACCATCTTTTCTAAAATTTTGCATAAACAACTTGTTAGGGCTATTGGACGGTAGTTCGAAGGATTCTTGGGGTCTTTGTTCGGTTTCAGTATGGGAATTACATTAGCATACCTCCATGACTGCGGAAAAGTATGTTCGGTCCAAATTCTATTGTAAAATTTGAGGAGATGATTTAGAGAACTATTTGAAAGATGTTTGAGCATGATGTAACTGATATTATCCGGGCCAGGGGTTGATTTGTGGACTAAGGATAAAGCCTTTGTCAATTCATAAAAAGTAAAATCACAATTATAAGAAAGTATACGGTTTGAGGTAAAATTAACTTTAGTCCTTTCAGATGCAACTTTAATTTTTTTTAAACCTTCACTGTAGTTGTTGGAGCTGGATATTTCGGAAAGACATGATGCAATTGTGTTTGCTATGTCTTTGGGTGCCGATAATATTTGATTATTATGTTCTATAATAGGAATTTGTCTATTGGGGTAAACACCGGAAATTCTTTTAACCCTGTTCCATAGTTGTTTACTTGTGGTCTTGCTATTTATATTGTTTACATAATTCACCCAAGAATCCCTCTTACTACGTCGTTGGATTTTTCGAGATATTCCTTTTGTTTTTTTTATAAATAATAAAATTTTCTCTTGTTGGATATCTATTAAAGATATTCCAGGCTTTCCTTTGCTTCCGATACGCATCGCTACATTCCTCATTCCACCAAGGTTTTTTTTGTTTTTTTGGTCTATTTCTGACTTTTTTAATTGAGGCGTCAGCACTAGCTATAATTATGTCTTATTTTTTCAGTCACTTCATCGATGTTATCATTTTCTACCAGGTTAGAAATGTCTGCAAGGGTAGTAATATACTTCAGAGCTTTGTAAATAGCTAAAAATTCGGCAGGGAAGATGGAGATAAAAGATGGTAATAAGTAGTTAAAAGTGACTGATCCACAATTAAAAGCGCGACCGGCATGTATAAATTGATGTATGATTTCTAAAATGATGACGATGAGAGATAAAAAGTTGACGGTAGATGATCGCACTTGTGTTCGACTTCTCAAAGCCAGTAAATAAATTTAAAAATGATAATTTAAATGACCTCCATGGTGATATGGTAAAAAGAGGACGCTCAGCAACTTCGAATGAATAAAGTGAAGTGTTTCTCAGGGTATTTCTCATACGAAGCCCGAAGGTCGGAACACATGACGGACGATTTAAAAATAAGCGATCAAGTGAGTTTTCAAGAATTAGATTTTGTAGTGGATGGTCTGGTTGGTTGGTTGGTTTGTGTTTTATGGCGCAAGGTCCAATAGTGGACAAGCTGCGCCAAGCACAAGATCAAGTAGTACCATATAAAATATGTTAAAAATAGACGTATTCACATATAAAATAGAAAAAAAGTTTAATGATAAGAAGAATAAAATGTTTCAATTTGATCGTAAAATAAGTGAAGCGATGCACTTAAAAATGAGGGATAAAAATTCCACACAGAATAGGGCTTAAAATTTTAAAAAATACTTGAGTGATCAATAAAATGTGGACAGGGTTTTCATCATGTCCACAGGAAAAGCTTAAAAAGTATGATTTGATACATGTTTAAAATGCGATGGCTATATACATGTTAAAAATTCAGAATCGTGTAAAAAAGGGAAAAGTTCCGAGTGGGGAGGATTACCCAATAAGACGGACAAATTAGGCGATTGAGTTTTAAAATGACGAGTGTATAAATGCCACAGTCCTGGACAGCAAGTGAGAAAGTGGGCTATCGTCAACGAATCATTACAATACGGGCAAAAAGGAGAGCTTTCTCCAGCCAGTAAGTATCGATGGGTAATCCTCGTATGCCCAATACGAAGTCTTGTTAAAATAACGTCAAGACGACGCGGATACAAAGAGGAGCAGAGTGAAATGGTTGGTTGTATTTTATAAAGTTTATTTTCACTCTGCAGTTCCCAGTCTCTCTGCCAATCGTTCCATATGATGTCGCGTATAGTTAGTCGGACATCATCATATGGAATTCGCGGATTCAAAAAGGTTGTCGCATTTTTGGCAGCAGTGTCAGCAAGCTCATTGCCGGAAATTCCAAAGTGACATGGTATCCAACAGAAAGAGATACGATAGCCACGTCGAATAAGATGATGATGGAATTTTAAAGCGGCTATAGCTAATGGGTGTTGTGGGTGATCAACTGACAAACAATCCAAAATACTTTTAGAGTCCGTGTAAATGATAAAATTATCTACCTTCATGTGAGAAATGTGTTTTAAAGCTTCGTGTAAACCATAAAATTCGGCTGGAAGAAATTTGGAGGGTGAAAATTCAGAACTTCTAAATTTTGGTCACCGTTCTTTTTCAATACATATGGATACGTAAATTGGATTTTTGAGTTTTATGGCGCAAGGTCCAAATCGGACAAGCTGCTCCAAACTTAAGATTAACATAAATAAAAAAATAATGTGAATACAAAAACATTGTAATAAACGGTTATGTTCATCATGAGTATATCTTGCTTACCCAAATTGAGATATTGTTGGGAATCAACCAATCTTGGGAAATGAAATGGTTACATGCACTACGTCTAGGTACCGGTTTTTTAAAATTGCCAGGAACTTTCACTTTATCGAAGAGAGATTAAAAAAAATAAAGAATTTTGCATAATGCAGAAGGTGTAACCTTTTATGACCGAATAGGTGTTCAAGGAGCACTTTTCACCCTACAGATAAATAGAAAGGAAGGCCGAGAATTGTGCAGTATATGCCAATTAAACCAGCAAAACGAGGTAATTAAAGTTTGATTGCTATACGTTTCTAAATTGGGTTATATCAGTATTGTGGGAAGAAAGATAATGTGCCCCGTTGGGTAAAAGACTAGGGAATGATGTAATCTATTACTTATGCAGAAGATTAGAAAGAACTGGACTTTTGCTCTGCTACCGTGATATGGCCCATAGGCAATCTAGGAGACGTCATCTGGATGACTTTACCCGAGGTCGCGTCATTAGGAAGCTGGAAGAAGGTCGAAGTGTGACAGTTTTGCGGAGGAGTTCGGGATCTTAATTTTTGCACACCACTGTATAATATGAAACAAAAAATTTTCAGAAATACATAAAGCTATTAAAATTGACGAATGCTGGAAAAAGCAAATGCTATCAATGCATTGAAACTTCCTATCTGACTAGCAGAATTTGGAAAGACAAGTAGCAGCGTAAACTAAATGTGGAATAAGGGTAATGATGCTTTTATTTTTTTCTTGCCCACCAACTATTAAACTTTATAATAGGTTCATGGGAGTAGATCTTGCGGACCAGAAACGACAATACTATAACGTTGCTCGCGAATCGTAATCGTACAAATGGTGGTTATACATACGTATAATTTGTTCTTCCTGAACAGCGCAATGTGAACAATGCCTATATAATATATATTTTGACAAACAGGACATCTCCAAGAAAACCTAAGACTTTTAATTTCAAGATGTGTGCGATTGCTTCGATAGCAAATTTACGACCATTTAACGATTCTCCTATTTCTATTTCCTCTCAAAAACACATGAGCTTATGAATATGGAAGGAAGGAAAGACTAGACATTGCAAAAGTAAAAAAATTAAGGGCCGTATTCAACTATAATCGAACGTCTTTTGTCGTAAACGGAAATCAAAGTCGATGGACAAAAGATGTATTCGAAAAAAGCAATTCATCTAGCCTTTCGAATCGAGATAATTGCTCACTCGGTTCTTACGTCAGATCCTAGCGTCATCTTAGAATCTGTACGTCACATAATCGCCTATTGACCAATGAGAAGTCAGGACTGTTTCGCGCTGAATATTGTACAGATCCTTTGACACTTTTGTTTGCTTACACCTCACACGTTTTTTTTTTTTTTTTTTTTCAAAATGGTCAGGGAAACTGAAAATTTAATTTTAGCATTGGAAACACGGCCTGATCTCGTAAGCGGGAAACTCGGGGGTGATTATGTAACACCTTCTGACCAGAGAAAAGAGAGGGAAGAGGTGGCCCTCGAGTTGAATGCTTGCGGGTCAGGTAAGAGTATGAAAAGCGGCGCCGATGCTAAAAAAAATGGGCAGACTTAAAATATAGGGTTAAAAAAAGCAGCGGTTTTGGAAAGATCGCGACATTTGACGGGAGGAGGAGAAGGGATTCGAGATGTGCTAACAACTGTGGAATAGAGAGTTATTTCACTAGTTGGGAGAACATGCTTTTCAGGCAATGGCGACCCAACTTTGGATAGCACTTTACGGAAGTTAATGGTAAGTTTTCACTACTTTTTCTATTTAATCTTTTTAAACATATATCTATTTAATGTTATTAAACATTTATATAATCAATATTATTAAACAGTTAAAAAACGATAGCTTTTACATAATCACACTTCTTAAATTAAGCAGCATCAATTTGTGCTGCTTTTAAATGTTTTCCTTTCCCTTTTTAAAATTCAAGATATTGCAGACTAGTTTGAATAGTATATATATATATATATATATATATATATATATATATATACCGGGAGCACATGTTTAAACTTACAAGACTTTTAAAATTATTTTTACTATCGTGGTTGTTATTGAATATTATTTAATCTTGTGTTTGGCGCAGCTTGTCCACTATTGGACCTTGCACCGTAAAACCTAAATCAACCAACCTTTTAATATGCAGTGTGCACTTATTTCGTCTGAGAGTGCATTAATATAAAGAGCATACTTTCATTGCATTTTTTCTCCCATTCTTTGCAGTTGAGAACAGGGTTTTTTGAATATTTTGATGATGGCATGACTCCTTCAACTGCAAAACAATACCATGAAACTAAAATATTGCAAGCCACTGATGAAAACAGTATCGCTGGCAAATGCTTCAAAAACCCCAACTGCTGCTCAAATTTATCTCATTCAGAACGAGTGGAGAAAGGTAAATTTTAGAGGTGCAGTGTGTGGATCCTTTTGAGTAGTTGGTCGAGATGGTAGATTTGTATACAAAAGATTTGTTTAGTTCCTTTGTAATTTTTACCAATATCTGATTATGTACCTATTTAATATCTTGGGTAATTATTCAGTTATGTTTAGGTTCATCAC
This sequence comes from Metellina segmentata, assembly GCA_947359465.1. NCBI lineage: Eukaryota > Metazoa > Arthropoda > Arachnida > Araneae > Tetragnathidae > Metellina > Metellina segmentata. The sequence continues at coordinate 45,918,350 of OX375883.1, forward strand.
AGTGATCAGTATGAAACTGACCCATGGTCTGTCATTGTTGTAACGCCCATCATGAAAAGAGCTCAACAGCTTGGAGAGACATCTGAAATAATTTCCATTGACTCAACTTCAAGTTCTGAGGGCAATCAGTCAATTGTCCCTTCCTCCTAATAGCTTCTAAAGCCGGCGCAAATACCCATAGCAGTGCTTTTACATAAACAACAGACCGCTGAGAATTACTCTTGCATTCAGCCTCTTCAAAGAAAATTTCCGATGCGTTTCCACCCACTACAGTATAGTACATAATTATAAGACACCCTTAAATATGTGGGGTTGGGATGTTACAAACGTGTTGTCAAGGTCAAAAGTAATAAATGTTTATGTGCTATACATTGTTATTCTATCTATGTAAGTTCAAAAATAATATAAGGAAACATTGGAAATGTTGAAAATCCTAAGGACAAAATTATAGGACGGGTGCAATTTTTTGCTATAATGCTGCTTTTAAGTATGCAAATCAGTTGCTACGTTTTACTGACGTCAGTAACTGATAAGACTGAGAAATAACAGAGTTGCAAGAAAGTGAATTTTTAATTGTTTGAATATGACAACACTGTTAACATATTATAGGAAAAGAGATTCTCCTTTTGCAATTTTTTTATTAGTTTCCACTCAAGTTTCATGACTGATGATTCTGCTGTCGTGAAAAAGCCATTGCATATAGTTTGGCCATTAGAAAAGCAGCTATTGTGTCATTTCTATATGGCACAAGCAGAGTGGCGTTGGGTTTATGGTGTTCAAGCAGCAGTGTGCCATCACATGAGCGGCAACGTTTGATTAGACTATTTCAAGCGGTAAAGATTATATGATATATTATGAGTTGTTTTATTTCAAAATGAATTTTTATAATAGTATTTGCACAAATGCTAATAGTTCAGAAATAATTCAAATGCTTTTTATTTTGAATATTTTATAATTAAAGTATGCAAAAAAGTGTATAAAACATTTCTTAAATGCGACATTGATTTTCTCTACATTATTCACAATAATTGTAAGAACAAGGTGTTTAATTTAAAGCTTTGCATTTGAATTCAGCTCATCACATTCTATTCTATAATTTTACAACCACCTTAACGACTATTGTAAATTATTTAAATAATCGGTGTCAGTGTTATTAGTTTCGAGGTCAAAGAGGGAGGGCAAGTTATATCCCCCCCCCCCCGATGATGTATAATTTTTTGCTAGAGGAGGAGGTTCATCCCATACTCCTTATGCATATGATTTAGGTGTTATTTTACGAATTATATTAGCTTACAAGATATAGTTCCACAATCTATTTAATACTGAGGTGCATAAGAACACAATATATTTCAGCATAACATGCACATAATGGTGGACGAAAAAAAATAGCTAACAACAGTACTACTACATAACTGTATGCTATATTTCTAAATTATATCATGTTTTTATTTCAGGTAATGTATACTGAAACAAAAGAAACGCATAGTATTGCCAAGGATTATATTTTGAAAGAAACAAGAACTTATTCTTTTGAATGCCGCTTCTCTCAAACTTTTTTTTGAAAGGCAAGAAGAATGGGTACTGTTTTTTCGAAAAAATGGGATAACAAGAGGACATAAGACAAACAATTTTGCGGAGGCTACAATAAGGATCTTGAAAGATGTTGTTCTTTGTAGAACTAAAGCATAATATGTTGTAGCTTCAGTTGATTTTTGTGTTATCGTTCAAGAAGAATATCTAAAAGTGAGGTTGGATTTTGCAAACAATCGAAAAAATAAGGGAGGGTTGCTATACATGAATTTGTCAACTAAAATGACAAATATGTGTACCTTTTGATTCAGTTAATCGCATTGATAAAGTGGCATAACAATGTGCCAAGAGAAAGATGGATTGCTTTTACTCTTAAGGTAAATTTGGGTTTATGCGACTGTATAGTAGGGCAACTTAGAGCTTTCGGTAAGCATCAGTGTTTTTTATATGATAAACATAAATGTTGGTTTGTGAGTACCTTTACAGAGCAATGTTTACAGAGCAAATGTTGGCAACACCTTGTTCTTAGCTGTGTGGTAGCAATGGTTATGTGTGTAATGTTCTGCATGTGTTGTGTTCTAATAAATAATATAAAAAAAGAAGTTACCAATCTGTAATTATTGCATCAAGCAACATGTTAACAGTTTACTTAACATGGTAGCAGTCCTTGGTTATTGAATATTAGTGTTGCTTAAAAAATATACCGATACAAGCGTAAAAAATGGCATGTAAAAAATAGCAGTGAGATTAGTATACCGCTATTTGACGGATCGTACTATTTTAATTGGAAAGTACGAATGATGAAATTTTTGCAGTTTAAATAGTAAGGAAAGTGGTACAACAAAAAGTTCATGCAAACTATGTGTGTGACCAAAAAAAATGGGAAGAAAAAGATGTTCAAGCAACGAACTATATTTATGGCGCAAAAACAAACAAACAAGCAACAATTGGAATACATCCATGAATGTGAGTCTGCTTTTGAAATTATAGTCAAATTTGATACGATGTATTTGAAAACTTCCACGTCATTGCAAATTGTATGTAGAAATAACTTAGAAAATGTCAAGTAGAAGAATTACTCAGATTTATGTTTATATTTCGATGATTTTCAGAATTCTGTTATGTTTGTTATAGATAAATATAAATGTAAGGTTGGTTGGTTTGTGAGCACATTTATCTTTACCATGTTGGCAACACCTCGTTCTTTGCTATTTGTTAGCAATGGTTAAGTGTGTAATGTTGTACATGTGTGTTGTTCTAATAAATAATATAAAAAGTTATGAATCTGTAATTACATCAAGTATGTTAACAGAGTTTATTTAACAATAAAATTAATTTTCCTAATGTCCCTGCTATTAACTATTTAGAGAAGCACAAACTCGAACTAGCATTGGAGAAAATGCCCAAAACAATCTTTTTTTTGGAATTCAAACAAAGAGAAAGTTTTGCTGGTAGCTCATCAGCAAGTAATAGTACGCATCAAACAGAAGCAGTTCTTTTCAGGATAACGGTGCTTACTCACATTTCACAGCACACCTAAAATAAAAAGTAATACCCCAACTGAAATAGACAGCTGAATTTTTAAAAGCAGCTGAAAATGCAAATTCAGACTCTTCCGAAATGTCACTAATAAAAATAACCCACTAACTTAATTGACTGGTTAAAGGAAAACAAACTAAAAATCAAAAGGGGCATATTATTTATTAAAGTGCAACCCACATCATTAGCAAGACATAGAATTGGCATAGCTCGTGGTTCAAAGCGAATCCCTGCTGGTCACAGGTCACCCGATCTCAAGTGTTCAAATCCAAGGATTTTTCTTTTCTCGCAGAACCAGATCCGGCAAAAAGTAGAGTCCTGAACGGTGGTGTTACGTATAGAAAAAATGCATCAGAAAACATTATATTTTATGTAATCTTAAGTGAGCTATACTCAAATTTTAAATGTGAATACCATGACTTGAAAATAGGTCTCAAAATTTTACTTGAGTGATGTGTTTTGGCAGCTCCCAGTGGCACACACTTAAGAGTGTGTATGCACATTACATCAAAATGTGATTTTATTGATTCACGGAGCAGGCATCGAAATGGATTACAAAGACCTTATACTAAGGCATTGCAACAAGTGTCCATCTAAACAACCGTGTCCAGTTTTTACAGTTCAAATTTGAGAGCTATGATGATGAAGACCCTGTCGAGTACAATCAGTGGGTTTCGACTGATCGAAATGATACGGTGCTTGAGGTTATTGATAACATAGTAGAAAAACTGAGCAAGTTAATACATTCTTGCATTGCTAAATCACAAGCTTCGTTTTTTATAAGTTTAAAGGATTTGATTTGATATGGTTTTGTGGCATTGAGTGCTCTTGGGACACGTTATGCCAAACTCAAGAAAAAAAGTCAGATACATAATATATTAATGAAATTAAATGACTCATGTCATAATAAAATGAATACTATATAAAAGTATATGTGATATATAAACCCAAAAAATGTCATGTAAAAAGCTAAAAATATTTGGATGAGGATTCTCTCCAACCATGTCTTCTAGAGTCAAGGTAAATGAATTAAAATGTTTATGTCGTTGCCTATTAAAATGAGAACATTCAATTAAAACGTGTTTTACTGTTAGTGGGCAAATGCAGTAGTTACAAATGGGATGATCTTCTCAGAGGAGGAGGTGTCTATGTGTTATCCGAGTATGTCCAATACGGAGACGTGTTATATAAGTTTAAAGGAAACGGTTTCCTCAAATACAGCTTTTATCTCTCAATGGATTTTAGTGAAAATTATGCCTTTACAAGAGGCTCAAGGTAACCACTGGTCCTCAGATTCATCATTCTGTCAAGATTCACTACAAAGATGCAAGCAATAAAAACTGATTTTATCTCTTTGTCTCATATCTGATGACCTTAAACATGACGCGAGTATGGTATACGAGATCCAAAAAACTGTAACTGTCTTTCTGAAAGAGAACTACCCCCACATATAACTAACACTACTTTAGTTATGGATGTGCTGGGCAGTATAAAAATAAATACAACATGAACTGGTGACTGCATGACAAGGACTTTCACTAAAAGACCAATGGATAGGATAGGATAGGATATGGTTTTGTGGCATTGAGTCCTCATGGGACATATTATGCAAAACTCAAGATACAAAATCAGATATATAATATTGTAATAAAGTGAAATGAGTCAAAACATTATGAATGAATACTATATACAATTATATGTGATGGATAAAACCAATGTCATGTAAAAAGCTAAAAATATTTGGATGAGGATTCTCCCCAACCAGGTCTTCTAAGGTCAAGGTATAAGAATTAAAATATTTAAGACGTTGATAATTAAAATGAGAACATTCAATTAAAATGTGTTTTACTGTTAGTGGGCAAATGCAGTAATTACAAATGGGATGATCTTCTCCGAGGAGGAGGTGTCTATGGGTGATCCTAGTGTGCCCAATACGGAGACGTGTTAGTATTACCTGCTGCCGTCTTTGATCTGGTGACTGCCATTGCGTTATATTTGGTTTAATAAAGTGAAGTTTGTTCTCGGTTTGTTCGTTCCAATCGTTTTGCCATTTTTCTTCTGAAAATTTATAAATTAATGATTTTAAGTCGCGATAAGGAATGGTATGGTCAATGTTATTTACGGCCGATTTGGCGGCTCTGTCGACAGTCTCGTTTCCTGCTATCCCAACATGAGATGGAATCCAACAAAATATTATATTAAAATTTTTGGATGAGAGATGATAAATTCTTTTCAGTGATTATAAAACAATGGGATGACTGCAATGATCAGGATGTTTCAATGACTGTAAAACGCTTAATGAATCAGTGAAAATGATACAGTTTTTATGACAATTATCAGATATGTATTCCAATGCTTTATATATGGCCATGATTTCAGAGGTAAAAACAGAACATGAAGAATGAAGTTTAAAACTTTGAACAGAGTGATTAATAGTGAACGCAGCCCCAACATAGTCTGCCCTTTTAGATCCGTCGGTGTAAATTTGAATAAAATTAGAGTAATTTTCTAAATGCTTTTGAAACAGTTGTTTGTATATAATATGAGAGGTATCTGCTTTATAAAAATCTTGGAAAGGGTTTTGAAATTCAAAATCATGATTAAACCAAGGAGAGAAAGAAAACATTTTTTTCTGGGTGACGTCAAGTGGACAAAGTTCGGATCCGTTCATCAAATCTAGCATTCTTAAGTGAAATGTAGGGATGAAGGATGTTTTAGCTTGATAGAGGCGTTTTAAATACGGACTGTGATGAATGGTATGCAATGGGTGATGAGGGATTGAGGAAATTCTAAAATAATATTCTAAGGACAACAAATGTCGCCTCAAGTCCAGAGAAGGTTCAAAATTGTCCACATATAAGCTGCTTACGGCTCACGGGTGAAGTCCTATAGGCACCAGAACATAAACGTAAAGCTGTGTGGTGAATAGTGTTCAGGGTTTGATGAGCAGATTTTCTTGCTGAACCATACACCACGCAGCCGTAATCTAATTTTGATCGTATTAATGCTCTATATATTTTTAAAAGGCAAGTTCGATCGGATCCCCATGATAATTTTGCTAAAACTCGTAAGGGATTCTAAGATGTCTTCTTACGAATCATGGACAAGATCCGATTCGGAGATTACACCTCTTGATGAATTTAAAGTTTTGTGTGGTGTTACTGTTACTTGTGTGTGTATTGGACCGACGAATGTTATATTTTGGATGTTAGATGCTTGTATTTTATTTGAAACTTCTATTAATACATCTCCTGCTAGTGTTTTATTTATGTTTTTTGTTTCTCCAACCATTCCTAGTATTGTTTTATGAAGTAGGATTGCCGATATGTTTTTAAGATTACCTTCTTTACTTTTCATAATAAAAAATTTGTGTTCTGGTATATTAGTTTCATTATTTTTACTAGTTAAGTGCTCCACTGAAGGAGAAGTTGATTTTTGAGTTTCCATGATTTAAATATAAATTTTCAGTCCCCGGCGGCACCACCCACCATGGAGTCCAACAAGGGGATACAGGTTCCTGTACCGGTGCTAGCCAGGGACTATACGAACCCAACTCACCTCTATGACTGCCCTAAGGAGCTAGTTGGTGATCGGGTCCTTAGCCCAAGCAGGGTATTCCCACCAGCCGATTAATGTACTGGGACCATAGTACACCTCCTGTTTGTCCGAAGCAGGAGCCGAAGCAATGTATTGGGGCGTTATGTTGTCCCTCAATCACCAGGATCTCCCTTTCCGAAGACACAGGTCTCCACGCACGGCAAACACGTGGGTGATATAATCCCCAAGAGGAGCTAAAGGCACAGACTGGCGAAAAGCTTCTCAAGGGGAGCCCTCACCTCCGAAGAGGCAACCACAACGAGGGAGGAAGAAAAAGCAAAAAGCAAAGGGTAGAGGAGGAGAAGAACAAAAGGGAGGGAAGATCACTCAGGTACCCCGGGGTTGTGAAGCCCGTACAAACCTAAAGAAGGAATGCCCCTGGGGGCTTTGTTAAGAGAGACCCCCGTAAGGAAAAAACAAAAATTCTTATTATTCATTCTACATTTCCAATTTTTTTATAGCAATCCATTTTAGACAGTTCTACTTTAGGTGTGCATGTAATGTCAAATTTATCCAATCTCCTAGAAAAATCTGTTTCTGATATTGCTGGAAAACTGGTTTTGTTCCCTTGTAAGGATAATCAAGTTGCTTTTCCATTGTTACATTCAATTTAATTTTTTTATGTTTGTGCATAATAAACTAAGGGACCATCAAAAATATGTACGATCAACATGGAACAAATTTAATTATGTCGTAAAGTTGGTCCACCTAAATAAAGTCAAAAGAAATAAAAATTTTAAAAATATCAATTGAAAATTGAACATATTTCAATTTAATCCAAATCGACGGTTCACATGTTTGATAACTCCCTTGTTAGTTTTCCACTTTTTATTTCAGACGAATTTAAAGATATTGAATCTGTTGACAATGTTTGCAATTATACGACTTACGAGTGAGGAAGATGTTCCAGGCATTATTTCAGCGTTGTGGATAGATGGAGAAAATAACTCCTGCTAGTTTCCCAATGTCAGAACCGAGGAAAGCAAAAACAAAATGTTAATCGCCCATACATCACCAACAAAGGATTGGTTGACATGTCCTTTAAGGATATTAAGAAAATTTTGTAAGTGTCTACAATTTCAATTGTTATTTAAATTTTTCATACAAAAATGTATTTCATATGTATTTTTTATTTTATCCAAACTTAAAGAGTTTTATCAATTGAATAAATGTAGATATTATTTTACCTTTTAACTAATTATCCTTTTTAGAGCATCAGTAGTGTGGCAAAAATTTTATATCCCTGTTAACAGTTTAAAAAACGACCTCTTTAAAAGTTTCCCTATAGCTCCGATCATTTGAAGTGAAAAAAAAAACTTAGGATTCGATATTTTGTTTTAAAAAAAATGGTTTATTTACATAACTTAAAGCCTTAACTATAGCCTTCAAAATCTTTCATGGACATATTCAATGTGCTTTGCATGTGCAAGAGAAAAATTCTTCAATTGTCTTAGCTTAAGGGTCCTCAAACAATTTGTATTATTATTTATGTATAAAAAAACTTTTCCCAGCTAACTACCATTCTGCTAGAAGCCACCTCCGGGAAGCTAAAGAGACTTCAAATCTTGAGTCTGAGACTGAATGCATGAGGCCTCGAAAGCGCACAAGAAAGAACCTTCGCTTCCCTGATGAGAGTTCTAGTGAAGATGAGACCCCAAATTTGCACAGTTCAAGTGAAACCACATTGTACCTTCCACCCCTTCTTCACCCTTAAATTCTAGTTTATGCATCCCAAACAGTAAAGTAACAAAAACTCCCTGTCCTGCTGCTGCTACCACCTTCTTTAAACTTAATGAGTTGCCACATAACTTACCTATAAATAACATTAACAATTTTACCAATGTAGCTCCATCCCCCACTCATGCTGCTTCCTACAGCCAAGGTAGTATACTTATTGAAAACTTCAATGAAAAATACTTGCAGTGTAGTAGAGAAAATTGTATTACATTTTGAAACTGTTAATCCTCATTTTCATTTACTATGCAGCTATGTGAAATTGCCCTTAAAAAATAAAATTAATAAATGGTAATTTTAATCCGTGCACATTTTTATGACCAATAAAATTTTAATTTATAATTTGTTTCAGGGTTGAACAGCAAAATTGATCAACTCATGAACAACCAAAGAATTATGTGGATTGTCATGGAAGAGTTGGTAGAAACATCTAAACGTATGGAGCATAAAATGGATAACATAATAACAAATTTTAATCTCCAAGCTGCTCCTATTTCCGAGGAGGACAGTGAGAAGTTAAGATTAATGTCCCCACTTCCCGTAGTGGTAGAAGATTTTAAGAAATTAGATGGAAAATTGCAATTAAAAAAAAAGGTTTGTATGTATTTTTAAATTTTTGTTTCCTGTGTAAAATAACACCTTGTAGGTTAGGATTATTCGTTTGTGATTAATTTTAATATTCTGCGATGCAGACAAATATTTGTACGACCGTTGGAGGAAAAGATCCCAAGATTCTTGTCTTCAATATAATGAGAAAGATGCTACTAGATGAAGTCTGTGAAACATATTCCCTTACAGGAAAATCGGATTCGCAAAACAGCCATTTGATAAAATAGGCCTATATATTAATCTTTTCAAGTTCGTTCAGATGCTGCAGAAAGAAGTTAAACTGATATTGTAGCTCTTGATGATGATAAATAAATTAATCAATGAAGTTGAATTTCACATCAATCAATCAGGAAGAGACTTCAGCTCTATGGCCATCTACCATCAACAGCTAACGAGAGTATTTTACAAAGAACAAACATAGCCAGAATATAGAGTTCCTTAACGACTCAGGGAGAATGTTTGGAGGCAAAATGCGTGTGTGTACGTCAAATAACTTTTACCGAAAAAAAAAAAAGAACGGAAAAGTCATTGGCTGATATATTCCAGGAAAGCCAATGACTTATTTTGCTATGTGTGCAAGTTTTTCAGCAACAGTAGTGATGCATTATGCACAACTAGTCTCATAGATTGGCATAATGTTAGCAAGACTGTTTTCTCGCGAGACTTCAAAAATACATCGACATTGTATAAACCAGCTATCTCACATAATGAATATTTTAGGAAATAGATTCCCGAATTGTAAAAGAAAATGAAGGCAGAAGAGCGCATTGGAAGATTCCAATTGTTCTGATATTTTAAACGTTTATATTTCTTTATATACAGCCAAGTCACATTAATGTGACCACCTACTTTCGACGTCAACGTAAAATAGCCAATCACAAAAGGCAGGTGGCAGCACATTGCAGTGGAGTGTATATAAAGGACGTCCTGAACATCGGAAAGCATTTCAATCGTTGGTGTAATGAAGAAACGTAGCGATTTATCCGACGTCCAAAAGGGCATGATTATTGGCTTTCGGGCCAAGGGTGGAAGCATTTCGAAAACGGCTAATTTTGTGAACGGTTCGCGTGCCGCCGTGGTAAAAGTATACCGTGCATGGCAAAATGGCATTATCCAAAATCAGCGGCGTGGCACATGTGGTGGAGATAGCACCACGGGCTATAGATGACAGAGGCGAACGAAGGCTACGGAGATGCGTTCGGGCGAATAGACGTGCAACTGTTGAGCAACTGACCGCCCAGATGAACCAAGGGGCTACCAAGAGTATATCCTCAACAACGGTTCAGCGAACGTTGCTGCGCATGGGCCTCCGCAGCAGACGCCTGGTTAATGCACCTACGCTGACTGCTGTTCATCGGCGACGAAGGCTGGAATTTTCACGCCAGTACCGCAACTGGACGTCCACATAGTGGCGACAGGTGGCTTTTTCCGATGAATCACGTTTTATGCTCCATCGGACAGATGGACGTTGGCGTATACGGCGTGAAACGTCTGAAAGCAAACACCCTGCAACAATTGCCGGGAGGATCCTGGCTGGAGGAGGGAGGTAATCTAGCGCAGCTGGCCACGGCACTGGAGTCGGCATGGCTCAACATCCCAGTGAACACCTTCAGAAACCTAATTGACTCTCTTCCTGCACGTCTCGCAGCGGTCCGCTCTGCCAAAGGTGGTTATTCTGGCTTTTGACAGGTGGTCACATGAATGTGACTGGACTGTGTAAATTGTCCATCAAGATCTGGACTCAGTTTATTTCTAATGACGAGGTAGTATATCGTTCTTGAAGATCTGATCCGTTTTGCTAATAACGAGATAACTCGCCGATACAATCACCAGGAGGATAATAATTTGTTAACAATGTGAAGGCCCACTTAAGGCATACCTTGTCATCAATATGCTTGATGATGACTAGATCAAATTCTGGTCAACTTTGTTCGGATTAAACCGGATACTGTTGGGGAGAAGCAACCCTAAGTGGTTTCAACAAAATACATCATCCGAGATCCGATTTACTAATGACAAGATATCTCGTCCATCAAGATCTAGTCAGTTCTGCTAACGGTTCGGCATCGGTTGATGGATGCTGTTACTCAAATTTAAAACCTTGTATAAAATATTCTAGATTTGATGCTGCACCAAAAAAATATTGAAAGCAATGAACGATTTACTTTTTTCTTGATGAATGCGACGTGTGAGGGACTTTCCGTATCAATCTTCACTGTACATACGTACATTCCTGTATTTTAACCGAGAAATGTTTATATATATATATATATATATATATATATATATATATATATATAGAAGCGTCAATCTTTGGCTGCATAGATAGAAAAGAACCAAGCACACGCGTTGAAATAACATACAAAAGACAAGAGGAATGAAAAAATTCTAACATAAATGACGGTAATGACTCCTACAACCAATTTTCAGTATGGTGGTTTTATAAGACTTAGGACCAGAACCTTTCCTCAGTGGTATGTTTATCGTGCATTTGCGAGTATTGAAAAATAAATGGGGGCATTCGAAAGACATGTGTAGTTTGCCCCCATCTGTAAATAGACAATGTTCGGTGTTTTTATACTATTTTTTTGCTTATTCGGTTTTCTATGCTTCTTTCGTGATTGTAATATAGAACAGTGGTTCCCAAAGTGTGTGCCACGTAGAGAGATTAGGGGTGCTGCGAAGCGCTCATGAAGCAGTTGCTATTATAAAGATCACATATCATTCGAAAATTACTCACGTAAAAGAAATGTGAGTATCTGCATCACTAGTTCATTGCGAGTAGCTTTATCTTAGTTCCACGATTTGAAAAATTGTGCAGTGAGTCACGAGTGTAATTTAAATTTCAGAACTATCAACTGACATTTCATCCTCTGATGAACAAGTTAAAGGTAAATATTAATAAAAAAATTAATTGTTGCAATCTGTAACATAAACTGCCTTTCTTTTTTTAGCCGAATTTTTTTGTAACAGCGTTATTGTTACACCGTTAATTAAAATTCAGTATTACAATTGTTTTTAATTATGTTTTCATATCACAAGTGTAATTTAAATTTCAGAAACATCTACTAATGAAGCTGGTCCAAGCGGACATTGCTCCATAAAAGAAAAAGATGCATCATCATAATCCGATGATGTTAAAATTTTAAAAATCTGCAAGAAAAAAAGTAAGTATTGTTTTTAATTTTTTTTGTTTTCATCTTTAATTATGTATTTTAAGTATGTTCTTGATGGTAAAGAATTGGGTATGTATATTTTTTGTTATGGATTAAACAGTTTCAGATTGTGGTTTCTTTTCTCAAGGTAATTTACAATAAATTTGTTAAAACTTTTATTCCAGAAATCAGGTACTATTTATTTTTTGGTAAGCCTTTGAAAAGACATTATTCAGGTAAATATATTTTTTATATTAAAGATCATTATAACTATTAAAGTTTTTTAATTGCTCCTATTTTATTTTTTTAGTTATACGTCGCAAGATAAAAAAAGAAAAAAGTAAGTATATTTTTACTAAATGTAAATCAATTTTGTGAAGACTTAATAAAGATTTAATCCTAACAAATATTTTCACTAAATGTAAATCAATTTCGTGAAGACTTAATAAAGATTTATATAATCCTAACAAATATTTTCACTAAATGTAAATCATTTTTGTGAAGACTTAATAAAGATTTATAATCCTAACAAATATTTTCACTAAATGTAAATCAATTTTGTGAAGACTTAATAAAGATTTAATCCTAACAAATATTTTCTTACAATGTAAATCAATTTCGCGAAATACCTAAGGTAATAAACATATCACAAAAAATAAATAACATTCTATTCTAATTAAAGTTGTTCTTTATTTATTAGGATACAGACCATACTGTAAAAATTGCCACAACAAAAAACAACCGAGTGTTGTGGTGGATCCACAACAAACAAATATGCCATCATTTTTTTTAACGCCACCAGGTAATTATATATTTATAACTTTTAATAACAAAATAACTTTTGTGGTAATAAAAATAACATTTAGTAACAAAATAAAACTACAAAAAAATTTACAGTAAATAATATTTTTAGGTGGAAACAGAAACAAAACAATGAAGTTGTGCTTGACAAAATTTATATTTCAACAATGTATTGAAATAATAAGAAGTATATCAAAATAATTATAAATTACATTTTTTTTAGGTCATCAGCTGTCAATAAATAACATGATACAACTAATAAAACTAGTGGAAACACAAGTTAAATCAAACATCATTAATCAATATATGTAATATTTTGTGTCATCTCATGTAAATAAAAATGTTTCTGATGTATTTTTTTAGTGTTTCACAATTGTTAATACAAATGTTTTTGTGTTAAAAATGTATTGAGTGTAGTGTGGGTCACATTTGTCAAGTAGTGTGAGTCACAAACAAAATGTCACGTTATAAATTAATTAAATATTTAATTAATCTATTAATAATTTGCTATTAAAGTACAATTATTGGAAGTAACAATAATTTTAAAACAAAATTTTTTGATAATAAACAGAGGAAGAAACAAGAGTTTTTGTACTTAATAAAAGTATCATTTCCATTTTATGTAGTGTGAGTCACAGCTCAGTTTTCCCAATGTACAGAGAACACCCAGTAAGATAAATGAAAGTTTTTAAAAAACAAACTAATTCAACAAAAAAAATTGCACCATTTAGTTATTTAAAAATTTCAAATATAACATATTGGATGTTTCCAAATTTAACGTCAACAAGACTCTCCAATTAATAATTAAATTGGGACAAACAATAATTGTATGTAATCATGAATTTTTAACAAACCAAAAAGTACAAAATCCTATTGAATAGTTTTTGAAAAACACTAATTCAACAAAAAATTGCACCATTTAGTTATTCAAAAGATTGGATGCCAACAAGACTCTCCAATTAATAATTAAACTAAGCTAATTTATGACGCAAAAGTTGTCAACGTGACTTTAAAAATTCATTTATTTAAGGGTTTATGTTAAAACTGTAGTGAAAAAACAACACATGTTTAAAAAATGCAGAACATAAAACTAATCCAAATGTACCATTTAATTCAATAGATAAGTGCAAAATTCTATTGAATACAATAAGTTTTGGCAAGAAATAAATTCACAAAACAACTGCGAAAATCCCGAGCTTTCGTGTAGGGAATCTTCATTTCGCACAAGAACGCCAAGTTAGTAGGATGGATGATTACACGATCCCAGGGTAAGAACAGCACTAACTGCAGACGTCGAACAGAATGTGCTGTAGCATGTACAGGGGAATCCAAGAACGAGTACACGAAGTGTAGCAAACGCAGTTGGGGTTTCCCATTGCAGCGTCTGGAGGATTCTCCGAGAAGACATGCATCCGTTTCACGTGCAGCGTGTCCAGACACAGCAACCGGAGGATTATGCACCTCGTATTGCTTTCGCACAGTGGTACCTTGGAAAATGTGCTACAAATCCCCTTTTTCCTGCTGAAGTGTTGTTTTCCGATGAGGCATCCTTCACAAGGGAAGGAATTTTCAACACGCATAACGACCATATCTGGGCGGTCGAGAACCCGCATGCAATACGACGTCGTGCAGCACAGATTCGATTTTCGGTCAATGTATGGGCCGGTATTATGGGAGATCACCTCATCGGACCTTACCTGTTACCGTCTCGTCTAACCGGACCTAACTACTTGCTCTTTCTGCAGTAAGTATTGCCACAACTTTTGGGAGATGAACAGATTTCTGCATCGACGCAACAGACAATGTGGTTCCAACACGATGGAGCCCCTGCCCATTATAGCGGAGATGTTCGTAACTACCTGGATGTCACATTTGGTCAGCAGTGGATCGGACGTGGTGGTCCCGTGCGTTGGCCTGCTCGGTCACCCGACCTATCATGTCTTGATTTTTATTTCTGGGGTCATCTGAAATCGCTAGTTTATGACACCCCTGTTGACAATATTGAGGAGCTGGTTGCAAGAATTGCAGTAGCTGCCGGAGAAATTCGAGGTATGCCTGGAGTATTCCAGAATGTTCGGATGTCCATTCGTCGGAGATATGAGGCGTGCATTGTAGCCCGTGGAAGAAACTTCGAACACTTACTTTAATCCATGTACCTTTTGCTTCTTTTCATGTATTATTAAAACGATTTTTCACTTACGGTCTCTTTTCTTCACGGTGCTTCTGTGTACAACACCGCTTCAGGAAAGCATTTCCGACCCCACATTGCTATATGATTTCGAGTTGTCAGGATGTGCCCTACCCCTCTTAGAAGTTCTGAAACGGTTCACTGAAACACCCTGTATATATATATATATATATATATATATATATATATATATATATATATATATATATATATACATATATACATATATACAGTCAGCCAAATATATATTCGAACACCGGTACCCTATCTTTTTTTCGATCAAGTTGCAACAGATTTAACGTCAACAAGTTGTAACAGATTTAATGTCAACAAGTTGTGATAGATTTAATGTCAACAAGTTGTGACAGATTTAACGTCAACAAGTTGTGATAGATTTAATGTCAACAAGTTGTGACATTAAATCTGTCACAACTTGTTGACATTAAATCTATCACAACTTGTTGACGTTAAATCTATCACAACTTGTTGACGTTAAATCTGTCACAACTTGTTGACATTAAATCTATCACAACTTGTTGACATTAAATCTGTTACAACTTGTTGACGTTAAATCTGTTGCAACTTGATCGCGAACACCGGTACCCTATCTTTTTTTCGATCAAGTTGCAACAGATTTAACGTCAACAAGTTGTAACAGATTTAATGTCAACAAGTTGTGATAGATTTAATGTCAACAAGTTGTGACAGATTTAATGTCAACAAGTTGTGATAGATTTAATATCAACAAGTTGTAACAGATTTAATGTCAACAAGTTGTGACAGATTTAACGTCAACAAGTTGTGATAGATTTAACGTCAACAAGTTGTAACAAATTTAATGTCAACAAGTTGTGACAGATTTAATGTCAACAAGTTTAATCACTTGTAAATAACATGTATTAAAACTTTCTCGTTCAAAAAAATAGATTTGTTGTAACATGTATTAAACTAATTTCATCCCCAATTGAAAAAGGTTGACCCTTTAAATATTGAAAAAAAAAAAGACGCGTCTTTTTTTTTTCAATATTTAAAGGGTCAACCTTTTTCAATTGGGAAAAACAATAATTGAATGTAAACATATAATAATAAATTTTTTAAAAAAACAAAAAGTACAAAATCCTATTGAATAGTTTTTGAAAAAACAAACTAATTCAACAAAAATTGCACCATTTAGTTATTCAAAATATAACATATCGGATGCCAACAAGATTTAACGACTCTCCAATTAATAATTAAGCTAAGCTAATTTATGACGCAAAAGTTGTCAACTGATTTAATGTTAACATTTCACAATACATTCATCAAGGGTATATTTTTTTTTATTCTTTTCGTTTCGGTACAGGAATCTTCGAGATTGTAAGCATTCATCACTAATCAAATACATTCGAACACGAATAAACGAATTCGAACACGAATACACGAATCAAGCACTCCTCGGATGTTTCGAGAAAAACATCCGAGGAGTATAAATAGTCATCTATTTAAAACACCATTTCCTGGTTCACAGAAAATCTAGATTTTTTTCGAAACATCCGAGGAGTATAAGTAGAGGACGATTTGAAACAACATTTTCTAGTTCACAGAACATCTGCAATCTCACCGTCAAAGTAAGTGTGTTTTGCTTTACTTTGTTACACAATATAAATAATAATCCAGGGTTCGTTCAATTTAGTCATTGTAAAACGTAATTTTACATATTGTATAAAAAAATCTTTTTTTTTTTATACTATACCTTTTGTTGTAACCCATATCATTTTTTTATAATGATTGAATGTAAACATATCGTTGCTGTTACATCAAACCGGTTTTTTAAATACTTTAAATTTTCACTCGATTTGTACTTTATACCATCAAATACTTTAAAAAACTATGTAGAATATATAAAATAGCTAAATATTAATTTTAGTTTTCTTATTTTGGTATTAATTATACATGAAAATTGCAAAATAATAGCTTTTACGCAAAACATCATAATTCAAATTTGAGTAAAGGAATTTTTGTTTTGTAAACTTTATTATTTTTATAAAAATATGTTTTAGGACATTCACTATATATGCCTAAATCTATTTATTAAAAAAAAGTTACAGCACTAAACGCAAAGAGAATTAAAAACTCGCCGAATTTTATTATAAGTTTCAAACTTTACTAATCATAAAATAAAATATATTACACCTAGAGCCAAAAAAAATAGTGGAACTCCTTAATTATATCCTATAGAGTATTCTATCAAAGTTTCATATAAATACACTTATAATATTTTGAGTTATGACATTTTGCGAAGAAGGAAAATGTCAAAAATCTGATTCCGAGAAAAACGCAAAAGAATTAAAACATATGAACATACCATTTATAACACTATATTTAACTTCAAAATCCTCCTTTTTGGTAATGTTCACATTCTTTTTCATTCAAAACAGTTATTTTTTTCTTTCTTAAGACTTTTAAAAATTTTCTACGTTTCTGAGCAGTAGATGTACCGTGATTTTTAGAATCTCAAATCTGACACTGGTCTAATATTTCACATCCTTTCTCGGTGAAGTAACCAGGACTTAGGTTGTTGAGCCTTTTCAAAACATTTAAACACCCTTTGTACCCATCGTTAAACTGAATAACCGCATCATATGCCCCTAATTTAACAGTTTTCAGGCTAACGAAAACCTCTTAAAAACACCCATCAATAGTTCCAAGTCAATAACTCTGTTTCCATAACCAGCATCACTGATTTCGATGTTGGAAATGGACGACTGAAGTTTGGTTGAACTAGCAGTCTCCACAGATTCTAAAAAACATTCGTTCTTCTTCTTTCTGTTTGTAAAGCGATTCCCTCTAAATCGTGACTTTCTCTTGCTAGCGATACTTTTTGGTATATTAGCAAGAGAAATTCAAATCAAAGGATTTATATAATCGCAATTGAAAGCTTTGATAAACAACAGAAATCTCACGTGAATTGTAAATGTAATCAAATTCAAAACACAACTCTTTTCATGTCAGTTATCTGTACAAAATAGTGTTGCCAGATTTATTTGAAGCATATTAAGTATTTCAATGAACAATAATCTCACCTATTTTAAAAGAATTTAATACATATTAACAATTTAGAGTGCTTGAACTGACTTTTTACTCCACTTTTCAAAAAAACTGCCACCGCTTCATATTAAAATACCTGTAACTTGGGTTCTAGGTTAGATAAAACCAAAATTTAAACTGATTTGGAAAGCTAAAAATATGCTCTTCAATATACAATAAGAAAACGAAAATCGAATTTTTGACCCAAAACGACGTTTTAAAAAGTTGCAGTAATAGCTATCCACAATGTTCCTACTATACTCCCTAGTAATTTTATTTATGTAGCTAAATTAAAAAATACATGGTTATATGAAATGTCCTGCCTTCCAATATTTTTTTCCTTAACAAAAATGTTAATAATTTAGGATTGGATTGGATTTAGTTTTGTGGCATTGAGTCCTCTTGGGACATATTATGCCAAACTCAAGATAAAAATCAGATACATAATATAATAATGAAATGAGATGAGTCAAAACATAATGAGTAAATACTATATGAAATTATATGTGATGGATAAAACCAATGTCATGTAAAAAGCTAAAAATATTTGGATGAGGATTCTCCCCAACCATGTCTTCTAAAGTCAAGGTAAAAGAATTAAAATATTTAAGTCGTTGATAATTAAAATGAGAACACTCTATTAAAATGTGTTTTACAGTTAGTGGGCAAATGCAGTAATTACAAATGGGATGATCTTCTCCGAGGAGGAGGTGCCTATGAGTTATACGCGTATGACCAATACGGAGTCGAGTTAGCATTACCTGCTGTCGTCTTAAAGCTGGTGACTGCCATAGAGTTATATTTGGTTTTATAGCATGGAGTTTGTTTTCAGTTTTTTCATTCCATTCGTTTTGCCATTTGTCTTGTAAAAATGTGTAAATGATAGATTTTAGGTCACGATAAGGAATGGTATGATTAAAATTATTTACGGCCGATTTGGCGGCCTGGTCAACTATTTCATTTCCCGATATCCCAACATGAGATGGGATCCAACAAAATAACAAGTTAAAATTTTTGGATGAAAGATGATAAATTCTTTTTAATGATTCTAAAACAACGGGATGACTGCAATGATCAGGATGTTTCAATGACTGTAAAACACTTAATGAATCTGTAAAAATAATACATTTTTTATGAGAATGATCCGATATATATTCTAATGCTTTATATATGGCCATGATTTCAGAGGTAAAAACAGAACATGAAGAATGAAGTTTAAAACTGTGAACAGAGTGATTAATAGTGAACGCAGCTCCAACATAGTTTGCCCTTTTAGATCCGTCGGTATAAATATGAATGAAATTAGAGTATTTTTCTGTATGGTTTTTAAAGAGTTGTTTGTAAATAATATCAGATGTATCTGCCTTATAAAAATCTTTGAAGGGGTTTTGAAATACAAAATTATGATTAAACCAAGGAGAGAAATAATAAAGTTTTTTCTGGGTGACGACAAGTGAAGATATTTCGGATCCGTCCATTAAATCCAGCATTCTTAAATGGAATGTAGGGATGAAGGATGTTTTTGCTTGATAAAGGCGTTTTAAATATGGACTGTGATGAAATGTATGCAATGGGTGATGAGGGGTTGAGGTAATTCTAAAATAGTATTCCAGCGATAACAACTGTCGTCTTAAGTCCAGGGGAGGTTCAAAAGATTCTACATACAAGCTGTTAACGGGTGAGGTTCTAAAGGCACCAGAACATAAACGTAAAGCTGTGTGGTGGATAGTGTTCAGGGTTTGAAGAGCAGATTTTCTGGCTGAGCCATACACCTCGCAGCCGTAATCCAATTTCGATCGTATTAGGGCTCTATATATTTTTAAAAGACATTCTCGATCGGATCCCCATGATAATTTTGATAAAACTCGTAAAATGTTAACTGCCTTTTCGCAACGTTTGCGTAGATTTAAAATATGCGGTTGAAAAGTCAACTTCTTGTCAAATATGATGCCTAAAAATTTGAAATTGTCCACAACATTAATTAAAATATCTTTGAAATATATTTCAGGGTCAAGATGAAGATTTCGTTTCCTGCAGAAATGAACGCATGCAGTTTTCGAAGGTGAAAAACTGAATCCATTTTCATTTGTCCAATTAGTAATTTTGTTAACAGCCTGTTGTAGTTGTCTCTCTATTAAACGAATGTCTTTAGCTGCGCATGAAATTTGCAGATCGTCAACGTAAATAAGACCTTTAACAGATGGAGGCAATTGAGAAACAATATTGTTAATTTTTAAAATGAATAAAGTTACACTTAAAACACTGCCTTGCGGCACTCCCTCCTCTTGAATAAAAACATCGGATAAAATCGATCCAATCCTTATTTTAAAATACCTTTTCTCTAAGAAATTTTGGATAAAAATAGGCAGATTTCCTCTTATATCATTATTAAAAATATCCCTTAAAATCCCATGTCTCCATGTTCGGTCATAGGCTTTTTCGATATCGAAGAAAATTGAGACGAGATGTTTATTTTGTACAAATGCAGTTCTGATTTCAGACTCGAAAGCAACAAGGTTGTCAAGTGTACAACGATTTTTTCTGAAGCCACTTTGAAGTGGAGAGAGACATTTATCTTTTTCTAAAATATACATTAGCCTTGCGTTGACCATCTTTTCAAGAACTTTACATAAGCAGCTTGTCAAGGCTATTGGACGGTAGTTCGAAGGATTCTTGGGGTCTTTGTTCGGTTTCAGTATGGGTATTATAGTAGCATATCGCCATGACTGCGGAAAAGTGTGCTCGGTCCAAATTCTGTTATAAAATTTCAGGAGATAATTTAAAGAACTATTGGATAGATGTTTGAGCATGATGTAACTAATATTATCTGGGCCAGGGGTTGATTTGTGAACTAAGGATAAAGCCTTTGTCAATTCGGGAAAAGTAAAATCACAATTATAAGATAGTATACGGTTTGAGGTAAAATTAACTTTATTCTTTTCAGATGCGACTTTAATTTTCTTAAAACTTTCAGTGTAGTTGTTGGAGCTGGATATTTCGGAAAGACATGAAGCAATTGTGTTTGCTATGTCTTTGGGTGCCGATAGTATTACATTATTATTTTCAAGAATAGAAATCTGTCTTTTTGGGTAAACACCAGAAATTCTTTTAATTCGGTTCCATAATTGTTTACTAGTGACTTTACTATTAATACTATTGATATAATTCATCCAAGAATCCCTCTTACTACGTCGTTGTATTTTTCGAAAGGCAGCTTTTGTGTTTTTATAAAAAATATAGTTTTCACTCGTCGGGTATCTATTGAAGATATTCCAGGCTTTCCTCTGTTTCCGATAGGCACAGCTACAATCCTCATTCCACCAAGGTTTCTTTTGTTTTTTAGGCCTATTATTTACTTTTTTAATGGAAGCGTCAGCACTTGCTATAATTGTATCTGTTATTTTTAAAGTTACTTCATCGATGTCACCAATTTCTACTGCGTTGGAAATATCTGCGAGGCTAGTAAAGAGTGGCCAGTTAGCAGTTTCAAATATGTAGTTAGTTTGGCTGACAGAGTGAGGTTGGTATTGGCCTTCATATTTAAGTTTAATTGGATAATGGTCACTATTGTAAAGGTAAGGATATACAGAAAAGGTCCAAAATGGCAAAATTGAAGGAGTGCAAATTGCCAGATCTATTGAATGGTAAGTAAGTGAAGGTGAGTGAAAGTAAGTAGGTTGGCCGTTATTCATTATACATAAATCATTGTCCGTTATTAGTTTCTCAATTTGTTTGCCTCTTTGATTAATGTCTGAACTGCCCCAGAGGATATGATGGCCATTTAGGTCACCAAGTATAATGAATGGTTGTGGAAGTTGATCTATTAAATTATTTAAGTCAGAAGTGGCAATACGGGTGTTAGGAGGTAAGTATAAATTGCATATTGTTATTAAAATATTTACGTGAAGTCTTACAGCAAGAGCTTGCAGATTTGTTTTTAAGTTAATTTGAGTTACTGGAAAGTCATGGGAGGTAAGCAATGCTACACCTCCACACGCTCTTTGTCCATCATCGTAATCTTTTCGGAATATACTGAAGTGACGAATGTTGGTGGTATCATTCGTTCTTAAATAGGTCTCCTGGAGGGCGATTGCAGCTGGCTTGTGTTTATTTATGATATCTTTTACGTCATCAATCTTTTGACGAAAACCCCGGCAATTCCAGGAAAGAAAGGAAGGCATAAAAAATAAAGTATAAAAGAAAAGGAAAAACTACTTGTGCTTTCTCGTCCTAGGACGATGTTTGTCTTGCCTAGGATCCTTCTTGAACTGGTGCGGCGAAGTCTCCAATTCCTCATCTTCTATAGAGGAAATATCGCTTTCACTGTTATAGAGATTAATGAGGTCACTAGTGGAAGGATTAGTTATCAAGTTTTTGGATGAAACGACAGGCTGAAGAGATGTTTGAGAAGAACTTTTTGGAATTTTAATGTTATTTTGTTCTGATGATATGGCTCTTTTTAATGAAGTATTTGTAGGTCGATTTGGTTGGTTTATGATTTTTGTATTCGATGAGGTTGTAGCTGTTGCTTTAGAGAAAGAAGGCGTTTTAGGTTGGTTTGTTGAAATTTTATGTTGGTCAGATGGTTTAAACATAGTTTCATCGGTTTGAGTTCCGTAGGTTTTGAAGGTCTTTTTAACTATTGAAGAGTATGATATTCCAGGTTTCGGGGTGCGATCATTTACAATTTTTCGGGCCTCGGGAAATGAAATATTTTGCTGCACTTTAATAGTTTGGATTTCTTTTTCGGTTATAAATTTAGGGCAAGACCTGGCAAAAGCTGGATGGTCCCCTTTGCAGTTTACACAGCAAAGGGATGATGTAGCACAGACATCGGTCTTATGTTCTGTGCTACAGCATTTTGCGCAGGTTTCATTGCCACGGCAAGCAAGGAAAGAGTGGCCGAATCTCTGACATTTAAAACATCGAACTGGGTTTGGTATGAAAGGTCGAACTGGACAATTTATATAGGCTATTTTTACATGTTTTGGTATGGTGGGTGTATTGAACGTTATTATTATATGTTTGGTGGGTATTTTTTGGCCATTTCTTTGAATAGTTATTCTTCTGACATTAATTACAGATTGTTGGGAGAGTGATTCTAAGATGTCTTGTTCGGTATCGTGTACTAGATCAGCTTCCGAAATTACGCCTCGGGATGAATTTAGAGTTTTGTGGGGTGTAACTGTCACTTCTATTGAACCGACGGATTTTATTTTTTGGATATTTAAAGCCTGTGATTTATTAGAAACTTCAATCAGTACGTCTCCTGCAAGGGTTTTTTTTATGTTTTTTGTGTCTCCGACCATTCCTAATATTGTTTTGTGTAGTAGAATAGCTGATATGTTTTTCAGATTTCCTTGATTACTTTTCATGATAAAGAATTTTTGATCTGGTAAATTATTTTCGTTTTTCTTATTACTTTGGTGCTCCACTGAAGGAGAAGTTGAGGTTTGGTTTTCCATGTTTGAAAAAAAGGGTTTTCAGTCCCCGGCGGCACCACCCACCATGGAGTCCAACGAGGGGATACAGGTTCCTGTACCGGTGCTAGCCAGGGACTATACGGACCCAACTCACCCCTATGACTGCCCTAAGGAGCTAGTTGCTGAGCGGGTCCTTAGCCCAAGCAGGATATACCCACCAGCCAATCAATGTACTGGGACCAAAGTACACCTCCTGTTTATCCGAAGCAGGAGCCGAAGCAATGTATTGGGGCGTTATGTTGTCCCTCAATCACCAGGATCACCTTTTCCGAAGACACAGGTCTCCACGCACGGCAAACACGTGGGTGATATAATCCCCAAGAGGAGCTAAAAGCACAGACGGGCGAAAAGCTTCTCAAGGGGAGCCCTCACCTCCGAAGAGGCAACCACAACGAGGGAGGAAGAAAAAGCAAAAAGCTAAGGGTAGAGGAGAAGCAGAACGAAAGGGAGGGAAGATCACTGAGGTACCCCGGGGTCGTGAAGCCCGTACAAACCTAAAGAAGGAATGCCCCTGGGGGCTGTTAATAATTTAGATTGTCTTTAATTTACTTAATGGTAGAAAGAAGTTCGATTGAAAAAATTTTAAGAAGCCAATTTTTTCCTATTTCACAAGAATGGATAGTTTTTCACCTGAGCATTTTAAAGTTTTTTTAGCATGTGATATTTTCCTCGTTTGATTCACCTGAATAAAATTTACCAATTTAATAAGGAAAAAAATTTATTTTTTTAACACTCACATATGATTAAACAGAAAACATCAAAAAAGAGAACCAATTCAAATAAAAGTAACATTTACCAATTATAAATACGTGTAAATATTTAACCAAAAATGTTTTTAAAAAAATATCCAATAGAATCTATTATATCTGAAAGTTTTAAACTTTGTTAACGTTAGTATCAGAAACTTTCTCATTATTTTTTTGTTTTGTTTTTAAAACAATTGATGGAATTAATTCTCATAACATAACGAGCTTAAATTTTTTTAGAAGAAATGTCGCAAGGCAAAGACCTAAAAAATATGGAAGAATGTATGCTAGACCATATTAGTTCATCGGATGAATCAGCAAAAGGTAAATATTAATAAAAATTAATTGTTGCAATTTGTAACATAAGTTGCTTTTCTTTCTTTTTTTTTCTGTTTAGCTCCTCCTAATTTTTTTTTGTAACAGCGTTATTATTACACCATTAATTAAAATTCAGTATTACAATTGTTTTTAATTATGTTTTCATATCACAAGCGTAATTTAAATTTCAGACCAAGCAATCAATGAAGCGGGTCCAAGTGGCCTTTGTTCATTAAAAAAAGCATCATCGTCATCATCGTCATCGTCATCATCATCATCATCATCATCGGATGATGATGTTAAAATATTAAAAGTAGTTAAAAACAAAAGTAAGTATTGTTTTTAATTATTTTTTGTTTTCAGCTTTAATTATGTATTTTAAGTATGTTCTTGATGGTAAAGAATTGGGTATGTATATTTTTTGTTATGGATTAAACAGTTTCAGATTGTGGTTTCTTTTCTCAAGGTAATTCATTGTAAATTTGCTAAAACTTTTATTCCAGAAATCAGGTACTATTCATTTTTTTGGTAAGCCCTTGAAAAGACATTATTCAGGTAAATATATTTTTTATATTAAAGATCATTATAACTATTAAAGTTTTTTAATTGCTCCTATTTTATTTTTTTAGTTATACGCCGCAAGATGAAGAAAGAAAGGAGTAAGTATATTTTCACTAAATGTAAATCAATTTCGTGAAGACTTAATAAAGATTTAATCCTAACAAATTTTTTCACTAAATGTAAATCAATTTCGTGAAGACTTAATAAAGATTTAATCCTAACAAATATTTTCACTAAATGTAAATCAATTTCGTGAAGACTTAATAAAGATTTAATCCTAACAAATTTTTTCACTAAATGTAAATCAATTTCGTGAAGACTTAATAAAGATTTAATCCTAACAAATATTTTCTTACAATGTAAATCAATTTCGTGAAATACCTAAGGTAATAAACATATCACAAAAAATAAATAACATTCTATGCTAATTAAAGTTATTCTTTATTTATTAGAATACAGACCCTACTGCAAAAACTGCAGAAAAGAAAGAAAACCAAGTGTTGTGGTGGATCCACCACAACAAATAAATGCTCTAGTTCCTCAATCATTTTTCTTAACGCCTCCAGGTAATTAAATATTTATTTATTTAAAAAAAAATAATAATAACTTTTGGTAACAAAATAACATTTAGTAACAAAATAACATTTAGTAACCAAAATAACATTTAGTAACAAAATAACATTAAGTAACAAAATAACATTACAAAAAAATTTACAGTAAATAATATTTTTAGGTTGGATTGGATTGGATTGGATTTAGTTTTGTGGCATTGAGTCCTCTTGGGACATATTATGCCAAACTCAAGATAAAAATCAGATACATAATATAATAATGAAATGAGATGAGTCAAAACATAATGAGTAAATACTATATGAAATTATATGTGATGGATAAAACCAATGTCAAGTAAAAAGCTAAAAATATTTGGATGAGGATTCTCCCCAACCATGTCTTCTAAAGTCAAGGTGAAAGAATTAAAATATTTAAGTCGTTGATAATTAAAATGAGAACACTCTATTAAAATGTGTTTTACAGTTAGTGGGCAAATGCAGTAATTACAAATGGGATGATCTTCTCCGAGGAGGAGGTGCCTATGAGTTATACGCGTATGACCAATACGGAGTCGAGTTAGCATTACCTGCTGTCGTCTTAAAGCTGGTGACTGCCATAGAGTTATATTTGGTTTTATAGCATGGAGTTTGTTTTCAGTTTTTTCATTCCATTCGTTTTGCCATTTGTCTTGTAAAAATGTGTAAATGATAGATTTTAGGTCACGATAAGGAATGGTATGATTAAAATTATTTACGGCCGATTTGGCGGCCTGGTCAACTATTTCATTTCCCGATATCCCAACATGAGATGGGATCCAACAAAATAACAAGTTAAAATTTTTGGATGAAAGATGATAAATTCTTTTTAATGATTCTAAAACAACGGGATGACTGCAATGATCAGGATGTTTCAATGACTGTAAAACACTTAATGAATCTGTAAAAATAATACATTTTTTATGAGAATGATCCGATATATATTCTAATGCTTTATATATGGCCATGATTTCAGAGGTAAAAACAGAACATGAAGAATGAAGTTTAAAACTGTGAACAGAGTGATTAATAGTGAACGCAGCTCCAACATAGTTTGCCCTTTTAGATCCGTCGGTATAAATATGAATGAAATTAGAGTATTTTTCTGTATGGTTTTTAAAGAGTTGTTTGTAAATAATATCAGATGTATCTGCCTTATAAAAATCTTTGAAGGGGTTTTGAAATACAAAATTATGATTAAACCAAGGAGAGAAATAATAAAGTTTTTTCTGGGTGACGACAAGTGAAGATATTTCGGATCCGTCCATTAAATCCAGCATTCTTAAATGGAATGTAGGGATGAAGGATGTTTTTGCTTGATAAAGGCGTTTTAAATATGGACTGTGATGAAATGTATGCAATGGGTGATGAGGGGTTGAGGTAATTCTAAAATAGTATTCCAGCGATAACAACTGTCGTCTTAAGTCCAGGGGAGGTTCAAAAGATTCTACATACAAGCTGTTAACGGGTGAGGTTCTAAAGGCACCAAAACATAAACGTAAAGCTGTGTGGTGGATACTGTTCAGGGTTTGAAGAGCAGATTTTCTGGCTGAGCCATACACCTCGCAGCCGTAATCCAATTTCGATCGTATTAGGGCTCTATATATTTTTAAAAGACATTCTCGATCGGATCCCCATGATAATTTTGATAAAACTCGTAAAATGTTAACTGCCTTTTCGCAACGTTTGCGTAGATTTAAAATATGCGGTTGAAAAGTCAACTTCTTGTCAAATATGATGCCTAAAAATTTGAAATTGTCCACAACATTAATTAAAATATCTTTGAAATATATTTCAGGGTCAAGATGAAGATTTCGTTTCCTGCAGAAATGAACGCATGCAGTTTTCGAAGGTGAAAAACTGAATCCATTTTCATTTGTCCAATTAGTAATTTTGTTAACAGCCTGTTGTAGTTGTCTCTCTATTAAACGAATGTCTTTAGCTGCGCATGAAATTTGCAGATCGTCAACGTAAATAAGACCTTTAACAGATGGAGGCAATTGAGAAACAATATTGTTAATTTTTAAAATGAATAAAGTTACACTTAAAACACTGCCTTGCGGCACTCCCTCCTCTTGAATAAAAACATCGGATAAAATCGATCCAATCCTTATTTTAAAATACCTTTTCTCTAAGAAATTTTGGATAAAAATAGGCAGATTTCCTCTTATATCATTATTAAAAATATCCCTTAAAATCCCATGTCTCCATGTTCGGTCATAGGCTTTTTCGATATCGAAGAAAATTGAGACGAGATGTTTATTTTGTACAAATGCAGTTCTGATTTCAGACTCGAAAGCAACAAGGTTGTCAAGTGTACAACGATTTTTTCTGAAGCCACTTTGAAGTGGAGAGAGACATTTATCTTTTTCTAAAATATACATTAGCCTTGCGTTGACCATCTTTTCAAGAACTTTACATAAGCAGCTTGTCAAGGCTATTGGACGGTAGTTCGAAGGATTCTTGGGGTCTTTGTTCGGTTTCAGTATGGGTATTATAGTAGCATATCGCCATGACTGCGG
Organism: Metellina segmentata; assembly: GCA_947359465.1. Taxonomy (NCBI): domain Eukaryota; kingdom Metazoa; phylum Arthropoda; class Arachnida; order Araneae; family Tetragnathidae; genus Metellina; species Metellina segmentata. The sequence goes on from OX375883.1 coordinate 45,946,786, forward strand.
AAAAGTGTGCTCGGTCCAAATTCTGTTATAAAATTTCAGGAGATAATTTAAAGAACTATTGGATAGATGTTTGAGCATGATGTAACTAATATTATCTGGGCCAGGGGTTGATTTGTGAACTAAGGATAAAGCCTTTGTCAATTCGGGAAAAGTAAAATCACAATTATAAGATAGTATACGGTTTGAGGTAAAATTAACTTTATTCTTTTCAGATGCGACTTTAATTTTCTTAAAACTTTCAGTGTAGTTGTTGGAGCTGGATATTTCGGAAAGACATGAAGCAATTGTGTTTGCTATGTCTTTGGGTGCCGATAGTATTACATTATTATTTTCAAGAATAGAAATCTGTCTTTTTGGGTAAACACCAGAAATTCTTTTAATTCGGTTCCATAATTGTTTACTAGTGACTTTACTATTAATACTATTGATATAATTCATCCAAGAATCCCTCTTACTACGTCGTTGTATTTTTCGAAAGGCAGCTTTTGTGTTTTTATAAAAAATATAGTTTTCACTCGTCGGGTATCTATTGAAGATATTCCAGGCTTTCCTCTGTTTCCGATAGGCACAGCTACAATCCTCATTCCACCAAGGTTTCTTTTGTTTTTTAGGCCTATTATTTACTTTTTTAATGGAAGCGTCAGCACTTGCTATAATTGTATCTGTTATTTTTAAAGTTACTTCATCGATGTCACCAATTTCTACTGCGTTGGAAATATCTGCGAGGCTAGTAAAGAGTGGCCAGTTAGCAGTTTCAAATATGTAGTTAGTTTGGCTGACAGAGTGAGGTTGGTATTGGCCTTCATATTTAAGTTTAATTGGATAATGGTCACTATTGTAAAGGTAAGGATATACAGAAAAGGTCCAAAATGGCAAAATTGAAGGAGTGCAAATTGCCAGATCTATTGAATGGTAAGTAAGTGAAGGTGAGTGAAAGTAAGTAGGTTGGCCGTTATTCATTATACATAAATCATTGTCCGTTATTAGTTTCTCAATTTGTTTGCCTCTTTGATTAATGTCTGAACTGCCCCAGAGGATATGATGGCCATTTAGGTCACCAAGTATAATGAATGGTTGTGGAAGTTGATCTATTAAATTATTTAAGTCAGAAGTGGCAATACGGGTGTTAGGAGGTAAGTATAAATTGCATATTGTTATTAAAATATTTACGTGAAGTCTTACAGCAAGAGCTTGCAGATTTGTTTTTAAGTTAATTTGAGTTACTGGAAAGTCATGGGAGGTAAGCAATGCTACACCTCCACACGCTCTTTGTCCATCATCGTAATCTTTTCGGAATATACTGAAGTGACGAATGTTGGTGGTATCATTCGTTCTTAAATAGGTCTCCTGGAGGGCGATTGCAGCTGGCTTGTGTTTATTTATGATATCTTTTACGTCATCAATCTTTTGACGAAAACCCCGGCAATTCCAGGAAAGAAAGGAAGGCATAAAAAATAAAGTATAAAAGAAAAGGAAAAACTACTTGTGCTTTCTCGTCCTAGGACGATGTTTGTCTTGCCTAGGATCCTTCTTGAACTGGTGCGGCGAAGTCTCCAATTCCTCATCTTCTATAGAGGAAATATCGCTTTCACTGTTATAGAGATTAATGAGGTCACTAGTGGAAGGATTAGTTATCAAGTTTTTGGATGAAACGACAGGCTGAAGAGATGTTTGAGAAGAACTTTTTGGAATTTTAATGTTATTTTGTTCTGATGATATGGCTCTTTTTAATGAAGTATTTGTAGGTCGATTTGGTTGGTTTATGATTTTTGTATTCGATGAGGTTGTAGCTGTTGCTTTAGAGAAAGAAGGCGTTTTAGGTTGGTTTGTTGAAATTTTATGTTGGTCAGATGGTTTAAACATAGTTTCATCGGTTTGAGTTCCGTAGGTTTTGAAGGTCTTTTTAACTATTGAAGAGTATGATATTCCAGGTTTCGGGGTGCGATCATTTACAATTTTTCGGGCCTCGGGAAATGAAATATTTTGCTGCACTTTAATAGTTTGGATTTCTTTTTCGGTTATAAATTTAGGGCAAGACCTGGCAAAAGCTGGATGGTCCCCTTTGCAGTTTACACAGCAAAGGGATGATGTAGCACAGACATCGGTCTTATGTTCTGTGCTACAGCATTTTGCGCAGGTTTCATTGCCACGGCAAGCAAGGAAAGAGTGGCCGAATCTCTGACATTTAAAACATCGAACTGGGTTTGGTATGAAAGGTCGAACTGGACAATTTATATAGGCTATTTTTACATGTTTTGGTATGGTGGGTGTATTGAACGTTATTATTATATGTTTGGTGGGTATTTTTTGGCCATTTCTTTGAATAGTTATTCTTCTGACATTAATTACAGATTGTTGGGAGAGTGATTCTAAGATGTCTTGTTCGGTATCGTGTACTAGATCAGCTTCCGAAATTACGCCTCGGGATGAATTTAGAGTTTTGTGGGGTGTAACTGTCACTTCTATTGAACCGACGGATTTTATTTTTTGGATATTTAAAGCCTGTGATTTATTAGAAACTTCAATCAGTACGTCTCCTGCAAGGGTTTTTTTTATGTTTTTTGTGTCTCCGACCATTCCTAATATTGTTTTGTGTAGTAGAATAGCTGATATGTTTTTCAGATTTCCTTGATTACTTTTCATGATAAAGAATTTTTGATCTGGTAAATTATTTTCGTTTTTCTTATTACTTTGGTGCTCCACTGAAGGAGAAGTTGAGGTTTGGTTTTCCATGTTTGAAAAAAAGGGTTTTCAGTCCCCGGCGGCACCACCCACCATGGAGTCCAACGAGGGGATACAGGTTCCTGTACCGGTGCTAGCCAGGGACTATACGGACCCAACTCACCCCTATGACTGCCCTAAGGAGCTAGTTGCTGAGCGGGTCCTTAGCCCAAGCAGGATATACCCACCAGCCAATCAATGTACTGGGACCAAAGTACACCTCCTGTTTATCCGAAGCAGGAGCCGAAGCAATGTATTGGGGCGTTATGTTGTCCCTCAATCACCAGGATCACCTTTTCCGAAGACACAGGTCTCCACGCACGGCAAACACGTGGGTGATATAATCCCCAAGAGGAGCTAAAAGCACAGACGGGCGAAAAGCTTCTCAAGGGGAGCCCTCACCTCCGAAGAGGCAACCACAACGAGGGAGGAAGAAAAAGCAAAAAGCTAAGGGTAGAGGAGAAGCAGAACGAAAGGGAGGGAAGATCACTGAGGTACCCCGGGGTCGTGAAGCCCGTACAAACCTAAAGAAGGAATGCCCCTGGGGGCTGTTAATAATTTAGATTGTCTTTAATTTACTTAATGGTAGAAAGAAGTTCGATTGAAAAAATTTTAAGAAGCCAATTTTTTCCTATTTCACAAGAATGGATAGTTTTTCACCTGAGCATTTTAAAGTTTTTTTAGCATGTGATATTTTCCTCGTTTGATTCACCTGAATAAAATTTACCAATTTAATAAGGAAAAAAATTTATTTTTTTAACACTCACATATGATTAAACAGAAAACATCAAAAAAGAGAACCAATTCAAATAAAAGTAACATTTACCAATTATAAATACGTGTAAATATTTAACCAAAAATGTTTTTAAAAAAATATCCAATAGAATCTATTATATCTGAAAGTTTTAAACTTTGTTAACGTTAGTATCAGAAACTTTCTCATTATTTTTTTGTTTTGTTTTTAAAACAATTGATGGAATTAATTCTCATAACATAACGAGCTTAAATTTTTTTAGAAGAAATGTCGCAAGGCAAAGACCTAAAAAATATGGAAGAATGTATGCTAGACCATATTAGTTCATCGGATGAATCAGCAAAAGGTAAATATTAATAAAAATTAATTGTTGCAATTTGTAACATAAGTTGCTTTTCTTTCTTTTTTTTTCTGTTTAGCTCCTCCTAATTTTTTTTTGTAACAGCGTTATTATTACACCATTAATTAAAATTCAGTATTACAATTGTTTTTAATTATGTTTTCATATCACAAGCGTAATTTAAATTTCAGACCAAGCAATCAATGAAGCGGGTCCAAGTGGCCTTTGTTCATTAAAAAAAGCATCATCGTCATCATCGTCATCGTCATCATCATCATCATCATCATCGGATGATGATGTTAAAATATTAAAAGTAGTTAAAAACAAAAGTAAGTATTGTTTTTAATTATTTTTTGTTTTCAGCTTTAATTATGTATTTTAAGTATGTTCTTGATGGTAAAGAATTGGGTATGTATATTTTTTGTTATGGATTAAACAGTTTCAGATTGTGGTTTCTTTTCTCAAGGTAATTCATTGTAAATTTGCTAAAACTTTTATTCCAGAAATCAGGTACTATTCATTTTTTTGGTAAGCCCTTGAAAAGACATTATTCAGGTAAATATATTTTTTATATTAAAGATCATTATAACTATTAAAGTTTTTTAATTGCTCCTATTTTATTTTTTTAGTTATACGCCGCAAGATGAAGAAAGAAAGGAGTAAGTATATTTTCACTAAATGTAAATCAATTTCGTGAAGACTTAATAAAGATTTAATCCTAACAAATTTTTTCACTAAATGTAAATCAATTTCGTGAAGACTTAATAAAGATTTAATCCTAACAAATATTTTCACTAAATGTAAATCAATTTCGTGAAGACTTAATAAAGATTTAATCCTAACAAATTTTTTCACTAAATGTAAATCAATTTCGTGAAGACTTAATAAAGATTTAATCCTAACAAATATTTTCTTACAATGTAAATCAATTTCGTGAAATACCTAAGGTAATAAACATATCACAAAAAATAAATAACATTCTATGCTAATTAAAGTTATTCTTTATTTATTAGAATACAGACCCTACTGCAAAAACTGCAGAAAAGAAAGAAAACCAAGTGTTGTGGTGGATCCACCACAACAAATAAATGCTCTAGTTCCTCAATCATTTTTCTTAACGCCTCCAGGTAATTAAATATTTATTTATTTAAAAAAAAATAATAATAACTTTTGGTAACAAAATAACATTTAGTAACAAAATAACATTTAGTAACCAAAATAACATTTAGTAACAAAATAACATTAAGTAACAAAATAACATTACAAAAAAATTTACAGTAAATAATATTTTTAGGTTGGATTGGATTGGATTGGATTTAGTTTTGTGGCATTGAGTCCTCTTGGGACATATTATGCCAAACTCAAGATAAAAATCAGATACATAATATAATAATGAAATGAGATGAGTCAAAACATAATGAGTAAATACTATATGAAATTATATGTGATGGATAAAACCAATGTCAAGTAAAAAGCTAAAAATATTTGGATGAGGATTCTCCCCAACCATGTCTTCTAAAGTCAAGGTGAAAGAATTAAAATATTTAAGTCGTTGATAATTAAAATGAGAACACTCTATTAAAATGTGTTTTACAGTTAGTGGGCAAATGCAGTAATTACAAATGGGATGATCTTCTCCGAGGAGGAGGTGCCTATGAGTTATACGCGTATGACCAATACGGAGTCGAGTTAGCATTACCTGCTGTCGTCTTAAAGCTGGTGACTGCCATAGAGTTATATTTGGTTTTATAGCATGGAGTTTGTTTTCAGTTTTTTCATTCCATTCGTTTTGCCATTTGTCTTGTAAAAATGTGTAAATGATAGATTTTAGGTCACGATAAGGAATGGTATGATTAAAATTATTTACGGCCGATTTGGCGGCCTGGTCAACTATTTCATTTCCCGATATCCCAACATGAGATGGGATCCAACAAAATAACAAGTTAAAATTTTTGGATGAAAGATGATAAATTCTTTTTAATGATTCTAAAACAACGGGATGACTGCAATGATCAGGATGTTTCAATGACTGTAAAACACTTAATGAATCTGTAAAAATAATACATTTTTTATGAGAATGATCCGATATATATTCTAATGCTTTATATATGGCCATGATTTCAGAGGTAAAAACAGAACATGAAGAATGAAGTTTAAAACTGTGAACAGAGTGATTAATAGTGAACGCAGCTCCAACATAGTTTGCCCTTTTAGATCCGTCGGTATAAATATGAATGAAATTAGAGTATTTTTCTGTATGGTTTTTAAAGAGTTGTTTGTAAATAATATCAGATGTATCTGCCTTATAAAAATCTTTGAAGGGGTTTTGAAATACAAAATTATGATTAAACCAAGGAGAGAAATAATAAAGTTTTTTCTGGGTGACGACAAGTGAAGATATTTCGGATCCGTCCATTAAATCCAGCATTCTTAAATGGAATGTAGGGATGAAGGATGTTTTTGCTTGATAAAGGCGTTTTAAATATGGACTGTGATGAAATGTATGCAATGGGTGATGAGGGGTTGAGGTAATTCTAAAATAGTATTCCAGCGATAACAACTGTCGTCTTAAGTCCAGGGGAGGTTCAAAAGATTCTACATACAAGCTGTTAACGGGTGAGGTTCTAAAGGCACCAGAACATAAACGTAAAGCTGTGTGGTGGATAGTGTTCAGGGTTTGAAGAGCAGATTTTCTGGCTGAGCCATACACCTCGCAGCCGTAATCCAATTTCGATCGTATTAGGGCTCTATATATTTTTAAAAGACATTCTCGATCGGATCCCCATGATAATTTTGATAAAACTCGTAAAATGTTAACTGCCTTTTCGCAACGTTTGCGTAGATTTAAAATATGCGGTTGAAAAGTCAACTTCTTGTCAAATATGATGCCTAAAAATTTGAAATTGTCCACAACATTAATTAAAATATCTTTGAAATATATTTCAGGGTCAAGATGAAGATTTCGTTTCCTGCAGAAATGAACGCATGCAGTTTTCGAAGGTGAAAAACTGAATCCATTTTCATTTGTCCAATTAGTAATTTTGTTAACAGCCTGTTGTAGTTGTCTCTCTATTAAACGAATGTCTTTAGCTGCGCATGAAATTTGCAGATCGTCAACGTAAATAAGACCTTTAACAGATGGAGGCAATTGAGAAACAATATTGTTAATTTTTAAAATGAATAAAGTTACACTTAAAACACTGCCTTGCGGCACTCCCTCCTCTTGAATAAAAACATCGGATAAAATCGATCCAATCCTTATTTTAAAATACCTTTTCTCTAAGAAATTTTGGATAAAAATAGGCAGATTTCCTCTTATATCATTATTAAAAATATCCCTTAAAATCCCATGTCTCCATGTTCGGTCATAGGCTTTTTCGATATCGAAGAAAATTGAGACGAGATGTTTATTTTGTACAAATGCAGTTCTGATTTCAGACTCGAAAGCAACAAGGTTGTCAAGTGTACAACGATTTTTTCTGAAGCCACTTTGAAGTGGAGAGAGACATTTATCTTTTTCTAAAATATACATTAGCCTTGCGTTGACCATCTTTTCAAGAACTTTACATAAGCAGCTTGTCAAGGCTATTGGACGGTAGTTCGAAGGATTCTTGGGGTCTTTGTTCGGTTTCAGTATGGGTATTATAGTAGCATATCGCCATGACTGCGGAAAAGTGTGCTCGGTCCAAATTCTGTTATAAAATTTCAGGAGATAATTTAAAGAACTATTGGATAGATGTTTGAGCATGATGTAACTAATATTATCTGGGCCAGGGGTTGATTTGTGAACTAAGGATAAAGCCTTTGTCAATTCGGGAAAAGTAAAATCACAATTATAAGATAGTATACGGTTTGAGGTAAAATTAACTTTATTCTTTTCAGATGCGACTTTAATTTTCTTAAAACTTTCAGTGTAGTTGTTGGAGCTGGATATTTCGGAAAGACATGAAGCAATTGTGTTTGCTATGTCTTTGGGTGCCGATAGTATTACATTATTATTTTCAAGAATAGAAATCTCTATTTGGGTAAACACCAGAAATTCTTTTAATTCGGTTCCATAATTGTTTACTAGTGACTTTACTATTAATACTATTGATATAATTCATCCAAGAATCCCTCTTACTACGTCGTTGTATTTTTCGAAAGGCAGCTTTTGTGTTTTTATAAAAAATATAGTTTTCACTCTCGTCGGGTATCTATTGAAGATATTCCAGGCTTTCCTCTGTTTCCGATAGGCACAGCTACAATCCTCATTCCACCAAGGTTTCTTTTGTTTTTTAGGCCTATTAATTACTTTTTTAATGGAAGCGTCAGCACTTGCTATAATTGTATCTGTTATTTTTAAAGTTACTTCATCGATGTCACCAATTTCTACTGCGTTGGAAATATCTGCGAGGCTAGTAAAGAGTGGCCAGTTGGCAGTTTCAAATATATAGTTAGTTTGGCTGACAGAGTGAGGTTGGTATTGGCCTTCATATTTAAGTTTAATTGGATAATGGTCACTATTGTAAAGGTAAGGATCCACAGAAAAGGTCCAAAATGGCAAAATTGAAGGAGTGCAAATTGCCAGATCTATTGAATGGTAAGTAAGTGAAGGTGAGTGAAAGTAAGTAGGTTGGCCGTTATTCATTATACATAAATCATTGTCCGTTATTAGTTTCTCAATTTGTTTGAATCTTTGATTAATGTCTGAACTGCCCCAGAGGATATGATGGCCATTTAGGTCACCAAGTATAATGAATGGTTGTGGAAGTTGATCTATTAAATTATTTAAGTCAGAAGTGGCAATACGGGTGTTAGGAGGTAAGTATAAATTGCATATTGTTATTAAAATATTTACGTGAAGTCTTACAGCAAGAGCTTGCAGATTTGTTTTTAAGTTAATTTGAGTTACTGGAAAGTCATGGGAGGTAAGCAATGCTACACCTCCACACGCTCTTTGTCCATCATCGTAATCTTTTCGGAATATACTGAAGTGACGAATGTTGGTGGTATCATTCGTTCTTAAATAGGTCTCCTGGAGGGCGATTGCAGCTGGCTTGTGTTTATTTATGATATCTTTTACGTCATCAATTTTTTGACGAAAACCCCGGCAGTTCCAGGAAAGAAAGGAAGCCATAAAAAATAAAGGATAAAAGAAAAGAAAAACTACTTGTGTTTTCTCGTCCTAGGACGAGATCTGTCTTGCCGAAGATCCTTCTTGGACTTGGGTGGCGAAGTCTCCAAGCCATCACTCTCTACAGAGGAAATATCACTTTCGGTGTTGTAAAGATTAATAAGGTCACTCGTAGAAGGATTAGTTAATATATTTCTGGATGAAACGTCAGGTTGAAGAGCGGTTTGAGAAGTACTTTTAGCTACTTTAATATTGTTTTGTTCAGATGATATGGCTCTTTTTAAAGAAGTATTTAAGGATCGATTTGGTTGATTTATGTGTTTTGTATTTGTTGAGGTTGTAGCGGATGCTTTAGAAAAAAGAGGCGTTATAGGTTGGTTCATAGAAGTTTTATGTTGGGCAGATGGCTTAAAAATAGTTACATCGGTTTGAGTACCGATAGTTGTGAAGGTTTTTTTTACTATTGAAGAGTATGATATTCCAGGTTTTGGGGTGCGATCATTAACAATTTTTCGTGCTTCGGGAAATGAAATGTTTTGTTGGACTTTTATTGTTTGAATTTCTTTTTCTGTTTGAAATTTAGGGCAAGACCTGGCAAAAGCTGAATGTTCACCTTTGCAGTTGACACAGCAAAGGGATGATGTAGTACAGACATCGGTCTTATGTTCTGTACTACTGCATTTCGCACAGGTTTCTTTGCCACGGCAAGCAAGGAAAGAGTGGCCGAATCTCTGACATTTAAAACAACGGACTGGGTTAGGAATAAAAGGTCGTACTGGGCAATTCATATAGGCTATTTTAACATGCTTTGGTAGATTTGGTGTATTGAATGTTAGTATTATGTGTTTGGTGGGTATTCTTTGGCCATTTCTTGATATTGTTATTCTTTTGACATTGGTTACGTATTGTTGGGACAGGGTTTCAAGTATGTCTTCTTCGGTGTCATGAACTAGGTCGGATTCAGAAATTACTCCCCGCGATGAATTTAATGTTTTGTGTGGTGTTACAGTTACAGCTATTGGACCGACAGATTTTATTTTTTGGATGTTTATAGCCTGTGTTTTATTTGTTATTTCTATAAGAACATCTCCTGCTAGGTTTTTTTTAATATTTTTTGTTTCTCCAACCATTCCTAATATCGTTTTATGAAGTAATATTGCTGATATGTTTTTAAGATTGCCCTCATTACTTTTCATTATAAACAATTTCTGTTCCGATTTGTGTTCACTATTTTTATTATAAAGGTGCTCCACTGAAGGAGAAGTAGATTTTTGATTTTCCATGTTTGAAAATGATGTTTTCAGTCCCCGGCGGCACCACCCACCAAGGAGTCCAACGAGGGGATACAGGTTCCTGTACCGGTGCTAACCAGGGACTATACGGACCCAACTCACCTCTATGACTGCCCTAAGGAGCTAGTTGGTGAGCAGGTCCTTAGTCCTAGCAGGATATACCCACCAGCCGATCAATGTACTGGGACCAAAGTACACCTCCTGTTTGTTCGAAGCAGGAGCCGAAGCAATGTATTGGGGCGTTATGTTGTCCCTCAATCACCAGGATCACCCTTTCCGAAGACACAGGTCTCCACGCACGGCAAACACGTGGGTGATATAATCCCCAAGAGGAGCTAAAGGCACAGACTGGCGAAAAGCTTCTCAAGGGGAGCCCTCACCTCCGAAAAGGCAACCACAACGAGGGAGGAAGAAAAAGCAAAAAGCAAAAGGGTAGAGGAGTAGAAGAACGAAAGGGAGAAAAGATCACTCAGGTACCCCGGGGTTGTGAAGCCCGTACAAACCTAAAGAAGGAATGCCCCTGGGGGCAATATTTTTAGGTGGAAACAGAAACGACAGAGCAGTAAAGTTATGCCTGGCGAAATTTATTTTTCGCCAGTGCAGCGAATTTGTAAGAAGCTTAGCACAATAATAAAATTTTATTTTTTTTCAGGTCACCAACTAACTTTAAATAATATTTTACAACTCATAAGATTGATTGAAACGCAAGTTGTAACAAACATTAAAAATAAATATAAATAAAATGTGTAATAAAAAAAAATGTATATAATTTATTTTTTCAATTGTTGTAAATTTATAAAAAAAATGTATATAATTTATTTTTTCAATTGTTGTAAATTTATAAAAAAAAATGTTAATAATTTATTTTTTCAATTGTTGTAAATTTATAAAAAAAATGTATATAATGTATTTTTTTCAATTATATGTAAAACTTTTTTATAAAAAAAATGTATATAATGTATTTTTTTTTCAATTCTTATAAATAAAAATATTTTGAGTGTAGTGTGGGTCACATTTGCCATGTAGTGCGAGTCACAAACAAAATGTCATGTTATAAATTAAATATTTAATTAATCTATTAATAATCTGCTATTAAAGTACAATTATTGGAAGTAACAATAATTTTAAAACAAAATTTTTTGATAATAAACAGAGGAAGAAACAAGAGTTTTTGTACTTAATAAAAGTATCATTTCCATTTCATGTAGTGTGAGTCACAGCTCAGTTTTCCCAATGTACAGAGAATACCCAGCAAGATAAATGAAATTTAGTAGCTAATATGTATAAATTAAACCTTTACTAAAGTAAAACAAGTTGCAAATCTCATTTTATTGTAATAATAATTTTTTTATGGTAGTTTTAAGATTCAAGTTTAGCTCACTTGTAGAGTGAGTCACGCATGGAACTAGCTGCCCCAAAATATCCCGAGGATTTGAGAAAGAAGGGCTCGAATGAAATATGCTCATTTTTGATCGATTATATTGGTGATGCTTTTGATGTTAATAATATTAGGTATCTTCATGATTTTCTTCTTGTACGGCAGGACAGGAAAGCAATGTTGTTGTAAGTGTGCTTTTCCTTGCCTTAAGGGGACCGTGGGAGAAAGCCGAAAGGTCGCCCAACCAAGCGCAATAAGGCTATCTATCGCAGTTTCTGCATTGAGAAATCAATCTCTGAACTCGGATGTAGCTGCCAGTTTGACCTCATCATCTAAAATGAAAGTTGATGGTTCTACTGTGATCTTTGAAGTTGAAGTAATTGAAATGGAAAAAGAGACTAAATCGTCTGGTTACATCATAATGAGTGAATCAGCTTTTCTGCCTTTACTTCGCAATCTGCCATGTGATAAATGTGGTATTTGTGCTCTGGATGTTAAAGTGGGGGCACCATTTTGGGTATTCAGTGAACTTGGATCTTGTGTACACGTCGTGTAAAAAGAGTTTTAGTTCGACATTTTCTAGTCATCGGGGACCATACACTCAAAAGTTTGACGTCAACACACAAATGGTGAGTGCCTTTTTAGGAATGGGTCGAGGACATGCTGCAATGGAAACCTTTGCTATAAAATTGGGCTCATCTTCAATAGACCTTAAAACGTTTTCAAAATGCATGAACACATTGAGCGTGAAATTGCTACTGCTCGAAATTTGGGGGAATCCAGTGCCGACTTCAGCATTAGTTCATATCTATTGATATATTTTCAGGTTCTGTGCTTTAAAGTTTTTACTGATATATTATTCCATTTCCACCACAACCAACCTTTGAACAAATGCAGACAACTTACAACACTTGGAACTTTGTGCATATAAAATAGCAATACCATTCAGAGAAAGCATTCGATCGACCCGAAAGTTCCATGTGTGTTTGAGTACTACGGCTGCGAGCACCAGTATGAAAATCAAGTAGGTATACTAATAAACATAAAATAATTTTATTTTATGTTTATATTGTTTGCAGTTTAATTATTGTTACATGTAAGTCTTTACTTTCAGAGTAAAATTGTATATTACAGCACTGTTATAACTTAGATTTAAAGATGTTAAAAAACAGTGGTGGACCAACGCCTTATTGGATTGGATTTGGTTTTGTGGCATTGAGTCCTCTTGGGACATATTATGCCAAACTCAAGTTTTAAAAAAAAACCTCCAACGCCTTATTGACTGCCTCACTTTGTAACGGTCAAACTCTGAAATAAACCCTCCAATTGTTCTGAAATTTTAATCGCTTATATTTCTATATATGTTCTTCACCATCCAACAATTTTGTGTTATAGCGTTTAAATTGCCAAATCCATTCATTTACCGTTCACGTCCGAAAGAGAATTATCTGAGGGGGGGATATGTGCCTTTTCAACATAAAAAACAACTTAAGAATACAATCTTTGGACAACTGCAGGCAATTTAAACCCTTGGAACTTTGTGCATATAAACGTCTGGACGGACACCACAATTCGGTGTTTTGGACCACACCTGATTATGGCATGTTGTCTGCATTTATTGCATACATACGTTGCTGGCCATTAAAATAGCAACACCATTCAGAGAAAGCATTCCAACGACCCGAAAGTTGCAGGTGTTTGAGTGCTACGGCTGCGAGCAGCAGTATGGAAATAAAATGGGGCACAACTGCCTAACATACACCAATGAACAAAAGCTACTAACTTATGGTAAGCTAGCTATTTTTAACATAAACTTGAAAGACATTGCAGTTTAATTTAATAATTTATGTTGTAATAATTTAATAATTATATTGTAAATAATAATTTATGTTGCTACATAACGGAAGGAAAAATCATGTACAGTGCTTACTAGAAAGCGCTAAAGAGTTATATATTACTGCTGTCGATTATTCGGTTCCTTATAAATCATAACGTATACTTATATACCTAAAATAATTTTATTTTATGTCTTTATTGTTTCCAGTTTAATTATTGTTACATGTAAGTTTTAACTTTCAGAGTAAAATTGTATATTACAGCACTTTTAAAACTTAAATTTAAAGATGTTAAAAAACAGTGGTGGACCATTTTATTGACTTCCTCCCTTTGTAACGGTCAAACTCTGAAATAAACCCTCCAATTGTTCTGAAATTTTAATCGCTTATATTTTTATATATATGTTCTTCACCATCCAACAATTTTGTGTTACAGCGTATAAATTACCTAATCCATTCATTTACCGTTCACGTCCGAAAGAGAATTATCTGAGGATATGTGCCTTTTCAACATAAAAAACAACTTAGGAATACAATCTTTGGACAACTGCAGGCAATTTAAACCCTTGGAACTTTGTGCATATAAACGTCTGGACGGACACCACAATTCGGTGTTTTGGACCACACCTGATTATGGCATGTTGTCTGCATTTATTGCATACATACCATTCAGAGAAAGCATTCCATCGTCCCGAAAGTTGCAGGTGTGTTTGAGTGCTACGGCTGCGAGCAGCAGTATGGAAATAAAATGGGGCACAACTGCCTAACATACACCAATGAACAAAAGCTACTAACTTATGGTAAGCTAGCTATTTTTAACATGAACTTGAAAGACATTGCAGTAGAACTTCTAAATAATTTCTGTTGCTACATAAGGGAAGGTTATTTAAGAAAAAATAATATAGTGCTTACTAGAAAGTGCTGTATATTGTTGCTGTCGATTATTCGGTTCCTTATATATTCCATAAGTACACTAATATACCTAAAATAAATTTATTTTATATCTTTAATGCTTGCAGTTTAATTATTGTTACATGTAAGTTTGAACTTTCAGAGTAAAATTGTATATTACAGCACTGTTATAACTTAGATTTAAAAATGTTAAAAAACAGTGGTGGACCAACGCCTTATTGACTTCCTCCCTTTGTAACGGTCAAACTCTGAAATAAATTATCCAATTGTTCTGATATTTTAAACGTTTATATTTCTTTATACACAGCCAAGTCACATTAATGTGACCACCTACTTTCGACGTCAACGTAAAATAACCAATCACAAAAGGCAGGTGGCAGCACATTGCAGTGGAGTGTATATAAAGGACGTCCTGAACATCGGAAAGCATTTCAATCGTTGGTGTAATGAAGAAACGTAGCGATTTATCCGACGTCCAAAAGGGCATGATTATTGGCTTTCGGGCCAAGGGTGGAAGCATTTCGAAAACGGCTAATTTTGTGAACGGTTCGCTTGCCGCCGTGGTAAAAGTATACCGTGCATGGCAAAATGGCATTATCCAAAATCAGCGGCGTGGCACATGTGGTGGAGATAGCACCACGGGCTATAGATGACAGAGGCGAACGAAGGCTACGGAGATGCGTTCGGGCGAATAGACGTGCAACTGTTGAGCAACTGACCGCCCAGATGAACCAAGGGGCTACCAAGAGTGTATCCTCTACAACGGTTCAGCGAACGTTGCTGCGCATGGACCTGAATGTTCCGAACATGAGGTTGGAACACTATGGGTGTCCTAAATTCTATATATTATGTGCTCTCATTAGCAACAAAGATATCCAAAAACAATCACGTGGTCATGGCAATAATAATTTGCAGTGCCCAAAAGCTGAGGAGAAGGCATTTAATAACTGGCTCGCCGGAAATATGTCTCTTAAAAATACATGAAAAAAAAAATTTTGTTTTACTTCGATGTATTATTTTGTAAAATATATGAACCATAATGATTTTCTCCTTGACAGTATTTTAATTTACTTTGTTTCCATGTGGATTCCTTTAATCTGTTTTTTAAAATGTCTGCATTTTTTTGCCAGATTGTTTTTGAGTACCGAGACAGATAGTAAACATCTTGCTACCAGATGCGATCGAGGAATCCACCCTTTGTTTATCTGTGATTCGAAAATTTTTAAATAAGATTCCGTGTTTGCATGCCAAGTCATGCATAAATGTCATTGAAGTCAGTGATGCGTCTCGCCTCA
This sequence comes from Metellina segmentata, assembly GCA_947359465.1. Classification (NCBI taxonomy): domain Eukaryota; kingdom Metazoa; phylum Arthropoda; class Arachnida; order Araneae; family Tetragnathidae; genus Metellina; species Metellina segmentata. The sequence goes on from OX375883.1 coordinate 45,962,429, forward strand.
CTATCGTCAGTTATTTAAAAATATTGGATGACAAGTTACCTGTTGCACAAAGAAAGTATTGCCTTATTGCATATCCAGACTATGAAGATGAAAATCGGGCTGTGGATTGGATTGGATATGATTTTGTGGCATTGAGTCCTCTTGGGACATATTATGCCAAACTCAAGATAAAAAAATCAAATATATAATATAATAAAAAAGTGAAATGAGTCAAAACATAATGAATGAATACAACATAAAATTATATGTGATGGGTAAAACCAATGTCATGTAAAAAGCTAAAAATATTTGGATGAGGATTCTCTCCGATCATGTCATCTAAAACCAATGTATAAGAATTAAAATGCTTAAGTCGTTGCCTATTAAAATGAGAACATTCTATTAAAATATGTTTTACAGTTAGTGGGCAAATGCAGTAGTTACAAATGGGATGATCTTCTCCGAGGAGGAGGTGTCTATGTGTTACACGCGTATGTCCAATGCGGAGACGTGTTAGTATTACTTGCTGTCGTCTTTGAGCTGGTGACTGCCATTGCGTTATATTTGGTTTTAAAGCAAAATCGGGCTGTGATAGCGGTTTGTTTCAGCCTTCCTAATTTAGACAAGCTCTGTTGCAGAAATAGCTCAGTATCCCTGATCCTGTAGCAATAAAAGAGATAACCCAATACACGCTGCCCGATGTTTTTGTTGCAGATGAGGGATTTCCCTTAAAAGAAAAATTAATGCGACCGTATCCTGGTAAAAATTTACCATTGGAGTGGTTAATTTTTAATTAAAGGCTGTCTCGCTGTCGAAGGTTAATTGAAAATGCCTTCGGGATAATGAGTTCCCGATTCCGTATTTTTAGAAAACCGATACATGACAAAGTAGAGACAGTAAAAGGCATCGCAAAGGTAGCAGTTTGTCTTCACAATAATTTTAAATATTGGAGGACAATCTACCTGTAGCACAAAGAAAGTGTTGCCTTATTGCATATTCAGACTATGAAGATGAAAATTGGGTAATTAAAGATGGATTGTGAAGGTTATGTGGGGAAATATCGAAGGTTGTTAGATTTTCCCCAGACCTGACCCAATATGTATGCCAGTGGGCCAGCACATGTCCAAGAACAATTCAAGCAGTTTTTTTGTGAACCTGGTGCTGTAACTTGTTAAAAAAATTCTCACTTCTTGTACATGAAATAAGAGTTAAATTGTTATAACGAAAATTTATAACTGTAGCTACATTATTTAGCGATGTAATCAAATTTTTCTATCGAATACTAGGATTGAAACCGAAAGCATTTAAAACATCCAAGTGCTTTTTCTCGGCTTTTTATTTTTAATGCCTAATGTTTTAAAATGCTAAGAATTTTATTGTAATTGAAGTAGATTTGAAACTTTTTCTGTTGTTTATTAGGTTTTATTTGATAAGTGTGTGCAGCAATAAGGATTTGGAAAAATAGTTGTAAAAAGAATGCTGAAATCAGCAGTTTTTTTGTCGGTTTTTATCAGTTTGTCACGATATTTGTAAAAAATAAATAACTGTATTACATGTAATCCCATGCTCAAAATTGTAATGAACACTTTATAGAAAGTAAATACAAAAAAATATTTGAAACAAATTAAAATGTGCAGCAAAATTTTAAAATTAAATACTGAAATAATTTTAGAAAATTTGAATTTTTTAAATTGTGAATGAAAAAATGATTTTGTTTTCTTTTGCAATATACATTTAATGTGTATTGGAATTATGAAAACAAAAACTATTGTAAAAAGGGTACCGTGTTTCCTTAAATATGAAATAAAGATTCAATTTGTATTTTTATTTTTAATCTTATGCCTCTTTAATTTCTTGAAATGTATGCTAATAACAGGTGGTGGTTTTGCTCACAGTGGAGTGCTTGCATCTAGGCAGTCTGTGATAAAAAATACTCCATACACATAAAAATTGATCACAAATTGTCCATTATGGTAGGAGACAGGTTCGAAATGACAACACAACGTAGACATAATCAATTTAGTGGTTCGATTGGATTAATTTTGGTGAAAGGAATTTACTGATCCCTGCTCTATTTTAGATCATTAACCCAGGGCTCGAAATACCCGGGTTCACTGAGCACATGAAAATATAATTGTGCACCTAATTTTTTTCCCACTAGGTGCACCTGTATTAGAAAATCTATTTCGAGGCCTGCATTAACCTGTAACAGGGGACGTGCGGTCTCACAGACCGCTCAACATGTTCCTCCCATCACCCCTATTACATGCTTAGTCCAAATGAATGGTTTATTCCTGTAGCTTCCTGTTTTGTAACCTTGAACCCATCTTATCACAATGTTTTGACACGTGCATCTGGTTGAAATTCCATTGCATTTTTCAAGAGCGGTCTTCGAGACCTCACCTACCCTTCAGTGTTACACATTTCGGCAGTAGTACCCATCATGGATCTGAAGTTATGTCCGAGGAGATTGATTCATCCATCTCATCCGCGTTATGCGGAAGAAGAGCTGCAAAAGGATTGGATTGGATATGGTTTTGTGCCATTGAGTCCTCTTGGGACATATTAAGCCAAACTCGTGATAAAAAATAATCAGATATATAATACAATAATAAAATGAAATAAGTCAAGTCATAATGACTGAATACTATATAAAATTATGTGATGGATCAAACCAATGTCATGTAAAAAACTAAAAATATTTGGATGATTGGATTGGATTGGATATGGTTTTGTGGCATTGAGTCCTCATGGGACATATGCCAAACTCAAGATAGAAAATTAGATATATAATATTGTAATAAAGTGAAATGAGTCAAAACATTATGAATGAATACTATATACAATTATATGTGATGGATAAAACCAAATGTCATGTAAAAAGCTAAAAATATTTGGATGAGGATTCTCTCCGATCATGTCATCTAAAACCAAGGTATAAGAATTAAAATGTTTAAGTCGTTGACTGTTAAAATGAGAACATTCTATTAAAATGTGCTTTACGGTTAGTGGACAAATATAGTAATTGCAAATGGGATGATCTCCTCCGAGGAGGAGGTGTCTATGAGTTATATGAGTGTGTCCAATACGGAGGCGTGTTAATATAACATTTTGTCTTCTAAAAGGTAATGATTTCCATGGAATAATATTTGGTTTTATAGCATGGAGTTTGTTCTCCGTTTGTTCATTCCATTCGTTCTGCCATTTTGTTTCTAGAAATTTGTAAAAACAAGATTTTAAGTCGCGATAAGGAATGGTATGACTAATATGATTTACGGCCGATTTGGCGGCGCGGTCGACAATCTCGTTTCCTGATATCCCAACGTGAGATGGAATCCAACAAAATAACAAGTTAAAATTTTTGGATGAAAGATGATAAATTATTTTCAGTGACTCTAAAACAATGGGATGACTGTCATGATCAGGATGTTTAAATGACTGTAAAACACTTAATGAATCTGTGAAAATGATATATTTTTTTATGACACTGATCGGATATATGTTCTAGTGCTTTATAGATGGCCATTATTTCAGCGGTAAAAACAGAACATGAATAATGAAGTTTAAAACTGTGAAGGGAATCATTAATAGTGAACGCAGCTCCAAAATAGTTTGCCCTTTTAGACCCGTCCGTATAAATATGTATAAAATTAGAGTATTTTTCTATATGCTTTTGAAAGAGCTGTTTGTAAATAATATCAGAGGTATCTGCTTTATAGAAATTTTGGAACGGATTTTGGAATTCAAAATAATGATTAAACCAAGGAGAGAAATAATAAAGTTTTTTCTGGGTGACGTCAAGTGAAGAAATTTCGGATCCGTCCATTAAATCCAGCATTCTTAAATGGAATGTAGGAATGAAGGATGTTTTAAATTGATAGAGGCGTATTAAATATGGACTGTGATGAATAGAATGCAATGGATGATGAGGGGTTGAGGTTATTCTAAAATAGTACTCCAGTGATAACAACTGTCGTCTTAAGTCCAGGGAAGGTTCAAAAGATTCTATATACAAACTGTTAACGGGTGAAGTCTTAAAGGCACCAGAACATAAACGCAAAGCTGTGTGATGGATAGTGTTCAGTGTTTGTAGAGCAGATTTTCTGGCTGAACCATACACCACGCAGCCGTAATCTAATTTAGATCGTATTAAAGCTCTGTATATTTTTAAAAGACAAGCTCGGTCAGATCCCCATGATAACTTAGATAAAACTCGTAAGATGTTAAGAGCTTTTTCACAACGTTTGCGCAGATTTAAAATACGCGGTTGAAAAGTCAACTTCTTGTCAAATATGATGCCTAAAAATTTTAAATTGTCCACAACATTAATTAAAATATCTTTGAAAAATATTTCAGGGTCAAGATGAAGATTTCGTTTTTTACAAAAATGAACACACGCGGTTTTGGAAGGTGAGAAACTGAAACCATTTTCGTTAGTCCAATGAGTGATTTTGTTAACTGCCTGTTGAAGTTGTCTCTCTATTAAACGAATGTCTTTAGCTGCGCATGAAATTTGCAGATCGTCAGCGTAAATAAGACCTTTTACAGATGGAGGCAATTGAGAAACAATATCATTAATTTTTAAAATAAATAAAGTAACACTTAAAACACTGCCTTGTGGCACTCCCTCCTCTTGAATAAAAACATCTGAAAAAATTGATCCAATCCTTACTTTAAAATATCTTTTTTCTAAAAAATTTTGAATAAAAATTGGCAGATTTCCTCTTATGTCATTGTTAAAAATATCCTTTAAAATTAACCATCGCGTTAACCATCTTTTCTAAGATCTTGCATAAGCAGGTTGTCAGGGCTATTGGACGGTAGTTCGAAGGATTCTTGGGGTCTTTATTCGGTTTCAGTATTGGTATTATGGTAGCATACCTCCATGACTGCGGAAAGGAGTGCTCGTTCTAAATTCTGTTGTAAAATTTCAGGAGATGATTTAGAGAACTATTTGAAAGATGTTTGAGCATGATGTAACTAATATTATCTGGGTCAGGAGTTGATTTGTGGACTAAAGACAGAGCCTTCATCAATTCGGAAAAAGTAAAATCACAATTATAAGATAATAAACGGTTGGAAGAAAAATTAACTTTATTCTTTTCAGATGCAATTTTAATTTTTTTTAAAGTATCGGAGTAGTTATTGGAGCTGGATATTTCGGAAAGGCATGAACCTATTGTGTTTGCTATGTCTTTGGGTGCCGATAGTATTTGGTTGTTATGTTCTAGAATAGGAATTTGTCTATTGGGGTAAACACCGGAAATTCGTTTAATTCTATTCCATAGTTGTCTGCTTGTGACTTTACTATTAATACTATTGATATAATTCATCCAAGAATCCCTCTGACTACGTCTTTGTATTTTTCGAAATGCTGCTTTTGCTTTTTTATAAATAATATAGTTTTCACTAGTTGGATATATATTAAAGATATTCCAGGCTTTCCTCTGTTTCCGATAAGCACAGCTACAATCCTCATTCCACCACGGTTTCTTTTGTTTTTTAGGTATATTAATAACTTTTTTAATGGAAGCGTTTGCACTTCCTATAATTATTTCAGTTATTTTTACAGTAACTTCATCGATGTCACCAATTTCTACCGTATTAGAAATATCTGCAAGGCTAGTAAAAAGAGGCCACTTGGCAGTTTCAAAAATATAATTGGATTGGTTGTCAGTGTGAGGTTGGTATTGGCCTGCATATTTTAGTTTTATAGGATAATGGTCAATATTGTATAGGTAAGCATCCACAGAAAAGTTCCAAAATGGTAAAATTGAAGGAGTGCAAATTGCCAGATCTATTGAATGGTAGGTGAGTGAAGGTGAGTGAAAGTAAGTAGGTTGGCCGTTATTCATAATACATAAATCATTGTCTGTTATTATTTTTTCAATTTGTTTGCCTCTACTATTAGTGTCTGAACTGCCCCAGAGAATATGATAGCCATTTAGGTCACCAAGGATAATGAATGGTTGCGGAAGTTGATCTATTAAATTATTTAAGTCAGAAGTGGCAATACGGGTGTTAGGAGGTAAGTATAAATTGCATATTGTTATCAAAATATTGACATGAAGTCTAACAGCAAGAGCTTGCAGATTTGTTTTTAGGTTAATTTGAGTTACTGGAAAGTCATGGGAGGTAAGCAATGCTACACCTCCACACGCTCTTTGTCCATCATCGTAATCTTTTCGGAATATACTGAAATGACGAATGTTGGTGGTATCATTCTTTCTTAAATAGGTCTCCTGGAGGGCGATTGCAGCTGGCTTTTGTTTATTTATGATATCTTTTACGTCATCAATTTTTTGACGAAAACCCCGGCAGTTCCAGGAAAGAAAGGAAGCCATAAAAATAAAGGATAAAAGGAAAGAAGAAACTACTTATCTTTTCTCGTCCTATGACGAGATCTGTCTTGCCGAGGATCCTTCTTGGACTTGGGTGGCGAAGCCTCCAAGCCATCACTCTCAACAGAGGAAATATCACTTTCGGTGTTGTATAGATTTATAAGGTCGCTGGTAGAACGATTAATTATCAAGTTTCTGGATGTAACATCAGGCTGAAGAGAGGTTTGAGAAGTACTTTTAGCTATTTTGATATTACTTTGTTCAGATGATATGGCTCTTTTTAAAGAAGTATTTATAGATCGATTTGGTTGATTTATGTGTTTTGTATTTGTTGAGGTTGCAGCTGATGATTTAGAAAAAAGAGGCGTTATAGGTTGGTTCATTGAAGTTTTATGTTGGGCAGATGGCTTAAAAATAGTTACATCGGTTTGAGTTCCATTAGTTTTGAAAGTTTTTTTTTACTATTGAAGAGTACGATATTCCAGGTTTCGGGGTGCGATCATTTACAATTTTTCTGGCCTCAGGAAATGAAATATTTTGTTGAACTTTAATTGTTTGTATTTCTTTTTCGTTTAGAAATTTAGGGCAAGACCTGGCAAAAGCTGGATGGTCACCTTTGCAGTTTACACAGCAAAGGGACGATGATGTACAGATATCGGTCTTATGATCTGTACTAAAGCATTTTGCACAGGTCTCTTTGCCACGGCAAGCAAGGAAAGAGTGGCCGAATCTTTGGCATTTGAAACAACGGACTGGATTTGGAATGAAAGGTCGTATTGGGCAATTCATATAAGCTATTTTAACATGTTTAGGAAGATTTGGTGTATTGAAAGTTAGTATTACGTGTTTGGTGGGTATTCTTAGGCCATTTCTTGATATTGTTATTCTTTTGACATTGGTTACATATTGCTGGGACAGGGATTCAAGGATGTCTTCTTCGGTGTCATGAACTAAGTCGGATTCCGAAATTACGCCTCGAGATGAATTTAGAGTTTTATGTGGTGTAACGGTGACTGCTATTGAACCGACGGAATTTATTTTTTGGATATTTAAAGATTGTGATTTATTAGAGACTTCTACGAGTACGTCACCTGCTAGGGTTTTTTTATATTTTTTGTCTCTCCGACCATTCCTAATATTTTTTTGTTAAGTAGTATAGCTGATATGTTTTTTAGATTTCCTTCATTGCTTTTTATTATAAAAAATTTGTGTTCTGGTATATTAGTTTAAATTTTTTTACTAGTTAAGTGCTCCACTGAAGGAGAAGTTGATTTTTGAGTTTCCATCATTTAAATATAAATTTTCAGTCCCCGGCGGCACCACCCACCATGGAGTCCAACGAGGGGATACAGGTTAATGTACCGGTGCTAACCAGGGACTATACGAACCCAACTCACCTCTATGACAGCCCGAAGGAGCTAGTTGGTGAGCGGGTCCTTAGCCCAAGCAGGGTATTCCCACCAGCCGATTAATGTACTGGGACCATAGTACACCTCCTGTTTGTCCGAAGCAGGAGCCGAAGCAATGTATTGGGATTGGATTGGATATGGTTTTGTGGCATTGAGTCCTCATGGGACATATTATGCCAAACTCAAGATAGAAAATCAGATATATAATATGGTAAAAAAGTGAAATGAGTCAAAACATTATGAATGAATACTATATACAATTATATGTGATGGATAGAACCTATGTCATGTAAAAAGCTAAAAATATTTGGATGAGGATTGGATTGGATATGGTTTTGTGGCATTGAGTCCTCATGGGACATATTATGCCAAACTCAAGATAGAAAATTAGATATATGATATTGTAATAAAATGAAACGAGTCAAAACATTATGAATAAATACTATATACAATTATATGTGATGGATAAAACCAATGTCATGTAAAAAGCTAAAAATATTTGGATGAGGATTCTCTCCAATCATGTCTTCTAAAACCAAGGTATAAGAATTAAAATGTTTAAGCCGTTGATAATTAAAATGAGAACAATCTACTAAAATGTGTTTTACAGTTAGTGGGCAAATGCAGTAATTGCAAATGGGATGGTCTTCTCCAAGGAGGAGGTGTCTATGTGTTATACGCGTATGTCCAATACGTAGTCGAGTTAGTATTACCTGTTGTCTTCTTAAAGGTAGGGATTTCCATTCAGTTATATTTGATTTAATGGCGTAAAGCTTATTCTCCGTTTGCTCATTCCATTCATTCTGCCATTTTTCCTCTAAAAATTTGTAAATAAAATATTTTAAATCACGGAAAGGGATAGTATGGTTAAAATTATATACGGCCGATTTGGCGGCTTTGTCAACAATTTCATTTCCCGATATCCCAACATGAGATGGGATCCAACAAAACACCAAGTTAAAATTTATGGATGAAAGATGATAAATTTTTTTCAGTGACTCTAAAACAATGGGATGATTGTCATGATCAGGATGTTTCAATGACTGTAAAACGCTTAATGAATCAGTGAAAATGATACAGTTTTTATGACAATGATCAGATATATATTCCAATGCTTTATATATGGCCATGATTTCAGAGGTAAAAACAGAACATGAAGAATGAAGTTTAAAACTTTGAACAGAGTGATTAATAGTGAACGCAGCCCCAACAAAGTCTGCCCTTTTAGATCCGTCGGTGTAAATTTGAATAAAATTAGAGTAATTTTCTAAATGCTTTTGAAACAGTTGTTTGTATATAATATGAGAGGTATCTGCTTTATTGAAATTTTGGAATGGGTTTTGGAATTCAAAATAATGATTAAACCAAGGAGAGAAAGAAAACATTTTTTTCTGGGTGACGTCAAGTGAACAAAGTTCGGATCCGTTCATCAAATCTAGCATTCTTAAGTGAAATGTAGGGATGAAGGATGTTTTAGCTTGATAGAGGCGTTTTAAATACGGACTGTGATGAATGGTATGCAATGGGTGATGAGGGATTGAGGAAATTCTAAAATAATATTCTAAGGACAACAAATGTCGCCTCAAGTCCAGAGAAGGTTCAAAATTGTCCACATATAAGCTGCTTACGGGTGAAGTCCTGAAGGCACCAGAACATAAACGTAAAGCTGCGTGGTGAATAGTGTTCAGGGTTTGAAGAGCAGATTTTCTTGCTGAACCATACACCACGCAGCCGTAATCTAATTTAGATCGTATTAAAGCTCTGTATATTTTTAAAAGACAAGCTCGATCAGATCCCCATGATAACTTGGATAAAACTCGCAAGATGTTAAGAGCCTTTTCGCAGCGTTTGCGTAGATTTAAAATATGCGGTTGAAAAGTCAACTTCTTGTCAAATATGATGCCTAAAAATTTAAAATTGTCCACAACATTAATTAAAATATCTTTGAAGAATATTTCAGGGTCAAGATGAAGATTTCGTTTTCTGCAGAAATGAACACATGCAGTTTTTAAAGGTGAAAAGCTGAATCCATTTTCATTTGTCCAATTAGTGATTTTGTTAACGGCCTGTTGAAGTTGTCTCTCTATTAAACGAATGTCATTTGCTGCGCATGAAATTTGCAGATCGTCAACGTAAATAAGACTTTTAACAGATGGAGGCAATTGAGAAACGATATTGTTAATTTTTAAAATAAATAAAGTTACACTTAAAACACTGCCCTGTGGCACTCCCTCCTCTTGTATAAAAACATCCGAGAAAATAGATCCAATCCTTACTTTAAAATATCTTTTTTGTAAAAAATTTTGAATAAAAATATAGGCAGATTTCCTCTTATGTCATAGTTAAAAATGTCTTTTAAAATTCCATGTCTCCACGTTCGATCGTATGCTTTTTCAATATCAAAAAATATCGAGACGAGATGTTTATTTTGAACGAAAGCATTTCTAATTTCAGCCTCGAGAGCAACCAAATTGTCAACAGTGGATCGACCTTTTCGGAAACCACTTTGAAGTGGAGAGACATTTATCTGTTTCTAAAATAAAAACTAATCTCGCGTTGACCATCTTTTCTAGAATTTTGCATAAGCAGCTTGTCAGGGCTATTGGACGGTAGTTCGAAGGATTCTTGGGGTCTTTATTCGGTTTCAGTATTGGTATTATGGTAGCATACCTCCATGACTGCGGAAAAGTGTGCTCATTCCAAATTCTGTTATAAAACTTCAGGAGGTTATTTAGAGAACTATTTGATAAATGTTTAAGCATGATATAACTAATATTATCTGGGCCAGGAGTTGATTTGTGAACTAAGGATAAAGCCTTTGTCAATTCGGAAAAAGTAAAATCACAATTATATGATAATATACGGTTTGAACTGAAATTAACTTTATTCTTTTCAGATGCAATTTTAATCTTTTTAAAACTTTCAGAGTAGTTATTGGAGCTGGATATTTCGGAAAGGCATGAACCTATTGTGTTTGCTATGTCTTTGGGTGCCGATAGTATTTGGTTATTATGTTCTAGAATAGGAATTTGTCTATTGGGGTAAACACCGGAAATTCTTTTGATCCTGTTCCATAATTGTTTGCTTGTGACTTTACTATTAATACTATTGACATAATTAATCCAAGAATCCCTTTTACTAAGTCGTTGTATTTTTCGAAATGCCGCTTTTGTTTTTTTATAAATTATATAATTTTCAATAGTTGGATATCTATTAAAGATATTCCAAGCTTTCCTCTGCTTCCGATAAGCATCGCTACAATCCTCATTCCACCAAGGTTTCTTCTGTTTTTTAGGCGCATTAATGACTTTTTTAATGGAAGCGTCAGCACTTGTTATAATTATATCGGTTATTTTTGAAGTGACTTCATCGATGTCGCCAGTTTCTATTGTGTTAGAAATATCTGCGAGACTAGTAAAGAGTGGCCAGTTGGCAGTTTCATATATATAGTTAAATTGGCTTACAAAGGGAGGTTGGTATTGGCTTGCATATTTTAGTTTTATAGGATAATGGTCACTATTGTAAAGGTAAGAATCCACAGAGAAGGTCCAAAATGGTAAAATTGAAGGAGTGCAGATTGCCAGATCTATTGAATGATAAGTAAGTGAAGGTGAGTGAAAATAAGTAGGTTGGCCGTTATTCATTATACATAAATCATTGTCCGTTACAAGTTTCTCAATTTGTTTGCCTCTACGATTAATGTCTGAATTGCCCCAGAGAATATGATGACCATTTAGGTCACCAAGTATAATGAATGGTTGAGGAAGTTGATCTATTAAATTATTTAATTCAGAAGTGGCGACATGGGTGTTAGGAGGTAAGTATAAATTGCATATTGTTATTAAAGTATTGATATGAAGTCTAACAGCAATAGCTTGGAGATTTGTTTTGAGATTAATTTGAGTTACTGGAAAGTCATGGGAGGTAAGTAAAGCAACGCCTACACATGCTCTTTGGCCATCATTGTAATCTTTTCTGAACATAGTGTAATGACGAATGTTGGTGGTATCATTGCTTTTCAGATAGGTCTCCTGGAGGGCGATTGCAGCTGGCTTATGTTTATTTATGATGTCCTTTACATCATCACATCTGTTACGAAAACCCCGGCAGTTCCAGGAAAGAAAGGAAGCCATAAAAATAAAGGATAAAAGAAAAGGAAAAACTACTTGTGCTTTCTCGTCCTAGGACGATGTTTGTCCTGCCGAGGATCCTTCTTGGGCTTCAGTGGCGAAGTCTCCAAGTCCTCATCTTCTACAGATGAAATATCGCTTTCCGTGTTATATAGATTAATGAGGTCACTGGTGGAAGGATTAGTTACGAAATTTCTGGATGAAACGTCAGGGTGAAGAGAGATTTGAGAAGAATTTTTTTGAATTTTTATGTTATTTTGTTCAGATGATATTGTTCTTTTTAAAGAAGTATTTTTAGGTTGATTTGGTTTGTTGATGATTTTTGTATTCGATGAGGCTGTAGCTGATGCTTTAGAAATAGAAGGCGTGATAGGTTGGATCGTTGAAGTTTTATGTTGGTCAGATGGCTTAAACATAGTTACATCGGTTTGAGTTTCGTTGGTCTTGAAGGTTTTTTTAACTATTGAGGAGTAAGATATTCCAGGTTTCGGGGTGCGATCATTAACAATTTTTCGGGCCTCAGGAAATGAAATGTTTTGTTGAACTTTTATTGTTTGAATTTCTTTTTCAATTTGGAATTTAGGGCAGGACCTGGCAAAAGCTGGATGGTCACCTTTGCAGTTTACACAGCAAAGGGACGAAGATGTACAGATATCGGTCTTATGATCAGTACTGGAGCATTTTGCACAGGTCTCTTTGCCACGGCAAGCCATGAAAGAGTGACCGAATCTTTGGCATTTGAAGCAACGAACTGGATTAGGTATAAAAGGTCGAACTGGGCAATTAATGTAGGCTATTTTAACATGTTTCGGTAGGCTTGGTGTATTAAAAGTTAATATAATATGTTTGGTGGGTATTCTTTGACCGTTTCTTTGAATAGTGATTCTTCTAACATTGATTACAGATTGATTGGACAGGGATTCTAAAATATCTTGTTCAGTGTCATATACTAAGTCTGATTCAGAAATTACGCCTCTAGATGAATTTAACGTTTTATGGGGTGTTACGGTTACTTCAATTGGACCAATGGATTTGATTTTTTTTATGTTTAATGATTGTATTTTATTTGAAACTTCAACCAGTGCATCTCCTGAGAGTGTTTTTTTTATGTTCTTTGTTTCCCCAACCATTCCCAATATAGTTTTGTGTAGTAAAATTGCGGATATATTTTTGAGATTGCCTTCATTACTTTTTATGATAAAAAATTTTTGTACGGATGTATTTTGTTCATTACTTTCGTTAGATAAGTGCTCCACTGAAGGAGAAGTAGGTTTTTGATTTTCCATGTTTTTATGAATAAATGTTCAGTTCCCGGCGGCACCACCCACCATGGAGTCCAACGAGGGGATACAGGTTCCTGCACCGGTGCTAGCCAGGGACTATACGAACCAAACTCACCTCTATGACTGCCCTAAGGAGCTAGTTGGTGAGCGGGTCCTTAGCCCAAGCAGGGAATACCCACCAGCCGATTAATGTACTGGGACCAAAGTACACTTCCTGTTTATCCGAAGCAGGAGCCGAAGCAATGTATTGGGGCGTTATGTTGTCCCTCAATCACCAGGATCACCTTTTCCGAAGACACAGGTCTCCACGCACGGCAAACACGTGGGTGATATAATCCCCAAGAGGAGCTAAAAGCACAGACTGGCGAAAAGCTTCTCAAGGGGAGCCCTCACCTCCGAAGAGGCAACCACAACGAGGGAGGAAGAAAAAGCAAAAAGCTAAGGGTAGAGGAGAAGCAGAACGAAAAGGAGGGAAGATCACTCAGGTACCCCGGGGTCGTGAAGCCCGTACAAACCTAAAGAAGGAATGCCCCTCGGGGCTATTTGGATGAGGATTCTCCTCAACCATGTCTTCTAAAGTCAAGGTATAAGAATTAAAATATTTAAGACGTTGATAATTAAAATGAGAACACTCTATTAAAATGTGTTTCACCGTAAGTGGACAAATGCAGTAGTTACAAATGGGATGATCTTCTCCGAGGAGGAGGTGTCTATGGGTTATTCGCGTGTGACCAATACAGAGACGTGTTAGAATTACATCCTGTCTTCTAAAAGGTAGCGATTTCCATTGAATTATATTTCGTTTTAGCAATGTATTGGGGCGTTATGTTGTCCCTCAATCACCAGGATCTCCCTTTCCGAAGACACAGGTCTCCACGCACGGCAAACACGTGGGTGATATAATCCCCAAGAGGAGCTAAAAGCACAGACGGGCGAAAAGCTTCTCAAGGGGAGCCCTCACCTCCGAAAAGGCAACCACAACGAGGGAGGAAGAAAAAGCAAAAAGCTAAGGGTAGAGGAGAAGCAGAACGAAAGGGAGGAAAGATCACTCAGGTACCCCGGGATCGTGAAGCCCGTACAAACCTTAAGAAGGAATGCCCCTGGGGGCCAATATTTGGATGAGGATTCTCTCCAACCATGTCTTCTAAAACCAAGGTATATGAATTAAAATGTTTAAGTTGTTGCCTATTAAAATTAGAACATTCTATTAAAATGTGTTTTACGGTTAGTGGGCAAATGCAGTAATTGCAAATGGAGCTGCAAAAGATTCTAGATGAAGTTGGAAGTGATTTTAGTGAAGAAGATTTAGTCAGTGAAAGTTCCCACTCAACAGACTCTGAAATTTCTTCAGATGACAATGATTTCTCCGATCGAAAGAAGCAGCTAGTAATTCTGTGAAATACTATTATGGGAAAAATCTATTCAAATGGTCATGCGATGAACCTAATTGAAAAGTTAAAGTTAGAACTCCAGCTCACAACATAGTAAGTCTTTCTGGACTAAGACCTTACAGAAAAATTGATGATTCCAATCCAAAAAAGTATGGGAACTACTTTTTACTGATGAACTTTTATGTGTAATTGTGAAATGGACAAATTTAAGGATTGAAAGAAAGAGAAAAAATATCTGATCCAATTAAAGGTGAAATTGACAACACCAGCATTGATAAACAGAGAACACTTTTGGGTTTGCTCGTATACACATCATTCTTCAAATCCAATCATGAAGATATGGAATGTTTGTTTTCGTGGAGTGATGTCAATGAAATGTTTTAAATTTTTACTTTCAAACTTACGATTTGATAATACAGATGATAGGGTAGAACGAACAAAATCTGATCCTGCTTCACTTATTTCTGAAGTGATGAATTTATTCATTTCAAACTCCCTGAAAGCGTACACTTTAGGCACCTGCGTCTGTATTGATGAAATGTTCGTTGGATTCAGAGGAAAGTGTCGCTTTTAAATGTATATGCCCCAAAAGCCTGTGAAATATGGTCTATAAGTTATGTGTTTGATGCTCGGAATAATTATGCCTACAATGCATATCTATATTGCGGAAAAGACTGCCAGAGTTAGCGTGGAAGAGAGTTGGAAAAAATTCAGCAAACCAAGTCAAGCTGTTCAAACCAATTTTTAATACAAACAGGAATGTAACAGCAGACAATTGTTTTTTTTTTTCATAGAACTTACCACCAAATTGTTAAAAAATGGACTGACATACGTTGGAATTGTTTAAAAAAATAACATCATTTGGTAGAAACAGACTCGGAAACACAGAAATTGTAGCTCTTTACAACAGAACCAAAGGTGGTGTTGATGCATTAGATGAAAAATGCTTCGTTCATTCATGCCACAGGAGAACAACGTGTTGGCGTATGTTTGTTGGACATGTTTCCTATGGCTCTTTTCTACAAATTAGTAGATACAAGCACAGTAAACGCATACATTTTGCACCAAGGCTATTCCCAAAACCCTGTTATGACCAGGATGGTGTGTTTTTGAAAGCATTAGAGAGACTTAGTCCTACCACCCCTACACACAAGAGACAAAAATCCGAGAATTGCAAGTGACAATAAAACAGATTTCAGGAAAAGAAGCAGAGTCTCAGAACGTAGAGCAGTGCTCAGTCCCCCAAGCAAAAAACAAACAGGGTGGCAACAAAATCTTCGAAAAAAAGTTCCCTGATATTTCCCTGATTTCCATGATAGTGTGACAAAAATTTCCCTGATTTCACAAATCCCTTAAGAAATGTCGGGATCCGTATTTGGTATCGATATACAGTACCCACGACAATATTTTTAAATATTTAGGGTCAGATGGGGTAAAAGAATCATTCTCCACAAATATTTTGTATTTTTTCTCTACCGATATTTTAATTGTTATTGTAAAGTCTGGAACCCTTAATGGAACTCTAACAATAGCAATTGAAAAAAATGCGAAAAAAAATATTTTGTTTAAAAAATATTATGAACTTTTTACACATGTCCCTACATTATCCAAATATACATCAAAATCAAATGCAAATATACATAAAAAAAATTGGTACAGCTTCAGTCTACGTTTAAAGCGGTTGCAACGATCTTAGGTTTTTTTTGTTGTTTTTTTTTGGCGCATTTCTAGTAGCAAGTTAGGGCAGGTTAAGGTAACCTATCTGAATTACGATTATTATGGTTTCCATGGTAACCTCGGCAAGCGAAAAGTTAAACCCTTAGGCCAGGTGCACACATCCGGTTTTTCAACGTACGGCGCCGCTGCCGTAAAGCAAGTGCGGTCTGAGATACATTAGATCCAATGGAGTAGTGCACACTTGCCTCCGGCGTCACTGCGGCGATGTACGTCCAACTTTGCGTGCAATTTCTACCGCAGTTCTCCACGGCGCAGCAGATCGCCGCACACGCTTCTCCGGACTGAAGTGATTAATAAATGGTTGATCCTGTAACAACTATTTTGTTTCAAAATATACTTTTTTGACTCTTAAGTTAACGAAATAAACACGTTTTCATCGATAGAAAAATAATTGCAAATGGCGCGAAATGTCTGAATCTGAGTCATTTCACGGCTATGTGCGCATAGTTGGGCTTCGGTGCCGCATGTTGAAAAATCGGATGTGTGCGCCGGGCCTTAGACTATGGCTAGTACAGCAGTTGTACCATGATCGCGAAAAGGAAGAATTTAGACAACGGCCAGCACATCAGTTGTACCTTAAAAGTTATAAGAATCGCGCCAAGAAATAATTTAGACTACGGCCGTTACAGCTGTAGTGAATTGAAAGTTATAAGAATCGCGCCAAGGAAGATTGATTGATTGATAGTTGGGTTTTATGGCGCAAGGTCCAAAAAAGGACAAGCTGCGCCAAACGCAAGGTAAAATAATAAGATCAGTATATACAAACTTTATATGTTTAGAAATATTAAAAAGTAGTGTTTAAGAGAATCAAATGCAAGGAGTTTATCGCAATAAAGTGTAAAATTCATGATGTGTAAAATATATATACATTTAAATAGCATTTAAAAAACCAATTGTATTTAAAAAAGGGAAAAGATTCGGGTGTGGGTTTTCACCTATCAAATCCTGCATAGTTAAAATAGAGCTGTTAAAATATCTGCGACGATGATGATTAAATTCAGGGCAAACTATTAAAATGTGATGAACGGTAAAAGGTGTAAAGCAAGTATGGCACGAAGGAGCATTTTCTCCAAGTAATAAATGACGATGAGTAAATCTTGTATGTCCAATGCGGAGGCGAGTCAGTTTGACATCAATTCTCCGCACTGGAACAATCGGCCAATGGTTAATGAGAGGTTTAATGAGATGAAGTTTGTTCTCTACCTGCAGGTTCCAAGACTCTTGCCATAAACTATGAAAAAAATCCTTCATGGAGCTCTTCGCGTCTGAAATGGGTACAGCCAAGGACAATGGGGAAGAAGCGGTTTTTGCAGCATTGTCAGCTGATTCATTGCCAGCGATACCCACATGACTGGGGACCCAACAAAAAAGAATATCAAATCCCTTGTTTTTTAATGCTTGATGAATGCTAAATATGTATGACACAAAGGGATGACAATTATGTTTATAAAGTTCCAGCTGTTGCAGTATACTCATACTATCAGTATATATACAGTAATTACGATGAGAGCCAAGTGAAATTTGCTGGAGCGCGCGATAAATAGCGACTGCTTCAGCAGTGTAAACAGAAGTGGAAGGATGTAAGCTGAAACTGGATGCAATATTGTTTAAAATTACACCACATCCCACGCGTCTTACTGTTTTGGATCCATCCGTAAAAACTGGTATATGAGAGGCAAGTTGACTGCGATGGTAAGAAAAAAGTTGTTGGAAAACAGCTGGGGGTGTGTCATATTTTGAGTATGCTACAAACGGATTGATGAATCTAATGGAAGGGGTGTTCCAAGGTGAGAACTTTAACACATCATTAGATTCAGTCAAGATGCCGCATAAAGGTGAATCGTTGATGATGCGTTTTCCTCTTTCTATAAATGGTCTAATATTAGATGGTCTAGCATCATACAAACGATTGAGACTTGGACTAAGAGTTATGTACTTTAAAGGGTGAGATGTTAAAGAAAGGATCTTTAAGTAATAATTGGCTGACAACTTCTTTCGCCTTAGGTCAAGTGGGAGCTGGTTACATTCCACGTAGAGGCTGGTAACAGGTGATGTGCGGAATGTACCAGTACATATCCGTAAAGCAGAATGGTGAATAGTGTCCAATCTGCGTAAATTAGAGGAATTTGCGGTACCATATACAACACACCCGTAGTCAATGCGAGATAGGATGATGGCATGATACACTCGGAGTAAGGATATTCGATCCGCCCCCCAACAGGTGTTTGAGAGCACTTTCAAGATGTTTAAAGATTTTTCACATTTCCTGCGTAAATGTAAAATATGGGGTAGGAAGGTGAGTTTGCGGTCGAATATCACTCCAAGGAACCTCATCTCATTGACTACAGGAATCTGTAAATTCTGTATGTAAATTACAGGGTCTGGGTGGAGATTCCGCTTCCTGCAGAAGTGGACACATGCACTTTTGCTGGAGGATAGCGTGTGACCATTACGGTCGCACCACTTGACCAAGTTGTTAATAGCTGTCTGAAGTTGCCGCTCTATCAAGCGCATATCTGAACCCTGACATGATATCTGTAAGTCGTCAACAAATAGAGAACTCTGAATAGATGGTTGAATTGAATTGGTGATATGACTAAAATGGAGGCTAAAAAGGGTGACACTTAAAACGCTACCTTGAGGGACTCCTTCGTCCTGTTTAAATAAGTTCGATAAACATGATCCAACACGAACTCTAAAAACACGTGATGATAAAAAATTTTGAATAAAAATGGGCAAATTTCCTTTAAAACCATAATTAAACATATCTTGGAGAATACCGTAACGCCACGTACGATCATATGCTTTTTCTATGTCAAAAAAAACTGATACTAAATGGTTTCTCCGCACAAAAGCATTGCGAATTTGCGCTTCAAGATAGATTAAGTTATCCAGAGTGGATCTTCCTTTCGCGCCAAGGAAGAATCGCGCTAATTATATCGATAGTCGTAGTCAAAAGGTTAAATTTTCATTTTGAATCTCCAATATTATAAACTGAAGTGTTTGTCAGTCAAAAAATTTTTTTAATGAATTAATGAAATGTAATTACTATTGAATGCAACAGCATAGAAGATCACAGATTCTAATTTTTTTTTTCGTTTCCGTTATCTTTTTGCGCGGAGGAATGATTTTCCAGCGGACGATAAAAAACAAATAAACTTTGATCTGGAGTTATTTAGTTCTTTTTTCTATCTGCTAGACCGTTAAAGATAGAGTAAAAATTTCAAATTTCAACGGATTTGAAATCTGCGGAAAATATCACAATAGATCAGTACCTAAAAATATGTTTCTTTTTTTTTTTAAATAAAATTTTTAAATTGAATATCTTTAAAATTTTCGCAGCAGATTCTGACGTTTAGAGAGATTTTCAGCGAAAGAGGAAAATAAAAACACCATGGACTACACCGTTATGGCTGTTATCGAATTTGCGAAGCAATACATAGTTCACTATATTCATAGTTTGGTTTGCTTCGCAAAACCAAATGAAATTTCACAGGGAATTCATTCCAATAGGCTACGAATTTCCATTCGGTTTGCGAAGCAACCCAACACCACGGGAAACGCCATGATGGCTGTTATCCAATAGACTACGAATTATCATTTGGTTTGTTTCTCAAACCGTATTCGTAGCAATCACCGGGGGTTAGCGAGCAGAATCCTAGTTAGTAAGCACCAGACACCACGAAAAGAACTGTCACGGGCAACGCCGTGCTGGCCACGCAGTGGCTAGTATTCTTTTAAGTTCTTTCAAAATTCGTTGAACTGTCGGTTGATTTTATTGATTCATTTGAAATAATTCCTTCCTTGGCGAATTTAGAAGTTCGCAAAAAAAGCGCCAAAGCCGTAACATCGCTATAAACGTAGTTTTACCAAAAAATTCTACAAAAATATAATTGCGAGCAAAAAATATTAATTTAATGCACCAAAAAACATTATTAGTTACACAAATTTAAAATTGTATACCTCAAGTTGTATCGCTGTCCTCATGGCGACGAGACGCTCCGTTAACGAAAACCACGGCGGCGGTTTTCGATGGTTTCGAAAATTACGACGCCGGTGTTCTTTATACGACTTAGAATTTCGGCAAAAACGATTTATTCTATTCTCAAAAGTACCTGTAATCGCGCATCTCTAAATAGTCCACAAACGACAGTAGTTACAATTTTCATAAAACATTTTAAAATTCCCTGATTTTTTGTGAAATTTGGAAATTTTCCCTGAGAATTCCCTGATATTTCCAGAATTGAAAAGTTCCCTGAGAATTCCCTGATTTCCCGGTTCTGTTACCACCCTGACAAAAGACAGCATATTTATGTTTATCTTGCTGAAACCCTGTTTGTTTGGAATGAACTCAAGAGTTATGCAATGAATGTGCTAAAGAAGACAAGGACTAAATTGTTTGCTTCCAGGAAATCCGTGAGATACTGATAGTTCAGGTACTGTCAAAAATTTTCTGTATTGTGCTACATTGAATTTACTTCTATTGCCGGGTTATGAAAAATCTAAGACTCGGGCAAAATTTTCTCGGAAAAGTTTTATTTTAATTAAATTGTAAAATTATATTTTTTTCTGACAGCTAAAAGTTAAAAGAAAATCTACGTGAAATAACACGATATTTTAATTAAACAAATTTAAAAAAGGGCGGTCTCTGAGACCCCACGTCCAGTGTTATGTCCTACTTTTTCACCTCACCTGTTACAGGTTAACAATAAGTTTTTATATTAATCCAATAGATCCTATATTAATGTTTTATAATTATTCAAAATTAATAAATAAACTTAAATTATAGGCTGCATTTTAAATTTGTTTTAATGAGGTTTTGTGTTTCAACAACTTATTTCTAAACCTTAAAAATTTCATTTTGAATAACTTATCACTATTACTGATGAATCTAAGAGCAATATTTCATGTATGGTAAATAATTACTATTGTATTATATTATACTAGAGGGCTGGCGCTCGCCAACCCCCGGAACTGCAAGCAGTTCCCTCCGGATCGCTTCGCTCGCCCATAGGACACTACAATTCTTTAGTCTAGCTTAAAAGGGGCCCTATTTAGACTACATAGACCTGAAAATTGATCTGATTATGTATTGCTGAACGATACAGCTACAGTTCTGAGAGAGCAGCAAGAAAGAGGATCTCTGGGGACTACTATGTACTAAATTCACTTTAAGGAACAGTATGGGTGAGTATTTACATTGATAAATATATTTTTGGGACAATATATAACTGAATGTATTTACACTAACAACAAATTCTGGGGTATATGATATTTGAGTATTTACACGGTGCAAAACGGTTAATTCGAAGACCCTTTTTATGTATTGCTGAAGGATACAGCTGAGGTTCTGAGAGAGCAGCGAGAAAGGGAATCTCTGGGGACTTCTATGTTCTAAATTCACTTTTAAGAACAGTGTGGGTGAGTATTTACTCTGACAAATAGATTTCTGGGATATGATATTACAATGTATTTACAATAATAACAAATTCTGGGGTATATGATATTTGAGTATTTACACGGTGCAAACCAGTTTATCCGAAGACCCTTTTTACGTATTGCTGAACCATACAGCTGAGGTTCTGAGAGAGCAGCGAGAAAGGGAATCTCATGGAACTTTTAGGAACAGTGCGGGTGATTATTTACACTGACAAATAGATTTCTGGGATATATGAATGAATGAATTTACTATGATTACATATTCTGGGGTATATTCATTCGCATAAAACCTCCCTGCACACACAGTTGTGCATTTGAGAACTTGCAGATACAACAGATTCGAAAGATCTCTCTAGAAAGACCTACGCACAATTAGCCATGAGTAAAAACTGGTTTGCTCAAATCTAAACATATTTTGTCAAAAGTTTGACCCTGAGCTTTATTAATGGTCATTGAAAATGCTAACCTAATAGGAAATTGTTTACGCTTATATTTAAAAGGTATGAGGTAAGATTAGTTGGGTTTTTTTAAGTATCGGCATTAATTTTTTTTTTTTTGCAAGGATATTTTTCTTCAGTTTAATTACTATTAGTCTTGTACCATTGAATAGACCTTTAGAAGGTGCTAAATTTCTATGTAAGGTAATGAGAGCTGGTTTTAATTTTAATTTGTGAGGTGGCATTCCAGTTTGAGTTGAACTATTAAAAAATTCTTATTAAAAATATAGTTCCATTGCACAAACCTTTAGAAGGTGCTAAATTTCTGAGTAACATTATAATAACACCTGTTTTTTATTTAAGTTTATGAGGTGGCATTCCAGTTGGTGTAATGTTATTCAAAAATTCCTCTGAATATGTAACTTGATCTCGTGGATTTTCACTGACTATAGTAACAATACTCTCATAAATGCCTTCATTTCCTGGCATACACTGCAGTACATGATTACTAATTTGCATTGATGAATCATTTGTTACAGTGAGAATAGCACGATTTTTGAGCTCTTCAGGCGTCACTGTTTCAAAATCTATATCATTAAACAGTTGTTTGGCAGCATTTTGTGAATTTTTTTGAAGAGTTCAATTCATCAGGCCAATAAAAAGCTCCACAAAATGAGCATATTTATGTCATGAATCCACAGTCGTGTTCAGAAACACTTATTTCCACTTGGGAATCGGTTCTATTACTTAAATGTTGCTCCATCGCGTGCTCAGCCCGCAGTATTTCTAGCGGTAATTCTCTGAATTCGTACGTCAAAAGATTCCCTAGTTCGCTGCTCTCTTCTTCGCAAATTATATTGAATTTGACGCAAAGAGCTAATTTTTCTATCAAAAACCTCTCACAATTATCGGGAAGATTGATCAAGCGTCAACGCGATGCGCTTCCCATTGGTGCAATGAGGGATATCAATATTTGTTTACATTCATAAAGGCCAAACCCGTTGCCACAACCGGGAGAGAAATACAGGCCATTTTTGCGCCACGCATAAGCGTATTATATATATAGATACATTGAATTTAAAAAAGAGTATCTCTAAATAAATATTAAAATTTAATATTTGAATGTCCAAAAAATAGCAACAATTGTTTTTTAACTTAAGTCTAAATTATTTTCAGAAAAAATATTAATTATTTGAACATTATAAATAAAATATGACAACTAGAATAATTAAATATATATACATGTAATTATAAAAAGATTTTTAAAAAAAACTGGGTTTTTTTTCAAACCCTGGTTATAAGCATACTATACAATATAGGAGAGTTGGTAGGAAAGATATCATTCATTAGTTACACCCTAAATATAACTTCAGGGTTTAAAAAGACTGGTATTTATCAATTTAACAGTGAGCCCTTTACAGAGGAAGAATTTTTAGTTTCATTTGTCACTGACCGTCCTATGCCGCCTGCTGACAATGATGATTCTTCGCAAACATCTTGTAACTTATCTTTGAATCAAGTCGATAAAAATAATATGGGTCCTTCTGTACAATGCACAGCCTCAGACTTTAGCTTTAAGTCCTGCAGATATTTGACCCTACCCAAAAAGCAGATGTTCCTGGATGCAAAGCTTCCAAAAATTATTCCTTAGTAAGAAATAAAAGGAGACAGATTCTAACCTATACTCCTGAAAAAGAGGAAATCAAAAAGCAAACAAATATAAGAATGCAGAAAAAAAAGCCCAAAACCACAGAAGAAAAGGAAGTTTCAGAATGATGAATCAACTGATAAAGATTGGTATTTGTGATTTTATGGCGCAAGGTCCAAAAACAGACAAGCTGTGACAAATCATTTATTACTGTCTGACATCTCTGATGATAAAATTAATGTAAATGTGCACAAAAATATAAAAGAGATAAATTGGAAAAAGGGTAAATCAAATATAGGTTTAAATGATTTTGTTTGGTTAAATTTTAAACCAAGAAATCGGATACATTATGTTGGAAGAGTTGAGAGCAAAGAGAATGATACAGAGAGCTTTAAAATACTCTTTAAGAGAAAAAATGAAACTTTATCTTCCCACAAAAAAACTGATTGTTTCATCATTGATCAAGTTGACATTACAAAATTGAACCCACCAAAGATGTTCGGAAGAACTAGTCATGCACAGGCGTATTTTTCATTTGATTTGGACTCAAAATATAATGCCAGATAAAATAAATGTTACAATTCACAACAAACCTTAGGTACATTAATGGCACACTGTGTTTGCCATTTTTTCATAAGAACTTGGGAAAATTATGTATGAATTTGAACTTTCAAAAACATGTCCCATTCCTCCCTTAGATAAGGGAGGGATGGGACATTTCTCTAGCTATTTTAATTGAGGGTTTATATAACTAATATTTTAATAACCACCAAGTTGATATTTTTTAAATGTTAAAATTGTCTCAAGATCCATTCAGTAATTTTCAATGCTGTACCAGACCAGCAGAAAATAATTTTTAAGAAATATTTTTTTTTTAAATAACCCATCCCTCTCTACATACATTTATCAGATATATAAACGTATCTTAAAGAGTGATTGCCACAAGTCATGGGCTGCACACCAACTCTAATCTGGGACAAATTATATTTTGTGGAAGGTACTCTTGTGAGGAGAAATGCATTATTTTTTTTTTGAGCATGGAAATGAGAGGCATTGAAAACTCTCTTATCCTATAACTTAAAGAAAAACTTTGGAATCATTACCCAATTTAAGGATGGGAATTGCAAAACTGAATATTTTATGACATTAGGGCTATATTTGTCCAAGCTGCAACAAATACAAGACAACAATGTGCAAGGAACAAAGCAAAAAGCAGAAGGGGAGGTGCAGGCTAATACACAGATCACTTGGGTACCTTGGGTTTACGATGCTCATACACTTACAGAAGTGCCCCTGAGAACTGAAATAACAATGCTCAAGTTGGATTGTTATACATTAGAATAATGTTAGAGCCGACCAACCAGTCAAGATGTTGGCCTCTAGATCGGAAGGTTCATGGTTGAAATCCAGGGTCAGGGCATGAATGTAAAATTTTTTTGTCCCAAGTTAGGGGCAATGATGGTTTATCCCACTGGGGGCCCCTTCTTAAGTGACCATCACTTACGGCCCTGTAGTAGTCAAAGATATAGAGTCCAGTGCTGCCATTGGGGGAAAAAGGTTAGATGTGCATTTAAAATGGTAGAGCATGTGATTTCATCCATTTCGGGAATGCGTTTAGATTGGCTAACCCCTACTTCAAATGTAATTCAATTGAAAGAACAGATGCTTTCGCTTAAAAATTTTTAGTGTTTTTTGTTGCTAAAAAAGTAGGACTGTAAAAATTAGTGTTTAAAACACTTGCAAAAGGCTCAATTGACATGGAATGCAGAAATTAGAAATAGGCATCTCGAAATTTAACTGTAATCATGTTTTGTACATGTGCTTGTAAGCAAACAGTTTTATCGATACGAAGCTTTTGCATCTTCGTAAAACTTTTTATACTTCCACAAAGCTATTCTTTTCAAAGAATAACCTTTATTTTCAAAGTTCTATTCAGAGCTAACCGTTCTTTTATTGTTGTGCACTGTTCTTTTTATTGGATTTTTGTTTCGCCATTGTGCATTACAATGCATAGCATATCTTCACGTTGGAGAAAGCCGAAAGGTCGCCCAACAAAGCGCAATAAGGCTATCTATCACAGCTTCTGCATTGAGGAATCAATCTCTGAACTCGGATGTAGCTGCCAGTTTGACCTCATCATCTAAAACGAAAGTTGATGGTTCTACTCTGATTTCTGAAGTTGAAGTAATTGAAATGGAAAAAGAGACCAAATAGTCTGGTTACATCATAATGAGTGAATCAGCTTTTCTGCCTTTACTTCGCAATGTGCCACAAGATGAATGTGGTATTTGTAATCTGGATGTTAAGACACAAGTCCCCGAGAACATGCAAACGATTACAGCAGGATGGAGGACAAGAGACTCGGTGAAGAACTAATATTTCAGTAATGAATTACAGCAAGACATAGCAATCGTTCCTCTTTCTGCTAACAAGTGATTTGTTTATATAATCATGTATATAGACTGGCACCATTACTACGGTCACAGAGATTTCCTTGTAGAAGACAATACAAAGCTCAACACAATGTGATGAGTTTGACTACTCATTTTGTGCGTCTCAGATAACTTGTATATATATATATCAATGTTTAATAAACGGAATGTCTATGAAAAACTTGGCACTTGGTTTTCTTTCTTTTGTCCAACCGATTTTGTGGAGATTTTAAAACATTTCTGTTGAAACAGAAACATTTTGCACCCCAGGTAAGCGGTCTGTTCAGGGTGTGAAAGCAGATTCGAATCACGATGCTAAGTGTCCTGACAAGTGATTTGCAGCAACATCATTAGAGATAAGAGATTGATGAATTAGACCTTCGCAAATGAGATAAGTCAGGTTAGTTAGACACACAAAGCAGTAGCGAAATCAAGTTTCTACTCATCAAGTTAGAACGACTCTACACAATATCCAATGGATCCGTAGCACTTCTGAAAATCATTTTTAAAACTGGAGGAATCAGTTCCAGTAAAATAAGTTAGACTTCGACATGCAGAGGTTGTTTGCCAGGAACAATGATACATAATACATATGGAGACACTTGTAGTTCAGACATAACTTTTATGTTCACCTTTATAAAATCTGAAAGAGGTCCTCGCAAAGGAACTGCATTTGAGAACGAACCCCTTCTGACATTACGATCACTGTACTTGATGGAGAGCAATTACTAGGTGTCTGCAGATTCTTCAGATATCAGTGAAACCAATCACATGAAATTTACTTAGGGCACTTTGTTTCCTCTGATGTTCAACTGCCTGGAATGTTTTCTTGTTCATCCAGTCCCTACGCCAGAAACGTTAATTGTAGAGATCATGCTCAAACGGCTTAACATTCCTATTAATACGAATCAATTCAGTAAGTTTCGATTTCAATCCTCTAAATCATTAGGTATATCGCAGTGAACAGATATATTTCCTTGGTCGATCACATTCATTGAAGTAAAGGCATCGTGGATTGTAAGCACGATATTGAATTGCATCATGATTTCGTTTTGAGCCCAGGGATCCCTGATCGCAAGGCATGGTCACAATGAAAGAATTTTCGGAAAGAACTATCAATGATAAGTAGTTCTCATAAGTAGTTAATGATCAATCACTTGATGCTTGCCAAATTCAAATTACGCTAAAACTACACCCATCACAAAAGGGTACAAAAGAGATCAGAGACGTTGCCGTAAATTGAAGAACTTCATTCAATGTTGCCAGGTCTAGTCGTAGAAGGTAGAAGTTGGTAATTTGGTAATTTTAGTTGACGTCATACCAGACGAACACAACGGGCTATTGACGACGGTCCGGGATCAATCCCTTAAGGGAATCATTAAATCTTACTCAATATAACAATTTATTAGATTGTTACAAGGTATGCCGATCAAAATTACGATCTAAATCAAGTGATTTTTTTTTATTTAAAAAGATTATATCATGTGATTTTCCACTTGTAAGTTACTCTGAACAAGAGACATGCTATTTATTCAAGTTAGTTGCAAATCATTTTATTCGAATACGTTAAAAGAACATTTCTTATACACTGTTCATCCCAAAAATTGTTCAGTGAAACTTCGATAAACTATCAGAGTCGGGTTCGTGATGGTTAATCGAATACACATAACACAAAAACCTTAAATAACGAGCCATCCCCATTCATTGCATATAAACGAATGATTAAAAAAATGCTCGTTTACGAAATGGAAATACAACGTACATACATGTATTTTATTTTACAGAAATTAACTATTTCGAGTTTTCATTAAGTACAGTATAGTGCATATTGTTACTAGAACTTACGCTCTAAGTGTACATACATGTAGAGATGTAAAGGCTGGAAAAAACCGGGTTTATTCCCGGGAATAAACCCGGTTTTTTGGGATGGGAATTGTAATGTTCTACAAACATATTAATGAAGCTATAAATCCATTTATATTACGGAAATAAGCAAGTCTTATCGCATACAAATTCGTTTATTGCTTAGTCATCGTGAACTCTCTGTTGCCAGATACATAAGTTAATACTTACCATCTTTAGGTGTTGCCATACATTTTGATTACAGTTAATTATACAACATAACACTCTCCTTCTGAAAAAAACTATTGTTATGTTACTTTTTTTAGATTTTATAAATTTAAGCGATTTGGTGGCTTTATGAGCCTTTTAGGTCTTGGTGTTTTGACTAGCTGAGAGTCAGAGTTTATAGTGTAATCTACAGTCCTTTTGGGGTCAACAGTTTGTTGTTTTTCCACCACATCCCTGGTTGGTGAAACTTCGTCAGGTACAGGCTCTGGTATTTTTCCATTTGCATCAACAGCTGGTGTAGATGGTTGACTGGAAGGATTTTGTGGTATCTGTTGACACACAGGAACATCAGGGACCTGTAGAACACATCTTCTGAGGTGATCGGCATGCACAAACCGCATCTGTCCATTACTTGAACTAGATATGTGCTAGCGCCAATTATCTTCTTAACTTTTCCAGGGAACCACTTCATCTCTTCATTTCGACTGGACTTCACAAGAACCTTTTCATTTACGTCAAATTGCCTTGCTTTAGAATTTGAATGGCATCTTTGATATTCTTGATAGTTCTTTTCTCTAATCAAGTGGTTGCTTCTGATTTTAGTTATTTTAGTTTGTGGAGTATATATATATATTTGAAGAGAAGTTCAGCCGGAGTTTTCAGTGTTACTGATGAAGGCGTGTTTCTATAGGAAAATAAGATGCAGTCCAATCTATGTTGAAAGTTGTCATATGTCCTTGGTGAATACTTATGTTTTTTTAACATATTTTTGATTACGTTGACTGATTTTTCAGCTGCTCCGTTCGAGTTAGGATGGTATGGAGGTGAATTTCTTAAAGTTACACCATTTGACTTGAAGAAGTTAACAAATTCTTCGGATTTAAATTGTGCAGCATTGTCGGACACTACTTCACTTGGCAGTCCAAATGTGGCAAAAAATTGTCTAAGTTTGCTGATTGTGGATTTGGAACTTGTGTTGGACACAAGTGCGACCTCTATCCACTTTGAGTAGGAGTCCTTTACGATTAAAAGATTATGGTCCTCATAATTTGCATAATCAATGTGGATCCTCTCAAATGGTTTGCCTGTCAGGGGCCAATTATTCGATGGCACTTTAGCTGCACTTGGTCTTGTCAATTGACAAGGGATACATTTGTTCACATAATCTTCAATTTCTTTATCCATCTTGGGAAACCAGAAGTATCCTCGAGCAAGATGTTTCATTCGCACTATTCCAGGGTGTTCAGTGTGCAAAAGTTGAAGAACTTTTTCCTTCAAGCCTTTAGGAATCACTAACCTATTTGCTCTTAACAAACAGTTATTTTATATGCTCAGTTCATCTTTAACTCGGTAGTATTCTTGTAAGGAATCTGGAACATTTTGTGGCCAACCAAATTTGGTGTAGTTAATTGCCTTGCTAACGTCACAATCAACTGAGCTAGCCTTTTCAATATCCTTGTTAGTCAGATCTTGGAATTCTGCAAAACAGCACACAAATTCCTTAGCACGTTTGTCTACTGGTTCATTGTCCTTACATGGAATTCGTGAGAGAGCATCTGCCAATAACAGATTTGAACCCTTCTTATATCTTATCACATAATCATAACTAGACAAGATTAACGCCCATCTTTGCATTCTCGTTAGCCATCTCTTGCTAACGTCACAATCAACTGAGCTAGCCTTTTCAATATCCTTGTTAGTCAGATCTTGGAATTCTGCAAAACAGCACACAAATTCCTTAGCACGTTTGTCTACTGGTTCATTGTCCTTACATGGAATTCGTGAGAGAGCATCTGCCAATAACAGATTTGAACCCTTCTTATATCTTATCACATAATCATAACTAGACAAGATTAACGCCCATCTTTGCATTCTCGAATTTGCCATCTCTGGAACAGGTTTGTCATGGCCAAGTAATGTTACCAATGGCTTGGCATCGGTTTCTATGACAAATTTTGTTCCCTGTAAGAACTTATTGAATCGTTTAATACCAAAAATAATAGCCAGGGCTTCTTTGTGCACTTGGGCATAATTTCTTTCTGGCTTATTCAGAGTTTTCGATGCAAAGAATATTGGTCTTAAGAAACCTGGGGATGATTCATGACACAAAACTGCTCCCAGACCATAATCAGATGAATCACACTGTAAAACAATGGGTTTGGTAATATTAAAATGCACAAGAACATTATGTTTATCGAGTAGAACCTTACTTCTCTCGAATGCATCAATACATTTCTTGTTGAAGTCCCACTTTGAGTTTTTCTCCAATAACTTGTATAAGGGCTTCAACTTTGAAGACAAATTTGGTATGAAATGTTGGTAATAGCCTAAGAGTCCTAAATAACTCTTCAGTTCAGTCACATTGCTAGGAATCCTTGTATTTGAAATATCATCACATTTGTCCTTTAGTGGATGAATGCCCTCTGGATCTTTGACATGACCCAATACCTTAATTCTATCCTTAAAGAATTCACACTTGGTGATGTTTACTTTGACATTGTAAGAGTTAAGCTTTTTTAGCACTAGATCGGTCCTTTTCTTACACTCTGTGTTAGCACGTACAAATAGATCATCTATGTAACAGTCCGTAAAGGAAAAGTCCTTTAAGATGTTATCCATTTTTTGTTGAAACAAAAAAGAGGCAGACTTAATACCAAAAGGTAATCTGGTGTAACGCATAAGACCCTTTGGTGTGTTAAGTGTCAGCAATTCTTGTGATTCAGGAGATATGGGTAGCTGATGGAAAGCCATTGATAGATCAATTTTTGTGAAATATCTTCCTGATCCTATATTGGTTAGAATCTCTTCCTGTGAGGGTAGAGGATAAAACTGTGTTTCACAATGTTTGTTTATAGTAACAGAAAAATCTCCACAAAGTCTAACAGTCCTTTTGCCTTCACTGTTCGTCTTTGGTACGGGAACTATGGGCGTTGCCCATTTGGAATGACTCACAGGTACTAGCACACCTTTCTGAACTAGGGAGTCTAACTCTTGATTTACCAATTCCCTGATGGCATAAGGAACTGGCCTAGATTTGCAGAAGACAGGTACAGAGTCCTCCTTCATAGCTATATTCACAGGTTCTCCCAACATTCCTCTTGAATCATTTGGATTAAAACAGTTAGGAAATTTGGAATGGTAATGTTGAAGAATACTTTCATGAGACATATCGGGTTTATCACTTGTAGTTTCTTCCTCTTGATTAACTGGGTCTTCAGCATCATCTTTAGCTGGATCTTCATTTTCTCCATTAACATTTGCAACATGGTCATTCTTCACTTTATTTAAGTCGATGCCAAGTTGTTGAATCCAGTAACGTCCAAGTAGTGTAGGCCTATTGGGTGTTTCAATAACAACCAAAGGTAGCCATAGTTCCATTTCTTGATACTTGATAGGAACATCAAATCTTCCAATTATTTTTAACATTTGACCAAGATAAGAACATAGTGTGGGAATTTCTAGTTGTTCAAGTTCACCCAAGTTTAAACTTTCAAATTTATTTTTAGACATGATGGAGTGAGCACTGCCAGAATCTATTTGCATATTAACTGGAGAAGAACCTATTGAAATGTTGATCTGATAAGGCTTAGGAACTTCATGCTCAACAGCTGCACAAATTGAAACAGTGTTGATGTACATTTCATCAAAAGCTTCATCTACAAAGTTTGTAGTAGAAGTTCTGCATATACTGGCAATGTGCCCTTGACGTTGGCACTTATAACAAGTTGCATTTTTAAAAGTGCATTCATCTCTATGCTTTTTACCACAATGCTTACAATTTCTTGTGTCCTTGTTCATTTGGGTTTTGTAGTGAGGCTTGTTTGTAGCTCCACGATCTTTATTTTGAAACTCCCTCCATATACGAGGCGGAAGTGACGTCATAAAAAGGGGCGTGGCTAGTGACGTCATAGTGTACTGTCATCCCAAACCGGAAGTGACGCGTTGATGGTCGAGTTGAGGTGTACGGGTCCTGCTGCAGAATAAAAACATTATGTTCGAGTGGAGTTGAGTTGTTTTAATTTATTTTTTGAGTTTATCTACTGTTGAATGGCAACAGGCGGTGTGTTTACTAGCGCCTCAGCGTACAGCGTAAGTGTCCGACAAGTTGACTCTGATTGGCTCCTCATATATATGTTGTATGGTTGTTGTTAGTAGTATTTCTCGCCAACTTATAATAAGGGGAGGCAAAAATGAACTCTTCTTTTAAAGAGCTCCTCTTGGTGAAGCAACCATGGCCAAATGGCTAAAGTCACTTACCATCAGATTGGCGTTAGCGGCGGAGGATGACTTCCCGAGTTCGAACCCAACTGGCGGAAATACTTTTAGATCATCCAAATTATTTTAAAACAATTCCTTTTGATTCTAAATTACTTTTCCTAATTTTTAATACCCTTTTTTTATTTTTCCAAACTTCCGTTGATTTTACATAAATAATCTAAAAACCACTCCTGAACTCACTACCAGCTGATATTTTTCCGCCCCTCTGCCGTCCCCTTTGCTTTAGGATGATGGTGTCGTATCCATCCCTGGTTTAGGACCATTCTGATGTAACAAAAAGCATACATAAAACACTAACTTATATAATTATTTACTTATATAATAAAAGGATACAATTTTCGGTTCAAAATGTTAAAACCTTTCGAAAACCGTTCCTATCAGTCAAAGAGATTTGCGCCAAAACGTAGATAAATAGCCAAATGAAACACCTTTACGTCTCAGGCACATGATCATACCAGCCAATCAGAGTCAACTTGTCGGACACTTACGCTGTACGCTGAGGCGCTTGTGTGTGTTTACGTTTGGGACTTGAGATTTTTTATGTGATGTAGAGTAAAGTTGAGGTGTAGGATTCCTACTTCTATTACTTTAAAATAGTTTATATTTTACAGGAATGGAGTTGAGTTGTTTTATTTCGAATTTATTAATTACATAGAAGTTTCTTTAGGGATAAGTGGCAACACCAACTGTGACGTCACTGCAGTGTTTACATTGTGGACTTTGATTTTTTTTTCAGAGAAAATTGTAGGTATGAGAACGTACGAATGGCAAAATTAAAACAGTGGCGCCATCTATTGATACTTACTTAAATGTAATCTTAAGAAATTAAATACAAATTAGGTGATATTTTGTTGGGGTTCGAACTTAGTGCAAAAGTACTCGTGGCCGATGGTTAGTTTTATGACCATAACCGTTCGGCTACGAATACCTGAACCACAGAGAATTAAATGTGAAGTCCTTTAAAAAGTGACTTCAGATTTACAAGTTCCAACTTGAAAATGCCTAATCACAGTGTATTTCTTCCGCCGAGGAGCGCGGAGGAATACAAGACACGGTCGGGTGACGTCACAATCATGTCCGAACCTGTCTTAGCCTAATCACAGCGAATTTCTTCTGCGCGGAGGAATACGGATAACGTTAAGATGGGGGTGGTGTTGCTATTGGGTGGAAACCAGTTTACGTTTGCTCTGACGTAGGAGGGGGTTGGATCGAGTGCCATCCAATGAAAAGAGGTGTGCGGTGGTATGTGTTCAAAGACAGGGCTGGGATTTGCTCTTGGTTTTGTAGGGGGAGGGGTTTGTTACTCTTTTTAAGAATCTGGCAACAAAAGAGGTAAAGAAAACTTCTTTCTTCAGATTGGCAACGCATAGATACATTCTTGTTGAGTCCTTGGCGTCCCTTAGTTGTGCGTTCACACTTGTTTCTTTTATGCTGATATAGCACAATTGTTGCAGGATTTTTTTGATCATACGTTTTTTAGAAGTAGTTTTGCATTGAAACTATGAAGCGAAGTTCCATTCAGTATAGTACTATGAAAAGAGTTCGTGTTGCTGAAAAATCTGCCGTTCCTGTTCTTGGTGAAAAACCAGAAATAAAATCTATACCTATGCCTGGAGAAGATCCAAAAATAACGATGGAGTCGCTGCCTGAAACAATGTTTCATCTTGGAGACAGCATGTTCCTGCTTGTGAATAAGTTTACTGGTCTGACCAGAGTCCACATTCGGAAATACACAACGGATGAGAGTGAAAGCTTGCAGCCTACTAAGGAAGGGATATCACTTTCTCCAAAAGTGTGGGATTTGTTCATAAGCAAAGTGAGTCATTTTTTCACTTTTGGCACTGCAGAATCTGTTAAGATTCTTGAACGAGACTTGTGCATGTGCAAAGACGTTGAGGGAGATACGACATTACTTTGCCTCCAAAGACTGTTTAGAAAAAAGGACAAGTCCTTTCATTTCGTGCCCGATCGTGTTGTGCTGTGTTGGGAGCAGATATTCAAAATCTGTGAGAACTATCAACGTGTTGCTGAACACCTGAATAGTTCATTATTCAAATACTCTATGTGTTATTATGTGACTCACGAACTAGCAAGGTGTTTGCCGTTAAACACCGAGGAGGATTTTAACGGAGACCCTGATCGTCCCGAAGGGGTATCAGAAATGACAACAGCTTTGTGTGCCCACTTTTTGGATGTTCTTCTGAATAGTGTATCTAAAGCAGTGGATTGCTTTGGATGTAAAAATCAGATCGTTAATGACGTGGCACATACCTGCTTAGATGTAAGTAGGGAAGATTCTTTTTCGTTGTATTTTACAAGTACACTGTATGATATTGATTGGCGTTGTTTTGCTGCAACCTTCGTTCAAAAATATAAAATGTTATTAAATTTTAGATATTTAATATTAGTAGGTGATTTTTTTGAATTACTGAACATTAATGAATTCGTAGAGTCTGTGCGAGAAATGTATGTAAATAGCGATTATATTTCTCCATATTTTACATCAGTGTAATGTTTTTTTTTTACTTTCTTTATCATTGAATAAAATTTTGTTGATTCTTATTACACCTGTGTGCGTTTCAGTTATTTTTAGATTTAAGATTTTTTTATTTTTAGATTTAGATTTAATTACTAACTTATTTCCTTGTGTACAAGTATGCTTTACAGCGTTTTCATTTAATTTGTTATTGCTGGTAGTTTTGAATATGAAATAGCATTTTGAAAATGTAAGTTTTACCTCTCTAATTTCAATAGGAATTCTCTTTTCTAAAAGATTAGAGTGAGTGGTATATAAATAGTGTGTTTCTTATAATTTAACAGTCATTATGAATATCAGCTTTAGGTTAGACCACAACCGCTGCTGCAATGGAAGAAATTCTGAATCAGACATATCGGAATCCCAAACTTCCCGGCAGCTTTGGTGGTATCAATGCTTTACATCGTGCTTTAAAAGGTCGTGTGAAAAGGAAACAGATAAAGAATTGGTTACAAACGAAAGATTCGTATACTTTACACATGCCTTTGCGGCACAAATTCCAAAGAAATCGTGTAATAGTAGGGGGATTGAACGATCAATTTCAATCTGATTTAGTGGACATGCAATCTCTTGCAGATCATAACGACGGGTATAAGTATTTACTTACTTGTATTGATATTTTGTCTAAATATGCATGGGCTATTCCTCTGTTAGATAAAAAATCTTCAACTGTAATGAGAGCTTTTGAAAAAATATTTTTGGAACGTACTCCTCAATCCTTACAGACAGATGCTGGAAAAGAGTTTAAAGAGTTTTGCAAAATTTCTTAAAAAAGAAGAAGATTCATTTCTTTACCACACATAATTCAACAAAAGCTTCAATCGTTGAACGCTTTAATCGTACCCTTAAAACTAAAATGTGGAAATACTTCACTGAAATAAATACGAAGAGATATATTGACGTCATAGATCAATTAATGCATAGCTATAACAATACATGGCATCGTAGTATTAAAACAGAGCCTGCATCAGTGACGTTACAAAATGAAGGAAAAGTATGGCATACATTATATGACCAGCAATCTGTTGTAAAAAAGAGCAGTTCAGAGTTAAAGGTTGGAGATACTGTTCGTATTAGTCGGGAGAAAATGCACTTTGAAAAAGGATACGAACAAACCTGGACAAGAGAAATTTTTACTATTGATAAAATAATACCTAGGGTGCCTGTGGTGTATAAACTGAAAGACCTAGTGGGGGAAGTGATACAAGGAAGCTTTTACGAAAAGGAATTGCAAAAGATTTCGGATTCTGGATTTTATCCAGTCGAAAAGGTTTTAAAGAAAAGAAAACGTCATGGAAAAATGGAATACTTTGTGAAATTTCAGGGTTATCCTGAAAAATTTAATGCTTGGATTGAAGATGTCAAAATGATATAAATAGATCTGTCACTGTGCTTACCTTTTCATTTTCAACCATGTCTTTCTACATCACGCTTCCCAGCGACAGCTCTATCGAGTTTTTTCCTAGTAATACAATGTCTCACTTCTACACGAAACTCTCCACACGTCTAGAACTCTCAGGTGATTGGGAAGTTGGTTTAGTTGAAATGATTTATCCCAGAATGTGGAATAACATTATTGATGGTGAAAATTCCTTCGAATATGATTTAGGAAACGGAGTAAAAATTAATGGGAAAATAGCGTGTGGTTTTTATGATTCTCCGAATGACATTTTAAATACATTTCCAAAGCACATAAAAATTCAAATGAAATATAACAAACACACTAAAAAGGTGGGGGTTCAACTCACTAACGGTGCAACTTTGCGATTATCCAATGGATTAGCTGAAAATTTAGGTTTTGAACCTAATACAGTGATTGGAGAAAATTTTATTCCAGGAAATGGAGGCCCAGATACAGTAATCACTGAGAGTCCTTTCGTTGCGGATCCAAATGTGGATTTACATTTGTTGTACGTTTACACTGATGTCATTCAGCCTGAAATTGTTGGTGGGATCTTAGGTCCTCTTTTGCGGACTCTGACAGTGAAGGGAAGAGATGGTGATATGATTCAGGAACAATTTGAGAGACCTCATTATTTACCAGTTTCCAGAAAAAATTTTGACTCTATTGAAATCATGATAAGGACGCACACTGGTCGTTACGTCTCATTTGAACGCGGAAAGTTAATAGTGAAACTACATTTTCGCTTGAAACAAATCATATAAAAGAGTGTTTCTTTCTGAATTGATTCATTTTTTTATTTTGCATTCAAGAAAATAAGTAACAAAATGTTGGTGCCTTACACGTGTTGTAATAAAAAGTTTGAAGATTATTATGCTGGGCAAATCGGAAATGGTCTGCCTTACTATAAAGGAGTTGTTTTTCAGAAGGGCCACGGAATAGGAGGATTCTTTGCAAAACTCTTTCGCAAAGCATTGCCTTTTTTGATTAGTGGTGCAAAAACGGTTGGAAACGAAGCTTTATGAACTGGAACAATGGTTGCTAATGACGTGTTATCGGGCGGAAATTTCAATAAAATCGGTTAAAACGCGTGAAAAAGAAACTGGGAGAAAATTAGCAAGAAAGGCGGTTCAGAAAGCAGATGAAATGATTGGTCACGGAAAGTTTAAAAGGAAGCGCAAACCCTCAAAACGTGTCATTCCATCGAAAGTCAGGAAGGTACAAGGACGTGATATTTTTGACTCATAATACCATGGCTTTTCTACTAAAAGATTCTCCAGAATGTGTAAAATCCGAACTAGAATTATTCTCTTTACCTCCAACACAAACTGTCATCGAGAGAGGTCAGTGGGTTGAATTTAATCCCCTAGCCAATGTTTCTGATGCAAGCCTTATCGAATTTAATGTCTCTGGAAGCGGTGACGAATACCTCGATTTGTCACAGACTCAATTATATGTTAAAGTTAAAATTTTAAAAAGTGACGGCAAACCAATCACAGCTGAATGTAAAGTACGCCCTGTAAATCTCTTTTTGCACGCCATGTTTTCTCAGGTGGATATCAGTCTAAACGAAAGAGTTGTTTCCTCTAGTAATAACACATATCCATACCGAGCCATGATAGAAAAATTACTGAATCATGGTTATGATACTAAAACTTCTCAATTGTCTTCAGAACTCTTTTTTAAAGATACCGCAGGTCGTATGAATGTTTTTGATACAGCAGACAACCAGCCTAACGATGGATTTAATCAAAGGACAGAAATGTTTAAGTTAGGTGCATCGGTGGATATGATTGGCCGTTTGCACTTGGATATGTTTCATCAAGAGAGACTCCTTTTAAATATGGTGGACGTGAAAATTAAGCTTATACGCAGTAAATCGGAATTTTGTTTGTTGGGGGACGGGGAATTTAAAGTTTCGTTGGAATATGCTTCCTTGTTTGTTCGTAAAGTCAGAGTGAGCCCCGGTGTTGTTATAGGACATGCGAAAGGTCTGGAAAAAACAGCAGCTAAATACCCCATTAACAGAGTACTGTGTAAAGCTTATTCCATTCCGGCTGGTAATATGAGCTTTGTTCAAGATAACATTTTTACTGGACAGATGCCTAACCGCATTGTGATTGCCTGTGTCGATAACGACGCGTTCAACGGACACTATAAAAAGTCACCTTTTGAGTTCAAACATTACAATATTAATTTTATAGGAGTCTATGTGGATGGTCAGCCCGTACCTCATAACCCACTTCAACCAAATTTTGAAAAAAATCAATTTGTTAGAGCATATCAAAACTTATTTACGAATGCAGAAAACAGAGGCCTGTACCTATCACGGTCAGAATTTTCGAAAGGTTATTCTTTATTTTGCTTTGATTTATCTCCAGATTTGTGTGATGGTTCACATCTAAATCTTGTTCGACACAGTAACTTAAGAATAGAAATAAAATTTGGAACTAGTTTACAGCAAACAGTTTCACTGTTGGTGTATGCAGAATTTGAAAATTTAATTGAAATCAACAAAGCTCGAAATATTCTCTATGGTTTTGGAAACTGATGAATTCGTCAGACATTTATAAAATCTTATCTCGTGACCCTATTTCCACGAGATATTTCGCGGGTGTTTTTCCCTCGGACAAAATACCAAAAATTAAAAAGTTTCCCTCTGCTATGGTATTGAATACCGATAAACATGATGAAAAAGGAACTCATTGGCTTGCCGTCTACATTCAAGATAAAAACACTGTTGAATTTTTTTATTCCTATGGATTGCCTCCCGACGCATTTGGACCAGACATAACAAGACTTGTCAAGACTTTTCAGCATGTTCATTTTAACGAGGTTCCAGTTCAAAGCTTAACATCAAACGTATGCGGACATTATTGCATTTATTTCATTATTAAACGATGTCAAGGATTGTGTATGAAATTTATTCTTAATCAACTTAGTGGAAAGAAGAATGATTTTAGAATATTTCAATTTGTCAATAAAAAATATGGTGTAACCATGGTTTTTAAAAAATAAAAGATTTTCAATGATTTTGTCCCTTGTTTTTTTTAGAGTTTTAAAAGGAT
This sequence comes from Metellina segmentata, assembly GCA_947359465.1. Classification (NCBI taxonomy): domain Eukaryota; kingdom Metazoa; phylum Arthropoda; class Arachnida; order Araneae; family Tetragnathidae; genus Metellina; species Metellina segmentata. The sequence continues at coordinate 46,002,009 of OX375883.1, forward strand.
TTCATTCGAGTGAAAGCACCAGTTTATGTAACGTTTCGGATGAAGTAAGACGTACGAAACGAAAATGGCCAACACAACCATACGAAATATTTTAACAGCATTGCTTATATTTTCCTACATTGGTTTTTCTGTGTTTATTATTTGGACTTGTCTTAACTGGCCAAAACATGAATCATGCAGTTTTGCACAAAATAAAACAACGCTTGAAATATATAAAATTTACCAAAAAATTGATTCAGTGGGATTTATTAAATGCAACGAATTTTACAATTTGTTCTTCAGTCACTCAGTTTGTGGGAAAACAATATGTGATTGTGTTCACAGTTCTTTAAATGTCTTTGAAAACCATTGTATAGAATTTACTCTAAATATTGTTGACTCAATCAGCGAGTGTGAACTCGTCGCAAGTACAATTAAAGGTTGCACAGATATTTTGTGTAAAGTATAAAAGGAAGAAAATAAATAAAAGTATCTTATTTTAAAAAATGGAGCTACCCAAGTTAGTTCATCCATCAACGTGTCTTCTGAGTGGTCCTACTGGATCAGGGAAAACTGTTTTTGTCAAGAAACTGATAGATCATAAAATGTTCGCACCAATGCCAACACATATTGTATACTGCTATGGGAGTTATCAACCCTTTTTCGAATCTATGAAAAATGTCAGTTTTGAAGAGGGTTTACCGTCAAACTTAAATTCTATTCGAGATGCTTTAATTATCATAGATGATTTGATGGTGGAATTAGCAGGTGATACTAGGTTAAGCAATCTTTTTACTAAAGGTAGCCATCACCGAAATCTTTCAATTATCTTTATAACTCAAAACTTTTTCCATCAAGGCAAAGAAATGAGAAATGTTCATCTGAATTCACATTATGTTGTTTTATACAAAAGCCCTAGGGATAAAAGCCAGATCATGCATCTAGCAAGACAAATGTTCCCCAGAAAAACCAAAGCTTTTCAAGAAATATTTGATGATGCTACCTCTACACCTTTTAGTTATTTACTAATTGATATAAGACCTGAGACAAATGAACGGTTACGGTTACGAACAGGGCTATTTCCTGATGATAAACATTTCGTGTATGAACCGCGCTAGATCATTATACTCTCAGACATCACTCACGTAACATAGAGTCTCCTATTGTTTGAATTTTGAAGGTTTTCAACTGAAATCAGACTGTTTCATTATCAAAGAATTAGCTTTTTATTCTAGAGTGCTTACGCACCAAGTATAAAACAAAGCACACGAGCTGAAGAAGTCATTTTGATCCAGAATGCCCTCAAAGAAGGATGTAGAATATCTGAAACTTTTACAGAAAAGTAGCAAAAAATCCAAAGTGCTGAAAAATTGTCCAAATTGTTTCATCAAATCCATTTGCGAATGTGTATTGAATCTATTAAAGGGAAATCTTCCTATCAGTAAACGTGCTAAAAATCAACTCATTCCTTTCAAAAAAACTTTGAGAACACTCGCTCAGAAACGAATACCTCTCTACAGGAAAAGACGTCTATTAGTCCAAAAAGGTGACGGCTTTTTATCCTTTCTTCTGCCGACTGCCTTAACGATTTTATCCTCACTTATCCATGGAACATAGTAAAAAGTTTGCATTGGTCCCATTAGACCGCATGCAAGAATTTGAAGAAGAACATCGAAGTGAATTGGATACGCAGATTCAAGATATCTTGAAAAAGAAACTGAGTGACGATGACAAAGTGAAGTTGTATAATCAAATTTTACAGAAATACGTTACCTTCCCAAATGTGAATGTTGCCAAACCCTTGCAGCATAGCACTCCAGAACCAGAACCTGAAAACAACTTTGACTTAGAACATAGCATTCTGGAATCTGTTCCTGTGAAACATAAAGGTACTGCACGAAACATCATAGACTTTTTCAGACAGCATGACATCTCTTGGAATCGAAACAAAGAACTTACGGTGAATCAAAAAGCGATTCCTGGTTCAGATGTTGTACAACTGTTGAATTTTTTACTCAGAAATCGAAGTAGAAGACCAGAGGCTTTTGAACAGTTTAATAAAATATTGACATTCAACAAGTTTCCTCAAGAATTTGTGAAAAATACTTATTTAACAAAAATGAAAACTATGTATGCAAGACCTAAAAGAAAAAAAATATCTTTGGATAAAACATGGCTAAAGTTGTAGAGAAAATGTACCTTTTTCCTGAATAAATAAATTCTTTGACCTTTACATCTCAATGTTATGTACTTTTTTCCCCTTTTACTAAGAAGGATTTAAGAAAACCCAAAACTATTTTCCTCAAGACTTTATAAAAACTACTTAACTGAAAAGCAAATTTATAATTTTCTTGGAAGTTCTTGTTGTGTATTTCCTTTTTAAAGTTAAATATTCCTAAAACTCAATAGTTTACTTTTACACAGTATAGTTAACCTTTTTTTACTTGAAATACATATACATATACATATACATATATATATATACATATATATATATATAATTTAACAAAAGAAAAAAATATATATCTAATAATAAAAGACAGGCTCGCTTTTGATAAGTGCAAAAACATTTATTTGCCCACGATGTATACATATTTACACTATACATATTTTTACAGTACATGTACTTTTTACATTTTTTTCCTACTGTGGACAAAGGAATCTATAATTGATGCTCAAGATAATCTGAAAAATAAAAATCCGAAATAAAAGGTTGAAAGTACTAAGCATAATTTAATTCAACAAACGCAGAATCTAACGTATAATAATGTAAATAAAAGACAAACTCGTTTTAAAATTAAAAAATACCTACCCAAAGCTTTTCTCCCTAATAACCATAAGGTAGAGTTGTGAGATCATCTTGTAAGACTCTCTTATTGTATACAGCTTTATAAACCTTCGTCTCCTCTTTGTTGATAACTTTCCTTCTCTTTGCATCCCTACAAATTTTCGTAGGATTGTGAAGGGGAATAGTAGCGTGGGGATCCCCCCTGCAAATCAGAGTTTTTACCGACTCAAAATTCAGCAATTGCGAATTCCGAAAGTTGAGAGTAAATCCTCTAACTTTGCAAAAGGTTTTCCCTGTCGCTGTTTTAAATGCATAATTCTTTGGACCACCTGAAATGTATGATAAAATATTAGTGAAAAATGATACTATATAGCTTGTCTATTTAAAAAAATATTTTGAATGTATGCTGTTCCTCTGAAAAAAGAAAAGTATTAGTCTATCAACGGGGAAAAGTTACAACATTGTCAAATACTAAACATTAACTAATTATAACGTTTACCGGAGACGAAAGTTGTTATAATGTCTCCATTCAGTTCGTCAGTCAATTCCCCCAAAAAATTCCCCAATGGTGGATCAATGACTCCATCACTCTTGAATATAATTGAGTCAGTGTCATGATAGAGTACGGCATGCCCCAACTTCTCCATTTCGGAATATAATTTGAGCCGTGCCCAAGCAGTTGTGAAGGCAGCAATGAAGATGTTGGTAGAGCTGTCTTGCGGTATGTACTCTTTTAGCAAGTCCCAATGAACTGCAGCAATTTCAGGGGTTGGAAAGTACAAGTCTTTAACCTGTAAAAATATTTGTTTTAATAATGGTAATTTTCAGAAAGGTATATATTTCTTTATACATCAAAATATATTAAAATAACTTGCATTCTTTTTGGGATCCAGCAGCGTTTTGTTGAAATCAGACAGCGTGTTTATGTAGCTAAGTTATTTAAATTCATCCCCCACCTATGATAATAATAAAATTGTACCAAATTTTAAATAGGATAGTTTTTAAAAGGAATTAAAAAACTAAACAAGACATTTTACCTTCCCCAAAAGCTGTTTAGGTTTAATTTAGCCACTTGGCGTCTTCCTGGATTTTGGGAAATTTTCTCAGCATCCAGTTGAACACCCTCCCGTTCTTTGTACTGTTTAATGTACTCCTCTCGTTCCTCTGGTGTAGTACACTCTAAAGGCCATCCGCTGCTCTCCTGTTTAATTTTTTAAAAAAGGTCTATGTAAGACCTAAACAGGGAGTCAGAGGTGTCTTTGAAGTGGTATACTTCATACATCTAAAAAAATAATAATAATAATAGACAAGAGAACAAACACACTAGACATTTTTTTTTACCACGTAAACTACTTACATGTGTGAGCTTGTAATCTTTTTTTTCGCCAACTTCAGCTCCTCACTCACCCAGGTTCCGACGAGGGCCCTCTCATCATCTGTGTGAGTGCAAGTGGTCTGTTGTGCGGATTCTGCGCATGTCCTGCAAAGGGGGAACATTAACTTCCCGTTACACCTATAGGGTAACACGGGAAGATATAGCCCTCGAGGAGGTATAACTCTGCATTGAACAAATCCAAAATACTCATCCACATCACCAAAATTTTTAGTTATGATTTCGGGGTGTCCGAGAGGATATTGACAATATTTGTTAACCTAACAAAATAAACACATGTAAGGTATGCAAAATAAAATAATTAGAAATTTACAAACAAAAAACACGTGTATATTTACCCAGGGATACAACGACGTAAAATCTACGTATTTTACTGTTCCTTCGTAAAATAAGGTTAAGGCATTTGTTCTTCCGCCAAAAAATGCATCCCTTGGATTGAGCCTATTGTGATTCATTTGTTGTTCCTTTAAGAAGGATTTTAGATTTTCATCATACTTCTTTTTCTTCAGGAACTCATGCTCCCACATTTCGGTGACGTTGAAACATTTCCCTCGAAGAAATGCAGCAGTTTTGAGGGTTTTATCATTCAATGTTCGCATTGTGACTGCCATTAAGGAGTTTATGTAGTCACCATCATGGCATTGAGTGCACCCATGAAAAAAACATCCCTAGTAAAAAATATAGAAACATCAAAAAATATTGCACACTAGAACATTACGTTTACCGTTAAAGATTAAAAGAAAAAAGTTACATGGTATTGATATATTGTATTCGTTTCTTCACAATAACCATCCACTGAAATTCCATGGATCTTTTTTTCACCGAATCCATTCATTGCATGTTGAATGGATACCCCTTCTACATGCGCTACATAATTCAGCCATCTAATGCCGTCCATACTGAAATTTGTATTGTTCCTATATCCATGCGTAGGAACCATTCCAATTGTATTTTCCTGTATGTGCAGAGATCTAAAGACCGCCATGGACGCTGATGCGATGGTTACATAACTGTAATATACATATAATTAAAATCATAAAAGGAATTGGTTTGAGAAACATGTACTGAACACGAGTCTGCAAGGTATATATATTTGATTGAATTTTAAGATCAATTAGAATAACTCACGAAGTGAATTAAAATAAACTTTCACTTATTAGGCTGATATGAACTTAAATTACTATAAGTACAAATAACGAAGTCTTTAAAAATCCAAACTAGAATTTATTCAAAAGATAATAATTAAATTTAAGTTTAAGATTAAAATATTACATTCGACACAGTTACATTAAAAGTAAATCTAATAACTTGATCGAAGAGATCAAGTAAGCGGGTACGTGATCAAACAAGAATGGGAATTAAAGCGGGAATACTGGTGCAACAGATTGCAACCGCTTTTATATGATAGTATGGAAGATCACGTGACAATATTTGCATAATCGTGATAAGATTTGCATAAAGTATGAATAAAATATGTTGGCTAAGTAAAATTAAAAAAAAGGAAGGTTTTTCCTAACAATGGCCCGCCTTTTGCTAGCCAATAACATTTAAAAAAAAATACCAGAATTCAAAGTTCTGAATATCAATCGTACTAACCTTTTAACAAAATAATTTAACAAAGATTAATAATATTTAAGACTTGGAGTCAATTCTTATAATCAGAAACACACAACAATATCTTATGTTGTAAAAATTCAAAAAGTAATAACAGAGTAAAAACAGTTCTCTGTAAAAATACATGAAAAATTTTCATTATAGCATGACGGGCTGGCATGCAAATTTGTTATGCAAAAATGGAGGACACATTTTTACGGACTAACAAAAATAAAAAGAGACCAAATAGGCCTCCTAAAAGAGGGGTTCAATAACGACCACCGCCCTGGCTGCATACAGCATCCTCGTACCATGGCAGATTACAATTGTATTCCTTCCGAGAAGGTATTGGGAGCCTTTCGTACGCCTCAGCTGTATCCATCCAAAGTAGTGGACGATATCTCGCCAGTAGCCATTCAGATATGAAAAAGAAATAAGTACATTCAAAAAATATTACAAATATGTTAAAATACAAATATCTTATCAACTAGTGATTTCAATCCTACTTTCGGTAATGGTTTGGTAAACAAATCAGCCAAGTTAGATTTTGTATTTACATATTTTAAAGTAAATAAGTTTTCAAGAATCAAGTTTCTAATAAAATGAAATTTGATATCAATGTGTTTAGTGCGATGGTTCTCTATAGATGATTTTGAAAAATTTATAGCTGCTTGATTATCACACAATAGGTGGCTTTCAAAGTTTACTTTCAAAAAGTTTAAGTTTTTCAGTTCATTTAGAATACGAATAATCCATACGAGTTCTTTGGATGCCTCCGTTAAAGAAACGTATTCTGCTTCTAAAGTTGATAAACTCACGCATTTTTGCTTGAAAGTACGCCACATAATTGGCGATTCATCAATAAATAGAATTAAACCACCCATAGAGATACGATCATCTCGATTGGCTGCAAAATCAGCATCACTGAAACATTTTAAATTTATATCATTTATATTAGAAATATTGCCGACCAACCGGTATAGTGGTTAAGGTGTTAGCCTCTAGATCGGAAGGTCCCCGGTTCGAATCCGGGTTCGGGCATGGATGTTTGTAAGCGTATACCAGCTCAGGTGTTGCCTCGTCATCTGAACTTGATTCAAAATTACGAAGTAATTGTTAGGGGCGATGATGGCCCTCCCACTGGGTGCTCCTTCACAAGTGGCCATCACTTCCGGCCTTGTTGTGGCCAATGACTTCGGTCAAATGTGCCCGCCATTAGAAAAAAAAATATTAGAAATATTTAACTTATAGTTACTGGTTTGATGTACATAACCCAACAATTTTAACAAGGTATTCCAGTGTATAATACCTGGGTTAGATTGGAATTGGGACAATATGTTTATAGCATAGCTTATATCAGGACGAGTCCTCATAGCTAAAAATGCTAAACAACCCAACAAGTTACGGTATGGTAATTTTGACATCAATGAAATTTCTTCATTTGATTTCGGGCACTGTTGTTTAGATAAAATGGTTCCAACAGCAATTGGTAAAGATACAAGAGGATAGTTGTACTTTTTATATGTTAAACAAATTTTATTTATATATTCACCCTGATGAATCAGTAGGGTTTTACCATCTTGTTCAAACTCGACACCTAAAAGTTTTCGCGTCTTTCCTAAAATTTTTATATCAAATTGTTGATTTATTTTTTTGAACAATATTAGATATTAAAGATTCATTTATAGCAAAGATAATTATGTCATCAACATACATTAAAAGTACCACACTGTCGTCAAAAATATAAATACAGTTTGCCCATTCAATTTTATGAAATTTAAGATTTTCTAATACATTGTGTATTTCCTGAAACCAATTTCTTCCTGATTGATGAAGTCCATAAATACTTTTATTTAATTTACAAACATAATCAGGTTTGTTAGGATCTTCAAAACCTTGAGGTTGGGACATGAGAATGTTCTCATCAAGTGATGCATATAAATAGGCACATTTAACGTCAATTTTACAGTGTGACCATTGAAATTTACATACAAAAATTGAGAAACACAATCTTATAATTTCAAAATTCACAACCGGGCTGAAGACCTCGTCATAATGAACACCTTTAGTTTGTCTGAAGCCTTGTGCAACTAATCGAGCTTTATATCTAACAATATTGCCCTTGTCGTCACTTTTGACTGTAAAAATCCAACGGCAACCTATTACTTTATTGTTAGGAGGTTTTTGTACCAGGTTCCAGACTTTTCGGTTATTCATGACTGAAATCTCATCTAACATAGCTTTACGCCACTCGTTAGTTTGAGGTGATCTCAAAGTATCATTACAACAATTTGGGATTGTAATATCTAGTCATGCTTCAGAAATATTAGTTTGAGAAAGTTTGATCTCTTCAGGTTCTAATTTAATCTTTTCAGTATGAGCATTTCTACCTTGGAAATCAAATCTTTCCATATTATACGGTAGATTATTTGCTTCACAGAATTTCCTGACATCGTTTTGTGAACGCAATCTCGTTTTACTCCCAGAAATATAATAGTAGACATCAATTCTCGAACCCTTCTTTCGAGGTACGACTTTCCTTATAAGTAAAAATTTTACGGGGGAAACTGGTTGTGTTACTTCACTTTTACTAGTTCCCGGTTTAGGTTCCAATTTAAATTCCGATTCACTACTCGAATCTTTAGAATTAGAATCACTTTTATTAGGTTCCTGATCCGTATCGGAGTCAGATGTTGGATAGTCACATTTTAAAGAAAAAGTTTTAGGAGTGTCCAGTACTGCTCCACTGCTATCACCAACATCCTCGGCGAAACTTACGTTAATAGTTTCTATTATTTTTCTTTCAGTAGGAAGCCAGATTCTATATCCTCTGGTTCTTTGGGCATAGCCAACCATAATTCCCTTCTTAGCTCTCATATCAAGCTTACGTCTGTGCTGTCTGGGAATACCCAAAAATGCAGTCGTTCCGAAAATTTTAAAGTGTTTAACTGACGGTTTATTACCACTAAAAAGTTCGAAAGGAGTCAGTTTTTGTTGGCCATGGCAAATTCGGTTCCATACATAAGTGAAACAAAATAATGCCTCCACCCAAAAGTGATTTCCCAGACCGCTATCATTCAACATGGTTTTAACACCATCCATTGCTGTGTAATTATAACGCTCTGAAACACCATTTTGTTCAGGGGTATAAGTATTAGTGCGTTCGGCTCTAATACCTTGTTTCTCAAATAAAGCTTCAAACTCAGAGTTACAAAATTCCAATCCGTTATCTGTTCGAACACATACAATTTTAGAATTCAGATAACGTTCAACTCGATTTTGATAACTACGAAAACATTTCGAAACATCCCTCTTTTCTTTTACTGGGTAAGTTGTAACTTTTCTTGAAAAGTCATCAGTGATCGAAAGAAAATAGCGGTATCCGCCAATTGCAGTATTTTGCATTGGGCCACAAAGATCCATGTGAATTAATTCTAATGGTTTGTTTGACCTTATTTTCCCGATCGGTTTAAATGATTTACGGCGTGATTTGGCGATCTTGCATGGCTCACATTTAATATTATCATTCTTAAATTTGGGTAAACCTTTTACACTTTCACTATTACTAGTATTTACAATGTACTTAGTATTAATGTGACAATATCTTTTATGCTAAATATTTAAATCATTTAATGAAGAGGTTGAAAGGTTAACTTTAGGTTTTAAATCCTTTTTAGGTATATTTGATACTATACTTTTAGGATAGTTAGGCTTTACATAGTATAAACCACCTTGCCTTCTGGCATAAAACAATTTGCGACCATCTTTATGAAAAACAGTTAAAACATTTCGATCACAGACAAAATTATGACCAGCTTTATCTATTACACTACCAGAAATCAAGTTTTGTTTAAGTTTGGGAGAATATAAAACATTAGTTAATTTTATAATTTCAATCTCACCATTCACGTAGAATTCCAGTTTCACCTCGCCTGTTCCTTCCACGGGGCAAGTCACACCTCCGATTGCTACAGCTACCTCTGTGCCTTTGATAAACTTGTAGTTGAGCATCAGATTTCTTTCACAACAGAAGTGTGAAGTCGCCACTGTGTCAAATACCCAGGTCCCAGGTGTAATTCTTGAAGTTCCACTTGCATTAGCTTCGATGACTAAACTTGTCGTTAGATGCCTTTGGGAAGTTGAGTGGGGTCTTCTCTGGTTCTTTCTTTGTCTTCCTCTGCTTGTCTGTTCTTTTTGATCTTGTTTTTCAATTGGGGGTTTTCTTAAGTTGACCTTAGGTTGGTTGGAATAACAGCTTCTTATCTGGCATGCAACCATCTCCTGGTCTTTGTTACTTTGCTTCAACCTAGCTTCTTCAGCCAGTAGTTCACTCAGGACCTTGTCAGCTTTAAAGTCATCATCCTTCCATCTGTATATTGCTTGGACTATACCCGCATACACTGGTGGTAGGTATCTGATGAGTTGGAACGCCTGATACCAGTCCTGGATGGGTTTCCCGCAGTCGGCTAGCTGGGCTGAAATCTGCTTTAATCGTGCTGCGTATAATCCAATGTCCTCGTCCGGACATACATGGCATGAGAAGAATTCGTCAGTAAGGCCGATCGCTCTAGCTCTTGAATCAGGTCTAAAGTGTTCCTCCAGGATCTTCCATGCAGCTACAGGGTCTTCATTTCCCGCTATCAATAAGCGATATTCTTTCTCTGAAGATAAATAAATGGCACTGTAGGCTCGATCTTTCCGGAGATTATAATCCTTCATCAGCTTTTGATATAAACGATCATCGGTGCTGTCACCAGCTGATGCCTTGGTAGGGATCTTCTCCTCGTCAGTTACAATCCTCCAACTTCCTTTTTCCATCAGCAAGACCTTGATGTCTTCTTTCCATGTGCTGTAGTTGGTGGCATTCAGTTTCTCAACAGACGCCTCCATGTTGAAAAAGGGGAAGGGATTTTTCGTTAATTCTACACTTGTTGACCAATAGGCCCGCCGTCTCAAGTTATTTTTAAATTAGCCGGCGATTGATTATTTCGTGAGTTACTCTGGGCCCATAACCTTTGATTGAATTTTAAGATCAATTAGAATAACTCACGAAGTGAATTAAAATAAACTTTCACTTATTAGGCTGATATGAACTTAAATTACTATAAGTACAAATAACGAAGTCTTTAAAAATCCAAACTAGAATTTATTCAAAAGATAATAATTAAATTTAAGTTTAAGATTAAAATATTACATTCGACACAGTTACATTAAAAGTAAATCTAATAACTTGATCGAAGAGATCAAGTAAGCGGGTACGTGATCAAACAAGAATGGGAATTAAAGCGGGAATACTGGTGCAACAGATTGCAACCGCTTTTATATGATAGTATGGAAGATCACGTGACAATATTTGCATAATCGTGATAAGATTTGCATAAAGTATGAATAAAATATGTTGGCTAAGTAAAATTAAAAAAAAAGGAAGGTTTTTCCTAACAATATTTACCAGAAGGGGTCCACAGCTGCAATTTCCAAAAACTGCCCCCTGAACTCTAAACAACATCTTCGGAGGATGTCGACATCAGATCTTTAAAAATAAAAACATTAATTAAAAAAAAGTATGTATTTCAAAATAAATTTTTCATTTCTACACTTTCATTAGACAAAGCCGTACCTGCAATACGTTTTCATTTCTTCTTGGAAGTTAAATGTATCACCTCGATGTTCTTCACACCAAGACATAAAATCCGCTTGGGCAGAAGGCGACATACTGTCAGGACTGTAGAAACATAAATCAGGCATAGATCCCACGTAGTCCTGATTTTCAGGAATATTAAATAAATGTGGGAAAAATCCCTTCTTAAGCTCCGTAATCCCAAAGCAGGCTGAAAGTTTTGCTAATGGCATGGGCAAAAAGTTGTATGAATCAATGATTGTTAATTTTAAGGAAGTACATGTAATGGCCATTACCTTCGACCCGTTAGGAATTACGTGGGGAGCCGTACCCTGCTCCAAGAGCCACGCCATGATAAATTGCCCATCAAAACTACAAATAAAAATAAAATGATCTCTGAGTTTCATATACAAGTAAGTTAACTTATTTAAATCATCATGAAATTCTTCAGTAGATACAAAAACTATTAACGTTAAAGTATGAATAAATGATTTTATAATCAAAATCTTACCCCTGCATGTTGTGCGCTATGGCTTTATAGCCCTTGTGTTTTTCTGTGAACAGCCAAGAGCAGAAATTTTTGCACGCAGAATAGCCTGAAAATACTTGTTCTTGACCATTGGCATACTGTGCTACTGCAAAATTTACTAAATGCTCCCCCGTTGACTGGTCAGTCTCAAAGTCAAAAAAAAATAATATTTTCCGAGGGAGTTTTGGGGGCTACTTTGCCTAAATAGCACTGGTGCTCTGCTGCCACAACAAATTGGCCACAGGAGGGGCATTTACTGGTCCAGCACTGATGACTCTCCATAGGGCATTGACGTCGAAGTATCACACGGCAGCATTCTCTGCACTGATACATCTAAAACAGGTTTAAAAGTTGAAATAATTTTATTTCACGACATTTTTTTTATTTCTTTCATTTTCTTTTCATCTTATATATATATATATATATATATATATATATATATATTAAGCATTCGTTTAAGCAAAGTAAATATCAGTACTCATAGATAAAATAAAAAATAACCTACTCTATCACACATTGAAAACTGATTTGCTCCAGTTTTTGACTTGTGTGCAAAGTAGCAATCATCTGATTGGCATAATCTATTGCATTCATGGCATCGCATTGGCTGTGCTTTCTCACAGTGCCTCCGTAAGCAGATGTGACACGCATCGGGGCATCTATGATCCTGTACATGATCATACGTCTTTTCACAGGACTCACAATAAAAGTTAGAGCCATAAAAGGCTTTTAAACATTTTACAACATCGTAGTGTCCGTCGTGTAACCATAAATTTATCTATACTATACTTTAAACCAATTGGTTTCATGGAAAGTGTATGATATAACCCTGATGGAAAGTGTGAAAATAAAATTTTTTTTTCTATGTGTGTTGTTTAAATGCTTACTGAGATGAAATCAAACATAATATAGAATTTCTTTCAGCTTGGGTTTCAGCACCTGTCCTTTTTAGTAAATGAACAAGTTGATTTTTCAGGATGATGTGATGATGCATAGTTTTTAAAATACAATTATTTTTTGTTTGATATAACTTTAAAAGCAACCTTTGAAATGTTTTATATTATTGTCTTTAATGATAGTTTGAAACAGGGTTTAATTATTTTATTACTTTGTAAGTAAATAAATGTATCCTGCTTAATTAGAAAAAACTCATTGCATTGCTATTCTTACAAAATTTGTACTGGGCAAGTTGAGATGAATTTCGAGGTTATTTAGTTATTATTTAACGGTATGAAAAATGTTAATAATAAATGTAGTTTGATACATATTTTTGAGAAAGGTCTACTCTAATGATATCATACATAAAAAAAATTCACGTTTGTTAAAATTATACATAGATTTAAAATGGCACAACTAGTCTGTCTTTCACCATGAATGAAATTGTAAAGGTGAGTAATGACATTTTTCAGATAGTATAATTTTAAGGTTTTATTGTAGGTGTTATAATTTTACATCAAATTAAAAGAATAGTAAATAAGTTTCATCTTTTTATAGAAACTCATTTTAATTATGCTTTAAATATTTTGTTGCATATTATATCTGTTTACTACTTTAGTTTAAGAATTAATTTTAATTTGAGATCTGATAGATACTGTTCTGGCCAAGTTTTTTCCTAGACAATGACTCTTAGTTAGCAGTTTTATTGTATGATTAATGCTATTTGCAAACAATCTTAAAGATGAAACAACTGTTGATCTGCTATCTTTTCAAATAAAATAGATACAAGAATAAGAAATATAAAATCCACAGAATAAAGAAGTATTGGACTAAATAGCTGATTTGCTTAAGAGTAAAAAGGTTATAAGTAATGAGCTAATAAAAGTTTCTCTTATATTTCAAAAAGAGTGAAATGCAAATTGTATGACATCACTTTTTAGAGTGCAACACACTTTGTTATCTGAATTAGCCAATTGAAATAGAAAATGGGCAGATTAAAACTATTTTAAATTACTTCAATATTAATAAGAATTTCAATTGCAGAATAGTTTTTCAGTGAATTTATATCAAAAATTGTCTTAAACTCCTCAAAAGAGTACCTAGAAAATGAAAACTGATGGTAAAATATGGTTGTGTTTGTTTACGTTCAAAATTCCCAATGTTCCCCCAAAATTCCCGGTTAATTCCCAAAAATCCCGCGTTTTTTCCCTCCTCCCAAAAAATGTGGGAATTTTACATCTCTACATACATGTTCCAAAATTTTAAAATAGTCTATCACACATTTTTTCTATTTTTACATACTAACTTTAATATTTAATTAAATTATCTTTTAATAACGGACTGTTCATCGGCATACGTTTTTGTTTTAAACATTCCATGTGACAATGGGGCCCTGAGCTCTACCTCCTAGATTATAAAGGCTTCTGACTAATACGCAAACCTGATATGACGTCACCATCAAAAGGTATACAATTCGTGTCTTGTTTGAATTGAATGCTGAAGCCATCCGTGCAAGCGTTTCATCAGTGTATTTGTTAAAAGTAGTTCGAATTATATAGTTTGTACATTAGTTATTGGTTATATTTCCGTATTATCGTTTGCACATTATATTACTTTTACATTTTCGTATTATCGTTTGAACACTAGTTACTATTATATTTTCGTGTAATTCCAAAAAAGAATACCTGATAAGGCAGCCGTGTAAATATTTCTATGTGTGGAGTCAGATAGAATAAAGTGTATTTTGTAGAGAACGATTGAAAAATTTTATTTAAGAAGAATCTCGTAACAGGATTATCGTGATTAAATTTTACACTCGCAGTTGCTAAGAAATGAAGAAAAAGGTATGTTGATTTCATTTTTAATGTACTTTAAGTAATTAAAACCAATGAAATATTTCTTAGGTTACGAAATTCTTTTCGAATCATCAAAAGCCCAGCATCTGTGATCATCCTGTTTTATTTTCCTTTGGTTATGTTAATTATTCAGCAAGTTTAATAATATATCGTATTATAATGGTATTCAACAATTCACAAACATAACTTTATTGAACTTCGCCTAACGTGTTTTTTTGGTTAAATCAAAATCTGTACACAACAAATATCTATAAAACAGAGCAGCACTTTTCAGATTTTTTGGTTACTATTATTACTCGGTTATTGTTATCAAACTCTGGGAGTCGAAGTAATAACAATACGCGGATTCTACTGTAAAATATACTGATGTATAAAAGTGTTTATATGCGTTTATGAATCCATATTGATTCCACATATTGAGGTCACAGTTAATGACATAGATTCAATTTCTGATAACATTCCTTTAATCACATATTTAACTGGTTAATGTTGTCATTCAGTTGTAAAAAGAATTAAATGTGAAAGTTGCAGTGGCAATTTAGTTATTGAAAATCCATTAATTATTCATTCAAGCTTTCAGCATATCCATAATTGTGACAGAGGTGGATTAAACTATCCAGCTGTGAATGCTGTAAATATCATAATGCATAATTTTATTGTTTTGCAAAAATTAACTGGGAGAGAATTTGAGAGTGAATTTTTTAAAGGATCAAACCAACGTCTGTTTGTTTTGCGTGCTACTCGGAAGTATTGATATCCAAAGAAATAAGTTTTACATCATGCGAGCGGCATTCATCATCTAAAATTACGAAGTTGCGTTTGCGATCGGCTACAAATACACCTTTGAAAAACTATTGTAGGTCCAAAAATCACAAGATGATCAATTACCAAATAAAAGAAAACTCGAAACATTAACACAGGATAAAAGGTAAAATTGTGTTTAATCCAGGGTTGTACATTTTCAATTTTTTCTCCGGCTTTCCTTTTACGGATGTCTAATGTAATTCACCCGAGTCTTCCTGGTTTTTTAATTGCCTAGTCAACTTCTTCACTAAGACCTTCGGGCACATTCATTTATATTATTTATGCATCTTCGGTTAGTTCGTCACTTCCCTTATAATGTACCATAAAAATGTTTTAATAAAAGTTAGAATTTTGTTAGATACCTTGTCTACAATAGCATTCATATTTAAACTTAGGCATCATTAAAAAAATGAAAGCCTCTTAATTTTTCTTTCTATTGTGTACATATTTATATACGTTTTTGTATTTTATTAACCAGTAATTTGCTATTATAAAAATTGTTAGATTCCTTGTCTACAATAGCATTCATATTTAAACTTAGGCATCATTAAAAAAATGAAAGCATCTTAATTTTTCTTTCCATTATGTACATATTTATATAACTTTTTGTATTTTATTAACCAGTAATTTGCTATTATATATATTGTTAGATTCCTCGTCTACAATAGCATTCATATTTAAACTTAGGCATCAGTAAAAAAAATGAAAGCATCTTAAGTTTTCTTTCTTTTGTATTTTATTAACCAATAATTTGCTATTATATATCTATTCAACAACTGTAATAGGCTTCAAGAATCTAATTATAGAATTGCCTCGAATGTAAAGTATAAAAAATTTGATGTATGCTTTGTATGTAAATTTGTGCTTTTTCTATGTACCCAAATACTGAGTTTGTACCTTAATAAAAGTAATTTTCCGTGGAAATGGATTCACGTTGGGTTGGCGTGGAAGTTTGGAGAGTGGGGTGCCAGCTCAGGTGTTGCTTCGTCATCTGACCGTGGTTCAAAATTACGAGGTGTTGTCCTCGAATCTTTCCCTTAAGAGACTGATTCCGGACTGTCGTCAATAGCCCGTTGTGTTGCTCTAGTACGACGTTAACTAAAGTTACCTTTTACCATGGAAATGGATATTTCTTGGAGTATTTTTCTTAGTTTTAATAACCTTGAACAAGTGCTGTTTTTGTTTAGAACCCTTCAATTGTATACCCCGATACACACTGCTTTTTTTAGCAAACAATCTCATTTTCAAAGATTTTCTGAATTTGCGATCGGAAGACTTTTGCCCTTCTGCTGATAACGTCATAAACAAGACAGAGGGCTTTATTATCTAGGAGGTAGTGCCCTGAGGCCCTAGTGGTAGAATAACAGATTAGCAATAGGAGAGCTGCAAGTTCGAATCCAACAAACACCGTCGTGTACAAAGGGGGCTGGTGCACGTTAAATCTGTCGTGGCCTCAAATGTCATCACGTTGGTGTGATGTGGAAGTTTGGAGAGTGGTGTGCCAGTTCAAGTGTTGCCTCGTCATCTGACCATGGTGTCCTCGGATCATTCACGTTGGGATTGATCCCGGACCGTTGTCAATAGCCGGTTGTGTTGTTCCAGTACGATGTTTATTAAAATACCTACCTACCATATAATAGGTAGGAATTCAGCCAAAGATCGTCATGTATAAGGGGACTGGTGCACGTTAAATCCGTCGTAGCCTCAAATGTTTTCAAGTTGCCGTGGTGTGGAGGTTTGGAGAGCGGACATAAAAATATTTGTTCATATGGTGGAACCTCCGATTTTACGTTTTTTTCTTCTTCTGAGGACCGTTAAAAATTTTATTTGAAAGAAAAAAAAAGCACGGTAACATAAGCATGGAAAATAGTATTTGGAATTTAGGAAAAAAATACAGAGAGACGATTGGAGCGGTATTTAGAGAAAGAAGTATGAAGGTTAGTACCTACATGTGCACGTGACCTAAGGTATTTCCGTAGTGCTGATATTTCGCGGGGTGAGAAAATCTCAATTTGATATATTTTCAGGACAAAGTCCAAAATCCGGAATCCTCCGGACCTCTGCCTTTTCGGACTATTTCGGATCGTTTGCAATTTTTTTTTGTCATAAAACCCAAATCTGACCCCACCCACCCCCGTGCGTTATTTACGCCCGGAACACGTTTTCAATACTGAAGTAGCAGATATATAAATCGGAATAATTTTTAACAAAAAGAAAGAAAAAAAACTTTAATACACTGCAACAAATTTTACTTCTACTTTTTCTGTGTTGTATTTACTCTGAACATGTGCATTGTTTCAACAATGTGGTCCAGGTTGAACGCTTTGTTCTTTAAAAATTGTAGATAGAAAAAGTGAAAAAAAAAATGCTGGTTAGCAACACGTCCGGATTTGGGACTTTTTACTGTATTCATAACGTGTGTGTGTAATCAACAAAATATGTGAACGCTTGTAAATGGCCACTGAATAAAACAAATTCACTGATCACTTATAAACTTTACCTTTTTCCGGGAACAATCCCCAAGGACCACACCACGTAATTTTGAACCACGGTCAGATGACGAGTCAACACCTGAGCTGGCACCCCACTCTCCAAACTTCCACGCCAACGTGAGGACATTTGAAGCTACGACGTATTTAACGTGCACCAGTCTGCTTTCTACACTACGGTGTTTGTTGGATTCGAACTCATAACCTTTCCGGTTGCTAATCCGTTATTGTTCCAACCGGGCCATCGCGGCCTTACCGTATGATGGGTGAAAATTCTCAAATTATTAATATCGGGGGCAAGTTGTATTCTTTATCAATATCTATTATTTATTTTGTATTTTAGTGTGTTATGAAAAAAGTACACAACAGACACAAATGAAGTGTTTTCTACAGTATCACAAAAACATTCAAATTTTGCACATAAATCTTTATAATAAGCAATTATAATATTTTCTTTTTGTTTCGTGTTTTACTACTTTCGAAAGTTCTGCTTTGCATTTTCAAGACTCCGTTTGAATCCGTAAAATTTAAGGGATTGAAATCTTTCGGTGTTTTAAGTACGTGCTTCACATGTCGAGCAACAGATTCACATCCCTGTAGGAACACATTTCAGCAACAAGTGCAGATATCGCTGTATATCATATTAATACTAGAAAGATGGCGAAGCCAGTGCGGCACCACGTTTTTATAGAGAGCTGGATCAAATAAAAAATATTTTTTTAGGTAAGAGATACTATGAAAAAAATTGGTACACACAAATTTATTGTTTTCATTACTCTGCTTTTTAATAATCCCGGCAGCTACTTTTTTGTGTGGTCTCATTTGCAAAATCTTCGCACGCTTTATTTTGATCCATCGTATGGCTGCACCGAAACCTTTGTATTATTAATTATAAGTGCCACATATGGAATACTAGACTGATCTCTTAGGGGCAAGGTGAAATTTCTCCAAACAAATTTATGCTTCCCTGTCATCTTTGTATACATTCCAAGCATTTACAGCAAAAATACACTAATGTGCCAAAAGTCATGGGATAACAGTATGCAAATTTACAAGATAAAAAGGCTATAAAGAGTCAGATGGTGCTGTCTGTTGAACTCTTGAATGCCTACCCGACGAGAAGGGTAGTTGGAGCTAAACGCAAGGGTAAACATTTCGGACATCGTTGAGACTTGTAAGTCGGACATTGTGAGACTGTGTCAAACTACACTGCGTGAACTGATTGACACGTTCAATGAGAGACGCACTAAAGGGGAACATGTTTGTAAACAAAATGGAAAGGGGTGAAACTATCATGAATATTATTGTTAGGATCCACTCTGGCCACTTTTGTCTTTCTAAGTGAACTGCTATACCCCTCCCTGGTTCCATTTCAGTCAGGCTCATAAACTCATAATTAGAGTTTAACCCAAACAATTCAGTCGGAATAGCAATTTCAATTCAATGGTCGGGGAGTTTTAGGCTGGCACTCTACCATGCACCAGCTGCCTGCGAGTCATGAACAGCACAGGTTCGATTCCTGTGACTACCCAGAGTGTATTTCTCTTTTGTGTAAAAATCTATCCTTGTGTAAGTTGACCAAAGAGCATGTATATTTGTATTGTACTGATGTGCACGCACTAATCTTCTCAGGTACTTCATTCAACACATTTCCGACTGACTGTTTGTGATACAATGTGTGGGGTTTTACTTCTATATGGTTTTGTTTTCATGATTTGTTTTTAATTCACGTCGTACCAGAGCAATACAACTCGCTATTGACCACGGTCTGGGATCAATCCCCTAAGGTAATGGTAATTTTAGTTAACGTCGTACTAGAGCAACACAACGGGCTATTGACGACGGTCCGGGATCAGTCCCTTAAGGGAAAGATCCGAGGACAACACCTCGTAATTTTGAACCACGGTCAGATGACGAAGCAACACCTGAGCTGGCACCCCACTCTCCAAACTTCCACGCCAACCCAACGTGAGGACTTTCGGCCACGACAGATTTAAGGTGCGCCAGCCGCCTCTACACCATACGTTTACAAACATCTATGCCCGGACCCGGATTCGAACTAGGAACCTTCCGATCTAGAGGCAACACCTTAACCACTATACCGGTTGGTCGGCCAAAATCCTCTAAGGAATAAATCGAGTATATTAATAGTTTGCCCTTTTATATTTGTTATTACACACAATACAAATGAGCTGTTATGACCAGAGTAGTTATGACTGCAACTGTTATCAGAAATATTACCAATTGTCGCCATATGTTTAAGAGTATTCCTCCCCCCTTTTAAGGGACTGATCCTGGACCGTCGTCAATAGCCCGTTGTATTACTCTAGTCATGACGTTAATTAAAATTACCATTACCCCCTTTTAAAATAACCGGTAGAGTGGTTAAGGTGTTAGCCCCTGGATAGGAAGGTTCCTTCTTCGAATCTGGGTCCGGGCATGGATGTTTGTAAGCGTATGGTGTAGAGGTGGCTGGTGTACCTCAAATCTGTTGAGACCAAAAGTCCGCACGTTGGTTTGGTGTGGAAGTTTGGAGAGTGGGGTGCCAGCTCAGGTGTTGCTTCGTCATCTGACCGTGGTTCAAAATTACGAGGTG
This sequence comes from Metellina segmentata, assembly GCA_947359465.1. Taxonomy (NCBI): domain Eukaryota; kingdom Metazoa; phylum Arthropoda; class Arachnida; order Araneae; family Tetragnathidae; genus Metellina; species Metellina segmentata. Next base: position 46,022,589 of record OX375883.1, read on the forward strand.
TTGTCCTCGGATCTTTCCTTTAAGGGACTGATCCCGGATCGTCGTCAATAGTCCGTTGTGTTGCTCTAGTATGACGTTAACTAAAATTACCAATCACCCCCCTTTTAAAACCTTTTAAAAAATAAACAGTACATTCATTTTTTAAAAGAGAATTTCTATAAGTAATTAATTGTAAATTTCTAAATTTGAAAAAAAAAATATTTACCGTCGTTAATTGTTTAGATTTGTATTGGAAAAGTTTTCTGAAGTTTAAATAATAAAAATTAATTGCGTACAGAAAATTTTTTAATTGTGTAGATTGACTGAATTGTATGCAATGTTTAATTAAAAATAAATGTTTTTACTAAATGTTTAAATAAATGTTTATGTCATACTAGAGCAACACAACGGACTATTGACGACGATCCGGGATCAGTCCCTTAAAGGAAAGATCCGAGGACAACACCTCGTAATTTTGAACCACGGTCAGATGACGAAGCAACACCTGAGCTGGCACCCCACTCTCCAAACTTCCACACCAAACCAACGTGCGGACTTTTGGTCTCAACAGATTTGAGTACCCTTTTTTTTTTGTTCTTTCTGTGTACTGAATCGAAGTGAAGTAAGTATTCTGTTTATTTACGTTTGATGTGTGACTACGGTTCCGTCATTGCAATCGACATAATTTCGTATATATATACGTATTCATATGTGTATACTAAACAAATAAAACATGTCGATTAGAATGTGGAAACCATAATTATACCTGTTTAACAATGTTGTGTTATAACGTAAGTATTCAAGAACAATCATGAAATGAAAATCTGCATGTATCAGTTTTATAAAGCTATTGCATAAGTTTAAGTCAAACAATTTGCATTAAAATTTTTTGTTTTTCTAGCTAATAAAACTTTAAAATTCTGTAAAAAAATTCAAATGATTCATTGCTGCATTTTTTTTTACAAGAATCTGAATTCTGAAAGTTTGGGTTCTAAAATGTGTTTATTTTGGGGGTATTAAGTTTTTCAGTCGTCTGAGTTGGCAATACTGTCCCATTGCCTTGTTTCCCACTATTAGTCCTTGTGAATGACATACGAAAGGAACAATCATCTATGCTTTGCAGCATGTTTAGCCAGAAACCATGATCAGATCCTACTCCCTTAAAACTTGGCTTACTGCTTGGAAAATTAAAATTAATGATGACAAGTGCCAAGCTATACTTTTTAATAGAAAAAGATATTCCGGACCCTATTTTTTGTGGAAATCTGATACCCTGGTCCTATAATTGCAACTATCTTGGAGTCGCATTGGACTCTCCCCTTTACACCTTAAGGTGGAGTGGTAGCATCCGCAACGTTAGGCCGCCAAAGCGATTGTTTACGCCAAATCAAGATGGCGGCCGATGTAAGCAATTCCAAGATGGCCGCCATATACAACGTGAACCTTTGCATACAGTGCATAAATAATAATAATAATTTGTTTAAAAATAAAGAAAAAAGCAATATAAATTTCACTTGAAAATTTTCTAATATTTCAGTCTGGTTTTCTCCGAACATGTACGCAATTTTGCGTCAATTTCATCCTAGTTTTGTCACTTAAAAAAATATATATTAAATTTAAAAAAAAAATTATAATTAAAAAAAAATAATAATAATAATAATAATAAAAAAAAAAACGTGATTTTTTTTTAAAACGTCCGGATTTTCATCAATTTTGAATTAGAAACTTTGCAATGCATAGAAAATTCAAAACAATAAATCTTTTTTTAATAAGGTAGTTCTTTTCTGTGATCATAATCCACACAAAGGTTTTTGATGAGAAACCAAAAATCTAAAAATTCTTCTGCTATCCTAAAGTGTGAAAAAATATTTTTTCACAATTTTTCTAGCAATAAGCATTATGTGAGCAACTCAATGGGGATATTCCAGGTTATAGAGCCATATATGGAAAAGCAAGACAAATATTTTTATTGTAACGACTTTACAAGAGGAAATTGTTTTTTAGAGAAGTCAAAGCGTATTGCGCTTAAGGTTTCAATGCGTTTAAACCAGTATACCGGGAGAAATTTGTTTGTAGATAAGTCACAGCGTATAACGCGCGATCCCCGCCTGCCGGCTACCTCGCCGCCCCTCCGGGGCCGGCGAGGACCTTTTACCGTTGGCTTCCAAGCGTATAAGTCACCGTATTGGGTGCCCACCCAAGCATAGTCCAGTGTTTGTAATATAACCAAAAGCTAAACAAAAATCAAACTTACCCTCATAGCCGGGTCCTTGAAATTCTGACAATGGTTAACAGTCATATGCTCGAATCGATAACCCTTGAACTCTTTGTCCTTCGGGTATTGATACCAGCATATGACTTCCAATAGTCAGAAATTTTTGTAGTTCCTTGCAAAATTCAGCTCTGAATTACCTCAGCCAAAACTTTCTGGTTCCTATTTTTACCTCAACCATAAAACATTTATCCGTCCCTCGTTCAAGTCCTCCAAACACCCATTTACCCTCCAATTTCTTACTCCTGTTATACTTTCTTTTGCCAAATTTTTGTCCTATCTTTCTACATTTCCACTCCTACCTATCACCAGCATCCTTTCTCAATGTTAAAATCATATCATTCTCACATGAAAGACATTTCACCTTCTTCCCAATCAAGCTACTACATGTTTGCAAAAAAAAAAAAAAAAAACATTTTCTAACGTTCAATAACACTATCCGCTGCTATATCAAATCAACTAAGGGGAAATGAGCAACCAAAAGGGGAAAAAAATTCTAAATTCCAATCTGCAATTTCAAAAATCAAATTTAATCCAAATTTGTTTTCGAAATTTTAATTGAAATTTAAATAAAGTGACAAATTTCAAAAATTGTAACTTACAATCTGCTTTCCAAACTTATCCTAAAAATTTTGAAAATTAATAAAACAAGTCGATTTTATAAATCAAGAGCAAAATTCATATGCACCCAACAATTTCAAAGACTGTCTAAATTTTAATTCCGTTCTACATTAAAAATAAAAATGGAAAAGCGTATTTTCTTCCTTAACCAATCATGAGACCCGTTTATTATCGTCAGGAGAAAATATCTAGGGTTGCCTTAAAACTAAGAAAAACGTGAAAACGGGAAGGTTACCACAATTGGCAATACATCGCTCGAAAGTTGTAACGTATCGGATACTACATACCATCCCACCTTAATAGGTCGTAATTCCATGCTATCTTAATCTATCGACAGGAAACCCCAAGAGTCTTAAAAATATTAGAACCTTTTTCATCAATTTCCATTGAAGAGCATTTTGACGACAGTATTGCTATTCTGAGAGCCGAGTAAAGAAATTTGAGCATTGCGCTCTAAAGGTTAATTGGATTGTGTGGGGAAGAGAATCCAAATAGTTCCTTTTCCATACTACATTCAGAGTAATGCCTACATGTGTATAAGAGGTCTCTTGATTTCCACCAATGCTTTCTTATATGGTATTAATGTTTGCTTGGGAACATGGAATGAGGCTTCACAAGTGTGCAGTGTTTCTAAAAACTATTTCATATTCACTGAAGACATATGATTCACCCCAAAGGAATTTGGTAATCTTTAAGTCTCCATCTATTTGTCGTTAGAGCTAAAGCTTTTCTGGTAAGGCCAAGATGCGTAAGTTTTATTATATAATCTAAAGTTGCATCTCCAGCACGTGTCAAATTATTAACAATGCTCTCTAATTTCATATCAAAATGAGCAATTGGTTCATTGGCATCCAACATGTTAGTGCAAAATAAATTCAGTAGTTACATATTGACTTCTGATATCCTTAAAAATATACATTAACGACTCGTATTTCTGCTATAAATTTCAAGTCTCAATAAATTTAGGTAGTCTTTAAAAGGGTCAAAATTTTGTTTTAGTTAGTTTTTAGAGGTTGCGCAAGACCCTTAACATGGTGATAACAGAACCGGTAAATCAGGGAATTCTCGGGAACCTTTTCATTTCTGGAAAGTTAAAAAAATAAATCATGGAAATTTTGATAACTTAAACGGTTTCTATTATTGTTTGTCCTATTTAGAGATGCGCAGTTACAAGTGGTTTTGAGAATCAAACATTGTGCTGAAATTGAAATTCGCATAACGAACCCTGGTGTCATTAATTTTTTAACACCTTGAAAATCAGTATTTTTTGCAGCTGTAGTGTCTTGTCGCTGTGAGGCTAGTAATACAACTTGTATACAATTTGAAATTTTCGTAACTGATGATATATGTTTGTGTATTAAATTAATATTTTTGTTTGCAATTACATTTTTGTAGAATTTTTTATGTTTATTTGATTTTGATGAATAGTATGATAGTGAGGGTCAGGTGTAAAAAGTTCATAATCAAAATATTTTGTATTTTTTCTCCAATTTTTTCATTTGCTATTGTACGAGTTCCATTAAGGTATCCAACCCTTACAATAACAATTAAAACATCAGTAGAGAAAAAGTACAAAATATTAGTTGAGAATTATCCTTTTATCCTATCTGACCCTAAACATTAAATAATATTGTTATGTGGATACTGTATATCGATACCAATTATGGATTGCAACATTTCTTAAGGCAATCAGGAAAATTTTTTGAGACTATCAGTTATCAAAAATTAGGGGCATAAAAATATTTATTGAAATCTATTTTTATTATGAAATTGGACCAGTAGAATAACATGTGTTATAATATTTAATGTTTGTTAATAGAACTAGAAGATGTGTGCCAAATTCTGATTTTTTTTTCAGTCTTAATATGTATGCTGATGCTCTTTAACCACCTGGTTGAGTTGTTACATAAACAAACTCGGTTTGACAGGCTCTGGGTTTGAATCCCAGTCTATGCATGAATGTTCATAGTGGATTAGAATCCACTGAAAATTGTTGGTCACAGTCTAATTAGCTCACAAATAGCCCCCAAAAGACCACAGAGTAACAGATTAATCTTAATCCATGTATTCCAATCAGAGAAACCTTTAAATAAAATTTTTGTGTTCTATTGGTTGTTTGAAGATTAGATTTTTATGGATCAATAAGATCAACTTTTACTGAGAACTTTTACATACATGTTTTGGACTTGCTTTCCACAAGGATTGAATCTTTTATTAGGTAGTCAAATTTGTTTTAATACAGGGTGGCAACAAAATCTTCGAAAAAAAGTTCCCTGATATTTCCCTGATTTCCATGATAGTGTGACAAAAATTTCCCTGATTTTACGAATCCCTTAAGAAATGTCGGGATCCGTATTTGGTATCGATATACAGTACCCACGACAATATTTTTAAATATTTAGGGTCAGATGGGGTGAAAGAATCATTCTCCACAAATATTTTGTATTTTTTCTCATCAGATATTTTAATTGTTATTGTAAAGTCTGGAACCCTTAATGGAACTCTAACAATAGCAATTGAAAAAAATGCGAAAAAAAATATTTTGTTTAAAAAATATTATGAACCTTTTACACATATCCCTACATTATCCAAATATACATCAAAATCAAATGCAAATATACATTAAAAAAATTGGTACAGCTTCAGTCTATGTTTAAAGCGGTTGCAACGATCTTCACGTTTTTTTTTTTTTTTGGCGCATTTCTAGTAGCAAGTTAGGGCAGGTTAAGGCAACCTATCTGAATTACGATTATTATGGTTTCCATGGTAACCTCGGCAAGCGAAAAGTTAAACCCTTGGGTCCGGTGCACACATCCGGTTTTTCAACGTACGGCGCCGCTGCCGTAAAGCAAGTGCGGTCTGAGATACATTAGATCCAATGGAGTAGTGCACACTTGCCTCCGGCGTCACTGCGGCGATGTACGTCCAACTTTGCATGCAATTTCTACCGCAGTTCTCCACGGCGCAGCAGATTGCCGCACACGCTTCTCCGGACTGAAGTGATTAATAAATGGTTGATCCTGTAACAACTATTTTGTTTCAAAATATACTTTTTTAACTCTAAGTTAACGAAATAAACAAGTTTTCATCGATAGAAAAATAATTGCAAATGGCGCGAAATGTCTGAATCTGAGTCATTTCACGGCTATGTGCGCATAGTTGGGCTTCGGTGTCGCATGTTGAAAAATCGGATGTGTGCACCGGGCCTTAGACTACGGCTAGTACAGCAGTTGTACCATGATCGCGAAAAGGAAGAATTTAGACAACGGCCAGCACATCAGTTGTACCTTAAAAGTTATAAGAATCGCGCAAAGAAATAATTTAGACTACGGCCGTTACAACTGTAGTGAATTGAAAGTTATAAGAATCGCGCCAAGGAAGAATCGCGCTAATTATATCGATAGTCGTAGTCAAAAGGTTAAATTTTCATTTTGAATCTCCAATATTATAAACTGAAGTGTTTGTCAGTCTGTCTGTTTGTTTCCTGCACGCAAAGAAAGTCCTGACGAATCTATGGCACTTACATCACAGGTAGTCCGAATGTTTTGCAATTCTTGGGTCGCGGCAAATTTTAAAATTCAACAAAAAATTTTTTTAATGAATTAATGAAATGTAATTACTATTGAATGCAACAGCATAGAAGATCACAGATTCTAATTTTTTTTTTTCGTTTCCGTTATCTTTTTGCGCAGAGGAATGGTTTTCCAGCGGACGATAAAAAACAAATAAACTTTGATCTGGAGTTATTTAGTTCTTTTTTCTATCTGCTAGACCGTTAAAGATAGAGTAAAAATTTCAAATTTCAACGGATTTGAAATCTGGGGAAAATATTACAATAGATCAGTACCTAAAAATATGTTGTTTTTTTTTAATAAAATTTTTAAATTAAATATCTTTAAAATTTTCGCAGCAGATTCTGACGTTTAGAGAGATTTTCAGCGAAAGAGGAAAATAAAAACACCATGGACTACACCGTTATGGCTGTTATCGAATTTGCGAAGCAATACATAGTTCACTATATTCATAGTTTGGTTTGCTTCGCAAAACCAAATGGAATTTCACAAGGAATTCATTCCAATAGGCTCTACGAATTTCCATTCGGTTTGCGAAGCAACCCAACACCACGGGAAACGCCATGATGGCTGTTATCCAATAGACTACGAATTATCATTTGGTTTGTTTCTCAAACCGTATTCGTAGCAATCACCAGGGGTTAGCGAGCAGCACCTAGTTAGTAAGCACCAGACCCCACGAAAAGAACTGTCACGGGCAACGCAGTGCTGGCCACGCAGTGGCTAGTATTCTTTTAAGTTCTTTCAAAATTCGTTGAACTGTCGGTTGATTTTATTGATTCATTTGAAATAATTCCTTCCTTGGCGAATTTAGAAGTTCGCAAAAAAAGCGCCAAAGCCGTAACATCGCTATAAACGTAGTTTTACCAAAAAATTCTACAAAAATATAATTGCGAGCAAAAAATATTAATTTAATGCACCAAAAAACATTATTAGTTACAAAAATTTAAAATTGTATACCACAAGTTGTATCGCTGTCCTCATGTCGACGAGACGCTCCGTTAACGAAAACCACAGCGGCGGTTTTCGATGGGTTCGAAAATTACGACGCCGGTGTTCTTTATACGACTTACAATTTCGGCAAAAACGATTTATTCTATTCTCAAAAGTACCTGTAATCGCGCAACTCTAAATAGTCCACAAACGACAATAGTTACAGTTTTCATAAAAAATTTTAAAATTCCCTGATTTTTTGTGAAATTTGAAAATTTTCCCTGAGAATTCCCTGATATTTCCAGAATTGAAAAGTTCCCTGAGAATTCCCTGATTTCCCGGTTCTGTTACCACCCTGTAATATGTTTAATTGTCATGGAGGAATATTTAAAACTTCCATGACAAAACTACAGATGAGAGTAGTTTCAAAATTAACACTCCAGATGTGTGTAGGAGCCATCGTGATTAAATGGGTTTGCCCACTGCACTAGCAACCTTCAATTCCTCCGTGTTTGTATTTCTCTCTTCTGTGTTAGTAAAAGTGTCATTGTGTGTATGTCTTGCATAGCATGACCAAATGCAGCCATCCAGGAAAACCCTGCCAACCAGAGGTGCGTAGTTGAAAAGTGGATAATCTTTCACTGAATTAATTTTTATTTTCATAGGAAGCCTCTTAGAATCATTCAATGTTCAGCAATATATGACGTAATGATGTTTGTTTTTGATGATTATTACATATGGTTTAGTAAATATCTTTTAGTCAGGGTTTTCAAGATTTAAATTTTGAAATAAAATCTCACAAATCCCGTCAAATGCTTTAAACTTTCTGTACTTATGGCTACATGCAGTACTGATCAGCTATTCAAAAAATGGACACTTGCAAATAATCTGAGGTGTATATGGACTGAATTGGTCCGATAGCTCTATAGTAGTGGACTGTATTAGAATTATTCAATTTCGTTGCAACAAAAACAACCTTTATTAATAGTAAACTTAACAATGTATTGGATCGACCACTCTCATCTAGGCTAAGGAAGCCTAGTACAAATTAGGGCTAAGGAAGCTGCGCATTCTTAAGCTCTAGGAGAGTACCTCTCCCCTCTGTCTCTCAAGCCTCAATGACCCCACACGTTTACACAGCGCCCTCTCCAGTATGTAGGAGACAACACTCCCCGCGCTCACACAGCACCCTTTACAATATAGAGATTTAACATGGACTAAGTAATCTGTTGAGCCAGGGATTCTGCCAAATAGTAAAGTAAAAAACAAGTTGAGATCTATTTGAAAGTTTTGACTATGTTCATGTATAATTTTAGTTACAAACAATAAAGCATTAATCCATTCAAGTGTCTGAAGCATGGGAAAATATTGTACATTAATGTTATACTTAAAAAAAGTCCTTGGCTATTTATACTGTCCATGACCAGTGAGCCTACTTCTAAATGTCAAGACAGCAAAAGAAAAACCCCACTAGTAGGCCTAAACTACAATGCTGGCCACCGTAAATGCAACGCCCTGAAGAAAGCATGCAAATAATATGAAATTTACAACACGCATTAGCGGAGGTGAGATATGCAAATGATTATAATTTCAGCACAGACGCACATCATGCTCGCCTGTGGCGCCACTTCAAAGTGCTATTTAAGGCTTGTAGATTTCGACGATTTCAAGTACGGCAATTGTGTTTTTCTTGTGGTTTAAAAAAACACCGATCAATTATGCCTTGTAGAAAACAGCAATCATCTTTTGATCAAGTATCCGAGTTCGACAGAGGAAGGATAGTGGCCTACCGAGATTGTGGATTATCTTTCAGGGAAATCAGTAGTCGTGTTGGACGAAACCAAACAACTGTAATGCGGATATATGATCGTTGGATGCAGGAGGGTATGACGGACCGACGTGTTCAATCGCATCCACCTCAGTACACCGCTTCACGTGATGACAGGCATATTGTGCGTATGGCAGTGACGGATCGCTCAGCAACATCACGAACCATAGCACAGCACATTCAGTCTGTAACGCATCATCCAGTGTCTGCGCGTACCATTCGACGCTGTTTACAGCAGAGTGGTCTGTCTGTAAGACATCCATTGCTTCGTCTACCCTTGATGCAAAACCACAGATGTCTCCGCCGCCAATGCTGCGATGAAAGAAGGATGTGGACGGCAGAATGGAATGAAATTGTCTTTACTGACGAGTCACGCTTCTGTCTGCAACACCACGATGGTCGGATTCGAGTCTGGAGACACTGGAGAGAGGATGCTGAACAGTTACGTTATGCACCGCCACACTGGTCTTGCACCGGGTATTATGGCATGGGGTGGTATTGGATATCACTCTCGCACTCCTCTAGTATGCATTGCCAATACTTTAAACAGCCAGCGCTACATCTCCGAGGTGTTGGAGTCAATTGTCCTTCCTTACCTTCAGGGTTTGCCCACAGCCATATTTCAACAGGATAATGTGTGACCACACGTGGCACGCATTGTTCAAGGGTTCTTCGTCAAGCGGCAGATTGAATTGCTTCCCTGGCCAGCTCGCACTCCGGATCTTTCGCCGATAGAAAACATGTGGTCCATGGTTGCTCAACGATTGACCGAGATTACATCCCCAGCTGCCACACCAGATCAACTTTGGCAACGTGTGGAAGCTGCTTGGTCTGCTGGACCCCAAGAACACATCCAAAGTCTCTTTGAATCAATGCCGAGGCGTGTGGCAGCGGTGATCTCCAATAATGGCGGCTACTATGGCTACTGATTTTGGCAGGAACCACACTTCATAGAAGTCTATAAATTTAATCATTTGATACTTGGTCAACATGTTATCTACAAAATAAATTTTGTTGTGATATCTCTTGTCTTTCTTGGTGTTGCAATTTGGGTGGCCAGCAGTGTATTTGTTACCCCTTTAATTAACTGTGGACAATGGCTTAATTAGTGATTTTTCAACTCTATATATAACTAGATTTATGATTTTTTAATCAGACTATAATTTAGGTCTGTCACTCTCACTTACTGATAAATGTGTTATTGTGATTATGTAATGTACTAAAATAAAACTGTAGTATGTCAACTTGTGTTTTAAAGTTAAACAAATGTTTTACCTTTTGCTTTTATTTTGAAATTTCATTTTTTAAACGTATTCCCATGTAACAAACTATGATTTTTAGTAAAATAAATATTGATTTACCACATCATGAATTCTGTTTGTTTACTTAAAATAAATGTTGCTTTACATGTCATGTCAAAAACTCATTTTTTTTATTTAACAAATTTATATATAATTTAAAAAACAGTTTATATGCCCTACAGACATTCAAATTAAAAAAAAAATCAAGATTTTTTTTACACCCTGCTGTTAAGTTAAGATTGATTATGGAAGGGCAACGTTAAAAAAAACTAAAACCGTTTCATAAGTAAGAAACCCAATATTTAAAGGGAAAATGTTTATATATATTTACCACAGCAAAAACTGATTAATTTTGTCCAAATGTAATAGTTGATATAAGTTCTAGTGACTACTTTTCTATTCTTTTTAATTTAATGATAATCTAAGTATCTAGAAGTATGTTCATTCTTACCAATGATACTTTTTATTTCAATAACGTTAATATATTATGTTACTTATTTATTGTATTTTATTTTACAAATTTTAAAAACGGTTCAGATTAGCTGTGGGTTTTTAGTGTAATTCAAGACTGTCCTTAAATGATTTGTTGTTAAACCAAACAATGTGTTTCTCATGTATTTCTACTATTGTAAAAGGAAGTGTTTGTTTGTACGTATCTGTATTTCTTGCCCACAAAGTCCCGACGAATCTATGGAACTTACAGTAATGGGATTTGGCACTACCTATGTGCCAAATCCCATTACTGTAAGTTTTTTTCAATTTTAGGGTCCAGGCGAATTTTAAAATTGAATCTTGAACATGTTTAAATGAATTTAATAGTTTTTTTCACCTTTCTTCATTTTGCAGTGGTAATTCCAAGGAATGAAGAAACATCAAAATTTAGACTTTTCGCCCTCACGTGTCACCTTGACGTCAGCCTTTGAAACCATGCCAAGGTTTTTTTCATCTCTGGGAAGAGAACACATTCAGATGACCTTCATTGGTTTCGAGATTCATTCATTTTTATTTCCTGCTAGACGGATTCCAGTAAAACAAAAGATTACTAGTCTTGAAATGCACAACAAAGACCTAGTAATAACATCAATTTGAACTAATCAACTCGAAAGACAATAAAAAGTCCCTATCTTCAAGATATTTATTCCAATTCCGGTCTGCATTTGAATCGTAATAAATATAACATGAACAAGTTAACCAATTTGGAAAATTTTGACGTTTGAACTTTTTGAATCGGTCCCTGATGTGTCACTTCATTTCTAGTATTTATTATTGCTTTTTTATATTTGTTATTTGTAGTAGTATTTAATTTTTAGTTTAATTAGTATTTGTGTGTTTGCTCCAAAAAGATGTTTTGTCATAATTTATATTTTATCATCCGAATTTTAGTCGAAAGTTATATTACATACTTTTTGTTCATATAAATGAAATCAACGAGGTTAAAATTATTTTTTTGTCACAGTAATGTGGCCAAATTTATATATTTCAAATTCCATTCTTGAACACTAGGTAAATTGAATCTGTTCTTGTATCTAAATTATTTAGCTATACACTTTATGCACACCCAGAGAGACTAGCTGTAGAGTGGTCGCGTGCGTAAACTATTTTAATTTCTGCCCCCTCCCCATTTTGTCGCGACACCTGGATAGATAATAGACGTTTTTTTAATCGTCAACATAGTTAAAGGTGGAATTCATTTTTAAGATTTGCACTGATGTTTCTGCCTTATTAGAGGTCTGAATAAAACACATAATTTTATGAAGCAATGCTTTTATTTATGCATATGTGTGTATAAATATTTTTGTAACAAAAATTACCTTCGGAAAACTTTACATCATAAGAATTCAATGTGAGGTATGAGCTTGCAAAGAGCTCATGATTCATTCAATGTTCGGATCTGTATTGGAAAAATCACAAGCCGTAAGTCCTTTGGATCCTATCAATATTTTGTTTTAATGGCAACTAATTTTGAAAAGCCTGTTTCTAAAAAATAGTTCGATTCAAACTGAATCAAAATATGAATTGCCCTTTTCTTCAAATCAGCATATTCGTTTCCAATCAATAACCATAATTTTTGGCAAGTCAGAAACTTAAATAGAATGCGCAGTGTTTCGTCGCTTGAAACGTCCAATTAAGTATTTTTCATTCAAAGAGATATTGGATTTAAAAATATAAAACAAAAATAGATCACGTATCCAACCTAATTCATTATCTGAAAATTTTTCAAGCCTTTTTGAAAAGTTTTCTCCTAATTTTATCATATGACGAGAAATTATATGTTTTCAATGTGATTTCAACTTATTATGATACGTGTTTTCAACTTACAAGAAATCTATATTATTTTCTTTAGTAAATTCTGAAATGCACGGGAACCTGTCTTTGTTGCATCAGCATCAGTGCAAACCGCGACATAGTGTGTCCAGGTAAGGTCATTTGTTTCAAAATATCTCTTAATAATTTCAAATATTTTCTCTCCATTTGTTTTTCCTTTCAATTTTTAACAGAAAAATGAGCAAATACAAGAGAGTTTTGAAATCCATTTAACAGAACTGATTCTATATTACGGGATATGGCCGAAATTTGGCGATAAGCGGTATAACGTTACCATATTTTCTCCATGCATAATTGATGATTTATAATTGCTGAAGGAAGAATGAGTGATTCTCATTGTATGTGGTTTCAAAATGTTCCCTATTAAATATTAACTTCTAAGAATGCCTGTAAAGCCTTCTCAGGAATTGTGTATTTTTTCAAAAATACATTTTGATTTTTAATACTTTCAGCTCTTTTTTATTTTTTATTTTTAAGTTTCAGATTTATTTGCTAATTTTTTATATTTGGTTTCCAAATTTATGTTAGCCAGGTATCATACTTTCATTTGCTAATTTATTCCTGCAATTAACACACAATGGATGGTCTTTCCCATTAACAACGCAATACGTAAATCTATATTTAATAAACTTTTCTTGATATTTTCTATATTTTTTATTAGATAGCACATTTTGTTCGATATTTATTTATTATTATTTTTTTTTTTGTAGAAACAGTGTCATTGGATTCATACACATTTTTTCCAAGTTCATTGGATGTTGGTCCATCATTCTCATTAGTATTGTCATTCTTTTCATTTTCTGGACATTGGGTATCTATTTTTAGACATTTATCCATTATGAGTGTATTAAAACTAAAATGAAATTATAAATCTTCAATATTTCTTTCAATTGTTCAATCACGGGGGCTACCACATGGGAAGAAAACAGAATTACAGAATGCACTTAAATGAACGTAAGAAACAGCAAAAACGAACTACTGAAGCACAGACAGAAAGAACTGCACGGTTCTCGCTGTATGATCAGTTTTAAGACTAAATAGCAGGGTGCACACCTAAATTGAAAAATCTGTAGTAAAGATGGGCACTGCTAAATGTCAGACTGACCCAAGTTACATATGAATCCCACCAGAGCAGGTAGAGGGTATCTCAAATTGACAATTATCTTTTATCACTTTTTTTGTTTGCCGGCCGAAGTATAGGTATTACATATTAATAGACAGTTGTTGCGGTAAAAATATATAGTCTTCTTTTATAAATAATAATTTTTTCATTTCGCTATTTTACTGATATCTGATACTTGAAGAAAAGCCCTATATTTTTAGTGTCAAATAAATTTCTTTCAATTTGGCGATCCACAAAAATTTACCGACCCAAGTTGCATATGAATCCAACCAGAGCAGGTAGAGGGTATCTCAAATTGACAATTATCTCTTTTATCACTTTTTTTGTTTGCTGGCCGAAGTATAGGTATTACATATTAATAGACAGCTGTTGCGGTAAAAAATATATAGTCTTCTTTTATAAATAATAATTTTTTCATTTCGCTATTTTACTGGTACCTAATCCTTGAAGAAAAGCCCTATATTTTTAGTGTCAAATAAATTTCTTTGAATTTGTCGACCCACAAAAATTTTCATGCGACCCCCAGAGGGGTCACGACCCGCAGTTTGCGCACTAATGCTGTAGAGGATTTAGTATCAATTGACTTGTTTGGAGTTATATATTTGATTATGTGTTAATGACACAAATAAAATGTTATGGTATCGAATAAAGAAATATATTTTAGTTTCTTCACCTAGAAATAATAACTAGTCTTATTGGGTTCACATTTACAGTAATGACTGACTCACATTTCATGTGAAAATAACTTCATCACAAATTTTTTCAATACGATCCCATCCAACATTCGGAGCTTCAAAAGCCTGTTTCTTCTACTCGTGTTTGTCAGGCCGTGGTAGCCCAGTTGGTACAGTCGCAGAAGAGCAATTGGTGGATTGCGAGTTCAAAACTCGATTGCTCCAAAGACCTTCGTAAACGAGGGAGCTGTGCACGTTAAATCTGTCATATCACAGAGGCAAGGAGCTTAACGCACTTAGTCAAAATTACTTACGATCCAGATACTTCTAAGTCGCGAGTAAGTGAATTCGTTGAAGAAAAAGTTAATGTACTGGAAAAGAGAAAATTTCATTCAAAGTATATATGAGGCAATTAATTGTAATCAACAGTTAATATCTCAAACAAGCATTGGGTTCTTAAAATTAATGTGTATTATTTTAATAGATTACTTTATTGTATTTTTCATACATGAATTTTGTTTCTAACTAAACGTAGCAACCCCATTATTTTCCATTGTCTCGAAAATGTCTAGCTACGCCTGTCTATGTTTTGAGTCATACGCCATGTAAAGGAACCATTTGTGAAACCAAGGATAATGTTCCCAATGTAAAAAACAACAGTATAACAAAAATATTAGCAAAGACAAACCCAATTAAAAGGGAACAGATTAGAAATTTTCTACGTAATTTATGAAAACATAAACACCAACTGTTTAGATTGATAAATAAATTAAAATGATGGATTTACATCCACATTATCTTAGTTATTGGTTACTTAATAATTACTGTGTACAATTTCTTACTGTAAAGAATAATTTTATTTAAGATTGTGAATAATAATTTATTAATGAAATAATATTTGATCAGCACTTTAATAATTTACTTTTTTGCATCTTTAAATACTACATACATTTCTTTTCAGGGGAAGGGCGGCATCATCATCATTTGCTACTGATTTGGTTTTATTATTTATCTGTCTCGAATTGATTGCATGCTGCTTTGAATTTATTGATATCAAGATGTCTTCAGCAGATTCAAAGGACATTCAATGCCCAATATGTCATATCATTTTTACTGCAAAAAAAAATTTGTATAAACACATGAGAAAATTTCACCCAAGTGAAAATGTTGATGTGGCTGGTAAGCAGATTTGTGCAATGTGCTCTGAAAATTTCAGAACAATTAGTGAGTTGCATGATCATATTCAACAACATCACGAAGACATTAATTTAGTCTTCAATCAAGAAGTCTTTAATTGTCGAAGTGATTTTGAAGCCTGGAAAGTAAAAATGGAAGAGGAATCTCAGGCTTCCTTTGTGTCACCAAGTGGCAATAAAGAGTTGGCTGATGGTACAAGGGCGATGTATTATGTTTGCCATCGAAGCGGACTAGGAAGCACAATTCAGAATAGGAAGCGTAAACAGAAATTTGGAGGCTCAATTAAGTTAGGCTGTTCTTGTCCTGCAAATTTGATAGTTTACTTCAAGCAAATTGAGGAAGCTGAAGAAATAATGGTCAAGTACCAATCAACTCACATGGGTCACCGGATGGAAGTGGGTAAACTACCCATACCCAAAGGTGAAAGGATTCGTCTAGCTGGCTTGTTGCGAAAAGGTATTCCAAAAACAAGGATCCTTTCAGATCTACACAAAGACCATCAACCCACAAAACGGATAGGGATCATAAACAGACAAGACCTACACAACATTTCACGTGATTTCAAAATTGATGAGGTGATTATGGATGCAAATGATGCTGTGTCTGTTGACTTAAAAGTAAAAAAATTGCAAGAAGATGCTGATAATCCTGTTTTACTGTATAAAAGTCTAATGAATAATATTAACCAAAGAGAAATAATTCGTTCGCAGGAACAACATGCAATTGTTCATGAAATTAAAAAAAATCATATTTCTGACATTGAGAAAGAAAAAAAAGCATTTATTTCCAATTTTCAGACCTTTGCATTGAATATTGATAATACAGATAAAATGCGTATTTTGAAAGAAGGGTTTAGCACTATGAAAGCACGTGTGTCTGCTCTCATTGAAAGCATACCAACATTGCCTTCAGATCCTAGTCAATTCAAAAAATCACCAGCTACGAAAATAAATGGTCAGAAACGTTTCGACAAGCGTCGAAAATGGAAACCAGATAATTCATAATATACCTATTTTGCCTTTTTATATCTTGTTTAATGCATACTAATTGTATATACTTTGTTAAATAATTCCTCCTGCCTTTGCAAGTTGTATTTCATTGTTTTGAAGGGAAGTGATGAGATTTAGGCAAAAATTTTGACTGGTATAATCAGAACATACTGATATGTATTTGTAGATCATGTGTCAAGTTCTAGGGATACATTGTGGCAACTAGGGATGGAAAATACTGTTCTTTAACCTGCTCATCACTGTTCTCAAATATCTCACTACGTTAAATACTCCTCATTTAGACTGGTGCCTGCTGTTTTCATGATACAGATAGGACCTAAATTTTTTTGACGTGTTATTTTTGTTAGCACTTTGTAGGTATGCACATATAAACTATACTCTTCTGCTAGCTTTTTTATTGGAGGGTTTTCTATAGCTTTGATATAAAGGATATGAAAGATAAAATAAACTTGAGTCTAAAAATTGTTAATTGATTTTTATGGTGCAAGAGTTAGGTAAAGTACATTAGAATACATCCGAAATTTGAAAAATCAAAATGTTTAAATTATCTCTGGGTTCCCAGTGACTGCTAATAATGTTCTAAATTAGAACCATCAAGTACAGTTTCATCCATCAAGAACCATCAAGCAAGTTATAGTAAAAAAAATTCAAAAAAAAGAAACTTTATTTTCAAAATTCAAATTTTTTTTGTTGAAAAGTGAAAACAGGTGAAAAAAAGTCCGGTTTTTAGCGGCAATGAATACTCATGTTTGAAGAATTTTCCCTAATCATGCATTATTACACATTTGTAAATATTTCCATCTCATGTAAATACTATTCATTTGTATGTAATAAATACTTTGTTTATTTTTGTGTCAAAAAAAGCTTTCACTGTGTCTATATATAGGCTACCTCTATGTAATGAAAATAAGTGAAAATGTAAACAAACACAAAGATAAATTTATGAAACAAAGAAGTTGGTTAAGGAGAAATATTGAGTTTTAAATTTTACTCTATTGGTTTCAGGGTACCAGCTTTCTATATAGAATCTACATATTGTAGAAATTTTGCATTCCACATAATACTAATTTTCAGGGTGTAAAAAAAATCATGATTAAAAACAATCAGAGTAATCAGATTTTTTTTAAATTTAAATATTTAGTTATTTAAATTTTGATTGCACTTATGCTTTTTATAACAATTATATATAAATTTGTTAAATAAAATATTGAGTTTTTGACATGACATGTAAATCCATATTTATTTAAAGTAAACAATCAGAATTTGTGACATGGTAAATCAATATTTTTAAAACTAAAACCACAGTTTGTTACATGGTAAAACATTAGAAAAACAAAAGCAAAAGGTAAAAGATTCATTAAACTTTAAAATGCAAGTTGACACCTACATAGTTTTTATTGAGTAAATTACATCATGTTAATAAATTTATCAGTAAATGTAAGTGACAGATCTAAATTATAGTCTGATTAGAGATAAATATTTATTATGGGTTACTACTCTTAGTGAAAGGTGACTGTTTCAGAGTGCATTTGAAAGATGTTCATAATGTTTAAACTTTCATCCTTCCAAATAGAAAGCACAGTGGTATTTTTTTATTTATTAAATTATTAATGACATTAATTGTGTTATTTATGTCTCAATTAAAAAAACGTGGTTGTATTCAAGAAAACACATATTTCTTTACAGTTTTTATATTTATTAATGAAAAGAACAGGAATAAACACATAAAAATAAATAATTTATGTGGTCTTATATTTTCTGAAGAACAAATTTGCTCAAGGATATTTGGTGTTGAATTTAAATAAGAATGAAATTATTGGCAGGATTTCTTAAATTTACTTTTGTTTTTATAAACGGGTACTTGGTTTATAGGCATTGTTGAAATCAAGGTTCACGTTGTACCATATTATACTAGCCGACCCTTTTACTCTAGCACGTGGACGTCGGGAATGTGCATCAACATCAAGAGTTCAAGACTGACAACAACTTCAGTGGTTGCACGTGTGCTTGTGACAAAGTACCGAAAGAGAGTTTTTCTCATCAGCGGCCTGCCGTTCCTTTTCGGTCAGCCCCTTTCCGTCTGGCATTCAAATTCAGACATGCCCAGGAACAATTTTCCCATCGACACAGCTGGAGTTCCGTCAGTTCCCTAATCCAATGTCTGGAATGGAGATTAACTTTAGTGAACTCAAGTCATCATTACAGACGGTTTTTGCATTTGTGTGGAGGGTGTCTTCAGTTCTGTAGAGCAGTGCTCCCCAACCTTTTTATCGCCGCGGACCGGATCAATGTTTGATAATTTTAACGCAGCCCGCTGAGAAGGGGGGGGGGGCGAAATTCTAGATGCCTAGTGATTACAAGTACCAAATTGAAATATTCAGTCCAATATCTCGATTTCTTCTGTCAAAACCAAGAGAAAAAAATCTTTCCCCTATAAAAAATAGTTGACCTCGAAAATGATAGCAATATTTTTTTTGAGCTCAAGATTTTCCGGAATTATCTACCAAATTACTTACAAAAAGATGAAGTCCAACAGATTTTTAAAAAGTTTCGTGCCTCTTTTTGAAATTGTTACTGTGGGTTCATCACTTTCTGAAAATGGAACATTTCGGCGTCCCGAAGCCGTGCTTGGGGACAACCTACCTAAAATCAGGACATATGGTCGCATAGTCATGAATAATATAAATAGCTAGACTTTTTAAAGTATAAAACATTAATGTACAATATTTTACTATGTTTCCCACACTTGAATGAATGCTTTATTGTTTGTAACTAAAATTAGGCATGAACATAGACAAAACTTTCAAACAGATGTCAACTTGTATTTTACTTTACTGTTTGGCAGAATCCCTGACTCAACAGATTACTTAATCCATAGACACCTCAGATTATTTGCAAGTGTCCAGTGCCAAACATTTTCTAAAAGCTGATCAGTACTGGGTGTAGCCATAGCCATTAGTGCTGAAATCACCACAAGTGCAGAAAGTTTAAAGCATTTGACGAGTTCTGTGATTTTTCTATGGTGTATTTAATTAGTTATAAAAATGTAAGATTGGTTGTGATTTAAATTAATGATTTTACTAAAAAAAATAATTGGATTAAAATCATGATTTTAATTGTTAATTCTAACCATCAAGTTTAAAACATTAATTCATGGAAAATGCAAATTTCGCAAGAAAATTAAGAAATAGTTGTCAATTATTGGTTCAAGCTGAATCCTTCTGAATTTTATGAAAAAGTTTTTTAAAAATCTATCAAATATTAAAAATTATACTGTAGCTCTTTTTAATTACCTTTTCAAAATACAAAAAAAAAAAATGCAATTGCACTGGGGAATTTTTTTAAATGAAAAATGAGCACTAACTGATTAATTACTGGCTGGAAATTACAAAATTGAAATATTCACCAAAATTAGAATTTTATGTAAAATACTTGTTTTTATCAGTACTCTTACATCACAAACAAAGAATAATTATTTAAAAAAAGCAGTTTACATTTTTTGTCAAAAGAGCACAAGTTACCTATATTTCTATGAAATGTATCACTTGCTGTTTTGTCTGTTGCTACCCTACGTAGAGAATTACTTTAAATTTAATTAACAATACAATTAACTGGGTGTAAAAAAAATCAATTGATCAGATTTTTTTTATTTGAATCAGATTTTTTTATTTAAATTCTGTGGCCCTATACACTGTTTTTATTTTAATTATATATAAATTTGTTAAATAAAAAATTGAATTTGCGTCATGATATGTAAATCAATATTTATTTTAAGTAAACAATCAGAATTTGTGACATGGTAAATCAATATTTACTTACTAAAAATCGTAGTTTGTTACATGATCCAACATTTAAATAATGAATTTAAAAAATAAAAGCAAAAGGTAAAACATTTGTTTAATTTTAAAACACATGTTGACATCCTACATAGTTTTTCTTGAGTAAATTTTACATCATGTTAACAAATTTATCTGTAAGTGTAAGTGACAGACCTAAACTATAGTCTGGGAAGTAGAATAGAGGACAGAAATAATCAGACTATAGTAAAAATTCTAATAATAAAACGGTCTAGCAGCAATAATAAATTAATTTTCACTTGGGTTTAATTCATATTGGATCTTTCTTCCTGCTGACCTTTTTAATGCCTGTGATTGTGTGAAAAGGTATTTTTATACTCTTTAATTTCTATTGCACCAAACAAGAATAAGCTAACTGACAAATGCCTCAAAAAACTTTACTTCCCACTTGTGTGTTTTATTTAGCTGTTACAATCATTCACCCTTTAGTTTATAATTTTGAATCAAACTGTTGTATACTTCCTTTAAGTCTTTATATTATGAGTGCTGTTAATCAGACAGGTTTATACATTACTCTTCCTGGCATTTAGATTTATGATGTCATGTATGTTTACATTACTGTTTCCATTATATAGTATATTCTAATAAGTTACAACTGGCTTTTTAAATCTTTTATAATATGCAGTAATTGACCCTGTTCTCTCTGAGTCGGGTGCTTGGTGTAGCCATTAGTGCTAAAATCACTATGAGTACAGAAAGATTAAAGCATTTGGCCACTGTGATTTTCCTATGGTGTATTTACTTAGTTAAAAAAAGTAAGATCAGAGTTGTGATTAAAATGTGATTAAAAAAATAATTTGATTAAAATCATGATTTTAATCCTTGATTTAAATCAAGTGATTTAAATCTTGAATCTGATAATTAAAGTGAATGTTTTACATAATAGCTATTTAATTTGGTATTATCTAAAATATGCTTTAACATAAGATGTTGACACAAGCTCCACAATTTAGAAATTAAAATTTAAAACACTTTTTTCTACTTTTCACACATGAATACGATATACAATTACACGCAACAAGTTTCAAGAATAGAAAACGTTTTGTCTGAAGTGGGGAAATGTATTAATACTCAAAATAATTTGAACATGTTTGTGAATTTAGAGTTCCCCTCGTGATGAAAATCGAATTGCATTTCGAATTCATTCATTCAATAAATCTGCTTCAAAATCATTGAAGACACGGAAAAAGACTACCAGACAAGTAGAGATGGGTAGAGTGCCTATATAATAAGAGTGGCGACATACGGGAAACACTTTCTGATTGGCTTAGAGACCTTTTCTACCGCCCGAAGCGGTATTTTCCCAGCTCCCGTAGACTTAACATGGGAACTTTTTGTGTGCTCGAGAAAAACGTGTGTATATTAAATTAAAAAGAAAATATAGCTTATTCGTGTTCCATTTCGTGTTCTAGAATGTTTATTTATAATTATTTTAGTGTTTTGTCAGTGTAAATTTGAAGACTTTTTAAGTAAATAGCTTTTTTTGAACAACATGCTGTTTCCAGCTACTTTGGCGATGTAAACATCGCGCCAAAGGCAGTTAGCAAGTTTTAAACTTTTGATAATGCGTTGTTTTTTTAGCTGTTTCCTTATTATAGGTTTTCAATAACCTAAGCCGAATTGAATCATCAGAAAAGCAGAGAGTAAATTGTAGCAATGCTTTAAAAAAAAAAGAATAAAAGAAATGTTTATATAAAAGTGTTATTTTTGATGCAAACTTTCATCTTTATTTTGCTGCTAGATCTCGGAACAAAACCACCACATCAACATTTATCTGTGAATTTGGATATAAATGCGTACAAATGCTGTTAACTATTTTCTATCTTGAGATTATTCTTGTATGTTTAGGCCAATATTTGCTCATTATTTAGTTTCAATCTGTTAATTCTATTTTTCATATGAAAATGTGGTAGATTTTTTAACAAATGTGTACTGATGGTGTTGATTATTTTTGAAATTACATGTCTTTTGACTTGTATAAATGGATGAAACTTAAAATTAAATTTAAGTGGGTTAAAATTTTGTGTTATGCATTAAAAAGGTCAAATAAAAATGTTCAGTATCTTTTCTGGTTCGGTTAATGTAAGGACAGGATTAATCACACTAAAAAAAGCTACATGTGTTGAACAGTTGGTTGAAAGAAAGTTTTATTTTAAGGAACTATCCATTAATAGTAGGACATTTCAAATCTATTTTTTATTTAATGTTATAAAATTAATGCGTAAACTTCTATCACACAGCATGGAAAGAATTTAAAGAAAAAACTTGTGCCTGAGAGAAACAACACATCAGATCTTATTTTATTTAACACTGAAGTTATAAGCTTAACTTTATTCATTTTCTTGTTAATATTCACGAAAAGAAGTTCAATAAGTGGTGAGCATAAAACGGGACATAAACACTATCGCCAAAAGAAAGAGAGAGGAGGAAATGTGGGAAACCGATGGAAGAAACATATTCGCCCAGCAACACAAGCGCCTCAGCGTACAGCGTAAGTATCCGACAAGTTGACTCTGATTGGCTGGTATGATCATGTGCCTGAGACGTAAAGGTGTTTAATTTGGCTATTTATCTACGTTTTGGCGCAGATCTCTTTGACTGATAGGAACGGTTTTCGAAAGGTTTTAACATTTTGGAACCGAAAATTGTATCCTTTTATAATATAAGTTAATAATTATATAAGTTAGTGTTTTATGTATGCTTTTTGTTACATCAGAATGGTCCTAAACCAGGGATGGATACGACACCATCATCCTAAAGCAAAGGGGACGGCAGAGGGGCGGAAAAATATCAGCTGGTAGTGAGTTCAGGAGTGGTTTTTAGATTATTTATGTAAAATCAACGGAAGTTTGGAAAAATAAAAAAAGGGTATTAAAAATTAGGAAAAGTAATTTAGAATCAAAAGGAATGAAATTGGAATTGTTTTAAAATAATTTGGATGATCTAAAAATATTTCCGCCAGTTGGGTTCGAACTCGGGAAGTCATCCTCCGCCGCTAACGCCAATCTGATGGTAAGTGACTTTAGCCATTTGGCCATCGTTGCTTCACCAAAAAGAGCTCTTTAAAAGAAGAGTTCATTTTTGCCTCCCCTTATTATATAAGTTGGCGAGAAATACTACTAACAACAACCATACAACATATATATGAGGAGCCAATCAGAATCAACTTGTCGGACACTTACGCTGTACGCTGAGGCGCTAGTCCAGCAACCGATTCTGGTAGAAAAATGGCTGCCGCGCATGTGCAGTGGGCCAAATTTGGTCCCTTGTCGCCACTCTTACTATATAGGCACTCTAGAGATGGGTGATCCGCTCAGGAGTTGACTCTAAGAGCTAGCTCTCTTGATGGAGTGAGCGAGCGCTGATTGGTTAAAAAAGAGCTGTAGATCTGTCTTAACAAATCTGGGCTCAAGAGCGGTAGCTCTTTTTTAACGAATCGGCGCTTCCGCTCTCGAAGAGTCATTTCCGCATGCGATCACCAGCTCAGTGATTCTTTTGGGAGCTAGCTATTTTCGATAACTGTCGCTCTCGAAGAGTCAATTCCGCACACGCTCTTTTGCGCTCCCCAGCTTTTTTACTTTTTTAAAGTTTCTAATTTTTGAATATCTATGTATTATCAAATCATAAATGTTATTTTTTAAATTTTAATTTCATTTTAGGTTGAAAGGGCGTTTTAACGGCTTAAGTCATATCACGTCTTTTAGCACTAATTAAAAATAGTTTTAAGATTGTTATTAAAGCATATTCTAACAATTATTATATTATTCACTAAACATTAATGTAATAATAATAATAGTAAAACCTCGATATCTCGGGTGTGATATCATTTTAATAAAGTTACACAAAATTAAATTAAACGTAACTTGTTTTTATTGCATTGCCTTCACAAAACAAGGCATTTTGAAATTTTTTTTATTAAAAGACAGGGAAGGGACTCGGATTTCGAAAATCTTTGTGACAACGAATATTTGAGGGTATAGTATACCTATCTTAAATAAATAGTTAAAAATCTTAAGTATTTAAATAAATTATTATTAATTTTATTATTTGATATCAAAATATCATTTAAATGATCAGAAAGTCACATTTGGTCCCTAAGTGGTTTTAACCCAAGACATTCTAGAAGGAGGTGTTTTACGGAAAAAGGGTATCGTTAAACTTTAAAACTGACAACGCGGACAGAATTAAAGATTCCCCAAACAAAAATTTCCCATGAATATTTTGACTTTCTCCAGAGCTTTTGATATATATATGTGTGTGTGATGTTATTTTAATTAACGTCATACTAGAGCAACACAACGGGCTATTGACGTCGGTCCGGGATCAATCCCCTAAGGGAGAGACCCGAGGACAACACCTCGTAATTTTGAACCATGGTCAGATGACGAGACAACACCTGAGCTGGAACCCTCTCTCCAAACTTCCACACCAACCCAACGTGAGGACTTTCGGCCACGACAGATTCAAGGTGCACCAGCCGCCTCTACACCAAAAGATCACAAACATCCGGTTTCAGTGAACCGTTTCAGAACTTCTAAGAGGGGTAGGGTACATCTTGACAACTCTAAATCATATAGCAATGTGGGGTTGGAAATGCTTTCCTGACGCGGTAGATGGCGTTGTGCGAAAATCCCGAGCTTTCGTGTAGGGAATCTTCATTTAGCACAAGAACGCCAAGTTAGTAGGATGGATGATTACACGATCCCAGGGTAAGAACAGCACTGACTGCAGACGTCGAACAGAATGTGCTGTAGCATGTACAGGGGAATCCAAGAACGTGTACACGAAGTGTAGCAAACGCAGTTGGGGTTTCCCATTGCAGCGTCTGGAGGATTCTCCGAGAAGAAGACATGCATTCGTTTCACGTGCAGCGTGTCCAGACACAGCAACCGGAGGATTATGCACCGCGTATTGCTTTCGCACAGTGGTACTGTAGTGCTACTAGATGGCGCCACGAGATAGTGGCTTAGAAGTAGCTTTACATAAATTTAAATCTCATTAATTATAATTTAGTATTTTTTCTAGTTTTAACTATGTGTAAATTTTAAATATGATCGATAAATAATATTCTTAATTAAGGATAATTATTTTAATTTAATTCTTATGGCTATATTTATTGTCTACTAATTAGTTTTATATAAACCAAACTGTAACCACAATGAAACAACTCTACTCCCATTATGAATTTGAATCTCTCAACGTTATTACTTGATAATTGATATACGCAACCTGAAAATGTTATTCTTATGTGTAGCAGAATAGTCTGCATGAACATAACGTGAATGAATTAATAATTATTGCGACTTCTATTTCTGATCATTCCTACAAGCAATATATTGGTAACCAGGACGTTTCTCTACGAGAATGCAAAATAACTTGAACGCCCAACCGTTGAATGTGGACAAGCACTTGGAAGCGCATGCGGTGAGCATAAAGATTCCGCCGTTTTGGATCGACCGACCTGAAATATGGTTTTACCAGGTCGAGGCTCAATTTAAAATCAGCGGGATAAAAGCAGAAGATACAAAATTCAATTATCTAATTGCTCAATTAGAACCTCGTTTCGTGGAAACGATATGGGACATTGTCTCGGAGCCTATAACAGAGAAATACACCGCGGCGGAGGAAAGACTTTTGTGTACCTTCCAGGAAAGTGAGAACAAAAAAATAAAAAGACTTGTCTCAGGACTGGAATTAGGAGACTTGCTTCCCAGTCAGCTCCTCAGGAAGATGAGGTCTCTCGGGAGCGAGTTCTCCGACAAAGTTCTAAAAACTTTATGGCTAGAGAAAATGCCTATCTCGGTCAAAAACATTTTGATCGTGAGTGAGGAGTCACTTGACCGCCTAGCTACAATGGCGGACAAAATTGTTGAAATGGCTCCACGTCCATCCGACCTGGCAGCAGTACAAACGTCTAGTCCGCCAGTGGATAAACTTTTAGCGAAAATATCGGCCCTGGAGGTACAAGTTGCAGCCTTAAGTGTGCGAAACTCTCGCGACCAGCGACGCTGCTACTCGCCGAGACGGCAGAATCGAAGCCGATCTCGCAAGAGGTACGACCCAAAAGGTAAAATGTGCTTCTACCACTTTCGGTTTGGTGCAAACTGCCGACCAGATAAGTGTGCACCACCCTGTAGCTGGAAGGGGTCGGAAAACCTCTCCACGCAGTAGAGTCAGCGGTTAACCCTACTGCAAGCACTCCACCTAGCCGCAAGTTCCGTCTATTTGTGAGAGACACAAACACGGGATGCCAGTTCCTGGTGGACAGCGGTGCAGATGTTTCTATCATACCACCATGTGCTGATTTCTTAGCCAAATTTCAACTTTTAATCGATATTCACAATAGAAAACTAATTGATGGTATAACTACCCTCTCCATATTTGGGCAAATTGCAAACATTGAAGATCAAGATTCAGTAAGCACCTTAAATAAAACCTGTAAGTATTCAAATCTACTATCTCAATATCCCAGTATAACAAAGCCTAATCTATTGAATACAACTGTTAGACATAATGTCTTACATTACATATCTACGAAGGGACAACCAGTGTATTCTAGAGCTCGACAACTTGATACCAAAAAACTCCAATTAGCAAAACAGGAATTCCAGTTCATGCTGGATCGGGGAATCATCAGACCATCCAAGTCACAGTGGGCTAGCCCCCTGCACTTAGTGGCCAAAAAGGATGGCTCTCTCAGACCCTGTGGGGACTATCGACGTTTGAATGAGCAGACCATTCCTGATAGGTACCCCATACCTAGAATGGAAGACTTTCACCTTATTTTAAGTGGAAAGAACATTTTTTCCAAATTGGACCTACTAAAGGCTTACTACCAGATCCCAATTTCAGAGGAAGACAAACCCAAGACTGCGATCATCACCCCATTTGGGTTGTTTGAATTTAACGTGATGAGTTTTGGCCTGCGAAATGCACCATCGACATTTCAGCGTTTCGTAAACGAAGTATTCCAAGGTTTAGACTTTGTGTCCCAATCTTGGATGATGTTTTAATTGCTTCGACATCTGAGGATGAACACAACAGTCATCTCAAGGAAGTGTTTGACAGACTGAACAAGTACGAACTGTGCATAAATGTCTCAAAATCAGTTTTTGGTGTTCAAAAAATTGAATTCCTAGGATACTTGATTACTCCTAATGGGTCATGTCCCCTTCCTGAGAAAGTTCAAGCAATATTGCATTATAAATTACCAACTACTCTTCATGACCTAAGAACCTTCTTGGGAATGATAAATTTCTTTCGTCGATACCTGAAGAATGCTGCCCAAACCCAAGCCATACTCCATGAAATGCTCAAGGGAGCGAAAAAGAGAGATAAACGAAAAGTTCCTTGGACAGAAGAAGCGATTGAGCAGTTTGAAAAGTGTAAGAAAGATCTATCAAACCCTGCACTACTCAGTTATCCCAAATCTGAGTGCCCACTGTCTTTGTGCACGGATGCCTCAGATTGGGCAATAGGAGCTGTCCTGCAGCAATTAGAAAATGACCACTGGAAACCGATTGCCTTTTACTCTAAGAAGCTCAGTGAAACCCAAAGGGGATATAGTACATATGACCGAGAGCTGTTGGGGATCTACCTGTCTGTTAAGCAATTCAAATACATGCTAGAAGGTCGAGATTTCCAAATCTTCACCGACCATAAGCCCTTAATTTTTGCATTTCAGCAAAAAAACGAAAAAGCCTCACCAAGACAGCTACGCCAGCTGCAATATATATCACAATTTACCACCAATATCAATCATATCAATGGTAAAGACAACATCGTTGCAGATACTCTCTCCAGAATTGAGGAAATATCTGTCATCGACTATGAAGAAGTGGCTAAAGAACAACATGGTGATCAAGAATTACAAGACCTCATCAACAGTGATTCTCTTATCTTCAAGCAACAAGTGCTACCCTCTGGAACAAAACTGTGGTGTGATACTTCACAACCAACCATTCGACCATACATCCCTAAAGTGTCTAGAAGAAAAATTTTCGACAAAATTCATGGTTTTTCACATTATGGTATTCGATCAACTGTCAAGCAGATGACTACCAGGTTTGTATGGCCAGATATTAAGAAACACACGAGTGAATGGGCAAGAGCTTGTGTGAATTGCCAGAAAGTTAAAGTGCACAAACACACTAAATCAAAGCTTGGTGAATTTGAAGAACCAGATGCTAGGTTTAGCATTGTCCATATAGATTTGATTGGACCATTGCCACCTTCTAATGGAAAACTGTATTGCTTGACCTGCATTGACAGATTTTCATGCTGGGTGGAAGTTATTCCACTTGCTGATATTACAGCTGAGTCAGTGAGCAAAGCATTTTATGAGAACTGGATTTGCAGATTTGGGACACCCTACAGCATCATCACTGATCAAGGTCGACAATTTACCTCGCAAGTTTTTAGAAGTCTAGCTACCATCTGTGGTGCTAAAATCCTACACACCACTCCATACCACCCCCAGTGTAACGGAAAAATAGAACGTTTTCATAGAACCTTGAAATCGGCTATTAAAGCACAGGATAGTACCAACTGGACTGAAGTGATACCAACAGTGTTGTTGGGATGCAGAGCTGCTATCCGTGAGGAAACTAACCATTCCATCGCTCAAATGATCTATGGTACAAACATAAGACTGCCTGGAGAGTTCTTCGATAGTCCGAGTGTTGATGTTGAACCTGACACATTTGTAAATAGGTTACAAAAACACATGGCATTGTTAAAACCTCTCAGAACTCCTCACACACAACAACGAAAAATATTTGTGCATAAAGACCTTGCATCCTGCTCCCACGTGTTTGTCAGAGTGGACAGGGTCAAGAAGCCCCTCGAACCAGCATATGATGGTCCTTTTAGTGTGTGTTGGAAAGAAGTGAAAAAAATATTTCAATATTAAAATAAACAACAGAGAGGTGAAAATTTCCATTGATAGGCTTAAGCCAGCTTATCTAATCAGCAATCCTAGGCCAGCTGTATTTGTTGATGTACCTGTGACTGAAGTACCTAAACTTCCAACAAACTCTCGTTGTGGTCGAGCAATTAAACTATCAGTTAGGTTCCAAACTTAAATGTTCAGAAATATTTAATTATATTATCTAGTGTATTTTCAATTTATTTTTGTTTCTTCAAATTATATATATATTATTATCATTTGTGCATAATCAAAGTACTAGCAGTTGTGTTAAAAAATTTCAGCTATTTTCACAGTGTTAATCAGTATTGTTACTGTCACCACTATGAGCACCTATTACAGCATAATTTGTTTAAAACCCTTCAATATTGTGTCAACAAATTAGAGTTATATGAAATCAGTATGAGTGAATCAAATGTACCATGTTTATATTTTCAATCTCTACATGCTTTCCCTATCGTAACTTAGTTACTGGTAAGGGAGTAATGTAGTGCTACTAGATGGCGCCACGAGATAGTGGCTTAGAAGTAGCTTTACATAAATTTAAATCTCATTAATTATAATTTAGTATTTTTTCTAGTTTTAACTATGTGCAAATTTTAAATATGATCGATAAATAATATTCTTAATTAAGGATAATTATTTTAATTTAATTCTTATGGCTATATTTATTGTCTACTAATTAGTTTTATATAAACCAAACTGTAACCACAATGAAACAACTCTACTCCCATTATGAATTTGAATCTCTCAACGTTATTACTTGATAATTGATATACGCAACCTGAAAATGTTATTCTTATGTGTAGCAGAATAGTCTGCATGAATATAACGTGAATGAATTAATAAATATTGCGACTTCTATTTCTGATCATTCCTTCAAGCAATATAGTACCTTGGAAAATGTGCTACAAATCCCCTTTTTCCTGCTGAAGTGTTGTTTTCCGATGAGGCATCCTTCACAAGGGAAGGAATTTTCAACACGCATAACGACCATATCTGGGCGGTCGAGAACCCGCATGCAATACGACGTCGTGCAGCACAGATTCGATTTTCGGTCAATGTATGGGCCGGTATTATGGGAGATCACCTCATCGGACCTTACCTGTTACCGTCTCGTCTAACCGGACCTAATTACTTGCTCTTTCTGCAGCAAGTATTGCCACAACTTTTGGGAGATGAACCGATTTCTGCATCGACGCAACAGACAATGTGGTTCCAACACGATGGAGCCCCTGCCCATTATAGCGGAGATGTTCGTAACTACCTGGATGTCACATTTGGTCAGCAGTGGATCGGACGTGGTGGTCCCGTGCGTTGGCCTGCTCGGTCACCCGACCTATCATGTCTTGATTTTTATTTCTGGGGTCATCTGAAATCGTTTTTTCGGTAGTTTATGACACCACTGTTGACAATATTGAGGAGCTGGTTGTAAGAATTGCAGTAGCTGGCGGAGAAATTCGAGGTATGCCTGGAGTATTCCAGAATGTTCGGATGTCCATTCGTCGGAGATATGAGGCGTGCATTGTAGCCCGTGGAAGAAACTTCGAACACTTACTTTAATCCATGTATCTTTTGCTTCTTTTCATGTATTATTAAAACGATTTCTCACTTACGGTCTCTTTTCTTTACGGTGCTTCTGTGTACAACACCGCTTCAGGAAAGCATTTCCGACCCCACATTGCTATATGATTTCAAGTTGTCATGATGTGCCCTACCCCTCTTAGAAGTTCTGAAACGGTTCACTGAAACACCCTGTATATATATATATATATATATATATATATATATATATATATATATATATATATATATATATATATATATATATATATATATATATATATATATATATATATATATATGTGATGTCAACACTGGAATGGCACTGTAGCTATTACTTGATATGGTATTTTGGAATGAGTCCACGTGTTGTAAAACATAACATTTATTAAAATAATTGAAGATGGTACACATATGAGCCACAGAGGTCTCAATAGATTCGCATAAAAAAAGCACGGAAGAGCGGCCACACAGGTCTCGACTCTCTCCGATCACACAAAAAACTGAAGACCCTCCGCCGCGGGCAAGGGATCAAGCCTTTTTCCCCCTAGCGTTCGTGGTGTTCCGTTTCCTGGATGAAATAGTCCCTTTCTCCTTTCGATAGTAGGTGGGGAGACGAAAGAATTCCGTTCCTACACTGGGGCATCCTGACGGTGTTCGCCCCGAACATCACTGCACTCATTTAGGCACGTACAATGGGACCTGAAAAAAATAAAAAAAAACAAAAAAAAAGTATCTATTTCACTTTTGAGAGAATTGCTGAAACTAAACATAATTTTTCTCTCCACATTAGTTTCTCTTTCCCAGAGTTCTTTAAAGTTAATTAGTCCATGGTTTCATGTGTTCGGCAGCAGTGGACGTGTTGATAG
Source organism: Metellina segmentata (assembly GCA_947359465.1). Lineage (NCBI taxonomy): Eukaryota > Metazoa > Arthropoda > Arachnida > Araneae > Tetragnathidae > Metellina > Metellina segmentata. The sequence goes on from OX375883.1 coordinate 46,054,639, forward strand.
GTCCTTCGTGACTGCCCACTTTCCTCACCTCGTAACGGTCGTGTGGTTTCCTGTTGATAATTTCGTATGGGCCCAGATATTTTGGTCGTAATTTGAGTCCTGCTCCAAATTGGGTCCTCTGTATCGCTACCAGGTCTCCTTCTGCATACTTTCTTGCAGGTTTCCGCTTCCGATTATACTGTTTTCGGTTTTCTACTTGCATCCTTAGGATTTGTTCCTTAGCTTCTTCCCTAAGTCCTTCTCGGTTTCTTATGAACCATTCTTCATATTCTTGTTCCAACATTTCTCTGACCTTCAGATCTTCTTTGTTCTTCATTGATACTCCTGTTAGCAATTCAAATGGTGTGATTTTTGTACTTTTACTAGAGGTGCTGTTCAAAATTCTTTGAATTGAGTTGACATATTTAAACCACTTTTCTGGTTCGTTGATCGCTAATTTCGTCAGTACCGGTATCACAGTTTCAAATATTCGTTCAACTTGACCATTTCCTCGAGGTACTCCTGTGGTGATTTTGAAGTGTTCAATGCTTCTTTCGTCGCAGTAACCTTCGAATTCTTTGGATGTGAATGCGGTGCCTCGATCTGAAATTATTCTTGACGGATTTCCGAAAATATGTGACTGCGATTCTAGCTTCTCCAACGCATCACGTGTAGAAGTTGATTTTACAGGATAGAGCCAAGTAAATTTAGTGAAGGCATCTATCACAGCGAAGATGTGTTGATAGTGTTTATTTGTTGTCGCCAGAGGTCCCAGAAAATCAATATGGTATGTACTAAGCGGTACACTCCCTTTGGGTATTGGATTTAATTGACCCTCTTGCTTGCCCCTTTTCTTATTCGTCAAGATGCACTTAACGCAGTTCATTATGACGTTCTCCACTTTTTTCCTGAGTCCTGGAATGGAAAAATCTCTTTTCACTAACTCCTCGGTCTTCGCCACGGCAAAATGTCCTTTTTGATGGAATTCCTTTATAATATCTGATTGCATCCTCTCGGGGACGACAGGCAGTTCACTTCCATTTTCATATCGATATAATACATCGTTTTTGATCAAGTAGTCGTTCTTCTCCCCTCTCATCAATAATTCTTTAATAACTTGAATATACTCATCTTGTCGTTGGGCTGCTGCTAACTTGCACGTTATTTCTTCACCCGTTGGTTGCGGTACTATCACAGCGACATTTCGGCTCAAAGCATCTGCATGTCTCATTTGAGCACTTGGTCGATGAATTATTTCGTATTCGAATTCCTCCATGATTAACGCCCATCTCGCTATCTTAGGGGTTAAGTCCTTCTTGCTCATGGTTTGCTGGAAGGCTGAGCAATCCGTCATTATTTTAAATTTGGTTCCGAGTAGATAATTCCGGAATTTTTTCAAAGCTTCGATCACTGCTAGAATTTCTAATTCATAGCTGCCGTATTTTTCTTGTTGTGCTGTTGTCTTCTTACTCATGTATTGAATTGGATACATCTTTCCGTCATCTGCCTGTTGCAATAGCACTGCTCCGAATCCGTGTGAGCTTGCATCACAATGAAGTTCCAGTGGCGGTCCTTGTCTGAAAATTTGTAGCACCGGCTCGCCAGTCAAGACCTGCTTTAATTCGTGAAATGCAGTTTTCTCCTTCGACCCAAAATGGAATTCCCTATTATCACGAAGTAAATCACTGAGGGGCTTCGCTATCTTGGCATAATCTCGAACAAACTTTCGAAAATAACCGGTCAACCCCAGAAAACTCTGTATTTGTTTGGCATTTTTGGGTTGTGGGAAGTTCCGTACGGCTGCAGTTTTTAAAGGTGAAGGCTTTATAGTTCCTTTTTCTACTAGGTAACGAAAGAATTCTATCTTTCGTTTTAGAAACTGACACTTTTTTAAGTTTAGTTCTAATCCGTACATTGACGCCGTATTTAAAACACGTTCTAGTTTTTCTAAACCCTCTACCTCATTCATGGCTGGTATGATAATATCATCTACATAAATAATAACAGTTTTATCTTTTAACAAATCCTTAAAAACGTGAAAAATATATCTTTCAAATACACTTGGACTGGTTGACAATCCAAAAGGTGTCTTTAAAAACTCATACTGTCCCTCGTGGGTAACAAAAGAGGTGTACTTTGTACTCTCCTTTTCTATGTCGACGTGAAAAAAGCCGTTTTTCAAATCTAACGTTGTGAAGACTTGCGAGTCCTCCAATTTGTCTAACACGTCTTCGATTAGAGGTAACGGGAAACGGTCCTTAATTATTTTTTCGTTGAGCTTTCGGAAATCGACACAAAGTCTGTGATTCCCATCTTTTTTCTTACAAAGCACTATAGGGGCAGAATATTCCGAACAGCTGTTTTTAATTATCCCTTTTTCTAACCACTCTTGGATTTGTTTTTCAACTATAAGTTGTTCAGTAATCGGCAACCGCCGAGCACGCTGACTAACTGGAACTTCGTCCGTCAGAAGAATTCTCATCTTAACATCCGTGTTTGTTACTTGCTGAGGCACATAATTTCCTACAATTTGACAGATTCTTTCTCGTAAACAGGGATTCATTATATGGGAGAGATCTGTCTCTTCGCTAGACATATCCAACGCTACGGCGCCTAAAGTGTAAACAAAAGCACCTGCTGATGAGTCATTTTCATGCGCCTTCGATACTTGAAAGTCTACGAGGGGATGTTGAGGGAAACTCACGCGCTCTTCTTCCCCGTGATTTATGACAACGCCTGAAGTTGTTGTTGCTTTGTTTTTTATTTCGCTTCCGTTTTCGCCCCTTACTTCTGACTTCCTTATTTCATTTATGTCTCTATCGGTAACGTTTAATGTTCCCCCAGAAAATGCAAACTTTACCCTTGATAATACGTTCATACCAATTATTGCTTCAAATTGTAAATTCTTAACGACATGCACATCAGAACACAAAGAAATATTGTCAATAACAATTTCTGATCGGAAAAACCCTTCGGTACTTATTTTGTGTTGACTTATTCCATTTAAATATATCTTACTACCATTCAATATAGGAGATCCTATTTTATGATAACATTCCTCATTAATTAGAGTTATTTCAGATCCAGTGTCTATTACTGCATTAATATAACACTTTTCAATATAAACACTCTTTTCAATTTTCTTAGGAGTTGCTACATATATTTGATTTACAGTTTTATTCACATTTGCATTTTCACCTTTAAAATTATATGTACAAGTATTACTCTTATGACCATAATTTCCACATGCATAACACTTAATTCTATTACTTTTATATGGATCTCTATTTGGTACATCATAATCAACCTTATTAACATACTTATTGACATTTGTACTATAACCAACAGTTTTATAACAATTATCAACATTTCTACTATTCTGGTTAGCACGAAAGTTCGACGATTCACCTTTATATCGAGTTTCATCTTGCGAAACATTTTTTCTGTATTTATTTACATTCCGTATCTCCATTTTTCCTAATTGCAACCTCGCACTCTCATATTCCTCTAACTTTTTCACTATAACTTCTGCGCATTTTAATTGATGCCAGTCATCTATGAAGTGTGTTTTGATTTCAAACGGCGCTCTACGTTTTATCTGCTCGGATACCATTAGTTCCCTGAGCTCGTCAAAATTTGTTATTTTGAGTCCTCTTAACCATTCGTCAAAATAATGACTTATTTCAAACGCAAAATCTCGCCAAGTGGCTGTACTTTCCTTTTCATGATTCAGGAATTTTTGTTTGAATTGTTCAGACGTAAGTTTAAATCTTTTGAGTAAGATTTCTTTTATGTGTTCATAGTCATTAGATCTTTCCTCCGGTTCGCGAGTTATAATCTGTGCTATCTCTAAGGGTAATAAACCTAGTAAATGCGTTACAAAATCTTCACTTTCGATTTTGATTTTCGTCGCTTGTCTCTCGAACAGCGCTAAATACGTACTTATATCATTGGATTCATTCGAATCAAAACATTTAATTATCTTTGATAATTCCTTTCCTCTATCCCATGCAGTGTTCGATTCTGTCATGTGATTTTCCCTAACTGTTTGTGTCGCATTTTGCAGTTTCAGTTTTTCCAATTCAAATTGGCGTAATTCTTTTTCCCTCTCTAACTGCTGTTTGTCTTTCTCCAGCTGCTCTTTTTCGATTCTTTCAACTATTATTGTATCCAGAAGTGTTTTTGTATACTCCTCATCGTAATCGAGTTGTTTCGTCACTAACTTTTTTAATTTCGAAATTGTCGCATTTGAGGGTATTTCTATATCTAATTCCGTTGCAAGACGGTAAATATCGTCCTTTCTTGCTTTACCAAAATATGACATCTTTATATTAAAAATGAGCAAAATGTACTCACAGTTTCGATTATGATGGCTCTCTAGGGTTATAGTCCACGTTCAATTTGCATGGGGCAATCCCGGCACCAGCCCCCATTTTGTGATGTCAACACTGGAATGGCACTGTAGCTATTACTTGATATGGTATTTTGGAATGAGTCCACGTGTTGTAAAACATAACATTTATTAAAATAATTGAAGATGGTACACATATGAGCCACAGAGGTCTCAATAGATTCGCATAAAAAAAGCACGGAAGAGCGGCCACACAGGTCTCGACTCTCTCCGATCACACAAAAAACTGAAGACCCTCCGCCGCGGGCAAGGGATCAAGCCTTTTTCCCCCTAGCGTTCGTGGTGTTCCGTTTCCTGGATGAAATAGTCCCTTTCTCCTTTCGATAGTAGGTGGGGAGACGAAAGAATTCCGTTCCTACATATATATATATATATATATATATATATATATATATATATATATATATATATATATATATATATATATATATATATATATATATATATATATATATATATATATATATATATAGTACATGTTCTATACAAATGGATACGATTCACACTTTCCAAAGGAGAAACCATTTAAACATTTGAAAAACCTTTCTGAAATTACATTTGCAAAAAAAAAAGGAAGCTTTAAATTTAGATTTTGTCATGTTTATGGTCTTTCAATGGCCAATTCCGGTGTTTTCCATACCTACTTCCTGTTTCCCCGCCTTGATTAAAATCTTAATATCTCTTCAAGTAATTAACAGAGAAAAAATCAAATATGCTTTGGAAAGTCAAATAAATACTTTATCCAATAAAATCAAAAACTTTTTTTGGAATTTTTGGTAAAAAATGACATTTTTAACGTGTTCGGATTCCTTTATTGCAACTTCTGTAATCTCTTTGGGTTCATGATGGGAATTACAAAAATAGAAGTGTCCTCAAAGTAATTTATTCTTTATGGACAATTTTAAAGTTATATGAATTGACATGGTTTTGGGCCATCAATTAAAGTTTACAGCTTAGCGGCCGTATGCTGCAATGCCTTTCGTCCTCAGGCCCCGTCTCCCTCCTTTTGTTTATTTTAGAGGCAAACTGCACAATTGCTGGATAAGTGAGTGCTGCGTGGGTGTTCAAGCACGCTTGGCGCCTCTTCGTCTGGACACAGGCGCTCATGTGACAACGAGGGATGTTCGATGGCCCAAACATATTATATACCATTGAGTGGCTAGCCCGGCGTTGCCCGTGATACAAGGTATTAATCTGGTGTAAAATTTTCCTCAGATTTCAAATCTGTTGAAGATATATTAAATTAAAAATTTATGTATTTAAAGAAAATCATATTGTTAGGTATCAATCTAAACTGAAATTTCCGCAGATTTCAAATCCGTTGAGATTTTTACTCCATCTTTAACGGTTTAGGAGATAGAAAAAAGAGTTTTGACCTCAGTTAAAAGATTTGTCGTCTGGCTGGGAAATCACTCGCGCAAAATCAAAGCGGAAACCAAAAAAATAATTTTCTGCGCGTTCTGCGGATGAAAAAAACTTGGCATGATTCCAAACCCTGACTGCAAGGTCGCATGAGTAGAAAACGTTTGAAAAACCGATGGAGAATAAAAATATGAAACTCCTTTAAAAATCTTCTAGATTGAATTTAAAATTCGCCGTGACCCAAAAATTGCAAATAATTCGGACTACTTGTGTGCCAAATCTCATTGTTGTAAGTGCCATAGAATCGTAGGGATTTTGCGGCTCCAAACAGACAAACAAACAAACACTTTCTTTTATAATAGTAGAGACATCTTGATATGTTATATACATTATTATATATCTCAAAGGAGCGGGGAGTCATGAAAAAGAGCTAGCTCTTTTTAGTAAGCGAGCGGTTCCGATCCGATCCCTGAAAATAATCATTTTTCCCATCGCTACAGACAAGTAAATAAATAATAACTCACTGTAGTCCATGATCAAAACAAGTTAAGAAAGAATCGAACTGAAGAATCGATTCACTTATCACGAGTTTAATATCTACCGACCTACATACGGTCTTAAATAGAATTCTCCACGTAACGAAGAGCCATTACTAGAAAGACGCGCTAGTGTCTACGGGCAGGGTAATCCATCGAGCCGTCTCCTCTGATTGGTTGAAAAATCAAGCTTTTCTAGCCCTCTGTTTCACTTGCGTCTGCCGCCAGTAATGAACTGTCCATTTGGCTAATAAACTCAGTCTGGCTCTAAGAGCTAGCACACTGCGCAAGCGTAAAGTTAAGGGATGAACTTCAATGGCAACTGTTTTGTGATTTGAATCTGCGATAAATTAACAAAGTTAGAAGTCTTTTTTTAGAAAGAAGAATTCAAGTTTGTGATCGGTCAAACTTTTCTTCTGTTTTCCCGTCTTTTCAAAATATTTTCATTTCGTTCTCTCGACTCACATGTGGGATGATAATTTGGTAATTTTTGTTAACGTCGTTGTTGAAGAACGTGGACAGACTCAATGGTTGTGACTTTTGTTTACTAGTGACTTTAATTTAACATGTTTTGTAATGAAAATGTTTGTGGCAACAGTTATGTTGTTCTGATTTTTCTAATGAAAAATATTGATATAGTTTTTGTATACTGTACTTATCGCTGTTAATTAAAAAGGTTTTCGTTTAGTTCCATCGTCATTTATTAAAGAAAAATATTTAGATCGAATTTAAACAGTCGTACTAGAGCAACACAACGGGCTATTGATGACGGTCTGGGATCAATCCCCTAAGGGAAAGATCCGAGAACAACACCTCGTAATATTGAAACACGGTCAGATGACGAGGCAACACCTGAGCTGGCACCCCAATCTCCAAACTCCCACACCAACCCAAAGTGTGAACTTTAGGCCACGACTGATTTAAAGTTTGTTTTCAAGTAAAAGTTTAGGTAAAAATTGAGGGAGAACAACCGCCGAAAATTAACTCAAACTTAGTTTCAAATAAGAGTTCAGGAAAAAAAGTTGATAACAATTGGCACACGATCGGTACAAATAAAACAAAAAGAAAAAAAATTAATATAAATATATAAAACCATATATTTCTATATGCTTAGGTATTAAAAGAGAGATTCATCACAATAAACACAAATTGTCGTTTCAATTCTCGAAATTATCACGAGAGCGTTCAGAAAACTTTGCAAATATATCAGACTTTTTAAGAAGTTCGAAGATAATCTGTAATGCTTTACAGCAAAAAGAAATTAGTTTTTCAATTCTCGAAATTATCCCTAGAACGTTCAGAAAATTTTGCCAATATATCAGAATTTTTTAGAAGTTCCAAGACAATCTACAATGCTTGCAGTTGCTACCAAATGGAGAAAAAAACGGGACATAAAGATCATGAATGCTATGGTGTTGTTTACATGTGAATAAAGCTGTTACTTTGCACAGAAAACCATTACCACAAAAACAACAGCTCTTTTAAAGAAAGAAGCCAATTTAACACGCATGATCGTTCTCTCATTATCGACTAGTCATGCCAGGTGCTTCACCGGAGCCTCTAAAATTTTCCAAGTTCTTAACATTGCTGATCGTTCTATTCTTCATCCGTTTAGCCAGAGGGTTCACTGAATGCATGACTTATAGCGCTCCAGTGGGGGATCATATCCTTAATTGTGGGCGGAGTTTGACACGTTTAATTCAGAGCGGTAGCCATTTTCTAATCGGCAGACTTTTTGAAAAATCATTCAGCTGAAGATTCTTTTCAGCAATTAAATAAAATTTTTAAACTGTTCTGTCTGTTGAGAAGCCTTTCAGATGGGATGAGTTTATGTTCTCACTTTTTGGCTCCGCAGCTGGTTTCAGTTTGCACTTCCGAGTGTGAGAGTTGCTTACTTCATTGTCTGTAGTTATGTGTTTTCTGTTGCTGTATTGATGTATGTGCTGAACAACGTATTTGCTGTATGTGATGAAATTAATAGAAAACAGAAATGGCTTTGCTGTGAATGGAAGATTGGTGTCTCATCATACCAGGTTGATATCGGGTAGATATAATAATAGAACATGAAAAGTGAAACGAGGATAAATTTTATGTCCTGACGTTTCACTATCCATCAACACAAAATCCATTGTTGAAGAGTAAATATTTTGTTTTGCACAAAATATATTCAAAACGTATTATATTCTTAGGGATGTTACTAACAGTGATTTGACAGTAACAGTTCTAACTGTGACTGCTACTGACGAATATCTGTGATTCAAAACTGTGACTGAATCTGATTGGTTGAATGTAAAGTATCTGTAGTCACTCGTACCAACGAAATGCTTTTATTTTTATGTGTTAAAAGTTTTCAATAATACGATTACGTTGAAGGAATACTAAGCTAAGTCGGTAACGTCGTGGCCTTACAATGCTCTAGTTTACAGTTCGAGCCCCAGTATTGTTTTCATGCAGATCAACTGGAATACATTTAATAAAACACATAGTTGCCACTCAATAAACCTTCAATAATAAAATGAATTTTTCATTTTTACACATTCCCCTATGAGCCGTTTTTTATTTTTAGCCCGTAATTCCTTTTTTAAAGGTACTTTTTCTCCTCAATAAATTAATATTGGTGACTAAGATGGTTTCAACTATATCGAAATTTTCATAAAATTAAACTTTATAATTAATTAAACATTAAAATCAAGAGATGCATTAGAATGCTTGATTATTTTACTTCTAATTGAATTCAAATTATGGAATTTTAATTTTCAAATAAATATATATAATTGGCAAACTTTTTTTTAATCTTTAAATCCGTTTCACTAATTAACTTTCATCTAAAATATTTGTTTGTTGAAGAAATATGTTTTCATCGTAGTATGTGTAGCAAGACAATTTCCTTACATTTGATAATCTGAGGTACTAAAATATTCAAAGACCAACAATTTCAAAACATTAAGTAATTTTTCTAAATCTCTAGTAACATCCGAATTAATTTGTATTGTTATGTTCATGGTGGTGCGAACACTCCAAGTTTAAACAACAATTTTATTTGAGACGAAGAAAACACAAGACGAACAACAGCAGAAAAGTTAAACCTTACTGTGAAAAATCTAGTAGCTTTTGACTTGTTTCAACAATTTCTGTCCAATACTTTAGTTTATAATCATACAATTTTTACAAAATATTAACTAAAATGAGTAGTTCATTTACCACACAACACTGGAGTAACCACGGGCTATTGTCGACGGACCGGGATCAACCTCGAAGACAAAATATGATATTCTATTTAGTAGCACTTTAAAATTGATAAGCTGAGTGAAAGTATATAATTTATCTCTAAGACAAACAGGGAATATTCTAACGAGTAACATTTTTATTTGTTTTGAAAACAATCTGACAAGGAATTCCAGAGAATCAGTGTTTACAAACAACAAATTATACGCTTTTAAAATTAAACATTCAGTCATGAAATTTTTTTTATATGCATTACGAAATTTCAGAATGCATTCATTACCTCTGCAAACATCATTGTGTTGATCCTGCATCTGAAACGGTTTCATCTTAAGAGACAAATTTTAAAGAAGGCAGAAACTCGTAAAACGTATTCTAATCACTAGCGAAATGAAATAAATATATATTACTTACTTTGCACAGAAAACCATTACCACAAAAACAACAGCTATTTTAAAGAAAGAAGCCAATTTAACACGCATGATCGTTCTCTCATTATGGACTAGTCATGCCAGGTGCTTCACCGGAGCCTCTAAAATTTTCCAAGTTCTTAACATTGCTGATCGTTCTATCTTCATCCGTTTAGCCAGAGGGTTCACTGAATGCATGACTTATAGCGCTCCAGTGGGGGATCATATCCTTAATTGTGGGCGGAGTTTGACACGTTTAATTCAGAGCGGTAGCCATTTTCTAATCGGCAGACTTTTTGAAAAATCATTCAGCTGAAGATTCTTTTCAGCAATTAAATAAAATTTTTAAACTGTTCTGTCTGTTGAGAAGCCTTTCAGATGGGATGAGTTTATGTTCTCACTTTTTGGCTCCGCAGCTGGTTTCAGTTTGCACTTCCGAGTGTGAGAGTTGCTTACTTCATTGTCTGTAGTTATGTGTTTTCTGTTGCTGTATTGATGTATGTGCTGAACAACGTATTTGCTGTATGTGATGAAATTAATAGAAAACAGAAATGGCTTTGCTGTGAATGGAAGATTGGTGTCTCATCATACCAGGTTGATATCGGGTAGATATAATAATAGAACATGAAAAGTGAAACGAGGATAAATTTTATGTCCTGACGTTTCACTATCCATCAACACAAAATCCATTGTTGAAGAGTAAATATTTTGTTTTGCACAAAATATATTCAAAACGTATTATATTCTTAGGGATGTTACTAACAGTGATTTGACAGTAACAGTTCTAACTGTGACTGCTACTGACGAATATCTGTGATTCAAAACTGTGACTGAATCTGATTGGTTGAATGTAAAGTATCTGTAGTCACTCGTACCAACGAAATGCTTTTATTTATGTGTTGAAAGTTTTCAATAATACGATTACGTTGAAGGAATACTAAGCTAAGTCGGTAACGTCGTGGCCTTACAATGCTCTAGTTTACAGTTCGAGCCCCAGTATTGTTTTCATGCAGATCAACTGGAATACATTTAATAAAACACATAGTTGCCACTCAATAAACCTTCAATAATAAAATGAATTTTTCATTTTTACACATTCCCCTATGAGCCGTTTTTTATTTTTAGCCCGTAATTCCTTTTTTAAAGGTACTTTTTCTCCTCAATAAATTAATATTGGTGACTAAGATGGTTTCAACTATATCGAAATTTTCATAAAATTAAACTTTATAATTAATTAAACATTAAAATCAAGAGATGCATTAGAATGCTTGATTATTTTACTTCTAATTGAATTCAAATTATGGAATTTTAATTTTCAAATAAATATATATAATTGGCAAACTTTTTTTTAATCTTTAAATCCGTTTCACTAATTAACTTTCATCTAAAATATTTGTTTGTTGAAGAAATATGTTTTCATCGTAGTATGTGTAGCAAGACAATTTCCTTACATTTGATAATCTGAGGTACTAAAATATTCAAAGACCAACAATTTCAAAACATTAAGTAATTTTTCTAAATCTCTAGTAACATCCGAATTAATTTGTATTGTTATGTTCATGGTGGTGCGAACACTCCAAGTTTAAACAACAATTTTATTTGAGACGAAGAAAACACAAGACGAACAACAGCAGAAAAGTTAAACCTTACTGTGAAAAATCTAGTAGCTTTTGACTTGTTTCAACAATTTCTGTCCAATACTTTAGTTTATAATCATACAATTTTTACAAAATATTAACTAAAATGAGTAGTTCATTTACCACACAACACTGGAGTAACCACGGGCTATTGTCGACGGACCGGGATCAACCTCGAAGACAAAATATGATATTCTATTTAGTAGCACTTTAAAATTGATAAGCTGAGTGAAAGTATATAATTTATCTCTAAGACAAACAGGGAATATTCTAACGAGTAACATTTTTATTTGTTTTGAAAACAATCTGACAAGGAATTCCAGAGAATCAGTGTTTACAAACAACAAATTATACGCTTTTAAAATTAAACATTCAGTCATGAAATTTTTTTTATATGCATTACGAAATTTCAGAATGCATTCATTACCTCTGCAAACATCATTGTGTTGATCCTGCATCTGAAACGGTTTCATCTTAAGAGACAAATTTTAAAGAAGGCAGAAACTCGTAAAACGTATTCTAATCACTAGCGAAATGAAATAAATATATATTACTTACTTTGCACAGAAAACCATTACCACAAAAACAACAGCTATTTTAAAGAAAGAAGCCAATTTAACACGCATGATCGTTCTCTCATTATGGACTAGTCATGCCAGGTGCTTCACCGGAGCCTCTAAAATTTTCCAAGTTCTTAACATTGCTGATCGTTCTATCTTCATCCGTTTAGCCAGAGGGTTCACTGAATGCATGACTTATAGCGCTCCAGTGGGGGATCATATCCTTAATTGTGGGCGGAGTTTGACACGTTTAATTCAGAGCGGTAGCCATTTTCTAATCGGCAGACTTTTTGAAAAATCATTCAGCTGAAGATTCTTTTCAGCAATTAAATAAAATTTTTAAACTGTTCTGTCTGTTGAGAAGCCTTTCAGATGGGATGAGTTTATGTTCTCACTTTTTGGCTCCGCAGCTGGTTTCAGTTTGCACTTCCGAGTGTGAGAGTTGCTTACTTCATTGTCTGTAGTTATGTGTTTTCTGTTGCTGTATTGATGTATGTGCTGAACAACGTATTTGCTGTATGTGATGAAATTAATAGAAAACAGAAATGGCTTTGCTGTGAATGGAAGATTGGTGTCTCATCATACCAGGTTGATATCGGGTAGATATAATAATAGAACATGAAAAGTGAAACGAGGATAAATTTTATGTCCTGACGTTTCACTATCCATCAACACAAAATCCATTGTTGAAGAGTAAATATTTTGTTTTGCACAAAATATATTCAAAACGTATTATATTCTTAGGGATGTTACTAACAGTGATTTGACAGTAACAGTTCTAACTGTGACTGCTACTGACGAATATCTGTGATTCAAAACTGTGACTGAATCTGATTGGTTGAATGTAAAGTATCTGTAGTCACTCGTACCAACGAAATGCTTTTATTTATGTGTTGAAAGTTTTCAATAATACGATTACGTTGAAGGAATACTAAGCTAAGTCGGTAACGTCGTGGCCTTACAATGCTCTAGTTTACAGTTCGAGCCCCAGTATTGTTTTCATGCAGATCAACTGGAATACATTTAATAAAACACATAGTTGCCACTCAATAAACCTTCAATAATAAAATGAATTTTTCATTTTTACACATTCCCCTATGAGCCGTTTTTTATTTTTAGCCCGTAATTCCTTTTTTAAAGGTACTTTTTCTCCTCAATAAATTAATATTGGTGACTAAGATGGTTTCAACTATATCGAAATTTTCATAAAATTAAACTTTATAATTAATTAAACATTAAAATCAAGAGATGCATTAGAATGCTTGATTATTTTACTTCTAATTGAATTCAAATTATGGAATTTTAATTTTCAAATAAATATATATAATTGGCAAACTTTTTTTTAATCTTTAAATCCGTTTCACTAATTAACTTTCATCTAAAATATTTGTTTGTTGAAGAAATATGTTTTCATCGTAGTATGTGTAGCAAGACAATTTCCTTACATTTGATAATCTGAGGTACTAAAATATTCAAAGACCAACAATTTCAAAACATTAAGTAATTTTTCTAAATCTCTAGTAACATCCGAATTAATTTGTATTGTTATGTTCATGGTGGTGCGAACACTCCAAGTTTAAACAACAATTTTATTTGAGACGAAGAAAACACAAGACGAACAACAGCAGAAAAGTTAAACCTTACTGTGAAAAATCTAGTAGCTTTTGACTTGTTTCAACAATTTCTGTCCAATACTTTAGTTTATAATCATACAATTTTTACAAAATATTAACTAAAATGAGTAGTTCATTTACCACACAACACTGGAGTAACCACGGGCTATTGTCGACGGACCGGGATCAACCTCGAAGACAAAAGATGATATTCTATTTAGTAGCACTTTAAAATTGATAAGCTGAGTGAAAGTATATAATTTATCTCTAAGACAAACAGGGAATATTCTAACGAGTAACATTTTTATTTGTTTTGAAAACAATCTGACAAGGAATTCCAGAGAATCAGTGTTTACAAACAACAAATTATACGCTTTTAAAATTAAACATTCAGTCATGAAATTTTTTTTATATGCATTACGAAATTTCAGAATGCATTCATTACCTCTGCAAACATCATTGTGTTGATCCTGCATCTGAAACGGTTTCATCTTAAGAGACAAATTTTAAAGAAGGCAGAAACTCGTAAAACGTATTCTAATCACTAGCGAAATGAAATAAATATATATTACTTACTTTGCACAGAAAACCATTACCACAAAAACAACAGCTATTTTAAAGAAAGAAGCCAATTTAACACGCATGATCGTTCTCTCATTATGGACTAGTCATGCCAGGTGCTTCACCGGAGCCTCTAAAATTTTCCAAGTTCTTAACATTGCTGATCGTTCTATCTTCATCCGTTTAGCCAGAGGGTTCACTGAATGCATGACTTATAGCGCTCCAGTGGGGGATCATATCCTTAATTGTGGGCGGAGTTTGACACGTTTAATTCAGAGCGGTAGCCATTTTCTAATCGGCAGACTTTTTGAAAAATCATTCAGCTGAAGATTCTTTTCAGCAATTAAATAAAATTTTTAAACTGTTCTGTCTGTTGAGAAGCCTTTCAGATGGGATGAGTTTATGTTCTCACTTTTTGGCTCCGCAGCTGGTTTCAGTTTGCACTTCCGAGTGTGAGAGTTGCTTACTTCATTGTCTATAGTTATGTGTTTTCTGTTGCTGTATTGATGTATGTGCTGAACAACGTATTTGCTGTATGTGATGAAATTAATAGAAAACAGAAATGGCTTTGCTGTGAATGGAAGATTGGTGTCTCATCATACCAGGTTGATATCGGGTAGATATAATAATAGAACATGAAAAGTGAAACGAGGATAAATTTTATGTCCTGACGTTTCACTATCCATCAACACAAAATCCATTGTTGAAGAGTAAATATTTTGTTTTGCACAAAATATATTCAAAACGTATTATATTCTTAGGGATGTTACTAACAGTGATTTGACAGTAACAGTTCTAACTGTGACTGCTACTGACGAATATCTGTGATTCAAAACTGTGACTGAATCTGATTGGTTGAATGTAAAGTATCTGTAGTCACTCGTACCAACGAAATGCTTTTATTTTTATGTGTTAAAAGTTTTCAATAATACGATTACGTTGAAGGAATACTAAGCTAAGTCGGTAACGTCGTGGCCTTACAATGCTCTAGTTTACAGTTCGAGCCCCAGTATTGTTTTCATGCAGATCAACTGGAATACATTTAATAAAACACATAGTTGCCACTCAATAAACCTTCAATAATAAAATGAATTTTTCATTTTTACACATTCCCCTATGAGCCGTTTTTTATTTTTAGCCCGTAATTCCTTTTTTAAAGGTACTTTTTCTCCTCAATAAATTAATATTGGTGACTAAGATGGTTTCAACTATATCGAAATTTTCATAAAATTAAACTTTATAATTAATTAAACATTAAAATCAAGAGATGCATTAGAATGCTTGATTATTTTACTTCTAATTGAATTCAAATTATGGAATTTTAATTTTCAAATAAATATATATAATTGGCAAACTTTTTTTTAATCTTTAAATCCGTTTCACTAATTAACTTTCATCCAAAATATTTGTTTGTTGAAGAAATATGTTTTCATCGTAGTATGTGTAGCAAGACAATTTCCTTACATTTGATAATCTGAGGTACTAAAATATTCAAAGACCAACAATTTCAAAACATTAAGTAATTTTTCTAAATCTCTAGTAACATCCGAATTAATTTGTATTGTTATGTTCATGGTGGTGCGAACACTCCAAGTTTAAACAACAATTTTATTTGAGACGAAGAAAACACAAGACGAACAACAGCAGAAAAGTTAAACCTTACTGTGAAAAATCTAGTAGCTTTTGACTTGTTTCAACAATTTCTGTCCAATACTTTAGTTTATAATCATACAATTTTTACAAAATATTAACTAAAATGAGTAGTTCATTTACCACACAACACTGGAGTAACCACGGGCTATTGTCGACGGACCGGGATCAACCTCGAAGACAAAAGATGATATTCTATTTAGTAGCACTTTAAAATTGATAAGCTGAGTGAAAGTATATAATTTATCTCTAAGACAAACAGGGAATATTCTAACGAGTAACATTTTTATTTGTTTTGAAAACAATCTGACAAGGAATTCCAGAGAATCAGTGTTTACAAACAACAAATTATACGCTTTTAAAATTAAACATTCAGTCATGAAATTTTTTTTATATGCATTACGAAATTTCAGAATGCATTCATTACCTCTGCAAACATCATTGTGTTGATCCTGCATCTGAAACGGTTTCATCTTAAGAGACAAATTTTAAAGAAGGCAGAAACTCGTAAAACGTATTCTAATCACTAGCGAAATGAAATAAATATATATTACTTACTTTGCACAGAAAACCATTACCACAAAAACAACAGCTATTTCAAAGAAAGAAGCCAATTTAACACGCATGATCGTTCTCTCATTATGGACTAGTCATGCCAGGTGCTTCACCGGAGCCTCTAAAATTTTCCAAGTTCTTAACATTGCTGATCGTTCTATCTTCATCCGTTTAGCCAGAGGGTTCACTGAATGCATGACTTATAGCGCTCCAGTGGGGGATCATATCCTTAATTGTGGGCGGAGTTTGACACGTTTAATTCAGAGCGGTAGCCATTTTCTAATCGGCAGACTTTTTGAAAAATCATTCAGCTGAAGATTCTTTTCAGCAATTAAATAAAATTTTTAAACTGTTCTGTCTGTTGAGAAGCCTTTCAGATGGGATGAGTTTATGTTCTCACTTTTTGGCTCCGCAGCTGGTTTCAGTTTGCACTTCCGAGTGTGAGAGTTGCTTACTTCATTGTCTGTAGTTATGTGTTTTCTGTTGCTGTATTGATGTATGTGCTGAACAACGTATTTGCTGTATGTGATGAAATTAATAGAAAACAGAAATGGCTTTGCTGTGAATGGAAGATTGGTGTCTCATCATACCAGGTTGATATCGGGTAGATATAATAATAGAACATGAAAAGTGAAACGAGGATAAATTTTATGTCCTGACGTTTCACTATCCATCAACACAAAATCCATTTTTGAAGAGTAAATATTTTGTTTTGCACAAAATATATTCAAAACGTATTATATTCTTAGGGATGTTACTAACAGTGATTTGACAGTAACAGTTCTAACTGTGACTGCTACTGACGAATATCTGTGATTCAAAACTGTGACTGAATCTGATTGGTTGAATGTAAAGTATCTGTAGTCACTCGTACCAACGAAATGCTTTTATTTATGTGTTAAAAGTTTTCAATAATACGATTACGTTGAAGGAATACTAAGCTAAGTCGGTAACGTCGTGGCCTTACAATGCTCTAGTTTACAGTTCGAGCCCCAGTATTGTTTTCATGCAGATCAACTGGAATACATTTAATAAAACACATAGTTGCCACTCAATAAACCTTCAATAATAAAATGAATTTTTCATTTTTACACATTCCCCTATGAGCCGTTTTTTATTTTTAGCCCGTAATTCCTTTTTTAAAGGTACTTTTTCTCCTCAATAAATTAATATTGGTGACTAAGATGGTTTCAACTATATCGAAATTTTCATAAAATTAAACTTTATAATTAATTAAACATTAAAATCAAGAGATGCATTAGAATGCTTGATTATTTTACTTCTAATTGAATTCAAATTATGGAATTTTAATTTTCAAATAAATACATATAATTGGCAAACTTTTTTTTAATCTTTAAATCCGTTTCACTAATTAACTTTCATCCAAAATATTTGTTTGTTGAAGAAATATGTTTTCATCGTAGTATGTGTAGCAAGACAATTTCCTTACATTTGATAATCTGAGGTACTAAAATATTCAAAGACCAACAATTTCAAAACATTAAGTAATTTTTCTAAATCTCTAGTAACATCCGAATTAATTTGTATTGTTGTGTTCATGGTGGTGCGAACACTCCAAGTTTGAACAACAATTTTATTTGAGACGAAGAAAACACAAGACGAACAACAGCAGAAAAGTTAAACCTTACTGTGAAAAATCTAGTAGCTTTTGACTTGTTTCAACAATTTCTGTTCAATACTTTAGTTTATAATCATACAATTTTTACAAAATATTAACTAAAATGAGTAGTTCATTTACCACACAACACTGGAGTAACCACGGGCTATTGTCGACGGACCGGGATCAACCTCGAAGACAAAAGATGATATTCTATTTAGTAGCACTTTAAAATTGATAAGCTGAGTGAAAGTATATAATTTATCTCTAAGACAAACAGGGAATATTCTAACGAGTAACATTTTTATTTGTTTTGAAAACAATCTGACAAGGAATTCCAGAGAATCAGTGTTTACAAACAACAAATTATACGCTTTTAAAATTAAACATTCAGTCATGAAATTTTTTTTATATGCATTACGAAATTTCAGAATGCATTCATTACCTCTGCAAACATCATTGTGTTGATCCTGCATCTGAAACGGTTTCATCTTAAGAGACAAATTTTAAAGAAGGCAGAAACTCGTAAAACGTATTCTAATCACTAGCGAAATGAAATAATCATCAATTACGCATGTAATTGAGCGTTTATATGGTTCATTTATACCGAATGTATCTATAGTATAACAATCATATGCTCTTTGTTCTCCTTGAAATGATATATTAATTCTCCCAGCAATCTTCTTTGAGACGATTCTGGTAGAAAAATGGCTGCCGCGCATGCGCATTGGGCCAAATTTGTTCTCTTGTCGCCACTCTTATTATATAGGCACTCTAGGCTGCGCCAAAAATAGTTGTAAATATCTAATTTATTTAAATAAATAGTTTAATTTTAAAACAGCCGTCCATCTAATTGTTACATGACGATACAACGCACAAGAAATTTAAATTGACAGTATAAAAACATGTCGATAAAAAACCAATCAATCTTCAAGAGATGCTCGTCTACGAGTACTCTCAATCAATGAGCCAGAGCTAGCAGTCTTCTGACTAGGGATGGGGGGGGGGGGGAATAACAATATGTTCTTTTACAATGTGAATTCTAGATGCCTAGTGATTACTAGAGTGCCTATATAATAAGAGTGGCGACAAGGGACCAAATTTTGAGTAGCAGTTCCGTGATTTGCTTAACATCCCTAACCACTAATGTGAATTGTGTGCCATTTTAAAAATCGTACATTTATAAAGATTTTTGTGCACAATTCGAATGCTTTTGGGTGATACTGCAGAAAGCTTTTTGCACTGTGAATTTAATACAGAAAATTAAATGAATTTTAAAAACTTGTGATTTAGCTCCAATAATGAATGAAATTAGTAATTTTATCCATTCATTACGTTGAGTCTTGTTTGTGAATGCTACCCAATGGAATTCACTCTTTGGCGGGCAAATGAAGATTCTTGTTCAGTTGCTTATTTTACCAAAGTATTTAATTTCTTTATATCCTGTTGTGTATTTAAAATTGAACAACTGTGTGTTTTAGAAAAGAATAAACTAAAGTTAAAGAAACAAGTTCATATAGTAGTAAGATTTAATAAATTAAGGTTCTTTCTTAAGTTCAGAAGACATTGAAAAATGCTATTTTTAAGCATTTATGCTGAAAAATATTTAGCTTTTAGACCCGGTGCACACATCCGATTTTTAAACGTGCGGCGCCGCTACGGCACATAAGCCCAACTATGCACACATAGCCGTGAAATGACGTAAGTACTCACTTCGCGCCATTTTCGACAAATATTCTATCGAAGAAAACGTGTTTATTTCGCTTACTTGGTGTGAAGAAAGTATATTTTGGTACAAAACAGACGTTTCTGGATACAACCATTTATTAATTATTATTTATATTCCATTTATATTATGAAAGCAAGGTACTTCAGAACGGAGAAGCGTTTGTGGCGAGCTGCGGCGCCGTGGGGTACTGCGGTACAAAGTTGGAATTGCGTCGCCGCAGCGGCGCCGGAAGCATAAGTGCACTGCTCCATTGGATATAATGTACCTCAGACCGCACTTGCTTTGCGGCAACGGCGCCGCACGTTGAAAAACCGGATGTGTTCACCGTGCATCAATCATAAATGCAAATTGCGTTTCGAATAGAATAAAACAGCCCGAGATAGTTGTCATGAAAACCTAGTTCGGTTGTTATGGAAACGAGAACTAGATCTGATGCTATAGTAGTGTCCGACGCCCCAATCAGTGATGAATACTACCACAGAGAAGTAAAAGACAGAGGGTTCACTGTCATAGGAAGCAATGGACTTCTAAATAGCATGGGAAATCGCATAAACGCTGGCGCCCTAGGTGTGGGGAACCGGCACTACAATGGCGTCGGTTTTAGGCCTCGTTTATATAACAATGAATCTAGGTTGGTATAACAACTATCTGAGCCTGTTTTGTTCCACCCGAAACGCAATTTGCATTTCTAATTAAACGCTAAATATTCTTTAAATATTTTTTAGCATAAATGCTTTGAAATAGTAATTTTTTAATGTCTTCTAAACTTAAAAAGAACCTTAATTTATGAAATCTTACTAATGTATGAATTTGTTTCTTTAATTTTAATTTATATTGCCATCAAGCAATAGAATACATATTTCACCGTTAAGACAGTAGCAAGGTTAGAAGTGACCATATCATAAAAAATGTAGGATTTTTTTCAAAAAATATAGGACTATAATAGATATCTATTATAAGTAACACATTAACGACAACACATTTCTTTTGGCCCTATTTCATGCAATGCACGCCCGTACCCCATTTTCACCTTGATATACTCCGTTCTGAGAGTAATACATCTATGATTTCATGTAAATGATATGGCAGGTCTTTCGTCAAAATGTACTGTAATTACAACTAATCATTTAAAATTTTAAATAAATGTCAAAATGTCTTTATTCTTATAGCCAGCTTATGTTTGTTAAAAACTAGTTCAGTTAGTTGAAGACAAGTTTTAACAAAACTTTACTTATTTTTAAAGCATTGCAGTCTTTGCTTTAAAAACAGAAAATTTTTAATAAAATTATTATTAAAAAAGGAATCCTTGAAATCACGCACGGAAAAACAAATTTTGGAAAACAAAAATATTTGCTTATCGTAAAAGTTTAATAGATGATTATTGTACTGTTCTTTATAATTGAAAAGGGGAATTTAAATGTGATACTTAATTATAAAATTTTGATTTTATTTAAATTAAAAGGTTTTATAGAAATCTAAATGTTTCTTTTATATCTATTGCAATTAGCAAAATGCAGTAATTTCAATACGAATACTCAGAAAATAAAATGGAATTCAGATACGATGCTCAGTTACTCAGTATTTAAATCACAAAAACGAGCAGCACGCTGTTCTCAAAAATTATTGTTCCCATCACCAATGCTTATTAGAGTGCCTATATAATCAGAGTGGCGACACGAACGTCTCAAGGGCGGAAGAACTCCATACTCTGCACTGTCTGGCTCCTAATACTGCACATGCCTAATGTTGTGACGTAGTATGGACAGCGTTTTTAGCGACAATGTAGTATTTTGATCCATTTTGCCTGTGCGATAAACTGCCAAAAGAGGCAATCTTTTTTCGTGGAATGAAGAAGCATTTTCTCCTCCTGTTCCCCGCCTTTCAAAATTGTCTGTGCATGAATCTGAGATGGGTTGTGGAAATGAACGCGCGCGCTGGAAAAAATGGATCGTTGGGTTTCATGGCACAAAATGAGCGGGATGGTATGGATCATAACAAAAAACGGAATTTCGCTTTAGTCAACAAGTGAATGGAAATGAAACTAATGAAATGCATTCCTGGTAAATTTCAGGAAAGCTTGTAAAGTTTTGCGAAGGAAACAAATTTGGTCCGAGAAAAACAGGCTTTTTTAATAGAAATTGGTTCAACTGTTTTTTCCGAACTAATAATAATCTTCAAAGCTTGTTTTTTGAGTAATAAACTCTTTTGTAAGAAAAGAAAAATCAAAAGGTCACATTGAAATTTATAATAATTTGCACAAAATGTCTTTTAAATATTTTTCCTGTTTTGTTTATATTAGAAACCATAGATTTAATGACATGAATTTTTTTAGAAGAATACAAGTTTGATTTTTTTTCATAACTAGGGGGCTCCGCCTCCTGCTCGCCAACCCGCGGGGATTGCTACGCAATCCCATTTGGTATGCTTCGCAAACCAACACTCCTTTTATATATGCCATTTGGTTTGCTTCGCAAACCAACATTCCTTTCGCAGAGTGAAACTATCTGAATAATTCGTATTATCCAAATTTCACTTTCCGGTCCATGACGTCACAGCGAGGGCTTCGCAACCTGCTCGCTTACGCTCGCCGACCCCCTGGAAATTGCTACGCAATCCCGTTTGGTTTGCTTCACAAACCAATACCTCTTTGGCAAGTGATTTCACTTTTTTTTTACTTTAACACTTAATGCACCCTAAACTAATAGCCGCATCAGTAAAAAATCTTCTGCATCTTGTTCCATGCACAATTTTAAGTAAACGGTGTTAATCTCCAAACTTTACGATCTGTACTTTATACTTTCTCGTTAAATCGTCTGAGAACAGAGAGAAAAAAGCGAGCCTTTTTCCTCGCCAAATAAAAATAAATCGTTTTCATGGCAATTGTTGCTACGATAAATTTGATATCTGGCAAACCCGATAGTAAGAAATACAAACCTCATCAGCTCCGCAAATTTGCTCCGCGAAATAAAAAATATGAAATTTGTGTCACCAACTTTTGATTGCATCGAATTTATTTATGAACCAATTTAAAAAATAATTGTACCGTAAGAAAGAGTATATTGTGAGGTATACTGCGATATTTTCAAAATTAAAAACTAATAGTAATACGACATAGATATGACAGTTTTAGTTTTGTATCGGAAAATACGATCTGAAAGTTCCGAAAATTGTATGACCCACTTTTAATTACATCGATTTTATTTATTAACCAATTTAAAAAATAATTGTACCATAAGAAAGAGTGTAATGTAATGTATTCAGTGATGTTCTCAAATTAAAAAAATAACGTTTTTTGCTGTAGATATAACGATTTTAGCAGAAAGTAGCGAAAATATCCAAAGATTCCGAATTTTGTATGACCAACTTTTGATCGCATCCAATTTAATTATTAACCGATTTCAAAAATAATAGTACCGTAAGAAACAGTACATTCTGAGGTATACTGCGATATTTTAAAAATTAAAAACTAATAGTAATAAGATATAGATACGCCAGTTTAAAAAAAAAGTAACAAAAATGTCCCGATTTTTCCCGAATTTCAAAAAAATATTATCAAGAACCAAATTGAAATTAAAAAAAAAAAAACTCGACGAGCTGCAAAAATTTACGTTGAGAGGTTCTCTTAAATAAAAACTCACGGCTGAAGACAGAAAATTTGTATGTGTTTTGCTCACTCGCGGAAGAAATTTCGCTTCTTCAATTTTGACACTTAATAAACCCTAAACTAATAGCCGCATCGGAAAAAAATCTTAATAATTGTCCAGGGAATACGATGAAGAACAAACCATATTAATTTTGTTTTTTTCCGATCAGTACTTTCTCGGAAAACCGTCTAAGAATCGAGCTAAACAACACAGTTTTCAATCCTGCGGCGGCGGCGGCGTCGGCGGTAACATTTATTAAATATAGAGAGATAGGGTAATTTTGTTTATTTTTAGCCACTTTTGCACACATAAGAAATCTTTCACTTGACAATTTCAAAATAATATAAGCGCCATCCGGTTAACTGCTCAATAAGTTTACAGTTTAATCATTTTTCAAAATCCTGCTCTCAAAATCACAACTTATTCACAAAAGAGAAATACGTATAATTTTTTGAAATAAACAAATCAAAATTGATTTATTTTTTAAATTCCTTTTTAATAACATACAACAAAATAACAACAACCAATAATTAAAATCCATCAAATTGTGGGATATTTGCCAAGTTGATTACTACATTTTCCTTTGCAGACAGAAACAGGTTTTGAACAAATAATTAATTTAATTTTAAATCCAGGTCTAAATTCACATGTGAATAGTTGAAAAAAAAATCCTGTTTATTGTAGCCTTTACTTAGGAATAACAGGGTGGCGACAAAACCGGGAATTCTCGGGGAAGAATCATTTTCTGAAAAAAAAAATCAGAGAAAACTCAGGGAAGCTTCGCTTAACTCAGGGAAAAAGTTGGAATTTCGTTTTGCAAATGGCACTCATGTGGTACCTTTCTGTTAGCCACGCGGGAGCCACTTTGAACCAAATTCAAAATGTCGCCAATTTTGTTTTCATTCCGAAAATGAGAAGTGTATTTTTTACTTAAACATCCACAGAAAAAAAAAAAAAGAGTTGTAACATTGTATACTGTTTAATTTAACCTGTAACTGCAGGAAATCCTGTCACCGAAGTCTACAGCTGTGCCACGTTCCCTAATGTCATTAATAGGAACGTAGCGCCTTGCGGATTTGAGAAATACTAACTGACGGAAAAACCTGCAAAAGTTAAACCTCCGGTTCCAATTTAATCAACTTAATCAACATTAAAAAAAAATCTTTTTTTTTTCAAAAATACTTAGTTTGGCAATTTTGATTTTGGTCCAAAGTTGCGATCGGCTAAAGGAAAAATACTCATTTAGATTATGTATAGGTTTTTTTAATACATATCTGATAGAATTTTTTTTTTTTTTTCGAAAATTTTCGAACTCTTGAGTTTTTTTTTCTGAAAAGTTTACAAGTTTGTGCATTGATTTATAGGGCAGTCTGCTGTCATAATAATACCAGCACGGCATTGCCCGTTACAGTTATTTTCGTGATGGACTCGTCATTGTCAAATGCTGCCAAAATCGTTTGCGAAAATATCCAATCGGCGTGACGTCACAATGTCTTAAGAAAATATAAATATTTTATTGAAAAATTATTTATTATTAAATTATTTATTAAAAGAAAATCACTGGTATAAAGTATATGTATGGTGTAAAATTTTCCGCAGATTTGAAATCCGTTGATATTTTTATTTTATTTTAAACAATCGCTGAGATAGAAAAAGCACTGAAGAACGCCAGTCGAACTTTAATTATTTCTTTTGCTTCACCCGAATCCGTTACTCTTCAAAATGAATGAATCTCGAATCAAACGAAGGTCAATTTTCTCGGCGGCGAAATTCGTATTGGAAAAAGTATAAAAGTTATAATTTAAAAATTATTTATTTGAAGAAAATCATATTTTTAGGTATCGATCTATTATGAAATTTACCGCAGATTTCAAATCCGTTGAAACTTTTATTCTGTCTTTAACGACCGTTAAGATAGAAAAAAAGCAATGAAGAACGGCAGTCATAACTTTATATCTGTTTTGCTTTACTAGAATCCGTTGCTCAGGAAATCAAAATGAATTAATCTGATCTTTTTAACCACGAAGGTAAAATTCTTCGCGGCGCAGGCGGCAAAATTCGTATTGGAAAAAATATAAAAGTTACAATTTAAAAATTATTTATTTAAAGAAAATCATGTTTTTAGGTATCGATCTGTTGTAAAATTTTCCATAGATTTGAAATCCGTTGAAAATTTTCTTCTATCTTTAACGATCTAGGAGATAGAAAAAAGAACTACATAACTCCAGTTAAAACTTTATTTGTTTTGTTCGTCCGCTAAAATCGTTGCTCAGAAAATCTAACGGAATCGGAAAAAATAAATTTAGAATATGTCACGTCTTTATACTGTTGCAATTCTAAGGAAAATAATAATAATTAAATTACAATTAATTAATTTTTAAATGTTTTAGATTAAATTTTAAAAATCGGGGATAGAACAATTGCGAAAAATGTGGACCACCTGTGTGCCAAATTTTCTTATTATAAGTGCCATAGATTCGTCAGGACACTGCGTACAGGACAGACATACAAACACTTCCTTTTATAATAGTTGAGATGTACCCAGCGCTGGCGCCACTGACGGATTCAGGGGCTGTTGACTGCTTTTGCAAACACATCAAAATAGTTTAAAATGTAAAATTAAATATGCTATCTATTTTACTTTATATTATTTGGTCTGTTATGGAATACAATAAAAATATATTTTTTTTAACTATCTTATTTTTATTCATTTATTAGTCCATAGTTTTTTAGTTCATCAAGTGTCAAGTTTACCATTTTACCAAAGAATTGTTCTGTGAACGGGTGGAGAAACTCAGGGAATTTCATGAAAAATACTCTGGAAATCTAGGAAAATTCAGGGAACTTTTTACTTCAATTTTTGTAGCCACCCTGGATAATTTGCAATGGGGATAAAAAATGTACGTCTTGATATTTCACATTTCTGTGCTATGCTTATCTACCATTTGAGAGCAATGATTTTTTTTTGTTATAATCTCACGTCTCCAATAGAAAAAGCTACTAGAAAAGGTTTTTTTTTTCATCTTAAACGACCTTATGCATAAAAGTCAAGATTCAATTTCTTACAACTATTTCAGATTTTCCCCTATGTTCATAATTTAGTTGGATATCTCTAAACATCGATCCCAGTAAAAGTGCATTTTGATGAAGTATCTACCATATTATTGTATCACATATATATATATATATATATATATATATATATATAACTAGAATCTATCTAATAATCTATAACTAGATAACTATCTAATAACTAGAAATATATATATAATATATATATATATTATATATATATATATAATATATATATATATATATATATATATATATATATATATATATATATATATATATATATATATATATATATATATATATATATATATATATATATATATATAACATCTAAAATATTTCATGAAGAACATTCCATCTGGTATATTCTATCTAGAATATTCCGTGTATAACAATCCATCTAAAATATTCCATGTGCGATATAACAATCCATCTAAAATATTCCATGAGCAATATTACATTCCATCTAAAATATTCCATGTGCGATATAACAATCCATCTAAAATATTCCATGAGCAATATTACAGTCCATCTAAAATATTCCATGAAGAACATTTTATCTGGAATATTCCAACTAGAATATTCCATGAAGAGCATTTTATTTGGAATATTCCATCTAAAATATTCCATGTATAACAATACATCTAAAATATTTCATGAAGAACTTTTCATCTGGAATATTCCTTGAAGAACATTTCATCTGGAATATTCCATGAAGAATATTCCATCTGGTATATTCCATCTAGAATATTCCACGTAGAAAAATGTATCTGAAACATCCAATGGGGGTAGGTGATTTAATTTGGAATATTCTATCTAGAATTTTTCATGAAGAAAATTCCACGTAAAATTAAATCATAAGCGTAAAATAAGCAGTCTACAACAGCATGTCTTGGTGAAATCTTACTCCTATCTTCACGGCAATCAGTTTGGCCATTTGGAAAGAGATCTAGTGTCTATGAAGGACATAAAACTATGGAAGAGAGATCAGGGATAATGGGATACCCACATGGTGGAGGATTACTGCGGAACCTTCAACGAGACAGTCGTAAACATTATTCCCGAAAGTTTTGGTATAAAAGAAACATTTTATGGGTTGGGTGAATGATAAGTTTATGTGCTCTTTTTGAAAGCAGTGAGCTGATTTTTGTAACATACAATCTTCATATATATTTCACAACGTATGTGACACAGAAATCGATATTACTTGTCAATTGTTGATTGGCAACAGTAAAAAAAAGCAATCGGTATGGATTTATACGTTATTTGTACCATAATTTAAATTGCTTGATTTGAGCAATGGAACTGCATATCATATTACTAAAACTACACGAAAGAGCTTGTGAAATTCTTCAGCTATCTGATCTCAGAAAGCAATGAGAAATATGAAAGGTAGAAATAAGCGACTAAGTTAGTTTAGCGTCAAAAATGGTAAATCGCCCTGGATCAAGAAAAATGGGATGAAATTGACACACGTACACACACACAATCTAACTGTGGTAACATTACTGATATGTGCTTTTTGCCATCCATTTGATTGAAAAAAAGAATTAACGCAAGTGAAAGATAAACGAACTATTGTTGCATATTTTAGGATAATTTATTTAATTTAGCTATATCGTATCAATTGATGTAAATATGGGTAATAAATTCGTTATGAATGGATTAAAATAAAATTGGAAATGTTAATATCGCGCGATACTTTGCCACCAAGAGATTTTTGCAATTTAGAAAGTTTAGAGCTTATTCTATGCTTGGGTCTTTTTTTTTTTAAAGTTTAGAAATCCATCAACCCATTGGTAAAACACTTACAAGGTTCTCACATATGGAATTTCCAGTATGTAGATGTTCAAGTCCTAATCTATTATGGCAGTCCGGTAGTAAGAAAACGGATATGCAACAGGTGGGTTTGGAATACATATCCAGTCAAAAACCGTCGGGCACAAAGGAGGTTGACGCACGTTAAATCTTTCGTTGCCTCAAATGTCCTCACACTTCCGTGGTATTAAAGTTTGGAGAGTGGGATGCTAGCTCAGGTCTTGACTCGTCATCTCATCATGGTTCAAAATTACGTGTTGTCATTGGAGTTCGACTTTGTATTGTGTTGCTCTAGCACGACGTTAATTAAAAATTACCATTACCATTACCCTTCGGCTTTGAACTCGGACCGTCATTATTAGCCAGTTGTGTTGCTCCAGTGCGACGTTAATTAAAATACTTAACTACCTAATCTTTTACAGGGACGCGGTAGCATGGTTGGAAGGTAGGTATTTTTAATTAACGTCATACTGGAGCAACACAACGGGCTAATGACGACGGTCCGGGATCAATCCCAAGATTTAAGGACATCATCACGTAAGTTTGAACCAGAAGGTCAGATGACGAGGTAACACCTGAGCTGGCATAACACTCTCCTAACTCCATCACCACGTCAACGTCGTAAGGACATCTGAGTCCTCAACGCATGTTTGGTAAAGCAACCGGAGAGTTTAGAGTTCAAAACTAGATCGTACACCAAAGATCGTCTTGTACGTGGGGGCTGGAACACATTTAATCTGTCGTGGCCTCAAATGGCTTAACGTTTTTATGTTGGTGAAATTTAGAGAGTGGGTACCAGTTTATATGTGGCCTTCTCATCTGACCTTGGATCAAATTGACGATATATTTTCCTTGCTCCTTTCCATTCGGGATCGATCCCGGATGGAAAGGGGTCTGGTGCACGTTAAATCTATCGAAGTCTCAGTTTTACCAGTTCAGAAGGTTGCGTGTTCAGATAACGTCCGGGTCACCAGTGAAGCTGACATAGTCAGAAGGTTTTTATTTTACGAACATCACAGCACATACACGTTACAACGACAGAGACAAAGCACACTACTAGCATACAAAGAAGTTAGCGTTATTATGTAAATGCGAACTGAAACTAAAAGTAACCAATAGGAACGGTTTAACCTTTAACTGCTGTCATGGGTCTCACAGACCCCGAGTCATTTTTGACAGGTCGTTTCCACCCCTCAAAGTAAATATTGGTCCCTGTCCTATTCAGTACCTTCCTACTACATCCGACAGAAGCCAAAAATATCAAGACCGGTTTGGTTGCCCCAACTATTTCGTCTTTTACACTATTTGCATTATCCGCGTGGTCTCTTAGATCCCTTCACAGCATTTGCGTTACCGTTCTTGTTGAATGAAATCGTCTAAGTTGGAGTAGGGAATTTCGGCAAAGAGCCTAAAATGTCAAACAAACTTCACTAAAACTGTGTATCTTACACAGAAGAAATTCAGGATATTGTTGATAGTTGGTCGGAAATAGTACTGGATTTCGGAAATTTAGGCACGGTTTTGGAAATTTAGGCAGATGAAGATAAAGACATTTCGAGTGCGTCTTCACAAGAATATTTCTACGGAAAAAATAACTTCAAATGGGATGCCGGGGAGAACTTAATAGGCCCGTTAGAACACCAAAACACAACATAGTTTTACAGTTTCCAGGGTTGAAACGTCCTGCAAAATTAGGTCTGAAAGCTGAGCCTGAAGAGACATGCAATCTACTTAGCTTATATAGTAATATAAAATGTATTTCATGTTATGAATTGAATTATTTAAATTTAAACTGTATAACTAATAATTATCTGAAGAATCTTTCATTAATATATTATATTAATCAACTTTATACGCACTTTAGTGAGCGAGGTCTGAGAGACCCCTCCACACTAGAGTGCCTATATAATAAGTGGCGACAAGGGACCCAATTTGGCCCAATGCGCATGCGCGGCAGCCACTTTTCTACCAGAATCGTCTCAAAAAAGGTTGTTAGGCGAATTAATGTTTCATTTCATGGAGAATAAAAAGCATATGATTGTTATAATATGGATACATTCGGTATAAATGAATCATATAAACGCTCAATTACATGCGTAATTGATGAGATGGATTACATAACGCGCTAACTTAGATTGCGGGAAACTCCCCGTTGTTTAAAAAAAGTTATTTATTTAAAAAGTCTTCAAATTTATACTGACAAAACACTAAAATAATAATAAATAAACATTCTAGCACACGAAATGGAACAAGAATAAGCTATATTTTCTTTTTTTATTTAATGTACACACGTTTTTCTCGAACACACAAAAAGTTCCCACGTTAAGTCTACGGGAGCTAGGGAAAGACCGCTTCGGGCGGTAGAAAAGGTCTCTAAGCCAATCAGAAAGTGTTTCTCGTATGTCGTCACTCTTATTATATAGGCACTCTACTCCACACTAGTTACGAGACGGTTTGTTAAACAGCAGTTAAGGGTTAAGAAGTGAGAAGTGAAACTAAGGGGATTGAGAACTGAAACTGTAGTTTAGATGGTGGCAAAATATAATAAGTCCTTTTCTTTCAGAATATGAGAAAACAAAGGCGGAAAAAAAATGCAATAAGTCAAAAACCACATGCTGAATCTTAAATCTTAAAATTGCTGTCACAAAAAATTAAAAAAAAAATGACTTATAACATTTTACCATCCGCGTACAGATTTCAAGGTATCGATCTAATGTAAAATTTTCCGCAGATTTCAAAACCGTTGAAAATTTAAATATATCTTTAATGATCTGGGAGACAGTAAAAAGAACTTCATAACTTCAGTTAAAACTGTTCATTTGTTTTGTTCGTCCGCTGAAATCGTTGCTCGGAAAATGAAGCGGAAAAAATTCATTTCGAATCTGTGAGCTCTTTATACAGTTGCCATTCTAAGGAAAACAATAATAATTAAATTCCAATAAATTAATTTTAAAACGTTCCAGATTAAATTAAAAAATTGGGAGCGATAAAAAAAATGCAAACATTTTGGACTACCTGTGTGCCAAATTTCATTATTGTAAGTGCCATAGATTCGTCAGTACACGGCGTACAATCCATAGACAAACAGACACTTCCTCTAAAATAGTAGAGAAAAAGTAAGATGAAGGAAATCATTTGTCTGGTGTTTTCTATGCTTTCTAATACTAGGATATAAGTAGTTAGGAAACACATATACATGAAACATGTTTAGATTTTATGCTACATCAAAATATTCTCTAATAAAACATTGCATTGGGTTGGTTGAACTTTATATTTAATGCTAAGTAACGTTTTCTTTTGTGTTTGATGGAGCTCCACCTGACTGTCCTACTGGCAAATGTTTACTAGGATCAACTCCCCCCCCCCGAGAATCGGCATCGCATGTAAATATTGATACTTGTCACGCATGCGCACTAAGAGTGAGTGGCGTCATGGATGACGGTGAGAAAACAACGAATCAGTGGGCGTAAAATTTTCTCATAGCTTCTACTCTACAGAGGCTGTTCACACATTTTTTAGACAATGTATATTGTATTCACAAAACTAAATTACATAAAATTCTTGTGTTTTAAATGTTCTATTTGATAGCCCTTATTCTGAACTATCTTTCGACACCGTAATTTCCAGGATAATAATGCCTTTTGAAGTGTCAGAAGAGGTATTCTATCCCATTCCTCTTGAAGAGCTTTCCAGAGTCCTGTAAGGGTTGTGGGACGACGTTTGGATAATGCAGATTTTAAAAGTCCGAAAGCACAAAAATCCATAGGTGATACATCGGGAGATTTAGTAGGGACATCAATGAATAGTATGGCCTTGATACCGGTTTTTTGTTCCATTTCTTTTAGGAAATTTACAGTGGATTTTGATGTGTGACTGCTAGCTTTGTCTTGATGGAGTTCCACAGATTGATGGCACTATGGTATTTCATTCAGAAAAATTGGCGATAAAATATGTTCCTGATACAATTTGGAGTTAATATTGACATTTTCCCCACTCTCTTTATTTTTAACTTGCCATTATATGAAAAACCAGCAACATATAGAATTCGGTAGCGTGTCCTGCGTTCAGCGATACGCTTTGGAGAAAGACGATGCACATTGCGTTTTTTCGCTTTCTTAAGATTTAAATCAACGTTTATCATTTTGTTTACAGTGGACACCGAACATTTTAATGATTTTGCAACTGTCCTTTGACTAGGGGGATTTTCTTTTAACATTAAACAACGTACCTTTGCAATACTCGAAGATGTCCGTTTCTTCCTTGGATACTTGTTTGGAATTTTTGTCCCACTTGAGGTTCCAATTTGACGTTTTTTTCCTTTCTTTTTGACGATATTACCAATCGACGCTTTAGATATCACCAAAACCATGACTCTCACATCGTTTTTAGATAGCGGAATATTAATATTTCTCTTCGGAAAGAGCATAAATATAGCCTTCGTACCAATTACCGTTAAAAACGCCATTTTGAATAAAAACAAACCTTTCAATCAGCAGACGATAATTTTGACTTTTAAAAACATAGTACAACTGCAATTATTTCTTTTGCAGCAAACGATTTTTTATTACCGCTAACCAAAATCGTCTAAAAGATGTGCGAACAGCCTCTGTAGTAAAGGTAGGTTTCTGCATCCGCGGGATCAACCCCCGAAGAGAAAGATCCAAGGACACCTCATAATTTTGAAGCACGGTCAGATGACTGAGCTGGCATCCCACTCTCCAAACTTCCACACCAACCCAACATGAAGACATTCGACCACGACAGATTTAAGGTGCACCAGCCGCCTCTACACCATACGCTTACAAACATCCATACACTGACCCGGATTCGAACCGGCAACCTTCTGATCTAGAAGCTAACACCTTAACTATCAGCCAGTCGGATATTAATTGGTAAATGGTAATTTTTAGTTAACGTCGTACTAGAGCAACACAACGGGCTATTGACGAAGGTCCGGGATCAGTCCCTTAAGGGAAAGATCCGAGGACAACACCTTGTGATTTTGAACCACGGGCAGATGACGAGCAACACCTGAGCTGGCACCCCACTCTCCAAACTTCCACACCAACCTAACCTGAGGACTTTCTTCCACGACAGTTTTAAGGTGCATCATCCGCCTCTTCATCGCCGACCAACCGGTATAGTGGTTAAGGTGTTAGCCTCTAGATCGGAAGGTTCCTGGTTCGAATCCGGGTCCGGGCATGTATGTTTGTAAACGTATGGTGTAGAGGCGGCTGGTGCACCTTAAATCTGTCGTGGCCGAAAGTCCTCACGTTGGGTTGGCGTGGAAGTTTGGAGAGTGGGGTGCCAGCTCAGGTGTTGCTTCGTCATCTGACCGTGGTTCAAAATTACGAAGTGTTGTCCTCGGATCTTTCCCTTAAGGGACTGATCCCGGACCGTCGTCAATAGCCCGTTGTGTTGCTCTAGTACGACGTTAACTAAAATGACCAATTACCGCCTCTTCATCATCCGCTTAAAAACATCCATGCCCGGACCCGGATTCGAACCAGGAACCTTCCGATCTAGAGGCTTCACCTTAACCTCTATACCGGTTGGTCGGCACCTCCGAAAGGAAAAGATAGGTAGGTATTTTAATTAACATCGTACAAGAGCAACGGAACGAGCTATTCCCGAAGGGAAAGATCCGTGTCTCATCTTGGACCTTGCGCCATAAAGCAGAAAAGAACCAGCCAGAAATAAGCTACTGTGTTTATTTCCACAAAAAAAAAAAAAAAAGAAACTGACACACATAAAAATAACTGTCCTTCGCCATCCGAAGGTCGGTTTTTCCTACCCAGGAAGAAAATCTCTCCACCATGGAAGATGAAGCGCAGAAAGTGGATCAGTAGCAGCACTCGATGAGGAAGTAGCACCCAACTTCCAGGTAGGAAACGACAACAAACTGGAAGATGCTCCACTTCGTCGTCCTTATTTCCGCAAGTCCGTTGATCCGAGGAAGTAGAAAGCGAAAGTTCGGACCTTGGAAACGCTTTCGACGTCCTTGAAAAGCTTCGTTTCGACCTGCCAACTGCCTGGTTCAACGCTTCTTTGGAGGACGGGTGAACGATTCCTGCTGGGTGTCTTGGAAGGGTTAAAATGGTTCGTTTACACTTGGGCAACGAAAGTGAGAATTGAAAGGTTGAGATGAGTTTGAACTTGATTATGGTTGTTTTCGCTATTTGTCGCGTAAGTGTTGTTTGGGAAGACATGTTTTCGGGAATCGGCATTGGAATCGGGACGTTAACCTTCGGGTGGAATCATCAGGTCGTTGTTCTACGCTCCTGCGTTGAATGAACTGTTTGGGGAATATACTTCGTGGTCTGCGGTTTTTGTTTTAGCCAGTTGTATGAATCATTTACCTCGTTTTTTAAAGTTCCTCGGTTTATTAATTTTTTTTAAACGATTCAATAATTTATTTTGATATTTGGCAACATTGCTAACAAATATTTCTTTCCTAAATGGCCGACTAATTGGTAATTGGTAATTTTAGTTAACGTCGTACTAGAGCAACACAACGGGGTATTGACGACGGTCCGGGATCAGTCCCTTAAGGGAAAGATCCGAGGACAACACCTCGTAATTTTGAACCACGGTCAGATGACGAAGCAACACCTGAGCTGGCACCCCACTCTCCAAACTTCCACGCCAACCCAACGTGAGGACTTTCGGCCACGACAGATTGAAGGTGCACCAACCGCCTCTACACCATACGGTAACAAACATCCATGCCCGGACCCGGATTCGAACCAGGACCCTTTTCAGATCTAGAGGCTAACACCTTAACCACTATACCGGTTGGTCGGCGGCCGACCAACCGGAGAAGTGGTTAAGGTGTTAGCTTCTAGATTGGAAGTTTCCTGGTTCGAATCCGGTTCCAGGCTTGGATGTTTGTAAACGTATGGTGTAGAGGCGGCTGGTGCACCTTCAATCTGTCGTGGCAGAAAGTCGTCGCCTTGCGTTGGTGTGGAAGTTTGGAGAATGGGGTGCCAGCTCAGGCGTTGTCTCGTCATCTGACCTTGGTTCAAAATTACGTTGTGGTGTCCTCGGATCTTTCCCTTAGGGGATTGACCCCGTAATGTCGTCAATAGCCCGTTATATTGCTCTAGTACGACGTTAACTAAAAAATTACCAACTATCAATCGTTATTTATTGCACCAGTCAACATCTTTGTAGGTATTAGAATTAACTTTATATAGCATAGATAATGGTAATTTTTAGTTAACGTCGTACTAGAGCAACACAACGGGCTATTGACGACGGTCCGGAATCAATCCCTTAAGGGAAAGATTCGAGGACAACACCTCGTAATTTTGAACCACGGTCAGATGACGAGGCAACACCTGAGCTGGCACCCAACTCTCCAAACTTCCACGCCAACCCAACGTGAGGACTTTCGGCCACAACAGATTTAAGGTGCACCAGCCGCCTCTACACCATACGTTTACAAACATCCATGCCCGGACCCGGATTCGAACCAGGAACCTTCCGATCTAGAGGCTAACACCTTAACCACTATACCGGTTGGTCGGCTATATAGCATAGAATTAACTCATATATATGTAATCCTTTGTGGTTTTGCATAAAACGAAAATTTTTTGTAAACATCGTGATCGAAAAAAATTGTTTACATTTTTATTTAGGTAGGTATGGATTTTAATTAACATCGTACTGCAGCAACACAAAGCGCTATTGACAACGGTCCGGCATCAATCCCAATAGGAAAGATCCGAGAACAACGCCACGTAATTTTGAACTGCGGTCAGATGACATTTTTATTTAGGACCACGAATAGCCCTTATGCGACGTCAATTAAATATCATAGAATCGAGATTAAAAGCAGTTTTAAATTTCACTGCAATATTAAGCCTTTTTCTTATACAAAATTATGATTAATTCCTTAAAAATCCGATGGCGGTCTATACCTATACGCACTCACTGGTAAAAAAATTTTTAAATATGACCGTGAGAGCAAACAAATTTCTTTAAGCATTTTTATTTTCCATTGAATTTTACGAATAGAAGCGGTCACCTGTTTAAAGCATCATCAATATAAGGTTTATTTAGAAAAAAAGTGGAAAATAACCATCAAATTAAAAAAAAATTTAAACTTCAAAGAATTAAACTCGTAAGTAGGACCTACCATTTTAAACGGTAAACCAACAATTATAAATAAAATTAAATAAATGCAATCAGCCTTAGGAAAATAACAGTGGACTTTGCCAAATCGCTAGAATTAAAACCACGAGACGTTTTAAGGAACGTTTGAACAAATTCTATAAACAAAAAAGAAAATCAAGGAGTTTACAATTTTTTTAGTATAAAAAGAGAAAATAAAGAGTAGGTATCTCTACAAAGCATTATAAAGTTGGTAACATTAAAAATACTTGATAACAAGTCATCATTGCACAATTCCTTCAAAACAACGAGGCAAAATAATAGTGTAAAATTTCTGTGCTTATGAAATTTTTCACCTCGGCGAAGTACTATGGGTGTAAGGAGCTTATCTAAAAGTTGTGCTCCAGTAAAAATACAGATGTCAGGGACTTGGAGGAAATCGTAGTCGAACACCTCCTATTCCCTCTTTGTATTTTCAAACCTTAAGAATGCTTTTATTTTTACCTAAAAAAAATGACTAATTGTAATAACATTCATAATAAATTAAACTGCTCTGTATGAAAATCAGCCCCGACACTATTCCTGCTGATTCTTATGTAAAATGACCTCCTGAATCCGAATATGACCCCTGTTTTCCCACATCATCCATCGTTTTCCAGGGATTCACCCCCTTATGTTTATCACTCTTCGATACAATTTTATGGACATAAATTTGATTTAGAGTGTGGAAAAGGAATTTTTAAACCATTATATTTCTTCTGATGTGCTATAGAGGTGAAAAGCACTAAAACATGAACATTTGTAGCAAGTAGAGAGATTTGTTCCCCTAAATTGTAAAAACAATCAGTAAAAATTGTTTTTTTTCTGGGTTTTTCGCAATTTTTTCATCTATTTTCTACATATTCCAGCTTCTAGTCCCCCTCTTTTCCTCCCCCAAACACCCCCATCTAATATAAATAAATTGCAACAATTTTGGCTAGAAGCGGGCTAGGAGGAAGAGATCCCGAATCCCTCGCAAGAAAGTTTGGAAGATTCACTGTACGACGGTGGCGCTCTCAAAAACTCGCGCGTTTCGTGATTTCCGCAGGAATTTTCATGCTTTGACAGTTTAAAACTTGTATTGTTTTTATCACTATAGTTGTGATGTGTAACCTTTATCTTCCCTCATTACATCTTTAGCGATCGTAGAGTCAACTTTTCGGTATTCTAGGAGGTGATTCTGATTTCCAAGTTGTTTAGAGTATGTAAAGCGGTCCAAATTTTTTTTTACTCCGACTTTTTCGGCCACGGCAGATTTAAGGAAGGTGCACCAGCCGCATATACAGAGGCTGTTCGCACATTTTTTAGACGATTTTCGTTAGCGGTAATAAAAAATCGTTTGCTGTAAAAGAAATAATTGCAGTTGTGTTATGTTTTTAAAAGTCAAAATTTTCGTCTGCGGCTTGAGAGGTTTTTTTAAATTAAAAATGCCGTTTTTAACGAAGCAGTGGTACGAAGGCTATATTTATGCTCTTTCCGAAGAGAAATATTCATATTCCGCTATCTAAAAACGATGTGAGAGTCATGGTTTTGTGATATCTAAAACGTCGATAGGTAATATCGTCAACAAGAAAGGAAAAAACGTCAAATTGGAGCCTCAAGTGGGACAAAAATTCCAAACAAGTATCCAAGGAAGAAACGGACATCTTCGACTATTGCAAAGGTACGTTGTTTAATGTTAAAAGAAAATCCCCCTAGTCAAAGGACAGTTGCAAAATCATTAAAATGCTCGGTGTCCACTGTAAACAAAATGATAAACGTTGATTTAAATCTTAAGAAAGCGAAAAAACGCAATGTGCATCGTCTTTCTCCAAAGCGTATCGCTGAACACAGGACACGCTACCGAATTCTATATGTTGCTGGTTTTTCATATAATGGCAAGTTAAAAATAAAGAGAGTGGGGAAAATGTCAATATTAACTCCAAATTCTATCAGGAACATATTTTATCGCCAATTTTTCTGAATAAATATCATAGTGCCATCAATCTGTGGAACTCCATCAAGACAAAGCTAGCAGTCACACATCAAAATCCACTGTAAATTTCCTAAATGAAATGGAACAAAAAACCGGTATCAAGGCCATACCCTTCACTGATATCCCTACTAAATCTCCCGATGTATCACGTATGGATTTTTGTGCTTTCGGACTTTTAAAATCTGCATTATCCAAACGTCGTCCCACAACCCTTACAGGACTCTGGAAAGCTGTTCAGGAGGAATGGGATAGAATATCTCTTCTGACACTTCAAAAGGCATTATTATCCTGTAAATTACGGTGTCGAAAGATAGTTCAGAATAAGGGCTATCAAATAGAACATTCAAAACACAAGAATTTTATGTAATTTAGTTTTGTGAATACAATATACACTGTCTAAAAAATGTGTGAACAGCCTCTGTGGAGTAGAAGCTTATAAACATCCCTGCACTGACACGGATTAGAACGATGAATCGTCCGACCTATAGGTTGATACCTTAGCCACCAGACCGGTTGGTCGGCCGTAGTGTATCAGAACAAGGGTTAATTTAACTAACGTCACACTGGAGGTCAGTAATGTCGTGCTAGAGCAACACAATGGACTATTGACGACGGTCCGTTACCAACCCCCTAAGGGAAAGATCCGGTAATGGTAATTATAGTTTACGTCGTACTAGAGCAACACAACGGGCTATTACGTCGGTTTGGAATCATTCCCTTAAGTGAGATATCCTAGGACAACACGCCGACCAACCGGTATAGTGGTTATGGAGTTAGCCTCTAGATCAGAAAGTTCCTGGTTCGAATCCGGGTCCGGGCATGGATATTTGTAAGCGTATGGTGTAGAGGCGGCTGGTGTACCTTAAATCTATCGAGACCGAAAGTCCTCGCGTTGGGTTGGTGTGGAAGTTTGGAGAGTGGGGTGCCAGATAAGGTGTTGCTTCGTCATCTGACCGTGGTTCAAAATTACGAAGTGTTGTCCTCGAATCTTTTCCTTAAGGGACTGATCCCGGACCGTCGTCAATAGCCCGTTGTGTTGCTCTAGTATGACGTTAACTAAAAATTTCCAAATTATTTTACCATTACCTAGGACAACACCTTATAATTTTAAACCATGGTCAGATGACGAAGCAACACCTGTGCTGGCACCCCGCTCTCCAAACTTCCACATCAACCCAACTTGAGGACTTTCGGCCAAGATGTATTTAAGGTGTACCATCCGTCTCTACACCATACGCTTACAAACATCCATGCACTGACCCGGATTCGAACCAGGAACCTTCCGATAGCACCCAACACCTAAGGCTAACACCTTAATTGCTATTGAAAACGGTCTGGGACAGACCCCGAGGGAAACATCCGAGGACAATATCAAGTAATTTTGAATCATAAGGACATTTGGATAGCCAGCAGTAAAATATTTTCAAACCGTATGCTTTGTTTACACTGAAAATCATCGCACATGAGCGAAAAGTACTGCCCGAAAATGTTTAAATGGGGAGCAGGTTAAAAAGGACTCACTTAAACCGTAGACAGAAACGAAAGAGAAGGGTAAACTATTTATTTTCTTGTTCCGCCCACTTCAAAGGGGATTGAGATCTTTTATTTTCTACAGGCCCTCCTGCCTTCGTCACACACATTCCATCTTTTTCTTACCATCTATTTCTTGCATGTTCGATGTGGATCGAATGCAGATTCCAGGGAATGCAGACGGAAAACTCCGATTGGCCCCGAAGGGAAGGGATTTTTCATTTTGGTTCCCGTGTAGTTTCGTCGCTTGTTTACCTGTTCGCAGTTCCCTTATTTATCTTCGGGAGGTGTCTGAAGTCGGGAGGCGTCTGAAGGAAAGGGATGCTTCATTTGCTTCTGGATACTTTCGGGCTCGTTTTTATGTAGGTATATTACTTTCCTATTTGACAGAGAGAATGTTTAACTTTTGCTGGGACATCGATGCGATTCGAAAGACAGTACCTCTATCGGAAGGTTAAAGTGGTATTGGGTTGATTGATTTGGTATGAAATACTCACACCTCATGTTCAACTGGGATTGGTACCGTGGAAGCCTGGTTGGAAGAGTAAGAGACTAGCAATCCCAGGATCACGATTTCGAATCTTCCCATAGAAGGGAAGTTCACGTTAAATATATCGTGGCATCAAATGTCCTCACGTATGCTTGATGGGGGATTTTGGAGAGTGGGGTTCCAGCTAAGGTGTTGCCTCGTCATCTGACCGTGGTTCAAAATTACATGCTATAATCTTCGTATCTTTACCTTGGGGATTAGTCCCGGACCGTCGTCAAAAGCCCGTTGTGTTGCTCTAGTACGACGTTAACAAAAATTACCTATTTACCTTACCTTGGGGATTGATCCTGGATCGTCGTCAATAGCCCGTTCTGTTGGTGGAGTGCCAGCTCAGGTGTTGCCTCGTCATTTGACCGTGGTTCAAAATTACGTGGTGTTGTCCTGGGTAATGCTCATGGTAATTTTAGTTAACGTCGTACTAGAGCAACACGACGGGCTATTGACGACGGTCCGAGATCAGTCCCTTGAGGGAAAGATCCGAAGACAACACCTCGTAATTTTGAACCACGGTCAGATGACGAAGCAACTGCTGAGCTGGCACCCCACTCTCCAAACTTCCACGCCAACCCAACGTGAGGACTTTCGGACACGACAGATTTAAGGTGCACCAGCCGCCTTTACACCATACGTTTACAAACATCCATGCCCGGACCCGGATTCGAACCAGGAACCTTCCGATATAGAGGCTTACACCTAAACCACTATACCGGTTGGTCGGCTGTTGTCCTGGGTAATGGTAATGCTAATTTTTAGAGACATTCAACGGGCTATTGACGACGGTCCGGGATCAATACCTTAAGGGACAGATCCGAGGCGTGTTACTCAAGTGTGGTACTGAAGTGCGACGCTAATTAAGGCCCTACCAAACTGGGATTGGGGGTTGAAATGCTCTCATCGTACCACTTTCATTTTGTCACTAAAATTAACTCGAATCACGAGTTCAAAATTACGAGGTGTTGTCCTCGGATCTTTCCTTTAAGGGATTGATCCCGAGCCGTCGTCAATTGCCCGTTGTGTTGCTCTAGTACGACGTTAATTACCAATTACCACTAAAATTAACTTTTTGGTTGAATGGAGAGTGGGGTGCGAGATTGGTGTGACCTCGTCATCTGACCATGGTTCAAAATTACGTGGTGTTGTCCTCGGAATTGATTCCGGTCCGTCGCCAATAGTGTTTACTAAATTTTTCACTCGGCAGTCCCCAACGCAATTTAAAAAAAAGTATCTCGTATTAAGTAACTTTCCCGTATGTAACATTGCACTTGTTTTTTCGCTTAGTTGCCGTTTGCATATTTTTTATTTATATTACGGAGCGTATAAGGAACTGGGATACTACCCTGGTCGTTTATGTGTAGGTGCGTTACTTTCCTGAGTGACAAAAAATGTTTAACTTTTGCTTCGACATTGAACATGGTATCACTATCTTAAGGTTGAAGTCAGTCTTAGAGAATTACTCCTTGAAGCTGTCTGCCGACCAACCGGTATAGTGGTTAAGGTGTTAGCCTCTAGATCGGAAGGTTCCTGGTTCGAATCCGGGTACGGGCATGGATGTTTGTAAGCGTATGGTGTAGAGGCGGCTGGTGCACCTTAAATCTGTCGTGGCCGAAAGTCCTCACGTTGGGTTGGCGTGGAAGTTTGGAGAGTGGGGTGCCAGCTCAAGTGTTGCTTCGTCATCTGACCGTGGTTCAAAATTACGAGGTGTTGTCCTCGGTTCTTTCCCTCAAGGGACTGATCCCGGACCGTCGTCAATAGCCCGTTGTGTTGCTCTAGTACGACGTTAACTAAAATTACCAATTACCAATTACCATTACCTTGAAGCTGTCTAACAAGTAACTCACCTTGACAACCACAAATACTTTACTTAACTACTATTTACATCGTAGGAAAGCATCCACCTTTACATGTTTTAAGAAACATTTGACCCCTGATCCTACGCCTTCGCTAACTTCCTCTTTCTAAATGTGTTTTTGATGAGAAGGTCAACACTATTTATATCATGTTGACTGTGCTGCCCTCTATTGAGCGAGTGAGACACTTATTACATCATTGCTACAAGGTAAAATTAATACTGGATTGAATGAGTTACGAAATCTGTGCTAGCGACCTATACGTTAATTCTTTCATTTCTCACTAAAGTTAAAATTAGGTAATCCCGAATGGAAAGGTCCGAGGACACCTCGTCATCCCAGACCATCGTCAATAGCCCCGTGTTACTCCATAAAGACGTTAATTAAAATACATACTTATCTACCTCGTGTTTGGCTCTCAATATGATCCTTGCGTCATATACCCCTTATCCAACCAACCTATCAAGAAGTGAGACATGAGTTACTAGATCACATCGAGGCGTAGTTGAACCCGGTGGCTATTTGCAATTATGTCAGACTGAATGTTGCTGTAAATCCAGGTCTCATCTTCCTTCGAAAAGTCTGGATCTTTTCCGTCAGGATTGATCATGGACCAGCGTCAATAGACCGTTGTGCTGCTTCAGTACGACGTTAATTGCCTACCTACCTACCTCCCCAAAGTAAAAAAATTAGAAAAAAATTCCTTACATTTTCTAGCCTATCAATATTTTAAAGAATAGACCAGGCCTCGAAATAGAATTTTTAATACAGGTGCACCTTGTGTACCTAAGTTTTTAAATTAGCTGCACAGGTTATATTTTAAGAGCACATTTAAAAAAAGTAATATAAGAACATTAATGCAACGTAAACTACTTTATTAGTTGGCTATTTTGAGATAGATTAGTAGTAGATTGTAAATAAAAATATTTAAACATCTAAATTTTTCCTTCTCCGGCACACGGCTGTCGCTTCAACAGAGCCATCTGGAAAATGTTTCGATCATCGGAAAGTTCTGGTGGCATTGGTACAAGTAAACCTTCCTCCTGTATAAACCCTTTACGGCCCAGTGATTTTTTTCGCATAGTGTGTATTTAGGAACTTTAATTATGTTCCTTTAGAGAGACTGAGGTCAATACTAATATTTTGTTCAAACGTCAAAATAACATAAAACACATCCCTCCTCTTTTTTAAACGTTAGGTGAACTGCGTGCACCTAGCGGGAAAAAATTAGGTGCACAATTGTATTTTCATGTGCACAGTGCACCTGTGCATCCGGGTATTTCGAGCCCTGGAATAGACACATTCGAAACCA
Source organism: Metellina segmentata (assembly GCA_947359465.1). Classification (NCBI taxonomy): domain Eukaryota; kingdom Metazoa; phylum Arthropoda; class Arachnida; order Araneae; family Tetragnathidae; genus Metellina; species Metellina segmentata. The sequence goes on from OX375883.1 coordinate 46,098,387, forward strand.
CATGACTACCAGAGCCGGACTGCACCATCCTTCCAGAAAGTGAATTACGAGAGCATACGTGACATTCCCGGAGCCACATTCCTCACACGACAGCACGGTCTCTAAACAACCCCTCTAAATTCCTATTGTTACTAGAATGCATCAAGGCGGAATTGTATTGACCATTTGCCATTCACTATGTTAGACTGAATGTTACAGTAAAATAAATACAGACCTTGGCTTCGTCCCAAAAGTCCCCAAATTGCTTATGCCATTCCTTATTTTACCACCTCTGGTATATTTTAAAGAACAGAACAGACTCGTTCGAAACCATATGACTATCGAAATCAGACTGCACCATCCTTTCAGAAAGTGAGACATGATACAGCAGACGTGACATTCCCGGAGCCATATTCCCCTCACGACAGCACAGTCTCAAAACATCCACTCAAATTCCCACCGTTACTAGAATGCATCGAGGCGGAATAAAACACGGTGGCCATTTGCCATTCATTATGTCACAGGCTGAATACTTAAATGAAATTGTAATGCATATGTTGTCTGTAGTGAAGAATGAATTGATTAAGTGGTACGAAGTCTAGTTTATCTTGAGTTGTCATAGGGTGGATGGACAAGAGCTGAGGATACCTTAGGGACGTAATGGATGAGTTTCTTTGTTTTGATGACAAAGGTTGTTAGAAAGTGCTCCTGCGTTCAACTGGGAATAAAGTTTTAGGAAGATTTATCGCTCGTTAGTTAGGTGATTGATGGAACCTGAGCAGAAGCATATGTTTAAGGTTCAGTTGGGGCATTGAAATAAAGACGTATTGAGTTCACGTGAAAGGAAACAATGCCTTTTGAGAGAATGATGAGTGTAATCGTTTCTTTGTACTCGAGAAAATTCCGTGCATCAGTTATTCCGAAACAAATTAAAAGCCAAATTACTTATTATTTCTCTTGAGGGACTGATACAAGACCGTCGCCAACAGCCCATTGTGTTGCTCCAATGCGACATTAATTCACAACCTACCTGCCTCATTATTTCTCGGAAATGCAGACTTTCGCGATATTGACTGAACTTAGTTGTGGTCTTTCCCGAGTGTGGTGTTTTCAAATTAGTAAAACTAGTTTACTTTTATTTCCTCCAACTAACACAAAGCTGAAATTAATTTATAGTTGACAGCATTGAGTAAACACATTGTACACAGTTATAATAAAGGTAGGTATTTTAATTAATATTTTTTCCACTGGAGCAACACACGGGATATTGACAACGACGGTCCGAGATCTCACCAATCCCGGACCGTCACCAATAGCCCGTTGTGTTGCTAAACTGCAACGTTGATTAAAATACATACCTGTACCGTCGCCAAAAGCCGACCAACCGGTATAGTGGTTAAGGTGTTAGCCTCTAGATCGGAAGGTTCCTGGTTCGAATCCGGGTCCGGGCATGGATGTTTGTAAACGTATGGTGTAGAGGCGGCTGGTGCACCTTAAATCTGTCGTGGCCGAAAGTCCTCACGTTGGGTTGGCGTGGAAGTTTGGAGAGTGGGGTGCCAGCTCAGGTGTTGCTTCGTCATCTGACCGTGGTTCAAAATTACGAGGTGTTGTCCTCGGTTCTTTCCCTTAAGGGACTGATCCCGGACCGTCGTCAATAGCCTGTTGTGTTGCTCTAGTACGACGTTAACTAAAATTACCGTCGCCAATATCCCGTTGTGGTGTTACAGTGCGACTTCAATTAACAATTTGACTGCTGCTCTAGAAATAACAATCACGATACTTTCTTGGCACGATTCGTATAACTTTTAAGGTACGACTCATGTTTCGGTCGTAGTCTAAATTCTTTCTCCGAATGGTAATGGTACAACTACTGTGCCTGCCGTAGTCTAAAGGTCAAACACCTACCAACCGAATAGTATAAAGATTAAACACCTACCAACCGAATAGTCTAAAGGTTAAACACCTACCAACCGAATAGTCAAACGTAGATTTCTAGACGTACTTAACAGTTCTCGTTTATAACAAGGCACATACCACACATGTAACCAACGCTACTCATGAGTAATACTACTAACCAAATAAGTGGCACATTTACAATTCCCTATCATAATATCCAAAATCCATACTCGGTTATTGTCCATTCAACAATCTTGCCTTGAGAGACGATCCTTCCATGAATTTCATTACTTTGCATATTTCCGATAATTCAGGGGGTACCCGAGGTAATTCCGAAATCTAATTCATAATTTGCAAAATGGTGAGGGAAGCCTCAATCGATTTTACATCCTTCCCCTGAGCTCAAACGCGTTGCATCTGCCCGGCTCTGGCTTTAATCAACGTCATTTCAACGAGATTCTGAATTCAATTAATCAGACACTCTGCGGGTAGAAGTTTCTCACACTTCGAGCGAGTTCCAAGAGTGGTTGAAGTTCGTTTTGTGTTGGGATGGGCTGGAGGAACTTTGATTGCGTTCTCCCGTCGCTGGTAGAGAAGAGTGGGAGTGCTGAACCACCGGTTTCCGTTGTAAATAGGCTCTGAGAATAATCGTAATTCGAAGGGGAGTGTTCTAGAAAACGTCAGGGTAGCCCTTGAGAGTGCCGGAACCGTTTTGATTAATCTTCTCAGAGGTCCCAGGCCACGGTATCCCGGTTGGACGAGCAACGGACTAATAACCAGAGGGTTGTGAGTTCGAATGCAGTCATGTACAACGGGGACTAGTGTACGTTAAATCTGTCGTCGTTTTAAATGTCCTCACGTTGACGTGTGGAAGTTTGGAGAGTGGGGTGCCAGCTTAGGTGTGGCTTCCTTTGACCGTGGTTCTAAATTGCGTAGTGTTGTCCTCGGGTCTTTCCCTTCGGAGTTGATTCCAGACCGACACATATACCCTGTTGTGTTGCTCCACACAGTGTGACGTTAATTAACAATTTCAATAAATAGCTCAGAGGTCCCTCATGACATATTAAAAAGAAAACCAATTGACTGATGTAGTATGGTATTTTTTAATTAACATTAAACTAGTGTGATGCTAATTAAAAATTACAATTAACACCTTAGTGGTTCACCCATGAAATATTAAAGAGAAAAACAATTGTTTGGTATGATATAGTATTTTTAATACCTCAGATGATTTAATACCTCAGATACCTCAGATGTCAGAAACTGAAAAACAACTGGGAATGGTATGGTATTTTTAATGAAAGTCACGCTGGTGTGACTTTGATTAAAAGTTACAATTAATACATCAGAGGTCCGCCATGACATATTAAAGAGAAAAACAATTGACTGATATAACATGGCATTTTTAGCCGACCAACCGGTATAGTGGTTAAGGTGTTAGCCTCTAGATCGGAAGGTCCCCGGTTCGAATCTGGGTTCGGGCATGGATGTTTGTAAGCGTATACCAGCTTAGGTGTTGCTTCGTCATCTGAACATGGTTCAAAATTATGATGTAATTGTTAGGGGCAATGATGGCCCTCCCACTGGGTGCTCCTTCACAAGTGGCCATCACTTCCGGCCTTGTAGTGGCCAATGACTTCGGTCAAAATGTGCCCGCCATTAGGAAAAAAAAAAACCATGGCATTCTTAATACCTCAGATGTTTCCCATCAAATATTAAAGAGAAAAACAATAGACCGGTATAGTATGGTATTTTTAATTAACGTCACACTGGAGCAACAGAACGAGCTATTGGTGACGGTCCGTGAACAATCTCCTAAAGGAAAGATAGTAGGTAATGGTAATGGTAATGGTAATTTTAGTTAACGTCGTACTAGAGCAACACAACGGGCTATTGACGACGGTCCGGGATCAGTCCCTTAAGGGAAAGATCCGAGGACAACACCTCGTAATTTTGAACCACGGTCAGATGACGAAGCAACGTCTGAGCTGGCACCCCACTCTCCAAACTTCCACGCCAACCCAACGTGAGGACTTTCGGCCACGACAGATTTAAGGTGCACCAGCCGCCACTACACCATACGTTTACAAACATCCATGCCCAGACCCCGGATTCGAACCAGGAACCTTCCGATCTAGAGGCTAACACCTTAACCACTATACCGGTTGGTCGGCGAAAGATAGTAGGACACCACCACCTAATTTTAAACCATGGTCGATTGACGAGGCAACACATGAGCTGGCAACCCACTCTCCAAACTTCCATACCAACCCATAGTGAGGACTTTCGGCTACGAAAGATTTAAGGTGCAGCAGTCGCCTCTACACCTTACCCTTTCAAAATATCCATGCACTGGCCAGGATTCGAAACAGAAACCTTCCTATCTAGAGGCTAAAACTTTAACCACCAGACAGGTTGATCGGAAAGTTCCTAGTGATAGACTTAAATATTATATGTAAAGATGGGAAAACACTAAAATGTATGGGCTGCAGAATAAGATAGTAGTGTAAATGCTTTTCGATTTACATTCTAATGCTTTTTGCTCAGTTGCCAAAAAAAATTATATATAAAATGCAATGCCAAGAGATATTGAATTTTCTGTTTATGCTCCTTTTGAATCTAAATTGGAATAGCTAGACAGAATATCATTTTAGGAACCAACAAATAAATACATTTCCTCTGAGGATAACTAGTTGATGGTATATTTATTTGTTCTGGTGTCTCAGTATATAGTCGATTTACTTTTCATACATAAGGGGAAATAAAATTATTTTTATCTTGTATCAAGGAAAAAATAAATACTTTGTTAGGGATACATATGTGGTAAGGTGTGTAATTTTAATTAAAATCCTACTAGAGCAACACAACAGGATATTGACGACGGACTGGGATCACAATCCTCTTAGGAAAAGATCCCAGGAAAACACACCATCGACCTACCGGTATAGTGGTTAAGGTGTTAGCTTCTAGATCGGAAGATTCCTGGTTCGGTTCCGGGTGTGGATGTTTGTTTGCGTATAATGTAGAGGCAGCTGGTGCACCTTAAATCTGTCGTTGTCGTTGCGTTGGTGTGGAAGTTTGTAGAGTGGTGTGCCAGCTCAGGTGTTGCTTCGTCAGATGACCGTGGTTCAATAGCCCGTTGTGTTGCTCTAAAAATTAGTATCACCATTACCCAGGACAACACCACGTAATTTTGAACTACGTTCAAATGACGTGGCAATACCTGAGCTGGCTCCTCACTCTCAAAACCACCACACCAACCCAGCGTGAGGACTTTTGGCCACGACAGATTTAAGGTGCACCAGCCGCCTCTACACCAAACGTTTACAAATATCCTTGAACTGACACGGATTCGAACCAGGAACCTTCCGATATAGAGGCTAACACCTTAATCACTATACCGGTTGGTCGGTGATGACGGTCCGGGAAGAACCCCTTTACGGAACAATCCGAGAACAATTCCTCCTAATTTTGAACCACGGTCAGATTACGAGGCAACACCTGAGCTGGCACCCCACTGTCCAAACTTCCACACCGACCCAACGTGAAGACTTTCGGCCACGACAGATTTAAGGTGCACCAGCCGCCTCTACACTATACGCTTACAAACATCCACGCCCGGACCTGGATTTGAACCAGGAAACTTCCAATCTGGAGGCTAACACATTAACCACTATACCTGTTGGTCGGCGATGACGGTCAGGGAAGAACCCCCTTACGGAACGATCCGAGAACAATACCACCTAATTTTGAACCACGGTCAGATGACAAGGCAACACCTGAGCTGGCACCCCACTCTCCAAACTTCCACACCAACCCAACGTGAGGACTTTCGGCCCCGACAGATTTAAGATGCACCAGCCGCCTCTACACCATACGTTTACAAACATCCATGCCCGGAACCGGATTTGAACCAGGAACCTTCCGATCTGGAGGCTAACACATTAACCACTATACCTGTTGGTCGGCGATGACGGTCAGGGAAGAACCCCCTTACGGAACGATCCGAGAACAATACCACCTAATTTTGAACCACGGTCAGATCACGAGGCAACACCTGAGCTGGCACCCCACTCTCCAAACTTCCACACCAACCCAACGTGAGGACTTTCGGCCCCGACAGATTTAAGATGCACCAGCCGCCTCTACACCATACGTTTACAAACATCCATGCCCGGAACCGGATTTGAACCAGGAACCTTCCGATCTGGAGGCTAACACATTAACCACTATACCTGTTGGTCGGCGATGACGGTCAGGGAAGAACCCCCTTACGGAACGATCCGAGAACAATACCACCTAATTTTGAACCACGGTCAGATGACGAGGCAACACCTGAGCTGGCACCCCACTCTCCAAACTTCCACACCAACCCAACGTGAGGACTTTCGGCCCCGACAGATTTAAGATGCATCAGCCGCCTCTACACCATACGCTTACAAACATCCATGCCCGGAACCGGATTTGAACCAGGAACCATCCGATCTGGAGGCTAACACATTAACCACTATACCTGTTGGTCGGCGATGACGGTCAGGGAAGAACCCCCTTACGGAACGATCTGAGAACAATACCACCTAATTTTGAACCACGGTCAGATGACGAGGCAACACCTGAGCTGGCACCCCACTCTCCAAACTTCCACACCAACCCAACGTGAGGACTTTCGGCCCCGACAGATTTAAGATGCACCAGCCGCCTCTACACCATACGTTTACAAACATCCATGGCCGGAACCGGATTTGAACCAGGAACCTTCCGATCTGGAGGCTAACACATTAACCACTATACCTGTTGGTCGGCGATGACGGTCAGGGAAGAACCCCCTTACGGAACGATCCGAGAACAATACCACTAATTTTGAACCACGGTCAGATGACGAGGCAACACCTGAGCTGGCACCCCACTCTCTCAAACTTCCACACCAACCCAACGTGAGGACTATCGGCCCCGACAGATTTAAAATGCACCAGCCGCCTCTACACCATACGCTTACAAACATCCATGCCCGGAACCGGATTTGAACCAGGAACCTTCCGATCTGGAGGCTAACACATTAACCACTATACCTGTTGGTCGGCGATGACGGTCAGGGAAGAACCCCCTTACGGAACGATCCGAGAACAATACCACTAATTTTGAACCACGGTCAGATGACGAGGCAACACCTGAGCTGGCACCCCACTCTCTCAAACTTCCACACCAACCCAACGTGAGGACTTTCGGCCCCGACAGATTTAAAATGCACCAGCCGCCTCTACACCATACGCTTACAAACATCCATGCCCGGAACCGGATTTGAACCAGGAACCTTCCGATCTGGAGGCTAACACATTAACCACTATACCTGTTGGTCGGCGATGACGGTCAGGGAAGAACCCCCTTACGGAACGATCCGAGAACAATACCACCTAATTTTGAATAACGGTCAGATGACGAGGCAACACCTGAGCTGGCACCCTACTCTCCAAACTTCCACACCAACCCAACGTGAGGACTTTCGGCCCCGACAGATTTAAGATGCACCAGCCGCCTCTACACCATACGTTTACAAACATCCATGCCCGGAACCCGATTTGAACCAGGAACCTTCCGATCTGGAGGCTAACACATTAACCACTATACCTGTTGGTCGGCGATGACGGTCAGGGAAGAACCCCCTTACGGAACGATCCGAGAACAATACCACCTAATTTTGAACCACGGTCAGATGACGAGGCAACACCTGAGCTGGCACCCCACTCTCCAAACTTCCACACCAACCCAACGTGAGGACTTTCGGCCCTGACAGATTTAAGATGCACCAGCCGCCTCTACACCATACGTTTACAAACATCCATGCCCGGAACCCGATTTGAACCAGGAACCTGCCGATCTGGAGTCTAACACATTAACCACTATACCTGTTGGTCGGCGATGACGGTCAGGGAAGAACCCCCTTACGGAACGATCCGAGAACAATATCACCTAATTATGAACCACGGTCAGATGACGAGGCAACACCTGAGCTGGCACCCCACTCTCCAAACTCCCACACCAACCCAACGTGAGGACTTTCGGCCCCGACAGATTTAAAATGCACCAGCCGCCTCTACACCATACGCTTACAAACATCCATGCCCGGAACCGGATTTGAACCAGGAACCTTCCGATCTGGAGGCTAACACATTAACCACTATACCTGTTGGTCGGCGATGACGGTCAGGGAAGAACCCCCTTACGGAACGATCCGAGAACAATACCACCTAATTTTGAACCACGGTCAGATGACGAGGCAACACCTGAGCTGGCACCCCACTCTCCAAACTTCCACACCAACCCAACGTGAGGACTTTCGGCCCCGACAGATTTAAGATGCACCAGCCGCCTCTACACCATACGTTTACAAACATCCATGCCCGGAACCGGATTTGAACCAGGAACCTTCCGATCTGGAGGCTAACACATTAAGCACTATACCTGTTGGTCGGCGATGACGGTCAGGGAAGAACCCCCTTACGGAACGATCCGAGAACAATACCACCTAATTTTGAACCACGGTCAGATGACGAGGCAACACCTGAGCTGGCACCCCATTCTCCAAACTTCCACACCAACCCAACGTGAGGACTTTCGGCCCCGACAGATTTAAAATGCACCAGCCGCCTCTACACCATACGCTTACAAACATCCATGCCCGGAACCGGATTTGAATCAAGAACCTTCCGATCTGAAGGCTAACACATTAACCACTATACCGGTTGGTCGGTTATCCACTATTGGACCTTGAGTCATATAACCAATCCAAATACATAGAAACGATCACGCGTATGTACAGATCATATAGCTTAAGATAAATGATCTTTAGGGACCAACTTGCCGCGGCTTTATGATTCTTTGCTTGTATGTTAATAATACACGAGAGAAATGTCTTAACAATCTTTTCGTGAAACTAAGATTACATTTCTCTGAGACACTTACGATTGAAACTTCGATTTTTACGCTTAGACTTCACACGTGAATGTCGTTTATCAAAGACTCGCTTTCCTGTCCATATATCATTCAAAGATTCATCTGTCACTTGCTTGCCTCCAGTCCGTTTATCACTCACTTTCAAAGACATCCTTTTTTGGTTCTCTTCAAACTACATTTTGTTGACTGATTGTCTGAAAATTGTCTTACGATCGTCTTTGAAAACAGATTGTCTCTGATTAGATCGTAGCAAAGTCATGAGTTTGGATCTGGGATTTGACAAAGGCATTTTGGAAAAACCTGGAACTTGGCACTTCCTGGAATTTATGAACTTGGAAAACAGTTTTAGCTTTTGAATTTCTCAGCTATTTTCATCCATCATTTTCCTTTAATGACTCCCGATGTAAAAATGATGAATCAGGTTGAATAAGACAGATATGAAATAAATAACAGTTATTTGAAATTATACACAAAAACGCGATTTTGTGTTTCTGACTAGTTCAGTTGTTGTAGATTCATCACTTGAACTAATAAACTTTTGAAGTTTGTCTGCTGTAGACTTTGAACTGATGTCATTTGGTATCCTGCTGGTGATTTATTGTCCTTCAATTCTACTTTATAGAGCTATTTGAAAGTGATTTATTTTGGTCGGTTTCATTTGATGATTCATTATGTGTGTTGACCCAGGGTTGCCATATTTAAAGAAGGAGAGTTCCCTAAATTTGGCTTTTTGGCGACGACGGTCCAGGATCAACCCATGGAGGGAAATATTCGAGGACAACACCACGTAAGTTTATATCATGGTCAAATGACGGGAGCACACGTGAGCTAAACCCCACCTCACCAAATGTACACACCACGTCAACGTGAGGTCATTTGAAGCCACGATAGATTCAAAATGCACCAGTCCCGTTTGAGCATGGCAGTTTTTATTTGGTAATGGTAATTTTTAGTTAACGTCGTACTAGAGCAACACAACGGGCTATTGACGAATGTCCGGGATCAATCTCTTAAGGGAAAGATCCGAGGACAACACCTCGTAATTTTGAACCACGGTCAGATGACGAAGCAACACCTGAGCTGACACCCCACACTCCAAATTTCCACACCAAACCAACGTGAGGACTTTCGGCAACGACAGATTTGAGGTGCACCAACCGCCTCTACACTATACGCTTACAAGCATCCATGTCAGGACCCGGATTCGAACCAGGAACCTTCCGATCAAGATGTTAACACTTTAACCACTTTCCCGATAAGTCGGCTGGGAAGGTCCTGGATCAATCTCCTAAGGAACGACCCAAAAACAACAGCACGTAATTTTGTACCACGGTCGGAAGACGAGGTCCAACCTGAGCTGACATCCCACTCTCCTAACTTAGGTAGGTAGCTGAATTAGCACCCACTGGAGCAGCACAACGGGCTCTTTGCGACAGTCCGGGATCAATCTCGAAGAAAATAGATCCGAGGATAATACCTTGAAATGCCTCTCGTACTTCAACCCAAATCTACATTTACTGCCAAAATAGCTCATTCCACCTAGTTCCTTTATTTATAAAGACCTGAACTTTAAAAACGAAGGAACTGCACTGCGAACAAGATTCTGAACAATTCTTTTCCCTTCTCTTTACCGAAAAATAACAACCTTCTGCTGAAGACGTAAATACCCAGTGTCCCGGATGAATTTAACTACGTCGGTTCAATATCGAAGGCCGTATTTATGCCAACATAGTTGGCAACAGAAGAAAAATAACGGTAAACTGTTTCGTTGTATTAGAAGTCGGGAAGCTGTAACTCTGAAATTGCTTAGAAATCTTTTTCGGGAGCAATAATTTCCATTCCCCGGGGATGGTGGATGGAAGCTATGTTAATATCGGTTGCCTTTGCTTTGTACTTCGTGGAAGATTATTCCAGACATCTGGTTCCAGTTACAAGAGAAATTGTACGGCTATGAAAATTAAGTGGTTTTGTTTGATGATTGCTGAAGAGCTGAAGTTTGCTTTTGTTAAAGAAAGTCATTAATATGTTATAATTTCTTTTTCGAGGGGTTCGTTAAAGGTGGGATAGGTTACAAAAAGAGATTGTTATTCAAGGAATTAATTTAGTTCTTAGATGTAAGTAAAGAAAACGTAATTTTTTGTTACAGAACTTTAGGTTTTACTAACAATAAATCTTGCCCGCAAAACAATGCCCAAAACGTGTGCATATATGTTAAATGAAAATTCAAAATGGTTCGGCCAAAACGTAAAATCTGTATGAAACAGACGTTAGGTAATTGGTAATTATTAATTAACATACATTAGGTAATTGGTAATTAATTATTAACAGACGTTAGGTAATTGGTAATTATTAGTTAACGTCGTACTAGAGCAGGGGTAGCCAACCTTTTACATACCATGCTCCAATTTTTTCACATACGAGTTCAGATGCACCATATATTTCAATAAAAGTAGGTTTATGGACATAATTAACATGTTTAAATGATTTCACTATATTGTATGTAAAACAATGTCTTTTACAGAGAATTCTTGAAACTTGAATCAGTCATTCGTAACCGCGTTTTCCTTTTAATAAATTTCATGGATGAAAAGGCTTGATCACATCTGTATGTCGTTCCAACACTACATATATAACTTTTTGCAAATTTTCTTAGTTCCGGAAAGTGTTTACAGTGTAATGAACGTCAGAAATTAATCATGTCAGAAGCATTCCGATCTGAAAAAACTCATCAAATTTAATTTTCAATAATGAATTTGTTTAAAAATCAATATGTCCTATTTGTTAGTTACTACGCATCTCATAAGTTTTGTTCACTAAGTGAAAATGGGCTCATAAATGCGACCTCTCAGTTCTCTTCTTTAGCCAAATCAAGAAAATGACTTACAAATGACCCTTGTATTAACTAATTTTAATATATTTGGTCAAATTTTTATTATCCTCAGCACATCCCCTCTGCTCTTTCAACTGTGGAAATTGACTCAAAACCGTATTTCCTAACTGAGAGCTGAACAGATTTAATGTAATTTTAAATTAATTAATGCTATTTACTAAGCTAGGAAATAATTTTTCTTGCCTTGTAGCGTCGAATTTAGATAATTGAGATGGCTAGTACATCAACTAAAAATGCCAATTCAAATAGCCAGTTGTCATCAAATAATAGAGTTCTTTCATCAGGAAAATTCAATTTCCTGTCCTCAAAAATTAAAAATACAATAGCATTTTTTAATTTCTAAAATTTACTCAGAACATGTCCTCTGAAAGTCATAGCACCTCACAATAAAGAAAAGTTTCACCATATTCCAAATCTAATAATTCAATATTCTCTGAATTCTCGGCTGTTTAATGCTCTTGTTCTAATTTTAATCACACATTTCACAACCGGTAACAAAACATGCTGCATTTAAAAAAAAATTTTACACACATTGCCTCTTGGTGTATAATGCATTGATATTTTAGTGCAGTATAATTAAAAAAATTTTCCAAGGAAAGTTGTAGTGCCATTTACGGCGTACCGTCAATACACATACTGATTAGTACAATAATCTTATTTAGATTTTCTTGGTATGATATTACATTTTAAATATCTGTGGTCCTCTTGTTTCATCATGCAATAACTCCAGACTGGCAAGTTCTTCAAAGACATTAAAATTATAATCAATTCCTCTTACAAAAATGCTTAGAACTGGACTACATCAAATATGTAAATTGATTCATCTAAAGCTAGAAAAAAGTCTTCCAGTTGAAATACATCCAGAGAGAGTTCCACGATACATCTCGCATTAGTCTGCCTTGGTATAGCAATTTCGTCTTATTTCTTTTCAATACCTTTATAACCAAGATGGCATGCAAATATTTGGAAACAAGGCTTCTCCGTTAGAATAGGTTTTTTTTCGCAAATGATAAAGCAATTTCACAGGACGCTTCTGTCATCGCTTCGTCTTAACAACTTATATTAGGAAAAATATTTTGTCTTCTGATTTCTTCCTTTTTTTAATCACATATTCTTTACGTAACTCCGATCCGAGAACAAGTTTAATTTTTCCTTCTATGTTAGCCTGATGCTGTGTTTTATAGTGTTTATTAAGATCATGTCTTCTATTATGTGAAAGAGTAGTCTCACAAACAATGCAAAAAAAAAAAAAAAAAAAAAAAAAAAAAAAAAGATTTTCCTGTGAACTTGCTGTAAATAACTCATTTTCTTACTGTTCGTTAAATTCACTTTTTCCCTCATACTTTTTTTGCTTCTTTTGCTCATTTTCTTTTGCACAGTGATATATAACAGGAATGAAAAAAAAAATTTAAAAAGTACAAAAATCTTGAGAAAGAACAAACAGATCACAAGTACGTCGTATCACACAGAATATAAATTGCAAACTCAAAAAATTGCGACGAAATGAGGAGTAGGAAAACTCTAAGAATTGAACTGAGAGTACTTTTGGTGTTAAAAATATAAAGATATTTTCAGTTATGGCGCCTACTTCAAAAGAATAAGGAGGCACAATATGCAATGCGCCAAGTTAGCGCATGCGCCACAGGTTGGCCACCCCTCTACTAGGGTGGGCCGAAAAACACTTTTTTTCGAAATCGCTATTCTAATAGTGCGGAAAGGGTTCTCTCTGGGTTCAATAAACACGGTGTAAAATATTTTTTTGATTGGTTAGTATCTTCTGCCCACGCATCGCACTTAAATTTTGGAAATTTGGGTAAAAATTGGCAATTTTTATTCGGCATAGGAAATATAATTATTTTCAATATTGCTATTCTAATACTGCGGAAGAGGTGCCCACTGGGTTCAACAAGAAAGGAGTAAAATATTTTTTCGATCGAATAATATCTTCTGTTCTTGCATCGCAATTGAAATTTTGCTATTTTTGAAGAAAATTGCACTTTTCTTGTCTTTTTATGCTCCCTGTATGTTGAGTGACTTCCCTGACAGGAAGTGAAAGGAGGGTTAGTCAGGGGGTCACAGTTCACATTCCTCTGCAGATATATCTGAATTATATTTAAATCTGGACATTTACAAACTATCGACAGCGAACCATTTAATCTCTCTTAATGATCGTAAGTACAAACAATTAACTAACTCCGTTTGTATCTAAATCATCACAAATGCAATTTGGCCTCCCTTCAACTGCTATGGTTGCCGATAGGTTTGGAGTCTCGGACCAGGCTGTCGCTGCAATTTCTTCAAGTGTTCTTCACGATGCCAGACTCATAACTAGAAACGACTCAAATTTGGTGGTTGACAAAAACAAGCTGCGAAGGGAAATGCTAAAGTTAGAAAGGATTTAAAATTTCAAGTTTTAAAGCGAAGCTCAGACATTACCGTTGAAAGGGCTGTATTTAGATGGTCGTAAAGATTCTACATTGATAGAGGAGAGAGGAGATACTAAAAGATACACGAGAAAAGCAAAAGGGGAACATTTATCTATGATTGAAGAATCGGGTTCACGTTACATTACTCATTTGAGTCCATCATTTGTCACCGCAATTCAGATTTCCGCGACTATTATCGGATATTTTGAAGGGATCACAAGCGATCTTTCACAGCTTCTGGCAATTGTCTGTGACTGCACATCTGTTAATACCGGATGGAAATTTGGTGTAATTCGGTTTTTGGTATTTAAACTTGGTAAACTTCTGCAGTGGGTAATATGTTTCCTGCATTTTAATGAACTAACCAACCTGTATAGTGGTTAAGGTGTTAGCCTCTAGATCGGAAGGTCCCCGGTTCGAATCCGGGTTCGGGCATGGATTTTTGTAAGCGTATACCAGCTCAGATGTTGCTTCGTCATCTGAACATGGTTCAAAATTACGAAGTATATTGTTAGGAGCAATGATGGTCCTCCCACTGGGTGCTCCTTCACAAGTGACTATCACTTCCGGCCTTGTAGTAGCCAATGACTTAGGTCAAATGTGCCCGCCATTAGAAAAAAAAACCCTGAGGCATCTGTTTGAAACGTTGGATGCGCCAACAAATGGTCCAAAATCATATTTTGGTAATATTGGGAAGGCGCTCCTTACATGTGAAACTTTGCCAGTGACAACTTTCGAAATTATTGACGACGAGTTTCCAACATCTGATAAACGTGACTTAAGCAAGGATCAAATGTTCTTACAAGAAATATATCAAGCAGTGCGATTGGGTAAGTGTTCTGATGAACTGGCTAGACGCAGTCCTGGTCCATTATCACATTCACGCTGGCTAACAACAGCGAACAGAGTTCTAAGTATGTTAGTTCTCCAGATCCTTCTTTGAAGTTGAAACAAATCGCTGAATTTGTTATTTAAGTTTACACTCCAAACTGGTTTAATATAAAGTCTAAACATAAGCTGAACGATGGAGCTAACTAAGCATGTGTGGAATACTATTTCTAGATCCAGGTATTTATCTCAAGACCTCGCCGACCACCCGGTCTAATGGTTAAAGTGTTGGCCTCTGGATCGGAACTTTCCTGGTTCGAGTCCGGGTCAGGGCATGGATGTAATTGTGCTGTCCTTTGTTAGGGACATTGATGGTCCTCCCACTGGGTGCTCCTTCACAAGTGGCCGTCACTTCCGGCCTTGTAGTGGCCAATGATTAAGTTCATATGTGCCCGCCATTGGATAAAAAAATCTCAAGACCTCAAGGACGCCGTTGATGGAGTAATGTGTAGAAATTCGTTCTTTGCTCTTGTCTGAGTATGTTGAACGATGAAAGACCGCACATCAGAGAACTTGCTGCACGACGTACAATTAAGTCTAGGGAGTCATCTTCTAATGTAAAGTCAGTACATGTATTTCTCCCACCAAAACTGAATTTTGTGGCTGCTGACTGTACGGAATTGATTGATTGGTCATCAGTTACTATTACTTTTCCACCAATCCTCCGTGATATATCCACTGCCGTATTTAGTTCCATTGTTCGTGATAAGAAAAATCCACTTCCCATGTCACACACACAGGCAGTTGAACGGTGTGCTAAGTTAGTGACAGAAGCATCCGCTAAGGTTTATGGATTTCAATGTAGAGACGGGTTCATTAGATCCACATTCTTTTCCTGATTTATTATGCCTGAATTCGACCATATGGCTGATTTCAAGCCTCTTCTTGCTGATGAAGTGTAAGTGAACTTTTGGTATTGGCATGTCATAACATTTCTATGGTTACAATATTCTTAACAAATATTATATTAATATATTGCGAATCAGCTATTATTTAATAATTTTCAGGCAATATAATCAAATGTAAAATACAATACAGCAATAAACAGTACTTGTACCCATCTATTTTTCGCGTTTGATTTACTTCTATAACACATAAAAAAGTGCACAATTTTCTTTAAAAACTGCAAACTTTCAATTGCGATGCGGAAACAGAAGATATTATTCGATCGAAAAATATTTTACGCCTTTCTTATTGAACCCAGTGGGCACCTCTTCCGCACTATTATAATACCAATATTGAAAATAATTATATTTCCTACGCCGAATAAAAATTGCCCAAATTTACCCAAATTTCCAAAATTCAAGTGCGATGCGGGGGCAGAAGATATTATCCAATCAAAAAAATATTTTACACCGTGTTTATCGAACCCAGAGAGAACCCTTTCCGCACTATTAGAATAGCGATTTAAAAAAAAAGTGTTTTTCGGCCCACCCTACCCTCTACTAGAGCAACACAACGGGCTATTCACGACGGACCGGGATCAATCCCTTAAGGGAAAGATACGAGGACAACACCTCGTAATTTTGAACCACGGTCAGATGACGAAGCTACACCTGAGCTGGCACCCCACTCTTTAAACTTCCACAATAACCCAACGTGAGGACTTTCGGCAACGACAGATTTAAGGTGCACCAGCCGCCTCTACACCATACGTTTACAAACATCCATGCGCGGACCTGGATTCGAACCAGGAACCTTCCGATCTGGAGGCTAACACCTTGCCCACTATACCAGTTGGTCGGCAAAAACAGACGTTAGAAAACTTCGCTAAGAAATTAAAATAAAAAATTCCAAAGTTTTAGCTTATTTAGTTTAATTAGTAAAATTTAGTTAAAATATTTTTTTCATGCCAACCTACAAGACCAACCAGTCTGGTGGTTAAGGTTTTAGCCTCTAGATTGGAGGGTTCCTGGTTCGAATCCGGGTCCGGGCATGGATGTTTGTAATCGTAATGTGTAGAGGCGGCTAATGTACCTTAAATCTGTCGTGGCCGAAAGTCCTGACGTTGGGTTGGCGTGGAAGTTTAGAGAGTGGGGTGCCAGCTCAGGTGTTGCTCGTCATCTGACCGTGGTTCAAAATTACGAGGTGTTTTCCTCGGATCTTTCCCTTAAAGGATTGTTCCCGGACCGTCGTCAATAGCCCGCTGTGTTGCTCTAGTACGACGTTAATTAAAAATTACCAATTACCATGACAACCAAGCACATCCAGATTCCGATGTTTTTCGTTCAAGGTTACAACGACTTGGCGGTCAAAATGCAAAATTGGCGCCCCTTAGAAGAAAAAAAAATCCGATTAATATCTTTTTCTTCCGCTAGTCCTCAATAGCCCGCTGTGTTGCTCTAGTAAGACCGTTGATAAAAATTACTTTATCTTATTTTACCTTCCGCTGTTTGAAAAAAGGGACTAAATTTTAAGTGACAGTAAATTTTCAAAAAGTCGAAAAATTTTGAAAATAGCAATTTTGATAGAATTTTGCTTAACCTTTGCGCTGCGGCGCGTATATTTTTTCAATCATCTCACAGAACGGCTCTTTGACCTGATTCTCCGAGAAGCGACTCAATCCCATGATAGTACTTTACGCAAGTCCAACTTGATTGGCTAGTTTCACGGGCTTGGCTTCACTTCGATATCTCGCCAATCTGATTGTTGCAGTAACCATTTGATTTTGAATATGCGCGTTGTTTCGTAGAAATGCAATACATACACTAGCGCCTCAGCGTACAGCGTAAGTGTCCGACAAGTTGACTCTGATTTGCTCCTCATATATATGTTGTATGGTTGTTGTTAGTAGTATTTCTTGCCAACTTATATATTAAGGGTACTTATACTTTAAAGAGCTTCTTTTCGTGAAGCAACGATAGCCTTTGGCTAAAGTCACCTACCTTCAGTTTGACGTCGGCAGCGGAAGATGACTTCCCGAGTTCGAACCCAGCTGGCGGAAAAATTTTTAGATCCTTCAAATTATTTTAAAAAAATTCCAATTTAATTCCTTTTCATTCTAATTTGCTTTTCCTAATTCTTAATACCCTTTTCATATTTTTCCAAGCTTCCGTTGATTTTACATAAATAATCTAAGAATCACTCCTGAACTCACTACCAGCTGATATTTTTCCGCCCCTCTGCCGTCCCCTTTGCTTTAGGATGATGGTGTCGTATCCACCGCTGGCTTAGGACCATTCTGATGTAACAAAAAGCATACATAAAACACTAACTTTTTAATTATTAATTTATATAATAAAAAAGGATACAATTTTCGGCTCCCACCTCTACCCACCCATAGCCATGGATCTGAAAAGAAAAGAAGAAAGCAGAAAGGAAGAGATAAATCGCCAACAACTATAAACCTTGATGACATACGTATCTAGGTCATGTGATCCGATTAGCCAATCAAGTTGGACTTGCGTAAAGTACTATCATGGGATTGAGGCGCCTGTGACTCTCCGAGCCTCCTTAACTAATTACTAGAAAACTTTTTTTTGCAGTAAAAATGGGAAAAATTGCATTTATTATTCCATAAAGTTGCATTTATAAAGTTGTATTTATTTTTGATACATTTAAATCTAAAATAAAACATTTGTAAAAAATGAAAAAATCAGAATTTATTGACAATTTTAGTGATATACAAAAGTATTACTATACATAATAAAATACAGAAGAATATTGACGTCGTTGAATGGCTATTCCTTGGCTAGTAATCTCTTTAATATTGAAAAACTGCGCTCAACGAACACATTCTACAGGAGGTTTTGGCTCAACAGAGACCGATTTTGCCTGACATTGTTACTGTAGCAAATAATCACTCGAAAAATCGTCTCGATAATGTGTAGCAATAACCGTTGGGTCGTTATTTTTTCCCAATCGTTTTTTAAGATACACTTTATGGTTGCAAGGAACCTCTTTAAAATCCATCGATCTGATATCTTCGTTCACTGTCTTGATGTTGTACCGTCTGTTTCGATACCGATTTTTATACGAGACGAATCAAATTTTCGTAGCTGCTTTTGATTTTCAGCAAACGTTTTGGCAGCTCTGACTAATATTGTATATTATTTAATTTTGAGCTAAATTTTAAAAAGTTACAGGTGATTGCATTTATGGAAAAAGTTGCATTTACGGAATAAGTTACATTTATGGAATAAGTTGCATTTATGGAAAAAGTTGCATTTATGTTGCGGTTATAACTCATTTACAATGCATCCCATGTAGGAGGAATTTCGGTTTTATTGCTTTACATGTAGCGTAGAACGTGTGAAAAAAAAGTTGCATTTGTAAAAAGTTGCACTACTAATTACCAAACTTGAGCAATAGAGCCTTAAGTGGCATTTACAGCTGACGCTTTCCTTTCACAGTATTGTGTGGCATGAAAAGGGAGATCACCAAAGCGACCTTCTGCTTTTCCCAAAGCGTTCACACCTCACGGTCGGCAGGGTAAGGGGGCACAGAACAAAAGGACGATCCTTCTAGAACAGGGATTTCCAACCGGTGGTACGCGGCAACTTTTCAGGTGGTACGCAAGGATGATACGAGAGACCCAAATATTCTACAAAGTTTGTTCGATTTTTTAGTACGTACAACCACGTTATGCTATTTCTTATGCCATTTGTTACTAGTTGCTTGTGTAAGAGTGGTTTTTCTGAACTTTTGTATACAAAAAATAAATATAGAAACCGAGTAAGTGTTGAAGAGGACTTAAGAGTGACGTTAAGCTCCATTGTTCCTACTATTGATATTTTAATAAAAGACAAGCAACAAGTTTCGGACTAAAAATTTATTTTTGATTATGTTAATCTTTGTTTGCTTAGTTTGTACTAATTATTTAAAATCATTCGTGTTTAGACCTGTGTGTAAAAAATAAAACTGTAATTTTCAATAATCATTTTGTATTTCCTTTATTAAAGCATCATTAATACCAAATAAAAGTGCATGAATCATAAAACATGAAACTTTCTTAGTATTTTAATTAAAATAAAACAAGCCACTGGGCACTTTTCTGACATTTGATATGTTTCTGGAAAAATATAAGACTGGTGTTGCGCCAAAATTTTTTAAAAATTTCAAGTGGTACGAAGTTACTAAACGGTTGGGAACCTCTGCTCTAGAAGATCAGTCGCTGACAGCTTGTAAATAGTGATCGATGCCAGCGGTCATCAAAAAGGGAGATAACATCAATAGTACACTGATCAATACCCTACCGCTGGTGTAAACGACATTTTAGTGATAACAATTGTTTACATGCAGCAGCATAGAGGTTAAAGATACAGCTGGTCATTGTATCTATGGTATCTCGTCAGTACAGCATAACTGACTAGATCTTGATGGACGAGTTATCTCGTAAGCTGAACAGATCTTGATCTCATCAACATGGAAAAAAACCCAGCAATACCTTAATGACGACATTATGATATTTTTTTCTTATTTTTTTCTTCCAATGGCGGGCATTGGACTCTATCCTTGGCCACTCCAAGGTCAGAAGTGACGGTTGATTACTTCGAATGGCGGGCACTAAGGACCTGTCCTTGGCCACAACAAGGCCAGAAGTGACGGTTGATTACTTCGAATGGCGGGCACTAAGGACCTGTACTTGGCCAGTCCAAGGCCAGAAGTGACGGTTGATTACTTCGAATGGCGGGCACTAAGGACCTGTACTTGGCCACTCCAAGGCCAGAAGTGACGGTTGATTACTTCGAATGGCGGGCACTAAGGACCTGTCCTTGGCCACAACAAGGCCAGAAGTGACGGTTGATTACTTCGAATGGCGGGCACTAAGGACCTGTCCTTGGCCACAACAAGGCCAGAAGTGACGGTTGATTACTTCGAATGGCGGGCACTAAGGACCTGTACTTGGCCAGTCCAAGGCCAGAAGTGACGGTTGATTACTTCGAATGGCGGGCACTAAGGACCTGTACTTGGCCACTCCAAGGCCAGAAGTGACGGTTGATTACTTCGAATGGCGGGCACTAAGGACCTGTCCTTGGCCACAACAAGGCCGGAAGTGATGGTCACTTGTGAAGGGGGCCCCCAATGGGAGGAACATCATTGCCCCTAACAAAGGACAGCACAATTTTACATCCATGCCCTGACCCCGGATTCTAACCAGGAACCTTACGATCCATAGGCCAACACCGTAACCACTAGACCGGTTGGTCGGCCATTGTGATATTGTAATGTTTTGAATAATGACTCTATCAAAATCTGATCATCTAATGATAGCTGTAGGTTAATGACGATATATCTTGTCTATTAATATTTTATTAGTTTTGCTACTGACGCGAAACACGCCTAGTCGAGTTAAACACCATGAGGGTTAAGCAGTACTTGTGAATCATGCGAATTTTATGATGATATGATTAAAATCGAGTCAATTTTCATCTAATGAAGATATATCTCGTCCATCAATATCTGGTAAGTCTTGCAAACAACAAGATACCTCTTCGAGTCATCCTTGGATCTTCCCCTTAGGGATAGATCCCGGACCGTCGTCAGTAGCCCGTTGTGTTGCTCTAGTACGACGTTAATTAAAAATTACAAAATAACTTGGACACATCCACCGCCAAAAATCCGGTCAGGTGGTTAAGGTTAGTCTCTAGATCGGAAGGTTCCTGATTCGAATCAGGGTCTGGGCATGGATGTTTCTAAGCGTATGGTGTAGAGGCGACTGGTGCATCTTAAATCTGTCGTGGCCGATAGTCCTCATGTTGGGTTGGTGTGGAAGTTTGGAGAGTGGGGTGCCAGCTGAGGTGTTGCCTTGTCATCTGACCGTGGTTCAAAATAACGTGGTGGTGTTCTCGGATTTTTCCCATTGGGGACTGATTCCGGACTGTCGTCAATAACCCGCTGTGTTGTTCTAGTTACGTTACTTGTACTAGCGTTACGTTGTGTTGTACTAGCAACGACGCTAATTAAAAAATTTCCTTAGCCTTACCAGCAAGAGATCCACCAGGAAAATGAAGAGGCAGCGCTAAAATTGCGAATGAGAGAGAGAGAGAGAGAGAGAGAGAGAGGGGGGGTGAGGGGGGAGATAGTGAGAAGGTGAGAGAGGGAGAGATTCAACGAAATGAGGTTTTCTGTAGGAAGCTTTATATTCAAATGTACACGCATCGGATTAATATAGTGTTCTGCACACATTTTATTCGGAGCCTTGGCGTTTCACTTAGAAACTGACAGGAAAAGGCCGATCACATCGACATTACCTTGGATGCAATACTTCCGTTTTTGTTTTCGTCATCTGACGCCATGGTCCAAAATTACGTGGTGTTGTTATTTGATCTTTCACTATGATGCTTTAGTTATGCACAAAAAGATGAAATCATTGCAAGAGGGACCTCCATAAGAAGCTTCATATCTCATTCCTCTCATATAACAGGCTATTATGAAAGCAAATTCCATATCAATCACAAAATATTATCGCACAATTCTTCATTGCGGGACTGGCAACAGTCACAAATCAAGCGTTCCCGACCCAGACCGTATCATAAATAAATATTTATGATTCTTCCAGTTTTCCAATGGCCGCCAAGTGAAACAAAAGAAAGAAGACATCTCTTTTGTTTCTTGTAAGTGCTTTCTTCTGTTTGTCCATCGAAGTCAAGACGTATCGAGAAAATGCAATATGACAGCGTTTGGGCAGAAACTCTGAAATATGTAGCTTTTAGGAATAATTTCCGTGAAGTATGAGGGTATCTTTTTATAGAACAAATGATAAATGATGATCTGTAGCTATTGTAATGGTTGCTATCTTCAGAATGGAGTGCATGTTTGAATCTTCTTTAAAAATACAGAAGCTGCGTCTAGAGGAAATACGTTGGAGTACAATAAATGTCCATTTTCGTCTGATTTGTTAGGAAAAATAGCTAAAACGAAAAGAAAAATGTTGGGATGGGTTTTGAGATAAATATTCTCCGCGTGGGCATATGTGGAGTGTAATATATTTGAGGACATACGCACAGGAATTGGCCTGTTTATACTGTGAATGTATTACTTTAAGATCGTATATAGAAGGAAAGGACTACTGGACTTACAAGCCTTAATCCTTCTTTGAGTCGAACAGCCTTAAAAAGACACATGCACTGTAATGGATTGGTTTATATGGTGGATGCTTTACTTCAAGGTCACTTACGTCATACACAGAGGGAAATGACTGCTTGCGCTACAAGTCGTAGTCCTTCTCTGAGTGAAATATTTTAAAAATGACACGCACTGTAATCGGGTGGCTCAAACGTTGGATACATTAGTTCAGTCTTACGGAGATGGGAAGAAGTAAAGGGGCTATACAAGCCTTTGCCCGTCTTTGAGCCCAACAACCTTAAAAAGACACATGCACTGTAATCGGTTGGCTTATACTGTGCATGTATTAGTTCAAGGTCATACACGGAGTGAAATGACTGCTGGGACAAATCGTTGCACTGCTCTGAGTGAAATATTAAAAAAAAAAGACGCACTATAATCGGGTAGCTTATATGTTGGATGTATTACTTCAAAGTCGTACACAGAAGGAAAGGAGTCTTCTCTGAGTCAAATATTATTTAAAAGACTAGAAACAGTTGGATTATATTGTGTATGCATTACTTGAAGGTCGTATATGCAGGAAAAGGACTTCAAGGGTTACAAGCCCTTGCCCTTCTCTGAGTAAAATATTCTTGTAAACACTTATAAACAGGAATAGGCAGGCTTGTACGGTGGATGCATTACTTCAGGGTAGTACTTAAAGGGAAAGGGATATAGTGGCTACAAGCACTGGTCCTTCTCTGAGCCAAATATTTTAAGAGACATATGTGCACTGGAATCAATTGGTTATGCGATGGATACATTATTTCAAGGTCGTATACAGAGGGAAAGGAGTACATGGAGTACAAGCCCTTATCTTACTTTAAGTCGAGCAACCTTAAAAAGACATGCTCTATAATGGGATGGTTTGCACTGTGGATGCATTACTTCAAGTCATACAAAGAAGGAAAAGACTACTGGGCTATAAATGTTAGCTCTTTTCTGAGTCAAATATCCTAATGTACTATTTAAAAAAGCATATTCTGAATCGGTTCTTATACAGCGGATATATAGCTTCAAGGTCGAACACAGAAAGGACTTAGGGACTATAAGCACTTGTCTTTTTCTGAGTAATATTCGTAATTAAAAAAAATAATTTAAGAAAAAAGAAATAATTTGTAATTAAGTAATAATTTCTAATTCAGTAAAAATTTTGTTATTTAAGTAATACGTATGAAAATTGATCAAAACTTTTTTTGAATTATGTAATTGTAAAGCACTTTGAATTAATGTATGCAACGGGAGTACTTCAAAGTACGATTATAGAATACTTATAACGAGTAACAAATATAAAACTATAATATATATAATAAACTATAAAAGTATTATAATGATTACTTCAAATCTTGCGATAACTAAGGTGCTGGGCCCATGTAACATTAAAATCCAACCAATAAACTAAAATTAACTACCAATAACTATTTATTTTGAGTATCTCGCGTAGCAAGTAATCATCGTGACAAAAAATTTGAGAAATACTTTTATATACGTATCTTCTCTAAAAGACAACCCTTTAAAAAAAAGTACTGAAATTCTTGTCTGACATCATTATATCTAGAAATGATACACTTTAAAATAAATTTAAAAGATTTCCCTACCATCCAAAAAAGCTACACTTAAAAAAAAAGCTTCTTTCAACTGAGGAATTACCTACGAGTCGTTAAACTCTCCTTTGTAACAAAAAAGCTTAAAAAATAACTGCTTAAATTCCATTTTCGTAGCATTCTGAGTACTCTACATTTTCATCGAGTTTTTTAAACTTTTCTACTTAGAACTAAAAGAAATTTACAGTTTGGAAAGAGGAGATTTGGTGTTGTAGGAAACAAACGGTAAAAGCTGTTGGCGATAATTGCAGTTTCAGAGACACTTGAAGGTAGCATAAAAACAAATTATGTGGCTTTGAATATTTTTATGTGTTGGTTTCCTTTGGGTTATTGTCCTTTTAAAGCTGTTAACAAGAAACACCAAACAGATGATAGCCATTAGGGGATGAGCTTATTACAGGACTATTTCAGCGGTGTTTTGAGAGTAGTACGACTCCACTTCGAGCCATTGGGATTTAATCTAAAGCAAAAAGAAAGTAAAGGAGTGTTGAAAAACTTGAAAAATTAAGGACCTTGCTTTTAGTTACCGGAGATAATTTTTTGTTTGCGTTCCTGAAAATGGAGAGTAATCCTTAAAATATGGCCAACACACTAATTTCAAAGCATGTGTAGCTGTTTAGTGTAACTCTGATGTGAAATGGTGATCACCTTGCACTAGTCCACGGCTACAAAGGTACATAAATACTGATTGTCGAAGTAAAAATGATAAAGTAAAATATTTAATTGAATAAGTAACTGTCACGCAAGCACACACTCTTGCAAATATAGCCTGTATAACAATTATAAATGTGATAAAGCGCGGTTTAAAATTTTCCCATGTCTTCTATTCAAGGTAAAGGTTGGTAATATGCATCCCGGACCGTCGTAAATAGCCCGCTGTGTTGCTCTAGTACGACGTTAACTAAAATTACCATTGCCAAACACAAGGCAACGTCGAGTAAAAATTGTCCTGAAATGGTAGGTAGGTATTTAAGCAACGTCACACTGGGTAGACAGGTATTTTAATCAACGTCGTACTGGAGCAACACAACGGGCTATTTTAGACGGTCTGGGACCGATTCCAATGGGAAAGATCCGAGGACAACACGTACTTTTTAACCATTCTCAGATGACAAACGTCGCACTGAAGCAACACAATAGGCTATTAGCGACATTACAGGAATAACCCAACATTCCAACACCCGAAGGGAAGTCATAAAAGAAAAAAAGAGTGCTTGGATAATAGAGCAGTTAAATGAAAGCAGAAACACATCGTTTGGGTATTCCGGTTAGGTAGCTGAATTAACGTTGAGCTGGAGAAACTCAACGAGCTATTGGCTATGGTCCGTGATGCTATATTATAATCATCAATGGTATTTCATTCATATTAAGTATGAAGAGTCGTTGTATGAAAAATCTGGATTGAAGAGTCGAGTCGAAAAGGGATGTTATACTATGGCCTTCGATGTTACTTGATTCATTTATGAATGAAGAGTCAATATATGAAGAGTCTGGATGGAAGAGTCTGAATGAAAGAGTCGATGTATGAAGAGTCGAGTCGAAAAGGGATGTTATACTATGGTCTTCGATGGTACTTGATTCATTTATGTATGAAGAGTCAATATATGAAGAGTCTGGATGGAAGAGTCTGAATGAAAGAGTCGATGTATGAAGAGTCGAGTCGAAAAGGGATGTTATATTATGGTCTTCGATGGTACTTGATTCATTTATGTATGAAGAGTCTGGATGGAAGAGTCTGGATGGAAGAGTCTGAATGAAAGAGTCGATGTATGAAGAGTCGAGTCGAAAAGGGATGTTATATTATGGTCTTCGATGGTACTTGATTCATTTATGTATGAAGAGTCAATATATGAAGAGTCTGGATGGAAGAGTCTGAATGGAAGAGTCTGAATGAAAGAGTCGATGTATGAAGAGTCGAGTCGAAAAGGGATGTTATATTATGGTCTTCGATGGTACTTGATTCATTTATGTATGAAGAGTCAATATATGAAGAGTCTGGATGGAAAAGTCTGAATGAAAGAGTCGATGTATGAAGAGTCGAGTCGAAAAGGGATGTTATATTATGGTCTTCGATGGTACTTGATTCATTTATGTATGAAGAGTCAATATATGAAGAGTCTGGATGGAAGAGTCTGAATGAAAGAGTCGATGTATGAAGAGTCGTGTCGAAAAGGGATGTTGTATTATGGTCTTCGATGGTACTTGATTCATTTATGTATGAAGAGTCAATATATGAAAAGTCTGGATGGAAGAGTCTGAATGAAAGAGTCGATGTATGAAGAGTCGTGTCGAAAAGGGATGTTATACTATGGTCTTCGATGTTACTTGATTCATTTATGTATGAAGAGTCAATATATGAAGAGTCTGGATGGAAGAGTCTGAATGAAAGAGTCGATGTATGAAGAGTCGTGTCGAAAAGGGATGTTATACTATGGTCTTCGATGTTACTTGATTCATTTATGTACGAAGAGTCAATATATGAAGAGTCTGGATGGAAGAGTCTGAATGAAAGAGTCGATGTATGAAGAGTCGTGTCGAAAAGGGATGTTATACTATGGTCTTCGATGTTACTTGATTCATTTATGTATGAAGAGTCAATATATGAAGAGTCTGGATGGAAGAGTCTGAATGAAAGAGTCGATGTATGAAGAGTCGAGTCGAAAAGGGATGCTATATCATGTTCTTCGATGGTACTTCATTCATGTTATGTATGAAGAGCCTGGATTGAAGAATCGATGTATGAAGAGTTTAGATTAAAGTCGATGTATGATATGTCTGGATTAAAGAGTTGATGTATGAAGAGTCTGGATTGAAAGGTCTAGTTAAAAAAGGGGGTTCTTATCCCAACGAAAAGGGCGGGTCTTTTCCCTCCGAAGAGCACAGGGGAGCAGTTATTGTCAAGCAATCATCTCGGAGAAATCTCACCCAAAAGTTGCAATCCTTTGATCTTTACCGACTCATGGTGGAAAACAAATTTGGCTCTTCAAACTTTCCAAATCGCCATCCCGACTCGAGATCTGACGACATTTCTCGGAATAGCTTCGATGTTTGGAGGGAGAGAAGTTGTGCAAATGCGGTGTAAACGCGGCTTAAGATATGAAGTTTCTTATCAATCCAGTCTGCCCAACACAAATAAGTAGGTATTTTGTAGACAAGGTGGTAACAAAACCGGAAAATCAGAGAATTCTCATGGAACTTTTTAATCTTGGAAAAATCGGGGAAATCGCAGGAAATATCTCTCCATTTCACAAAAAATCAGGACAATTTCGATTACTTAAACGGTTACTATTATCGTTTGTTCTATTTAGAGATCCGTGATTACGAGTGTTTTTGAGAATCGAATAAATCGTATTCGCCGATATTGTAATTCGAATAAAGAACGCCAACGTCGTAATTTTTAAACACCGTCAAAATCGCCACTGCCGTTTTTTTCGTGGCTGTAGCGTCTTGTCACCCTGAGGCTAGCGATACAACTTGTGGTATACAATTTGAAATTTGTGTAACTAATTATGTTTTTTGTGTATTAAATTAATACTTTTTGTTTGCAATTACATTTTTGGTAGAATTTTTTATGAATATTTGCATTTGATTCTGATGATTTGTATGATAATGTAAGGTCATGCGTAAAAAGTTCATAATCAGAATATTTTGTATTTTTTCTTTTGTTTTTTCTATTGCTATTGTAAGAGTTCTATTAAGGGTGTTCCAACCTTTATAACAACAGTTAAAATATCTGTAGAGAAAAAATGCAAAATATTTAAGGAGAATTATACTTTTACCCCATCTGAATCTAAATATCAAAAAATATTGTTGTGTGGATACTATATATCGATATCAATCACGGATCACAACATTTCTTAAGGGAATTGTAAAATCAGGGAAATTGCGGTGACTATCAGGGAAATCCGGTAACGTTTTTTCAAGGATTTTGTTACCACCCGGTAGATAGGTAATTAACGTAGCACTGGAGCAAAACAACGGGATATTGGACACTGTCCGGGACCAATCTCTAAGGAAAAGATCCAAGGACCGCGCCTCGAAATTTTGAACCACGGTGAGATGGCGATTTCAACACCTGAACTGGCACCCCACTCTTCAAACTTCCACACAACTCCAACGTGAGGAAATTTGAGGCGACGTCAGATTTAACGTGCACCATTCCACTTTGTACACGACTTTTTTTCGTTGGATTTGAACTCGCAATCCGTTACTCTTCCACGAGAGCGAATAAATGTAACAAGATGAGGATGGTAAGAACGTAGATAGTTAATTAACGTCGAAGAATTGAAGCAACATAACATGCTATTGGCAACGGTCAGGGATTAATTCGTAAGGTAAAGATCCAAGGACGAGATCCTGTAATTTTGAACCACGGTCAGATGACGAGACAACACCTGAGCTGGCACCCCACTCTCCAAACCTCCAAACCAACCCAAGGTGAGGACTTTCGACCCCGACAGATTTAAGGTGCACCAACCGCCTCTACACCATAAGCTTACGAACATCCATGCACTGACCCGGATTCGAACCAGATTTTCCGATTTAAAGGCTGGCATCTTAACCATCGGACCGGTTTGTCGGCTATTTTCGACAAGAAGCAGAACTTTCATTTGCCATCCAATACCTTTTGTTCTACGACAAACATTAAACAAACCCTCAAAAAGTTTATCACTGACTAAATTATCCGTGTTGTAGATGACAGATGTCAAAAACAGTCTTCAGTGCAATACAATACAAAGTAGGCAATGCAATTTCATTACTCTAACATAAAACCACAAATCGAAATCAGTCTGCCAACACGATTGTAAGAACAGCTGTCGAGAGTTACAGTTACACGACTTTTAATAAAACTAAACTGAATATCGGGGAAAAATTCATCTAAATTAGTACAAAAACTGTTTGGAGAAATGAATATTTATTGTGCTACCCAAAATCGATGGTGCAACAATTAAATACTATGGAACCTGCTCGCACACACTCGCCAACCCCCGGAGAATTGCTTCGCAATCTTAATTGGTTCGCTGGGTGAATCTTGCTCGCTTCAATGAAGACATGTGTCCTAGCAGAAAGCATTGTTTACAAAATATGATGTTCAAAAAAATAATTTTCAAATTTAAATTTGTTGTTCTACAGAAAAGTCACACAGTACCTATAGAATCAGAACTCGAACAATTTGTAATTCAAATGAAAACTTTGAGAACATTTTGAATCAAAATGTGAGCGCAGCTTTGGAAATCGAATACCCAGCATTTTGTCTGACAGCTGCAACAGCTCGACTAAATATTTATTTTTTTACAGTAATATTGCATCTGATAACGTTATAAATTCAATTGAGGCGCAAGACTTAGTGGTTAACAAATAATCGTACAGTGTTGCCAAAACGCGATTAAAAAAACGTCTTTTTTGCGTGCCACGTAAGAGAATTATATGAATAGATAGTAAGTGGGTAACAATTCACAATGTGCACTGGTACTGTATGCTCCTATATACTAGAATACGCTAGTACCATAGTGATGCTTGCATATTTGATACCATACGCATGTACAGGGTGTTATCAAAATATTGGTAACGCACTGGATTTATACGGAATCCTTTATTATATGGCTGTTTATGAAAGTGCCTCCTAACTGTAATTATTGACACAGGAGAATCCAGATGCTGATTGAGCTCTGCGGTCACTTTGGCTGCAGTTGTTTTCTTTTTAAACATTACAATCCGCTTCAATACCCGCCGGTCTCTTTTACTCAGAGTCTCCTTCCGTCCACTATTTTGCTTTACCAAGCTTCTCTTGCCTCGCTGTGTTAGACACGGTACCTCTAGAAACGTCTAAAAGCTGGGACGTTTCAGTCACAGTTGCTCCAACTAGTCGGGCTCCTACAATTTGGCCATTTTGAAAGTCTGTGAGATCTGACAGTTTACGCTTTTGACAAAAAAATACACGACGTACACAGCTACACTAAAACTACCTCATTCTACCATGATATATAGTAAATTTTATGTTAAAAAAAAACTGGTAGCTAGGATTATATTTTAATGCTTACGAAGCGCATTCTTAAATGTCACTTTTAATCACAGGTGTTTCCATTATTTTGATAACCACCTGTATATTTGTATTGTGTGTTTGCATTTTTGGTATTGAAAGCTAGCATATTTTTTTATACGGGTGGTAATGGTAATCAATTAACTAGAGCAACACAACGGGCCATTGGTGACGCTCCGGGATCAATCCCTAAGGTAAAGATCCAAGGAAGACGCCCCATAATTTTAAACCACGATTACGAGAACAATGCCTGAACTGGCACCCCACTTTCTAAATTTCCACACCACTCGAAAATACGAATAAAACAATAAAATATAAGTATACAGCTTTTCCTGACGGTAGCGACGTCTATCGCATCAAAGGAGTTCCTTTGATAAAACCCCAACAGCTGTCGCTATTGTAATTCCCAAAGACCATTTCCCTGGAAGACTGCTCCAGAAACACGAGGCAAGAACTTAAGCCTCCCTCACTTTTTCACGAGCCCATTAATCATAATATACCGAAAGTGTCAATTCCCTTCCCCGAACTCTTTTATAAGAACAATGACGCGAAGCTCTCTAAAACCGCGAATAATTGGGGAATTTTAAGACCGGGGCTCTTGGACGAAACTTTGAAACGTTCGGGTGCCGTGGAATATACGAGGAAAATAAAAAGATGAAGCCTTTTTTTCTTAATTTAAATTTCCATAATGCAGTCTGGCTATTGGAACTATCAAGACGTGTTATCGTGCGGGTATTAGATGATGATTAAGCATTTTTGGTTCTTATGGTGGGTTTAGTGGAAAGTAGGTTAGCCATTAAAATCCCGTTAAAGTCTTGCCGGAACTTGGATAGAATTGATTAAATTGTTCGTCTTTTGATGCATCGTTTATTTTAGGGTTTGGCCGATGTAGCCCTGTTGAAGGAGTAACAAACTGGCAACTGGAAGGTTGTGAGTTCAAATCCAATGAAGAACAATGTGTACAATGGGGGTTGGTGCACGTTATATCTGCCGTGACCTCAAATGTCCTTACGTTGGTGTGGCGCGGAAGTTTGGAGATTGGGGATGTCAGATCAGGTGCTGTTCACGTCATCTGAATATGGTTCCAAATTATTCGGTGTCGTCCTCGGATCTTTTCATTCGGGAGTTGATCCTAGACTGTCGCCTCACGTTGGTTTGGCGTGGAGGTTTGGAGAGTGGGGTGCCAGCTCAGGTGTTGCTTCGTCATCTGACAGTGGTTCAAAATTACGAAGTGTTGTCCTCGGATCTTTCGCATATAGGTCTGATCCCGGATCGTCGTCAATAGCCTGTTGTGTTGGTCGAGTACGACGTTAACTAAAAATTACCAATTACTAATTGGTAATTGGTAATTTTTAGTTAACGTCGCACTAGAGCAACACAACGGGCTATTGACGACGATCCGGGATCAGGCCCTTAAGGGAAAGATCCGAACCAATTACTAAATACCTAGACCGTCGACAATAGACCATTGTGTTGCACTAGTGCGACGTTATTTGAAATACCTACCTATTGTACAAAGGAGGCCGGAGCAAGACTTAAATTATTGAACGCGGCAACGTTCATTTTCGGTAATGGTAATAGTAATTTTTAGTTAACGTCGTACTAGAGCAACACAACGGGCTATAGTACGTACATTTTCGGGATTGAACTATTCGCTGGGTGATTCAGATGGTGATTTCAACGTAACTTCAATGAGTACTTATAACATGTTTTGCTTTTAAGGCCTTATTGAATGTAATATCATTCATTTATGTATCAGTTGTAGTTTATGTTGTTTAAGGATAAAGCAGATTAGTTATTTATGTGTCAGAGTTTTCATGTAATACTTTTTTCGTGACACAAATTAAGCATGATACTTCGGTTTCGAAAGGTAAAACGCATTCTACGTCAAAACATCATTTGACTGTTCTAAGAGACGCTTTGTGTACAATAAAATTAAATATATATGAAAGGATACCTAAAACTAAACCCCTATGTACAATTCTCATCAGAGATCAGTTCCTTAACATACCACTGTTCAAAATCAAGTGGTGTTGTCCTAGGACCTCTTCCTTAGGGGATTGATTCCAACCGTCGTCAATAGTCCATTGTGTTGCTCCAGTACGATAATTAAAAATGACCATCTTAACATTCCACGCCTACCAACCGGTATAGTGGTTAAGGTGTTAGCCTCTAGATCGGAAGGTTCCTGGTTCGAATCCGGGTCCGGGCATGGATGTTTGTAAACGTATGGTGTAGAGGCGGCTGGTGAACCTTAAATTTGTAATGGCCGAAATTCCTCACGTTGGGTTGGTGTGGACGTTTGGAGAGTGGGGCGCCAGCTCAGCTGACCGTGGTTTAAAATTAAGAGCTGTTGTCCTAGGTTCTTTCTCTTAAGGGATTGATAAAGGACCGTCCTCAGTAGCCCGTTGTGTTCCTCTAGTAGGACGTTAACTAAAATTACCATTACCATTACCCAGTCTTTGTTTTCTTCGGGGGTTGATCCCGACAAGTCGCCAATATCCTGTTGCGTTGCTCTAGTGTGACGTTAATTAAAGATAAAAATTTCTCGGTCTGTCTCCTTGTCCAAGAGGTCAATATATTTTCCACACCCTTTTACCTTTGGTAAGGTAAGGTAATGTAATTTTTATTAACGTTGTCCTAGAGCAACACAACGGCCCTATTGATGACGGTCCGGGATCAATCCCTTAATGGAAAGATCCTAGGACGGCATCTTGTAATTTTCAACCACGGTCACATGACGAGGCAACACCTGAGCTGACACCCTACTCTCCAAATTTCCACACCAACCCAACGTGAGGATTTTCTGCCATGACAGATTTAAGGTGCACCAGCCGCCTTTACACCATACGCTTACAAACATCCATACCCGGATTCGAACCAGAAACCTTCCGATCTAGAGGCTAACACCTTAACCACCAGACCGGTTTGTCGGCCCTTTTACCTTTGACATCAAACAATGTCATTACTTTGACCTCCCAGGGACTTCTTTTTCTTTGAAATCGTTAATGATCGGTGCAGCTTGTCCACGTCTGGACCTCAACTCACCCCTTCTTTAATCCACCGATTTCTACCAATGAACTCTCTTGATAGTTCCCCTGCTCCATTAATCTTTCTCTTAATCCTTATCCCCCTAGCGAGTTCATTACAAAGTATTCATTCTTTCACGAGCCCCTTGGAATGAGATGCTCTCTTATCCGTCCCAAACTCCCAACAACCAACACCTTCACACATTGTTACTACTTGACTCTGGAATAAAGAATTGTCATGCCTTTTCCTCTCCATTTGTGGAAGCAACATAACGCTACACACCAGTGAATTATTCCCTCTGGTTCGCTTATACCACTCTTGCCACTTTGTCAAGACTGCAGAATAATACTTTGTGTCATGACTAGGGCAACTTTCTGTAACAAATGCAACTTTTTCTTCACACGTACAACGCTGTATGTGAAGTACTAAAACAAAAATTCCTCCTTTATGGGGTGAATTGTAAGCGAGTTATAACCGCAACATAAATGCAACCACCTGCAACTTTTTAAAATTTACCTTAAAATAAATTAATATGAAATTATTATTTTATTTTTTGCCCTCTGAACCAACCCTTTGATCACGCGTGTCTGATCTTGCGAATGCCGAAGTATGGCGTATCAAACAAGAAGTTCACGGAAAGAAGGTGTTCGTCCTAACAGATGAAAGTGAAATAAATGGCAAAAAGTACTTTAACACATTGGTTGTCACTCTTGATAATCCAGAGGCAACTTGCGTAATCAATTGCAGAGTTTGCGAGGTGAGTGTCGATCCTCAAAATGTTGTAGATGATGCTTTAAAATCTCTGAATATTGAGCGAAAGGATTTTGCACTTCTGCTATCAAAAACAGTACATTATATGACTGCGGCTGGTGCAGTTTTTCAATGTTAAAGAAATTACTGGCCAAGGATCGGCCATTCAACGTTCTTCTGTGTTTCAATATGTATTATAACACTGTTGGACATGACTAAAAGTGTCAATATATTTTGAATTTTTTCATTCTTTATGAATAATTTATTTTAGAATTTAGTGTGTCAAAAACAAATGCAACTTTATTTCCATAAATGCAACTTTAGTGAATGATAAATGCAACTTTTCCCACTTTTACTGCAACTAAAAAGTTGCCCTAGTCATGACACGTTTATTCATAATTCATGGATTTTTCATTTCTTTTTATTTCCCTTTTCATTCTGGGTCGTGGTACCCCGTTGGAAGAGCAACGGACTAGGAACCCGGGGATTGCGAGTTCGAATCCTACCAAAGACCGTCGAGTACAAAGAGGGAGGATGCATGTTAAATCTGTCGTGGTCTCAAATGTCCTCATGGCGTGGTTATGAGAGTTTGAAGAGTGGGTTGCCAGCTCAGGTGTGACCTCTTCATCTGACCGTGATTCAAAATTACGGGGTGTTGTCCTTGGACCTTTTCCTTAGGAGGTTGATCCCGGACAGTTACCAATAGCCCGCTGTGTTTCTCCAGGGCGACGTTAATTAAATACCGTTGTGTTATGATCTTGTTGGATTAATTTTTAAGAGTTGATTATTTTCACCTTTCATTCTCACGAGCACGAACAAGACGTTCGTGCTCCTGTTCCGTTTAGACGTTCGTGTACTTGTGCCAAATGGAATTCTCCTATTCTCCTGGTTCCTATTCTACTTTTCTCCTTCATTCCTATTCTACTTTTCTCCTTCATTCGTATTATACTTTCCTCATACATTCCTATTCCACTTTTCTCCTTCATTCCAATTCTACTTTTCTCCTTCATTCCTATTCTACTTTCCTCCTACATTCCTATTCCACTTTTCTCCTTCATTCCAATTCTACTTTTCTCCTTCATTCTCATTCTACTTTTATCCTTCATTCCTATTCTACTTCCCTCCAACATTCCTAATCTACTTTTCTCTTTCATTCCTATTCTACTTTTCTCCTTCATTCCTATTCTACTTTTCTCCTTCATTCCTATTCTACTTTCCTCCTACATTCCTATTCCACTTTTCTCCTTCATTCCAATTCTACTTTTCTCCTTCATTCCTATTCTACTTTCCTCCTACATTCCTATTCCACTTTTCTCCTTCATTCCAATTCTACTTTTCTCCTTCATTCTCATTCTACTTTTATCCTTCATTCCTATTCTACTTCCCTCCAACATTCCTAATCTACTTTTCTCTTTCATTCCTATTCTACTTTCCTCCTACATTCCTATTCCACTTTCCTATTTTATTCCAATTCTACTTTTCTCCTTCATTCCTATTCTACTTTTCTCCTACATTCATATTCCACTTTTCTCCTTCAACTTCCCTACACCACCCAAATTACCACAAACACTTTATAATTAACACATCTTCTCTGTCAATGACAAAATATTTAACTTCAAAAGCTATCGACAGAATTGCGAATTCTGAAAGTACGCCTTGGTTTTAAATAAAGTAAGTAAATTAATTTTGATGTTTTATTATAAATATGAAATACAAATGCCGCCGATGATTGTGTTTTACGTCTGTTTTAAATTTTACTACAGTTTTCAAAATTCGGTCAAAATGCCTGCAGAACAATTGCAATTGCTTGGAGTTATGTTGCAGAACACTGAATATAATTCTGCACCAGGGACCACGGCCCCCTGTTGTCTTGAAAGAAGACGAGGAGAAACAACGAGCGGAGGAGGACAAAACTGGGATGTTTCTGAGAGGCAAGAGTGACCCGAACATCAACTCTGGACTTAGCCAACGAAAATGCCGAGATCCATTATCTGGATAGAAGACAGCAGGTTCCGGAGAAGTGTATCCTTTCCTCATCTAACATGATGCCCCGATCTCTTGTCATGATCCAGCAGATCCAGCAGGTTTTGCCAAAAGAACACTGAACACCAATAAAGATGACTTTTTCATGTATTACTAATCACTTTTATTTATGGCTAGCCCGGCGTTGCCCATGGTGTAAAATATCAATCTGGTGCCAAATTTTCCTCAATTTTTTAATCCATTGAAAGCTATCTTTAAGGATCCAATATTACAAAAAAAAAAAAAAAAGACATGAACAATGCCAGTTAAAATATTTGATTATTATTTTTTGCTTTTCCTTTGCTGAAATCCTAAGAGCGCAGGAAATGTAATCTGTTTATTTTTGGAACGCGAATGTTGGCGTGACGTCACATTCTCTCTCAAAAACATTAAATATATTCAATTTAAAAATTTTATTTATTTAAAGAAAATTACATTTTTGGTGTCGATCTAATGTGAAATTTTCCACAGATTTCAAATCCGTTGAAATTTTTTCTCTATCTATAACGATTTAGGAAATAGAAAAAAAGAATTAAATAAATCCAGTTAAAAGTTTATCTGTTTTTTATCGTCTGCTGAAAAATCATACCTCCGCACAAAATGAAACGGAAAAAATAAATTTAGAATCTTTGATCTTTTATGCCATTGCCATTCCAAAGAAAACAATAATAATTAAATTTCATTACATTCATTTTAAAATGTGCTAGATTAAATTTTAAAATTCGCCGCGACACAAAAATAAATTAGGACTACATGTGTGTAAAATCCCATTACTGTAAATGCGATAGATTCGTCTGGAGTTTGAGTGCAAAAAACAAACAGACGAACACTTCCTTTTATAATAGTAGAGAAGCTTTTATTTATCACAACGCTATAGTATACCTATCTACCTACCTTCAAATAAATAATATCACGTCTGCTCGATGCGTTTTAATAATAATAGCAAGTATAAATAAATTTTGATCTGATAAAAAAAATGTTAAGTCAATATTGCAATCAGAGAAAGTACTCTTCAGTCTTTAGAACATAAAACATTAATTGAATAAAATATAATACAAACGAAGGAAAGACAGAACTCGAAGAAACAATTGTGTGTAAATAAAACATATCTCCGAATTCCACAACATTCAAAACAAGATTTTTCTTATAAAAAACGGTTTTTGTATATAAATATTTATTTAACTTCATTACACATACTCACAGGAAACAGAATTATTCTATTCAGACAGAATTATTTTATTATACGTTATTTTTCTGTTTTGATTTGATTTATGTTTTTTCTCTTTGCCTGCAATCTGCTGCTAGAGTTCTGTTTTTATTTTATAGTTATTTGAAGTACGGTGCAAGCTGGCTACCTCTATTCAAATAATATGCTAAGTGTATAGTAAATTTATTTTGATTTATTCTCTTTCGCTAGCAACTTTAATATTATTTAGATACGATAGTAGGAACTTTAAATTTACAATACAGAAAAAAATCGCTACACGTTTGTATATATTTCTGCTTGTTCCGTCAAAAATATTTCATGTAAGGTAGGTAGTTAATGAACGTCACCTTATATCAGTACACCGAGCTATTGACGGGGATCAATACCGAAGGAAGAGATTCAAGGACAACGCATCGTTATTTTGAACCACGGCCATGTAACGGTTTGCAACCGGAGGGTTGCGAGCTCCAAACTCAGTCCAACCATAGATCATTGTACTCATGGAGGCTGGTGCATGTTAAATTTATCGTAATCTTATATGTCCTCACGTTGGCATGGTGTAGACGTTGGAGGTGGTGGGGGGCACTCTGGTTTTGACCTCGTCATCTGACCGTGGTTCAAAATTGCAACTTGTCATCCGAACTTTCTCTTCGGGATTGATCCCGGAACGCCGCCTATAGCCCGTTGTGTTATTCCAGTGCGACTTTAATTCAACTGCCTAGCAGAGCAATTTGAAGTTTCTGTTAATAAATCGTATTTCCTGTTCAGGCAAATTGAGGGTTTACATGCGGTGAGTAAACAATTCTTCTGAGCGTAAAAACACCCACTCACTACTTGAAAATGGAAAACGTCCAGCTTGTGAACTGGTACTTAATTCCTTTTATTTATATATACAGCTTTTATTCCTTTTACTGTACAGGATTTGAGCCGACCAACCAGTATAGTGGTTAAGGTGTTAGCCTCTAGATCGGAAGGTTCCTGGTTCGAATCGGGGTCCGGTCATGGATGTTTGTAAGCGTATGGTGTAGAGGCGGCTGGTTCACCTTAAATCTGTCGTGGCCGAAAGTCCTCAAGTTGGGTTGGCGTGGAAGTTTGGAGAGTGGGATGCCAGCTCAGGTGCTGTTTCGCCATCTGACCGTGGTTCAAAATTACGAGGCGTTGTCCTCGAATCTTTCCCTTAAGCGACTGATCCCGGACCGTCGTCAATAGCCTGTTGTGTTGCTCTAGTACGACGTTAACTAAAATTACCATTACTGTACAGGATTTGATTTGTTGAAAACTACACATAATTTGCTCGAAGTATGGAAGAGTTTAGTTTCAAATGTTTTCAGTTTAAAAATAAAAATTTGTCCAGTCAAATGAATTTTCGTTTTATTTTTGACTAATTTTCGGATTGATCATTATTTAACACTTCAAGTGGTTTAGACGACATATTTCGTGCATCAAGATCTGATAAATTTTGCCAATAACGAGATAGCTCTTCCATTAAGACCTGATCAATTTTGCTAAGGACGAGAGATATCGTCATCAAGAATTTGATGATTTAAGATGACGTAAGCAATATATGGTTAGTTTCCTTGCAATGACGCAATATCTAGTTCGTAAAGATCTGGTCAGTTTGGCTAATGATAATTTGGTAATGTTTTTGTAAACGTCGTACTAGAGCAATACAACGGCTATTGACGACAGTCTGGGATCAGTCCATTAAGGGAAAGATCCGAGGACAACATCTCGTAATTTTGAACCACAGTCAGATCACGAAGCAACACCTGAGCTGGCACCCCACTCTCCAAACTTCCACAGCAACCTAACGTGAGGACTTTCGGCCACGACAGATTTAAGGTACACCAGTCGCCTCTACACCATACGCTTACAAACATACATGCCCGGACCCGGATTCGAACCAGGAACCTTCTGATCTAGAGGATAACGCCTTAACCACTATACCGGTTGGTCGGCGTATATTTAAGTGAAGGGATGGCTTAGTTTATTTGTACGAGTTTTTTCCTTAAACCGGTACTTGTATCTTTATAAGTACCAAATTAAAAAATTAAAGTGGTTATGATTTTAGGCAGATAGGTAAACAAATAAAAATACTATCAGACCCCACATACCATCTATATAAATAAGAATGGTGTGTTTGTACACTGAATATTTTCGACCCCTTTCAAGTTTTCTATCCGTTTTGGGCCCTTCTGATGTAAAATCCTTCTCTTCCGCGTTTAGTGTCTGTTTGTTCATCTGTCTCTGTGTGTCCCATGTACGTCCAAACGGTTTAATATATTTTCAGGAAACTTTTCATATTGGCATTCTTTTAGTTACTGAACTTGGTAGCGTTAGTCTTTCTGTACGTCTTCCCGTTCTATGTCTGATATTCTGTCTGTGTTTTCGTATAGATATCTTATACAGTTTATTCCATATATTTAAATAAACAGTTCTTTATTTTATAAATCGTAGTTTAATTTAGTGAATGCAGTATTAAAGTTATCTTGGTTTATATATTTAGATAACTTATCTAAATTCTACGTAAATAAAGAAAACTAACACACTAAAACATCTGCGTAATTATACTTAAATCAACCATCATTTGATAGCTTTGGAAAATCTGGAATGTATATTGAGTATTAATATAACTTTGATTGTTTTATACCAGTACTGCTGAATAAGCCAATTATTTTTCGAAAAATTATTTTTTATAGAATTTCAACTATGATACTTCATTTATTTCGAATCTTATTTTTGTTCTTTAGGAAATATTACAAATTTCCGAATATTCGGGATTGACTATTTTTTTCAATGAACGGGAACGAAACACTCGTGTTGGTTAGTCACGCGTGTGTTGTGACATTTTTTATTTCTTTCACTGGGAATAATTTTGCATTTTTAAATTTGTTGCACTTTTATTTGTTTGTTGTGACAATTCTGTGTGATCAAGACACAAAATAGAATCACAAATATCTTTAGAACAATTTTGCCCCCTTTTATTTTGTCGTATTTCGCAATTTTGATTTATTTTCTGCTTTAAATATTTAATATTTTAATAAATTGAATATTTTTTCATCACAAGCAACACCACTACAACATATTTTATTTAAGGGGGTCCGGGACACAAAAATCGTCAAATTTTCGATTTTTTAAAAATTATTTTAAGAAATTTTCTGTGTTTTTCTGCTTAAAATGACGTCTAAATCATGTTTCATTCTTAATTAGAACTTATATACTAGAGATATAATATTTTTTTTTGTGGTGCGTTGTTTTGTAAATCTAACACTTTTGACAGTTGTTGTCATAGTAACAAGATCAGTATTTAAAACTTTAAATGCGTTTTTCTTCATGATGCATTTTTTCAAGATTTCCTGTATTTAAATTGCTATAAGTCGAAAACCGATAAAGTTTAAGAGTTGAAATTTGGAATATATCTTTTTCAAACATTATACTTTAATTTTGATTCAGCAAATTTGAAACAAATATTTACTTTTAAAAATATGACTTAAAAAAAGTACCTTAAAATTTTCAAAAATTTTCATTCAAATATTTTTTTTATTTTTTATTAAATTAATATTTTTTAAATTGCTGAATCAAAATTAAAGTTTATAAATTTGTGAATAATTTACTGCAAGAATTTTGAAAATTGATCAAGCATATTTTGAATTTTAACAATTTATATATAAAATGACCTATCTTTTTTTCAAAAAATTTTAATTTAAAATTTTTAAAAAACTTTTTGAAAAATTTTGTGTTGTGATTTTTTTTTATTAGTTAAATGGGTAATCAGTACAAAAAATTCAAAATTCTAAATTAATTAATAAAATTTTTTTTTCAATGTGTCCCGGACCCCTTTAAAGTGGCAGGTAAGTCAGAATAATGTAAATTTTAAGCGTAATTTTGCCGTTTCTGAAATAATAACGGTAAGAAAATCCCAACTAGAACTTTGAAAATTTAAAAATTTCTCTAACAAAATGACAGGAAGCCAAAGTGGATTATTTTACGAGTTAAAGCTGTCCTTAAGAACCTTACTATATGTTAAAAAATTTATTAAAAACAATGATTTTCCTTAAAAAACTATCAAAACAAATCGATTTTACCATTTTTTAAATAGTAATAAGTTATCGTTGCTGTGCTGAGGACATTCAATTTTAAAACAAGATCTTTATTATAGATCTTATTTATATTTCACAAACTGTAACTTTGAAGAAAAAATGTAGTGGCCTTAAAAAGCTTAGTAATGAATATCTTATGAAAAATGAATTAGTCATCCTTCCCATAAAAATATCGAAATTCGACAATGTCGCATGCATGAAGCAAGAGTGTTACAATGTATGGTTTTGTTGACAATAATTGCGAGAGCACTC
This sequence comes from Metellina segmentata, assembly GCA_947359465.1. Classification (NCBI taxonomy): domain Eukaryota; kingdom Metazoa; phylum Arthropoda; class Arachnida; order Araneae; family Tetragnathidae; genus Metellina; species Metellina segmentata. The sequence continues at coordinate 46,140,468 of OX375883.1, forward strand.
TCCGTAGATTCATCATTTTTATGAGCTGAGCTGAGCAAGTTATATGAAAAGAACTCAAGAAAGAGAATTCCGAATTCTCTCAAAATCGGTTTTTGTAGTAGTAAACTTAGTGCCACTTTTCGTCATTTTGTAGCATTGTCATACAGCAAGGGTGCGATGTATGTACAATGAATTATATGGATGGATATAAGGTAATTGTGTATATATGTAGAATTTGTGTCCAAAGTAAGTTGTACAAATTATAAAGATGTTGAGAAAAGGGCGTTACAATATTCCTTTATTCCATGAAAAGCAAAAATGATTATTAGTATTTTATTATGAGGTAAATTTGCTACACTCTCTAAAGGTCTTTACTGTCTATATTTGTTGATAGTATTGTTACTCATACTCAATCCTCCCAGTTTTTTGACGAGATATCTCGTCCATATAGATTTGGTTAGTTTTCCTAATGCGGAGGTACCTCATCGAGACAAAACTGCCTATTACTCCAAGGGCGATTGAAATTCCAAGTTGAAAAAACACTGTTCCTTGCCCAAAGCCGTGTAGGAAGGTATTCATTTAATTAACGGAACGTCGCCAATGGCCCGTTATAATGTTGCACCAGTGTGGCGTGCACTCTAGATTTACACACCGTCCTTGTTGAGCAAGACCCCTTTTGTTCTTCGTGTTTTTTAGATTTTACTGTTCATCATATTTTAATTACATGTACTGCCTTTAATCATCATCGCCAAAAAATTTAAAAAATACAATTTTTAATTTACAAGATTCAGTCAGGGAAAAACCCCATTCGAAATTTTCGCTTATTAACGTTCAGTTTGTTTTTCACACACACACACACACACACACACACACACACACACACACACACACACACACACACACACACACACACACACACACACACACACACACACACACACACACACACACACACACACACACACACACACACACACACACACACACACACACACACACACACACACAATTCTCACTAAATTTTTTTCAAAATTCAATATGTACCTTTTACGTTAGACATCGTGTTGCTTTGTAGTGATCATAAGCATAACTTGTATAAGCAGAGTTAACACCTTCGGGCCTAATGGGCATATACGTCCCAGAGATTAGATTTCATTCCCTATTGGGTAAATAAATCCCACTTTTGAATGAGTCTTTACGTTTTAAGTGTTCTAAAGAATTCTGGAATAAAAATATGAATAAAGAAACCACTATTATCATTCATGTCCCCCTTAGCTGAGCAACTAATAAAGGGAGAAAGCAAACACAAAAAGAATGCGAAAGTACGGTCGTCCGTCAAAAAGAGCAAAAACTTTGTTGAATGTAGTAGACCAGGGGTTCCCAACCTTTTTGAAACTGCGTACCACTTGAAATTTTTATAAATTTTTGGCGTTTGTATCTGACGTGGAATTGACAAATACAAATCACGTACAACTTTCAGAGAGATACGCTCCCACTGAAATTGCAAAAAAAGTTCCTAATTCAGAAAGTGTCCTTGGGGGAATCGACTGCGCAGCTTGTTTTCCAAAATACCCCACAAAGGTTCAATTATATTGAGATCAGGGGACTGAGGGGGCCAGATGAGGTGCTCTATTTCATCGTCGTGTTCATAAAACCAGTCTCGGGCAATTCCACAGGTGTGAATGGGGGCATTAGAATCTTGGAAAACTGGTCGTTTATAAGGAAACACAGTTTGCACCATTAGGTGAAGATGGTCGGCCAGAAGACTGACATAATCCTCTTCTGTAACACGGCTATTCAGAACAACAAGTGGGCCAAGACCACGATGTGATATCGCACCCCAGATCATCACTGAACCGCCGCCATGCTTATCCGTAGACCGAAGACAGTCAACTTGATAGGCTTCTGGTGGCGTTCTCCAAACGTAAACACGTCCATTTGTCGGGAATAATGTGAACGACGATTCGTCTGACATATTACATTCTCCCATTGTTGTTGCGTCCAATTTTTATGCTCGCGACACCATATTCGTCGCTTCATGGCATTGCATAGTGTAATCAATGGTTTTGAAATCGCCGCTCTACCATGAATATTTGCCATATGCAGTTCACGCCGGATAGTTTTTGATGGAACTGCTTCCTGTAGATGTGTGTTCATCTCAGATGTTATCTGGAATTCTGTTGTCTTTTTTTTTTTTTTGCCACAATCCGCTTCAAAACAATTGTCTCTGTCATTCAGCTTCGATTTTCGACCACTGTTGTGCTTTTTAGATGATGTTTTTCCCTTTTCCAAATATGCTGACATTACAGTCGACACTGTACTTCTCCTAACACCTAGAAGGGTGGCTGCTATCGTTACTGAGGCTCCAGCAAGACGGGCCCCAACAATCATGCCTCTTTCGAAATCAGAGAGGTCAGCTATAATGCAATTTTAACACAGAAATATATTTCGCATCCGACTTCTATCACTGCTAGTACAAGACTGATGTGTGTACTTTCTCATCCGCTAGGTGGCACCCTTCATCGCAAGAAGGCAGGAGTATACGAGAGGTTTCTTTCGAGTGCTATTTTTTTTAAAGTGTTCATATTATTTTGTCCAACCCCTGTACTTTTCACAGTTAAATTTTAATCACGCAAAGTCTAGGCGAAAGGATTAAAGCATCACTTTGGTACATTCATTTTTAAAGCAAATATGTGAACATGGCTTCTATACAGCTAAAAATGTCTTCTGGCGGTAGATTTTTCCAACACTTCCGTTGAAAGTTTTATTTTTACATAGTTTTTATTGTTTTGCCTTGCAATTGGCGCAGATTGTATGCGTTGAACCTAGCGCCATAAAATCCCAATATCCAATCCAGTGCGACATTAATTAAATACCTACCTACCGTCTAAAGATGCAACAAATGCAGCGCAAAGTGAAAAAAATTGACAAAAGCATTTTGTTGTCTGTAAACTAACAACACATCGGAATGTTAGGAAAATATTCTGCTTACAAGAATAACGAAGACACAAATAACTGTCAAAAGGATGCTGATAAATGCGTTAAGATTGGCTGCTATAGTCAGGAGCTAACGTCTTTAGTATTCTATGGGAGTATTCCTCTTTATGCAAATGCACTCCCTTCTAAATATGTTAAGTGGCCATTTATGCTGAGTATTTTCGGTGCACGAAATATTGTTCCTTTTATCTCCAAAGTGGCTGCTTCATGTCCTAGAATACCAATAATCGCTTCTGTTATATCGAGAAGCAGACTTTCTGGCGCGTAAAGTGACATCGGAGTCAGCTTTATTTTATGAGGTATTCAGGGCTGAAAATGCTGACAATTCAGTCTATGTATTCTCGGATATTTGAGATGTTTCAGCGGTGTATGCTTTAGAAAAGGAATGCAGGAACTTGTTAACACCAAGGGCTGCATAGATTCACTTTGACTTATCGCGAAAAATCCATGAAAGTTATCTATCATATATTATTTATTTTATGTTATTTATTACTTATATTTACAGTTCATATTCATTGATATTTATTGTTTATATTTGTCGATATTTATTGCTTATATTTATTGTTATTTATCGAGGATATATTTAAGATGCTTCATTGCTGTATGCCTCAGAAGAGAGATGCACGGACTTGTTAACCGTACGGGCCATTTAGATTCACTGTGACTTACCATAAAAACTCATGGAAGTTAATTATCATATATTATTTATTTCTATGTATATTTATTTATTTTTATTATTTTTATTTATTATTCAGTTTTATTCATATTTATTTATTTTTATTATTTTTATTTATTATTCAGGTTTATTCACATTTATTTATTTTTATTTATTAATCAGGTTTATTCATATTTATTTATTTTTATTATTTTTATTTATTATTCAGGTTCATTCATATTTATTTATTTTTATTATTTTTATTTATTATTCAGGTTTATTCATATTTATTGTCTAATTTATTGTTTATATATAATGATATTTATCTAGGATATATTTTTTATGCCTCAGCCCTGTTTGCTTTAGAAGAAGCAAGTACGGACATGTTAACACCAAGGGTCGCATAAATTCACTGTGCCTTACAGCAAAGCACCAAGGAAGTTATCTATCATATATTTTTTTATATATATATTTATTTATATTTTATTGTGTTTTTATTTATTGATATTTATTGTTTATATTTATTGATATTTATTATTTATATTTATCGATATTTATCTAGGATATTTGAGATGCTTCATTACTGTATGCTTTAGGAGAGAGATGCACGGACTTATTAACAGTACGTGCCACATAGATTACCTGTGACTTACAGCAAAACACCATATATTATTTAATTTATGTATATTTATTACTTATTTTTATTGATATTTTTTGTTTATATTTATTGACATTTATCTAGGTTACTTGAGATGCTTCAGCACAGTGTACATTAGAAGACGAATGCACGGACTTGTTAAGATCAAGGGTCACAGATTTACTGTGACTGACTCAAAAATTCGTGAAAGTTCTCTACTATATATTTATGTTATTCATATTTATGGATGGTCCTGATCGTGAGTAGACGGTAGTAGCCAATCACAGCGAGCGTATCACTTTAAGCCGTAGGATCACTTAATGGAATACGGTTCTTGATAATCCGCGGTTTAACTCTGCCCCGCGGATCAACTGATCTCTAATTAACTCCAGACTTGTGAATATGGCCGTTAATGTCCTTTTGTTGCTTTGTCATACAGAAAAGATGCGATGTAAGTAAAATGTTTTACATGTATGGATATGCATGTGTAGGATTTGTGAGCAAAGTAAGTTGTAGAAATTGCAAATATATCGAGGAAAAGGTGTTAAAATATTATTTTATTCCACGATATAGAACAATTAAGATTTCTTTGGAGATTCACATTTTTTTTTCAAAAACCATGTTTTTAGGAATCGGTTTAAATTAGCTACTAACATTAAATAAAACCAGATATCATAATAATAATAATCTTATTTAATGACAAAAAATACTTTTTACATTAAAATAAAAATATGACAAAACACGAATTTAATGTGAATACTACCTAGCATTTACTTATAAAGTTTTGATAAGTCATGTTTGTATGTCGTTTTTAATTTCAAGCAGTATTCCAAATTCTCATCACTATGACGATTGCTCAATTTACTTTAGATAAGGTTCATGCTCGAAAAAGATGGTTCGCATGAATATGTAGAGCCAAAGAGTGAAAGAACAGCAAATGCTAGTTTTTTTTAACTGATCACGAGTCAGGAATACTATTCCAGGTGTTGAAAATTACAGTCGAATTCTCCTACCTTCCTCCTTCTTGAAATGTGCTAGGATGAACACGCCGTGGCCATTTTGTAGAATGTTGAAGGAATCATTGAGTATAAGTTCAATTAAAAAAGGAACGGAGCAATTAAGTTTAAATTAAGGTTTATTTACAAGTTAATTATAAATGTTACATAAAAGTGTCAAGTAAACTGGATTGTTTAAACTTAACATATTAATTTACAGAAGTATTGTTTCCGAGCAAAACGCCTACGCAAGGTCTCCCCCTATTCTGTCCTGTAGCGTTAAGGTAGGGGGTCCCTTTGACCACAGCTTTCATGGGGGTCCATGAATTTATGACCGGATGGGGGTATCCCCTTCTCTTTGGGCGATAGCGGCTTCGGAAGAACGTGTGGGGTTTTCTCTCGAGAAAAGGAGAATCGTGGAAAAATGAAACGTGAGCGGACGCAGGACGACTCTGCTCCGTTTGAAGCCGCGGGACTGAAACCCTAATTTGTACAATATCTATTAGCCTCGAAATAGTTTTAACATATATGTATTATTCTATAATTAATTAAATGTGCTGTAATTTTAAATGTCGTTTTAATTATCTTCAAGCCACTCGCCACGTAAACTATACCCACGACGTTACAGTCCACTCTGCTTCCTTCTTCCAAAACACCCCGTTGGGTTCTTCGCGACCAAGGGGTCGTACACAAGTTGCCAATGTCACAAGGGTGCTTGGGACAGAATTGTACAATTATCATGTCTTCCTTCTCCAGGTCTTTCAAAGAAGACCCCTTTTTCTGTGAACTAAGATCAGATTTATTTTTATCCGATATTTCATATCAGCATTAAGGCGTTCAAATTTGGAGCTCCATAATACTTTGTATTTAACTCCAGAAATTGCATTTCAAAAGCGCTTATGTCAATATTAAAGGGGGAAAAATTCAATTCTGTTCCATCCCCTGAGAGGTTTTTAAACAAAGGCTAACGTCGCTATGCTATTTCTGAAACCTCCGTAGAAAAGCTTCCCTATTATTTAAAATTGTTGTTTTCAATAGTAACTGTCAATTACCGAATTGTTTTCTTGGCAACCGTTCAGCAGGCCTGGAAAATGAATTGTTTCTCTTTCAAAATCTTGAGTAAAAAGGAATAATTTGTTTTCGAATGGAATGACTTCTACCAACATAAAAAAATTGTGTTTAAAATTAATTCATTAGTTTTTTTCTCATGCGTTCTTTTTTTCGCGAAATTCACGTCACTACTCCTTGATTGAAGAAAGGACAGATTCTGCGATTTTCGTCCTAATGCCTTTGGAATCATAACAAGTTATGACGTCACGTTTTGAGCGAGAAAAACAGCTTTTGTTTTTTAATGGATTTCCGATTCTAGCGTGTTTTGATTTACGTTGTTGATTCGCATAACTTTCTTGCTAGTGATTTTAACTTTGTCACGAGCAACGGGCACTTACAACCGTGAAATTTTTCACACAGGTAGTCCGAATTTTTTGCGAAATTTATTTGAAGGACATTCTTAAAATTATTGTTTTCACTTTTTAATGTTTTCAGTATCAGTAAGGCCACAAGAAGAACTGTCACGGGCAACGCCGTGCTGGACTGCTAGTCTCTACTACTATAAAAGGAAGTGTTTGTCTGTCTGCTTCTTGCCGCAAAAACCTGACGATTCTATGGCTCTTACAGCAATGAGATTTGGCACACAGGTAGTCCAAATTTTTTGCAATTTTTGGGTCGTGGCATAATTTTAAAATTCAATCTAGAAGATTTTAAAATTAATTTAATAATTTTATTCTCTACGTGGTTCTTCTTCGGACGAAAGAAGAACAGCCCCAGTCTTGACTTTTCTCCCCACGTGACTTTGGATCTATGCCAAGTTTTTTTCATCGCTTCGGAGAATCTCAGAAAACTATAATTTTTTGTTTCCGCTTTGATTTTGCGCGACGGAGGAGCCCTTCGCGTTAAGAAAAAAGGAACAGATTACATTTCTAGTCCCATTTCCTTTCCGCTTCCATTCTCATTTTAAATGAGAGCAAAAAATGAAAAAACATATTGACTGGGATTAAGGTTTTTTTTCCCCCGTAAAATCGGAATCGCTATAGATTGAAAATTTCAACGGGTTTGATGTCTGCGGAAAATTTCACTTTAGATTGATACCTAAAAATATGATTTTCTTTAAATAGATATTTTTAAAATTGAATATATCTTCACCGGATTTGAAATCTGCGGAAAATTTTACACCAGATTAATACCTTACACCACAGGCACGGGCAACACCTGGCTAATATTAAATATAAGAAACCCAGAATATGTTTGAAGAAAAAAATACGTTTCTTAAAGTCTCTATAAGAAGTAGCACAGAACTATTCCCACAACTCGTTTAACCCTCCGTATGGTTGTCTTGTTTAGATATCACGTCATTAGAAAAACTAACCAGATAGTGATGTATGAGATATCTCGTCATTAGAAGAGAATTGACAAGATATCTTGTCATCACAAAAAAAATCGGGTCCCGGTAGCGATTTTCCAAACGCTCATAGATACTACAACTGGGGGCGGGGCTAACCGTAACGGCCAATGATCGCGAGCGCTGGATAGGAATCTCCTACGTTAAAGACAACTGAAATCCTGTCTGATCTTGTTTGCAATGTAATAAATGAAACATGTTAAATAATTTTTCTGTTTTCTTCTTTTCTTTTCAGATCCATGGCTATGGGTGGGTAGAGGTGGGAGCCGAAAATTGTATCCTTTTATTATATAAGTTATTAATTATATAAGTTAGTGTTTTATGTATGCTTTTTGCTACATCAGAATGGTCCTAAACCAGGGGTGGATACGACACCAACATCCTAAAGCAAAGGGGACGGCAGAGGGGCGGAAAAATATCAGCTGGTAGTGAGTTCAAGAGTGGTTCTTAGATTATTTATGTAAAATCAACGGAAGCTTGGAAAAATATAAAAATTGTATTAAAAATTAGGAAAAGTAATTTAGAATCAAAAGAAATTAAATTGGAATTTTTTAAAAATAATTTGGAGGATCTAAAAAATTTCCCGCCAGCTGGGTTCGAACTCGGTAAGTCATCCTCCGCTGTCGACGCCAAACTGAAGGTAGGTGACATTAGCCATTAGGTCATCGTTGCTTCAGGAAAAGAGGCTCTTTAAAAGAAGACATCCTTTTATATTTGGTTGATTTCAGTATCATCGGCCGTTATGGTTAGCCCCGCCCCCAGTTGTAGTATCTGTGAGGGTTTGGAAAATAGCGTCCCGGTAGCTCAAATGGAAGAGTAACGGACTATCAAACGGAAGGTAGCGTGTTCGAATCGAACCCAAAACTGTCGTGTGTAAAGGGGGGCTGGTATACGTTAAAAATGCAGTGGCTTCAAACGTTCTCACATTGGCGTGGTGTAAAAGTTTGATGAGTGGGGTGCCAGCTCAGGTGTTTCTCATCATCTGACCGTGGTTCAAAATGACGCGGTGTTGTCCTTGGATATTTTCCGTTGGGATTGATCCCGGACAGTCATCAATAGCCCGTTGTGTTGCTCCAGCATAACGTTCATAAAAATACCTACCTACATAAAAAAATGCAATATCTTGATGACGAGATATCTCGTCGAAACCGCTTGGCGAGTTGATATGACATCTTCTAGGAAAACTTAATGTATCATTTAATAAACAACACATCTAAATTCCAACAACACATGAAGTTTGGAATGTGCAGTGCCATCTCCGGTGTTGATTTCGTCATCCAACCGTAGTTCCAAATAACGAGATGTCCCTGGTTTTTTCCCCTTCTGGCTTGATCCCGGACCATCGTCAATACCCCGCTGCATCTCTCCAGTGCGACGCTAATTAAAATACCTACTTACCCCCGACCGTCGCCGTTAGCCCATTGTTTTGCTCCAGATCAACGCTAATAAATCCTCTTACTCCTTTCTATCTCAGGACCAAATTATTCTACCTCAATCATCACTCAAACGCTTTCACATCCAAGAAATGGAGACTAATACATTAATTTTACACCCAACGTAAATGCGAGAAAACTCTCGCCTCCAGTCGAATTGGTCTGATTGAAAATTGGACATTAAGTTACTCCGGCTCGCATCACAAAACGAATGTCTGTTTGGAACAGACAACTCCAGGCAGACTTGGAGCGGGGACTCTAATTAAAATATCCAGAGTAATCAGCATTCGGCTTTCAATTTATTCCGTCTCCCGGCTAGTTTGGATGCTTCCTGAATGGATATCGGAAAGTAATGACGATTTAATAACTTGATATTGCCATGTGACAATTCGAGAGGTTGTCAAAGGAAGTTCGATGTTCGAAACGGACTTGGGGGGGGGGGTAGCCTGAGGCATAATGATGCTTTTGCTGATTGCATTAGAATTTTGAAAGGATGAGATATAACTTGCTACCGAATCGAAGTTGTTCCGCGTGACTCATCATTGTGGAGACATTAAGGTATCTATTAATATTCGTGGTGTTCCAATAGATACATATTACTTACTGTGGAGACATTAAGACAGGCCTCGAAATAGATTTCTTAATACAGGTGCACAAGGTGCACCTAAGTTTTAAAATTAGATGCTTAAGCTATATTTTAGGTGCACATTAAAAAAAAAACGTTATATACGAGTATTAATGTAATGTAAACTACTTTATTAGTTGGGTATGTTTATATAGGTTAGTAGTAGATAGTAAATAAAAATGTTTGAACATTTAAATTATCCCTTCTCTGGCGCACGGTTGTCGCTACAGTCGCTTCAACAGAGCCATCTAGAAAATGTTTCGATCATCGGAAAGTTCTAGTGGCAGTGGCACAAGTAAACCTTACTCCTGTATAAACCCGTTACGGCCCAGCGATTTTGTTTAAGCATAGTTTGTATTTATAAATTTTAACTACGTTCCCTTACAATGAGAGAGGTCAATACTAATATTTTGTACAAACATCAAACTAACATACAAGACGTTCCACCACCCTTTTTTTTTCACTTTAGGTGCACCGCGTGCACCAGCGGGAAAAAATTAGGTGCACAATTTTATTTTCATGTGCACAGTGCACCTGTGCACCTGGGTATTTCGAGCCCTGCATTAAGATATATATTTATTATTGTGCAAGGCTTATATTGTTTATGTGTGTAAAGCTTATAATATATAAAAAAGTAAAGCTTATATTTTGTGTAAAGATTAGAAAGTTAATAACTTGATATTGCCATGTGACGATTCGAGAGGTTGTCAAAGGATGTTCGAAACGGACTTGGGGGGTGTAGCCTGAGGCATAAATAATGGCTGATTGCATTAGAATTTTGAAAGGAAGAGATATACTTCGCTACCGAATCGAAGTTGTTCCGTGTGACTCATCATTGTGGATATCTTAAGGTATCTATTAATTTTTGTGGTGCTCCAATAGAAACATACTACTTACTGTGGAGACATTAAGATATGTATTTATTATTGTGTAAATACATTAAAATGTATATTACTCATTATTGTAGAGGTATAAAATACAGTGGAACTCCAATCATCCGAACTCTAGTTATCCGGATCGCTTTCAGAAAAAAATAATTAAGTAAAATCCACATTTTAGAAGTTTCTTATAGATGAATGCTAAAAACAAAGAGGTCGAAGGAACAGGACAGGAGAAACAATCTAGTGAAAATTCCTGGATGTTCCGAGTGCAGAGCAGAGAACGTAGGCCAGGGGTGGTCAACCTATAACACACCATGCTTCAATTTTTTTCACATACGAGTTCAGATGCGCCATACAACCCGAATACCTTCTTACGTTCATGGATGGGGTTGGAAAATATGGATAGGGGTAGGATCTTCTTCGCTTAGAGGCGGAAGAGGAATAATTCAGTCACGACAGCTAAATTAATGTTCGACAGTTTAAAAGATGCACATTTATAGGAACACTAATCTACAATAGTAAGATATGATCTTTTGAACGTGAGGCCGATCGTTTTCGTGAACCCCACTGATGGTGGTACAGCTGCCGGAGAGTATCGTTTGGTGAAGGCTGCATTAATTAAACTGAGAGCACCCTGGTGTTGAAAATATGGAGATGGGTTAAGTTATGGCACCTAGTTCAAAAGAATATATAGGCATGAGGATACAATGCGCCACTTGTAATCATCCAATGCGCCACTTTTGATGCATGCGCCACAGGTTGGCCACCCCTGACGTAGGCGAATGGATGTTGGTGTGTGATTCTTTGAACAATGGATTCCAAATTCTCGGTGACGATGAACACATTCAAAGTGTCAGAGAACTCGTTGATGACCCGGAATATGACCACGACATTGCTACTCAGCCATATTTCCCTTAGTTAGAGGATTGATCCCGGACCGTCTCGTCAATAGCCCGTTGTGTTGCTTTAGTACGACGTTAACTAAAAGTACCTTACATAACTGTCTCACCATAATACACCAAAAGTAAATTTTACGTATTTTACTAAAATAATTATACAAAAATAGTAATGTTCTATAATAGCGTTATTTCTGGCATTATAAACAACGTATAGAATTGTAGATCATTAGGTAGGTATTTTAATTAACGTCATACTGGAGCAACACAACGGTCTGGGACTAACTCTGAAGGGTCATATCCCAGGATAACACCACGTAATTTTGAACGACGGTGAGATGACAACACCTAAGCTGGCACCCCACTATCCAAATTGCCACCTAACCAAAACGATAGGACATTTCAAAACCACGACAGATTTAACGGGCACTAGCCCCCTTTGTGTAGATAATCAGAATTGAGCATTGAAATTTATGGAGTAATTCTAATTTACTTAGTAGGCGGATGTTCATACATCACATCCACAGAGCATTTTAAAGTCGATTAAAATATAATCACGATATTTTGTTTTCTAACCTAGGCTCAGGTGTGACCTCGTCATCAGACCAAGGTTTAAAATTACGTGGTGTTCTCGCTAATTTTTTGGTAATTTTTAACTAACGTCGTACTAGAATAACACAATGGGCTATTGACGACTCTCCGGGATAAATCCCCTAAGGGAATGATTTGCGACACACTACTTAGAATTGTCATGGGTAGGTAGACAACGTCTTACTGGAGGCAACACAACGGGGTATTAGCAACGGTCCAGGATCAAACCCGAAGGGAAAGATCCTTAATAAACACCTTTATTTTGAAGGTAATGGTAATGGTAATTTTAGCTAACGTCGTACTAGAGCAACACAACGGGCTATTGACGACGGTCCGGGATCAGTCCCTTAAGGGAAAGATCCGAGGACAACACCTCGTAATTTTGAACCAGGGTCAGATGACGAAGCAACACCTGAGCTGGCACCCCACTCTCCAAACTTCCACGCCAACCCAACGTGAGGACTTTCGGCCACGACAGATTTAAGGTGCACCAGCCGGCTCTACACCATACGCTTACAAACATCCATGCCCGGACCCGGATTCGAACCAGGAACCTTCCGATCGAGAGGCTAACACCTTAACCACTATACCGGTTAGTCGGCCTTTTATTTTGAACCACTGGTGGTAATGGTTATAGTAATTTTTAGTTAAAGGCGTACTAGAGCAACACAACGGGCTATTGACGACGGTCCGGGATCAGTCCCTTAAGGGAAAGATCCGAGGACAACACCTCGTAATTTTGAACCACGGTCAGATGACGAAGCAACACCTGAGCTGGCACCCCACTCTCCAAACTTCCACGCCAACCCAACGTGAGGACTTTCGGCCACGACAGATTTAAGGTGCACCAGCCGCCTCTACACCATACGCTTACAAACATCCATGCCCGGACCCGGATTCGAACCAGGAACCTTCCGATCTAGAGGCTGACACCTTAACCACTATACCGTTAAGTCGGCTTGAACCACTGGTGGAAGTATTGGTATAGGTCAAGAAATTAAGGTTAATGTGTGTGAAAAGAGAATGTAGTGTAGGATTTATCTATATTAACATACTTTTATACAAACCTATATAGTATAGAAACTCCTATAATACATCCTCTTTCCGTCTCCTGAAATGATTAGGGTTATTAATAATTATAATATAACACGGTAAAAGCATAAAACCGCCTCAGCTTAAGAAGAGCTTAATCAATTTATAGAAATACTGGGGTAAAATATTTTGAGTGAAGTAAAAGCTGAATGTTTTTTATGCTCCTTACTCTAAAAGCACTTTTAGGCTTTAATAATCTAATGCAGAGTACATCTAAAAAGCTTTCCTGTTTTTCCAACCAATTTCGTAAAGCTTGTACATATTTTATTTACATTTCTGCGTTGAATTTTCCATGAGGTCTGGATTATATCTACCCATTTCGTAAGTTCCTCATAAGTAATTTCAACAAATATCTATCTACGGGCGATATAACCCATTTATTGTTTCTTTAGTGAATGTTAGGTTAATGTATCATCCACTGCATCTATTTTATCTATGAATTTTCCACATGCCCAACGCTTTGTTTACGTTTGAATGTTTAATGTAAGATTGTATTTAGACAGGGAAAACATTAAGGTTTTTTGGTGATATAGGATTAACCATACTTGGTTTTTCCACAGTTGTACTAACCAAGGAAATCTTTGCTATATTACTAATGCTTTTAAGATACATTTGGTTTTCATTTTATGCTCCCATAAGAAATAATTTATTATTACAGTCAGGATCAGTCCCTTAAGGGAAAGATCCGTGGACAACACCTCTTAATTTTGAACCAAGGTCAGATAACGAAGCAACACCTGAGCTGGCACCCACTCTCCAAACTTCCACACCAACCCAACGTGAGGACTTTCGGCCACGACAGATTTAAGGTGCACCAGCCGACTTTACGCCATACGCTTACAAACATCCATGCCCGGACCCGGATTCGAACCAAGTACCTTCCGATCTAGAGGCTAAGTCAGGTTACCAGAGTAACGTGTTAGATATATAGGTATTTTAATTAACGACATATTGGAGCGACACAATGGGTTATTGACGACGGTCCGGGTAATGGTAATGGTAATTTTAGTTAACGTCGTACTAGAGCAACACAAAGGGCTTTTGACGACGGTCCGGGATCAGTCCCTTGAGGGAAAGATCCGAGGACAACACCTCGTAATTTTGAACCACGGTCAGATGACGAAGCAACACCTGAGCTGGCACCCCACTCTCCAAACTTCCACACCAACACAACGTGAGTAGTATAGGCCACGACATATTTAAGGTGCACCAGCCGACTTTACACCATACGCTTACAAACATCCATGCCCGGACCCGGATTCGAACCAAGTACCTTCCGATCTAGAGGCTAAGTCAGGTTACCAGAGTAACGGGTTAGCTATGTAGGTATTTTAATTAACGACATATTGGAGCGACACAATGGGCTATTGGCGACGGTCCGGGATCTATCGCCAAAGGGATTCATTTCAGGACAACACCACATAATTCTGAACCACGGTCAGATGACGAGGCAACACTTGAGTTGGCTCTAACTCTCAAACTTCCACACTACTCCAACGTGAGGACATTTGAGGCCACGGCAAATTGAACGTGCACCAAAACCCTTTGCATATCACGGTCTTTGGTTGTATATAAACTCGTAACCCTCCGTTTACTATTCCGTTACCCTTCCAACCGTTCTACCACGGTCCACCAGTAACGGTTTAACAACTAGTGGGGAACGAGTTTATCCTACCAAAGACCGTCGTGTGCGAAGGGGGTTGGTGCACGTTAAATCTGTCTTGGCCTCATGTCCTGAAGTTGATGTGGTGTGTAAGTTTGGCGAGTGGGGTGCCAGCTCAGATGTGACCTTGTCATCTGAACGTGTTACAAAAGTACACGGTGTTGTCCTGGGATCTTTCCCTACGGGATTAATCCCGGACCGTCACCAATAGCCCGTTATGTTTCTTTAGTGTGACGTTAATAAAAATATCTACCTACATACCTTTTCATTATAGGATCTTCTATTCATGTCGTTTGAGGAAATACTTTTTTACACTTCATGAAGAGGGCAATTAAAACAATTTTTATTTGTAAAAACCCGAACGATTTAAAAACAGTTATCCTTTAAGGTTTTGTTAAACTAAAATAAGTATTTTAATTTTCAATTTCGATTTGAATGTGCGATGCTCAGAAGAGGATTTACCCTCCTGCTCTCGACGAGGTATCTCGTCTTTAGCAAAATAGATAAGATCTTGATAACGAGATAACTCGTTGAAATCATTTAAAGGGTTACGCAATTAAAGCGCTCATATTTTTTAATCTTATAGTGATTTTGAACGTTCCAAAATCTAATTGAAATAATTCGATCTACACATAAAATTGGGTATGGAAACCATGTACTCTTCAAGACCCAACAAAGCTTATTAGGAAATATCATTTAAAGAAAACTAACCAGATCTTGATCTTGTTATCATTAAAAAAAATAGGTAATATCTTCATAACAAGATATTTCGTCAAAATTTAGTTGGATCTTGATAGACAAAATATCCCGTCCAAAATCACTTGGGGGTTTGAGCAATTCAATGAGCCGCGGTAGCTCAGACAGTAGAGCGTTGGGCTCGCATCAGAAGGGTTGTGGGTTCTGTCCTCGGCGGAGCCTGCAATTCTGATGATTGCGAGATCGGCGCTTCGACCTGGCTAAAGACCGTCGTGTTCACTAATGGTGACCGGGGCACGTTAAATAGGTTGTGGACACAAAGTCCCCCATGTTCCCATACCAAATCAATACATCTGGGGGTACCTGATCAGGAGGTTATCGGCCTCTGATTGGGATCTAAATTACGATATGCGTGAGTGAATGGATGTATGAAAGGGGCCTTCCAGAAAACGGATGTGTCATGTATGTCGAGCAAAGTCGGACTTCCTCCCAATGGGGCTCAATAACATGGAAGGCGCACCCTCTTGCCGACTTCGACGGGCCTGACACTCCTCTGGTCTGCCAGTGTAGGCGTGAGAAACAACAAGCAATTCAATCACTCATATTTACCTCCTTTACTGTCTATTCAAACTTTGCGATCTCTAATAGAAATAATTTGTTGTTGTCGTATGTTCAGAAGAACAGAAACATTCAAGACAATACAGAATAAGAATATTTTTATTATAACAGACGATGATCCCAGCAAAGAACAGAAGGTGTGCGCTGCTTTCCTTTCAAGACGGGAATCCATTTCAGGCGGATAGAAATAATTTGATCTTCGCATTAAACTGGTATTAGAGACATCCAAAGGAAAATTTTCGATCACACACACGCACACGCACACGCACACACACACTATATATATATATATATGTATATATATATAGTTTTATCTAACCACAATCTAGTCTAGGTATCTTCACGATCCAACACAATTTATCAGTTGAAGAAAGCTGACCTATTTTGATCTCCTCATCGAAAATTCGTTAATATCGTGGCGAGATATCACGGCAATACACAATTAGTTGGATCTTGTAGGACGAAATATCTCATCCAAATCATTTGGAGATTAAAACTATTTAATCGTTCATATTTTAACCTTTTCTATAGTCTTTAAACTTTACATCTCTAATAGAAATAATTCAATCTACGTCTTAAAGTGGTATGGAAATATCAAAAGAAAAATATTAGGTGACCTAATTAATTTAATCTAACCATAATCTAGTCTAGGTAAACTCAGTCTTCAAGACCCAACATAACTTTAACCGACGCAGGACTAACGAATTTAGGGAAGAGCCCCGAGGCTTCACTTATTTAATTTAAAAGCGCAATTTGAATGGAAGCAGTTTTTTCTTCGAATCTATAAAGATGGAAGTTTTCTAACTCTTTTCTGTTCGTAACTTTGGAAAACAGTTTTTTAACTCTTTCCGCGCAAGTTTGCAAGTTAGAACTTTAAGTGGATTGTTATTCTTTACCCTGTTATTACTACTATCTTACCATTCACAATTACAGATTGAATATGTTTCTGAAAGCAACGGTTTCTTTCGAAAACCAGTTTCAGAAACCAGTCTGAGCATCGAGAGTAGTGTAGAATTGCTTTTATGACACAACCCACAATACTAAATGACACGAACTTTTTAAAGAATCCATGGATTCTGTCAACCTTAGAAATATTCTGTAGGTCTTTTCATTAGAAGAAAATAATTTGGAAATATTCTGTTGATCTTTTCAATCGAATAAAATTATTTGGAAAGATTCTGTTGGTATTTTCCTTAGAAGAAAGTCATTTGGAAAGATTCGGTTGGTGATTCTTTTGGACTTTTCCTTAGAAGAAAATCATTTGGAAAGTTTCTTTTTGTATTTTCCTTGGAAGAAAATCATTATGAAATATTCTGTTGGTCTTTTTCATAGAAGAAAATAATCTGGAAAGATTTTGTTGGTGATTCTTTTGGTCTTTTCCTTAGAAGAAAATCATTTGGAAAGAAGATTCAGTTGGTTATTCTATAGGTATTTTCCTTAGAAGAATATCATTTGGAAAGATTCTGTTGGTCTTTTCCTTAGACGTAAATCCATTGGAAAAATCCAGTTGGTCTTTGCCTTAGAAGAAAATCATTTGGAGATTCTGTACTTTTCTCAGAAGATAGTTGGTCTTTTCCTCATTTGTTGATTCCATTGTTTCATGACGAATAGAATCCTTTGGACAGACCGTATTGGCACAATAAGTAGAATATAATCTTATGGAAACAATCGAGTGGTCTTTCCCACTTGAATTGGAGAATTATTTTGAGAGAATCTATTGCTTCTTTATTAGATTGGTCTGTAATTAATTAACGCCGCACTGGAGCAACACAACGGGCTATTGGCGACGGCCAGGGATCAATTCCCAAAGGAAACATCTGAGGTCAAAAACACTTTCTTTACAACCACGGTCACCCTTTTTTGAATAGTATTCCTTGAAAAGATTTCATTGCTCCTTTCCTTGTCATACAATATTTTGGCTCGCTATTCCATCGGTCCTTGCCTTAGATTAAAATCCTTTGAAAATATCATTCTGATCCTTTAATTTAAATAAATTATTTGGTAGATTCCGTTGATCGTTCTCTTAGAATAAAAACCTTTGGAGGAGATTCTAATGGTTAAGAAAGTCAAAAATTGTTGAAAGTCATACAGGGAATGTTGCAAAACACTATTATGAGTGAATACCTCGTAGGGGTTAAGCATAAATTCCTAAGTAGGTTTTAATTAAAATTAGGAGCACGCGCGTGTAATCAAGACTACATTTCGGAGGGATCACAAACGAAGAAATGAGTAGATATTTTATTCAATTTTGAATAAAGTTTTTATGTTACACCTGATAATGAAATGATTACATAGAACATGAAAGTGACACTCTTGATTTTATCTTACACTAGTAGTATAACCCGGCGTTGCTAGGGTTGAAATGGTTAAATGTTGATAGAAAAGTGAATTAGAATAATCACTTTTCTTTCATAGAAAAATGCAATAGTTTAAGTTGTATGGAAAATACTTTTAAACTCCGTTTTAACTTTTTCATAGCTCCTACAATTTACTTCGGATGCGAATATATACATTTAATTCCTGAATAATATATTGTAATATGCAAAAGACTAAGACATATACAAACAGAATTGAAATTCCGATGAAAAAATGCAGAATTCTGTAAAAAGACGATTTTGATTTATGAAATTTAGTAATGCTCAAATATGACCGCAACATTTCCTTGTGTTGACTCAACTACACAAACACAAGATTCTAAATCAAATTTATGAAATAAAACTTTTATTCTGGTTAACCAGATCTTAAATAGCAAAATTATGAAAAATGAAATATTGTAATTATTACTCGCACGGCGTTCCTTGTGATAAAGTTATGCTTATAAAGAAAAACGCACGTCTATAAACTAGAAAATAAAAACAATGTCATGAACAATTTTCAGTGTGTGCTTTGAAAAGTCTACAGATATAGACTTCCAATTACACTGTATGTAATCTATCTTAAAAGTTCCATTTTCCTAATAGTAAATGATAATGTCTAATAGGTATTATTAGTTAGGCCTATATAAATGGAATAGAAATATGTAGATTTAAAATCCAGTTTACAAACTGTGTACATTGAAAATGCAACTTGCAAAGGCTTATTTAAAGTTAAAGCACTGAAGTATACGAAGTACAAAAAACATACCAAAATAATATCAAGCTTTTGATGCAGTAAGGATTACAATAAGGGCAATATAACTTAAAATTTTATTATCGATATTCACTATAATGAAATACAGGAACAAAAAAACGTGCGGATCACATATGATATTTTTATCAGAAAAACTTGAAAAATGTGATTAAAAATTGGTTATCTTACTTTCTGGCCCTATTTGTGTTCCGTCTCAACGACTTTCTAGTCACTATTGAAACTGTCCAGATTTTTGTGGACGAGATATCTCGTCATTTGAAAAAGAAAACGCTACCTGGATTTTGAACTCGTCACAAAATAAAGGCCAATATCTTGATGACGAGATATCTCTATTGATGCAGTAAAGTAAAAAGTCGCCTTAACCTTCCAAAATTGGAAGGTTAAGGCGATTTCTGCTTTTCCCTTGTAAATATTTAGTCATTTTCGTACATTTTTTTGTTTAAATTATGTATCAATAAGACAAAGCAATCAGTCACATACAATTTAAAAATATCAATTTTCATACCATCCACACAATTTAAGTTTTAATCTAATGATACAATTACTAATTTTCAGGATACACTAAAAGTTAAATTTTAGGATACAGTGTGTGAATTAAAAGGATTTTTTCTCCAGATATTTATTTCATAGCAATTTTCTTCATATGCTATTAGTTAAAATGTTTCTAATAATCATAGTTTCATTCATTCTTTATTTTTCTCGTTCGTTTTATTTTTGTTACCAATAGATGGCGCCAGGATGCAAAACGCAACTTTCTAAACCTCGTTTTTTTATTTTTGATGCTTTAAAATTCTGTAGTGCAAATTGCTTTCTCCCAAGTTTATTTTACTTTTCCGTGCCACATTTCCAAAATTTCAGGCATTTTTTCATTCGCCTGGGGTTTACTCAGGAAAAATTTACATTTTATTTGGTCATTTTTCTTAACAGTTTTTCTTTTTTTTCTTTCATTGCTTTTGTATTTTCAGAATTTTCAATTTATTACATCGCCGTAAACATAAACATGCTTTCACCTTCCTTTCAGTTGAGTTTTCTCTGCTTTACTCTTTTCTAAAACCTACTCTTTTTCTGGAAAACTATTCAGGGGACTCAGTATATCAGTGGCGGCTTTAATTGGGTTATGTAAACATTCAAATAAACCTTTGAAGTAGGTTGTGGAAACTGAAGTACTTACGAAAGAAGCCCGGTGTGTCTTGTAGGTACATTCATAATCTACTTCAATGCAAACTACAACTCATCGTAGCGAAACGTACATACTTAAAATGCTGTATAAAGATAAATAAATAATATAATTAAAATTTTCATAGTTTATTTATTAATTATTACGAATTAGGTGCTGACCCAAAATTTGATGTGATTGTGAGAGTGGTTATACCGTCACAAAAATAGCTTTCTGATGGAACGGTTGAGTCCTTTTCCTTTTTGTCTATACCAGTGGTTTCGTCAATCAAAATGTGAATAATTCTACTCATGGCGAAATATATCGTCTTGATATTGCCGATTTTTTAACCGAAATATATCGTCTTGATACAACCGATTTGTTTAGCTATCTCCTAATGACTAGGGGAACTTTTTTGATGCATTAAAAATGGGAAAAGTTGCATTTATCATTCCCTAAAGTTACATTTATGGGAATAAAGTTGCATTTATTTTTGACACACTAAAATGTAAAATAAATTATTCGTAAAAAATGAAAAAGTTTAAAATATATTGACAATTTTAGTCGTGTACAACAGTATTAGTATTCATCATTAAATACAGAAGAACGTTGAATGGCCGATCCTTGGCCAGTAATTTCTTTAACATTGAAAAACTGCATCAGCCGAAGTCATATAATGTGCTGTATCGGATAGCAGATGCGCAAAATCCTTTCTCAACATTCAGAGATTTTGAAACGTCATCTACAAGGCGAACAACATATTGATGATCGACACTCACCTCGCAAACTTTGCAGTCGATTACGCAAGTTTCCTCTGGGTTATCAAGAACGCCAACCAATGTGTTAAAATTACTTGCCATTAATTTCAGTTTTGTCTGTTAGGACAAACACCTTCTTACTATGAACTTCTTGTTTGATCCGCAATAATTCGGCGATCCCAAGATCAGACACACGGGATCGAAAGGTTGATTTAGAGGGCATAAAATGAAATAGTAATTTCATATTAATCAATTTTAAGCTAAATTTTAAAAAGTTGTAAGTGGTTGCATTTACGCAAAAAGTTGCATTTATGCAGAAAGTTGCATTTATGTTGTGGTTATAACTCACTTGTAATACACCCCATGTAAGAGAAATTTAGGTTTTAGTACTTAACGTGCAGAGTAGAACGTGTGAAAAAAAGTTACATTTGTTGCATAAAGTTGCCTACTAATGACAAAAGTATATCATCCATCAAAATCTGTCCGATTGAAAGATTAATGGATCCAACAAAAGACCGTGGTGTACAAAGGGGGGCTGGTGTACGTTCAATCTGCCGTGGCATGAAATGTTCTCACGTGGACGTGTTGTAGAAGTTTCGATAGTAGGGTGTCGGTTGAGGTGTTGCCTCGTCATCTGACCGTGGTTCTTTCTTCATAACTCTTTCTCTTCGTCTCCGTCCGTTACCAATATCCCGCCATGTTACTCTAGTGTGACGTTTATTAAAAAAAAACCCCTACCATACCTACCCATACCAAAACAATCTATTTTGACTAAATAATTAACTTCAACATCTTTTAAACTATAAATTTATAAGGCATTAATACACAATTATTGCATTATTATTCGAAGACGAAATTGTTTTAACCCTTAACTGCTGTGTCACAAACCGTCTCATAACTAGTGTGGAGGGGTTTCTCAGACCTCGCTCACTAAATTGCGTATAAAGTTGATTAATATTATATATTAATGAAAGATTCTTTAGATAATTATTAGTTATACATTTTAAATTTAGATAATTCAATTCTTAACATGAAATACATTTTATATTACTATATAAGTTAAGTAGATTCCATGTCTCTTCAGGCTCAGCTTTCGGACCTAATTTTGCGGGACGTTTCAACACTGCAAACTGTAAAACTATGTTGTGTTTTGGTGTTCTAAGGCACGATTAGGTTCCCCATGGCATCCCATTTGAAGTTATTTTTTCCGTAGAAATATTCATGTGAAGACGCACTTGAAATGTCTTCATCTTCATTTGCCTAAATTTCGGTATCTGTGCCTAAATTTCCGAAATTCAGTACTCTATTTCCGACCAACTATCAACAATATCCTGAATTTCTTTTTGTGTAAGATACACAAGTCGTCTTTTAGTAAAGTTTGTTGCCATTTTTGGCTCTCTGCTGAAATTCCCTACTCCAACTTATACGATTTCATTCAACAAGAACGGTAACGCAAATGCTGTGAAAGGGTCTAAGAGACCACGCGAGAAATGCAAATACTGCAAAACACGAAATAGTTGGGGCAGCCAAACCAGTCTTGTTTTTTTTTTCTTCTGTCGGACGTAGTAGGAAGGTACTGAATATGACAAGGAACAATACTCACTTTAAGTGGTGGAAACGACTTGTCAAAAATTACTCGGTGTCTGTGAGACCCATGACAGCAGTTAAAGGTTAATTATGGCGTACATATTGATTGTGGTGTCGTCGCCCCAAAATCGGTAGCATCAAAATTGTACGATTCGTACACGAGAAGACATCCAACAGCTAAGACAATCTCGTTCTTATTATTCAAACATAAATATGTACATTTTTTTTACAGCATCTTTACAGCATTACCTTTCCATACATCAAGATGTGTATGTCACGGGCCAGCGCGAGGAAAGCCCACCGTCGCTTCTCGCTCTCTCCCCGTCGTTTTCCACGGCCTCCCCCGCAGTTTTCCTAACGGCAAAAGTCAAAGGCCAATCGGCGATCCGTCTAAAAGAACACCTGCAGAAGATGCTTCTGTTTTCACCTGCGTTTCTCAAATCCTAAAACTCGCGAAGCAAAAACAACAGCTGCGTTGCAGTTGGCCTCCAGTATTTCACAATCTCACCCCCCCCAGATTACACAAGAGTTTTTAAAATTTTCAATTAAAAGAAATCACTTTTTTTTCTACAGTTGGTCATTTCAGAGTGAAAAATTCAGATTGAGCAAATCATTAATTATCTAATTTAGACATAATTAGCATGTTTTTTTAATTTATCCAGAAAGGCAATTCTTTTTGAAAATTATTCCTAATATTCATGGTTTTAATCTTTATCAAGTTGCTAGAATGAATAGATTTTTTTTATAATTTTTTTCACCAAAGAAATTAAAAAAAAGAATTTTTTCAAGAATACCAACATTTAAACATCGACCCAAAATTTATTTCTTTACTAATAACATTACCTGAGGTGCAAAAAATCCGCTGTATTGCATAGATTATGACTCAGCAATAATTCTAATAGATCAATTCACTGGTGACACACTTATCACTGCTTGTACAAAGCATCGTATTGAAAAAAAAAAGTTCTTCAGAAATCGAGTTCAATGTTCCGTAAACATGTCTGTTCTCTCTCTCTCTCATGGTGACAGTACCATACAAAACCCTTGCAATTAGAAAACCATTTCAAGCATTTATGCAAGATCTTATCAACATTAGAAAGCTAGAGTAGGCACTTTTTTTATATTTAACGTCGTACTAGAGCAACACAGCGGATAGTGACGACTGTGCAGGATATATCCCCCGAAGGGAAATATCCAAGGACAGCACCACGCCATTTTTAACCACGGTCAGATTACGAGGCAAAACCTGAGATGGCACCCCACTCTCAAAACTTCCACACGAACCCAACGTGAGGACTTTCGGCCACGACAGATTTAAGGTGCACCAGCCGCCTCTACACCATACGCTTACAAACATCCATGCCCGAACCCGGATTCGAACCAGGAACCTTCCGATCTAGAGGCTAACACCTTAACCACTATACCGATTGGTCGGACGCTTTTCATGGGAATTGGAAATTTTTAGTTAACGTAGTACTGGAGAAACACAACTGGGTATTGGCGACGGTCCTGGATCAATCCCTTAAGAGAAAGATCCGAGGACAACACCTCGTAATTTTGAACCACGGTCACAGGACGAGTCGATTTTTGTGATCTGTAGTGTATACATATACCTTAAGGGACACTAGCAGGTAGTTAGGTATTTTAATGGACATCGTACTTCGACTGTTCTTTAGAGCTAAATGTTTCCTCGGCACCACCAGGAACTCATGAAATTACTAAGATAAAAACAAAATCATCCACCTTAGATGAGTTAGATTACTCTTCCTAATTATGGCCCTTAACCACTTATCTTTACCACGTATTTACACAAATCTGACGTGTCGAAAAGAAAACCCATTCATTACACTACATACTCTCCCCACCCCCATTTCATTTTTTAACACTGTACCATGTTTCAATTTTCATGTACTTAGGTGGCAGTGGTAGCCCGGATGGAAAAGTAGCGGATTACCCAATCGAAGGGTTGTTAATTTTGAATCAACTCGATCTAACGAAGGACTGTGAATGTGGGGACTTATGAACACTAAAATCTGCCATAGCAACAAAGGTCCTCACCATGGCGTGGTGTGGAAGTTTGGAGAGATGGGTGCGAGCTCAAATGGTGTTCTCGTCATCTGACCATGCTTCAAAGTGACGATTGTGTCCCTGGATATTTCCCTTCGGGATTGATTCCGGACCGTCAATGCGACTACCAACTTACCTCGACTGTTTGGTATATCTAAATGGTTCCACAGCTCCTCCTTCTTCTTCAGAATGGAAACAATCCCCTCCGTACCAAGTTACTGAAAACCCACAGCGGATTAACAGGGAAGGTCTGTAATGATAAAAGAAAGAAGACCCGGGCATGTGGGAGGAGTGCTAGGTGCGCCAGGTTATCCGAGACGTGGTCAGAGTCCCCCAACATCCTGCACAGCCCCCACCCAAATCAAAAGGTGTCCGTCCCAGCTTAGTTTTCATTCAACACGAGGCCACCGTGCTCACACTCGGGGCTCATCATGCTTGCCTCAAGAGAGAAGCCATCAGACTCATTGGCGTTCATCGCAGCCACAGCTCCTCCAAGCATGCCTAAAATGGCGAAGATAAAAATGAGAAGAATCCATCGTAGATGAGGTAGGTCTTTCTTCCCTAATGAACGTCCTTCACCCCCTACAGCATCCTCCCCTGAGGCGTAGAAAATAAAACCCCTTACAAGGCCCTACAAATGGCCTTTCTTTTACAGCCCCACATCATTAGTTCTCTCTCCATTAACTCAGCAGAATTGCGGATTAGCAACCGATGGGTTGCTAGTTCATGTAGGTATTTTGTAATCAACATCCCACATAAGCAACCCAACTGGCAATTGGTGACAATCAGGGATCAAAATCCAAAGGGAAAGGTCCGAGGACAACACCATTTAATTTTGAACCAAGGTAAGATGGCGGGTTGTTAATTTTAAACTCGATCCAACCAAAACAACGATAGTCTTGTACACGAGTATTGATTGAAAGAATCAAAAGAAACATTCTATTGGTACTGATGGTCAAACCTGATTATAATTCATGCTAAGAAGACCACAGGTTGCATAACGGATATATGCTTGAGTGCCACTCGAAGTCATAAGCTCATTAAATGATAATTTCAAAGAATACTTAAAATATCATTTATGCAGAGTAACTTCCACAGCTTCACGACTTTAAAGCTCACAATGTTTAACATCAAAATAAAATACATACTTTTTTTGCACTCACAGCACAATGTTTAACATCAAAATAAAATACATACTTTTTGTACTCACAGAACAATGTTTAACATCAAAATAAAATACATACTTTTTTTGCACTCACAGCACAATGTTTAACATCAAAATAAAATACATACTTTTTGTACTCACAGAACAATGTTTAATATAAAAATAAAATACATAATTTTTTGTACTCACAGCACAATGTTTAACATTAAAATAAAAGACATACTTTTTTTGTTAAAAGATCGTAACTTCAAGACATCACAGTTCAAACATATGTATTCATATTTATTTCATAACCCATTCGTATATTGTAGTATTTTCAATGAGAACTAGAGTTAACGCTGTTCTACAATTCTTACCATCTGAAAATGGTTGAAAATTACGTGTTGTCTTCGGATCTTCCCAGTCGAGGGTTGATCCCGAACCGTCGCCAATAGCCCGTTGTGCTGCACTAGTGTGACGTTAATTAAATACCTACCTCCTGTAAAATTTGTTGCACTGCAACACTTTTTATTTCCGGTATTTTTCAAGAACTGGTGCCGACCAACCGGTATAGTGGTTAAGGTGTTAGCCTCTAGATCGGAAGGTTCGTGGTTCGAATCCGGGTTCGGGCATGGATGTTTGTAAACGTATGGTGTAGAGGCGGCTGGTGCACCTTAAATCTGTCGTGGCTGAAAGTCCTCACGTTAGGTTGGCGTGGAAGTTTGGAGAGTGGGGTGCCAGCTCAGGTGTTGCTTCGTCATCTGACCGTGGTTCAAAATTACGAGGTGTTGTCCTCGGATCTTTCCCTTAAGGGACTGATCCCGGACCGTCGTCAATAGCCCGTTGTGTTGCTCTAGTACGACGTTAACTAAAATTACCATTACCATTACCATTTTCAAGAACTGCAGCAAAACCGAGGACAATTTCTGAGTGGTTCATACACAAATTTTCGTCCTCCAATCTGCAGTCTTTCCTGCATGATTTCTGACCAATTTGACTTCGATCTACCAACTGATAGATGTTATTTAGTCATTATCTGTGTTGTAGGGAAAAGGAAATGCTACGCTACTTGAAAATCTCATAACGTTTAGGTAATTGGTAATTTTTTAGTTAACGTCGTACTAGAGCAACACAACGGGCTATTGACGACGGTCCGGGATCAGTCCCTTAAGGGAAAGATCCGAGGACAACACCTCGTAATTTTGAACCACGGTCAGACGACGAAGCAACACCTGAGCTGGCACCCCACTCTCCAAACTTCCACGCCAACCCAACGTGAGGCATAACGTTTAGGTAATGGTAATTTGGTAATGGTAATTTTAGTTAACGTCGTACTAGAGCAACACAACGGGCTATTGACGACGGTCCGGAATCAGTCCCTTAAGGGAAAGATTCGAGGACAACACCTCGTAATTTTGAACCACGGTCAGATGACGAAGCAACACCTGAGCTGGCACCCCACTCTCCAAACTTCCACGCCAACCCAACGTGAGGACTTTCGGCCACGACAGATTTAAGGTGCACCAGCCGCCTCTCCACCATACGTTTACAAACACCCATGCCCGGACCCGGATTCGAACCAGGAACCTTCCGATCTAGAGGCTAACACCTTAACCACTATACCGGTTGGTCGGCTCTCATAACGTTTAGAGAATTAAGCAAAGTTTCAATTTGAAAGAATACCATCACACGTACACGAACACACGCCGACCAACCGGTATAGTGGTTAAGGTGTTAGCCTCTAGATCGGAAGGTTCCTGGTTCGAATCCGGGTCCGGGCATGGATGTTTGTAAACGTATGGTGTAGAGGCGGCTGGTGCACCTTAAATCTGTCGTGGCCGAAAGTCCTCACGTTGGGTTGGCGTGGAAGTTTGGAGAGTGGGGTGCCAGCTCAGGTGTTGCTTCGTCATCTGACCGTGGTTCAAAATTACGAGGTGTTGTCCTCGAATCTTTCCCTTAAGGGACTGATTCCGGACCGTCGTCAATAGCCCGTTGTGTTGCTCTAGTACGACGTTAACTAAAATTACCATTACCATTACCATTACTACACGAACACACAGTTCTATTCTATTTTGCATCCAAGAACAAGCGTACTATCCAGCTAAAAATTACGAAGTTAAGTAAAAAAGTATCCACACTTTCGCTTATCTCGTAGATAGTTATATATAGTTTCTCTCTTATAGATATCTCTCTCTTCTTTTATATATAGTTTACACCAAAAAGTATCCATATTTTCGCTAATCTCGAATCTTAAGGTCTGTCATACTGCCTTCTGCGCATGCATTCTAAGGCCATGTTCGCATGAGTCTTTTTTTAACGCGCTTTTGGGGTTTTTTCGAGGTCCGCTTTCCGTAAGCATTAAATCATGTTTATTTATTCCTCTCTTTCAAGGTTCAATCTTTGCAATCGTTGAAGATAGAGTAAGAATTTCTGCAAAAAATTATTTTACACCAGATCGATATCTTAAATGTGATTTTCTTTAAATAAATAAATAATTAATTATTTATAATAAATAATTAAATAACCAAATGGCAAATCTGTTTTGGGCATCGATCTGGCATAGAACTTTGCTCTGATTTGAAATCCGATTGAAATTTCACTCTACAACGATCGCAAAGGTAGAACCTTGAATTATGGGAATAAAAAATTTAATTTAATGTATAAGAAAAGCTGACCTTGGAAAACGCGCGTTAGACAACGCCCCATGTGAACAGGGCTTTAGAGTTGATTCTACTGTGGTCACGTTACCAAAGTTTGACCTTGGTAGCCCTTCTTCTCTTGCTTCTGCTTCAGTGGAAACATGGCCGCTTTGTTAGCAATATGTACCACAAAGATCAGTTATCCGATTTCTAGGGTAGCAAGGTGTTCCAGCGCTGAAATTCATCGTAGGCTTATAACACAATAAGGGGACAATGCTATGCCACGTAGAATCGTATGAGTTGATTGATAAGTGGACCACATAAGAAGGAACAGTACGTTCGTCAATCTCCATCACTGACGACACAATTAGCAAGCTCGAGTAATGATACTTACTAAATACTAACTAACACCAACACACACTCCCGTGCCTAGTGTCAAGAGACATTGTGCCAGTTTAAATAAATAAGTGTGGTTGGATGAGTACCGTATGCCACAGCCGAGGTGAGATGTCTACCCAGAATGTTAGAGCACATTACATATATACATCCTTACACCTATACAGTATATACATTAAATCATTATACTAGGTTGCATTATAAATACATATATACATCCTTACACCTATACAGTATATACATTAAATCATTATACTAGGTTGCATTATAAATACATATATACATCATGCAAGGTGAGAAAAAGTTCGTTTTTCTTAGTCCCTTAGGATAATCAAATCCCGATGACTTTCAATGAATCTCACCATGTTAATAATTTTAACCCTCGAGCCCTTGTTGCATGAAATGTTCCTGAGCTATGCAATTTTAAGGTGGTCGGCAGGTGTTCTCATATACCACGAGACTGTAAGAGGGCAAACTGTGATGTAATGTAGAGGTGTGCCAATTTCACCACAGGAGCAGTTTTCGGACTTGATTTTCTTAAACCTCCTTAGGTAGGATGGGAATGGGCTGTGCCCTGTGAAGAAGAGTGTCTCTTCCCTGGTTCAACTTGCAGATTTTAGTGACACTTTTGGCAACACAACATGCACCGTCCTGCCTGTTTCCCCATTCGTCCCGTTCATTCTGCAACGCATCAAGTAGTCAGCTAGTGGTTTCCTTTCTGTAATGGCTCTTGGGCCATTTCACCCCTTCATCTATGCATTCCATTGTTGTTACCTCTTTTGCTAATCTAGAGAAATGGTACCGGTAAACTGACGAGTTACCATCGATAATGTAGCGTGTTCTGTGCAGATTAGATGGACAAAGAAGTTGGGAAAGCGGTGCTAAATGGTTTCGCGAACAACCGTAAACCTTCTTGAAAGGAACACGCAAGCTTGGGGACCACTGAAACCAGATGCATAGAAAAGGAAGGAGATTATGAATGAAAATGAAGAATTTGTTCAACCCCTACTTTGTATAAATAGATTAAAAAATAAATTTCGGATAATTTTTGACTTTCCCTCAGAAAGTGTTTCACTTTGAAGATAACTCTAGACTCACAAAAATTCACTCCTTTTATCTCACGACTGCTTCATGCACTGCCATAATCTTCTCAATAACCGCTTGAGTACTAAAGCAAATATTGTCCCCCCTGTAGAATTTGCTTCGCTGCAATGCATTTTTATTTTGGGTCTTATCCTTATCCACCTACTGCAGCTCCAATTCTGACTCCATCGAGATTCTCTACGAGCTTTTCGTTTCCTATTTACCCTTGGGATGTGAATTATATGGATAAGTTTCCGAAGATCTAATTTCTTTCGGGCTATTAGATTTCTCCCTTCTATCGGGGCACTTTGATTTGTTTTACGAAGAAATGGTTTATTTTGGGAAATGAAAACGCATTAATATCTGCGAGGAAGAATCGTTATTACGCCGGAGTCGGCTTCGTGAAGTGAGGAAATGTAATTGCTCGTTTTGCATTTATATCGAAATTCGGAACGAAACGCTCTTTTTCTCTCGAATTCGTTTTAGAATTATAGAAATTGAATGTAATGAAGCAATTGATGGTTATAAGGAGACCGAAAACAACGCGTAAGATGGAATTTTAAGTTTCTTTTCGCGCACGAGTCCTGTGCCATACTCGTTCAGCTCAGCGGGACTAAACAGTAAGACGAAGCTCATGAAAATGAATAAAACAAATTATTTGAAACTGTGGCTAGGTAGGTATTTTAATTACCGTCACACTGGAGCAACACAACGGGCTATTGGCGACCTCTGGGATCGAATCTGAAGGGACAAATCCGAGGACACCATGCAGTTGATTCAAAACTGCATGGTGTCCTCGGATACTATGCAGTTTTGAATCACAGTCAGATACCGAGGTCCCACATGAGCTGCCACCCTACTCTCCAAACTTCCATACCACGCCAACGTGAGAACATTTGAGGCCATGACAGATTTAATGTGCATCTGCCTACTTTGTACACGACAGCCTTTAGTTGGGTTTTAACTCGCAACCCTCTGGTTGCTAATCTATCACTCTTCCCACAAGGCTGCCGCGTCCTATAAACTGTAGGTGGAATAACGTCAATGTCACCTAACTGGATACTGTTTAGGAAGACAATGTCGCTTAATTGGATACAGTTCTGGATGCCAATGTCATCTAATTGGATACTGCTTAGATCATCAATGTCACGAATTTGGATATTGTTTAGGACATCAATATCACCTAATTGGATACTATTTAGGATGTCAATGACACCACATTGGATGTTGTAAAGGCGTCAATGGTCACCTAATTAGATCATGTATAACTGAATCTTCATAGAGTAGAGGTAGTCAGTCGCGAAACTTTTTTAACATTTTATAACTTCTCCCAACTTTCTCCACATACTCCTCTCCCATAAAATATATGATGCTTTTTGTCTATTCATTTTGTTAAATATTTCCAATGAACCTAACTGGATACTGTTTAGGAAGACAAGGTTGCTTAATTGGATACAGTTCAGGATGCCAATGTCATCTAATTGGATACTGCTTAGATCATCAATGTCACGAATTTGGATATTGTTTAGGACATCAATATCACCTAATTGGATACTATTTAGGATGTCAATGACACCACATTGGATGTTGTAAAGGCGTCAATGGTCACCTAATTAGATCATGTATAACTGAATCTTCATAGAGTAGAGGTAGTCAGTCGCGAAACTTTTTTAACATTTTATAACTTCTCCCAACTTTCTCCACATACTCCTCTCCCATAAAATATATGATGCTTTTTGTCTATTCATTTTGTTAAATATTTCCAATGAACCTAACTGGATACTGTTTAGGAAGACAATGTCGCTTAATTGGATACAGTTCAGGATGCCAATGTCATCTAATTGGATACTGCTTAGATCATCAATGTCACGAATTTGGATATTGTTTAGGACATCAATATCACCTAATTGGATACTATTTAGGATGTCAATGACACCACATTGGATGTTGTAAAGGCGTCAATGGTCACCTAATTAGATCATGTATAACTGAATCTTCATAGAGTAGAGGTAGTCAGTCGCGAAACTTTTTTAACATTTTATAACTTCTCCCAACTTTCTCCACATACTCCTCTCCCATAAAATATATGATGCTTTTTGTCTATTCATTTTGTTAAATATTTCCAATGAACCTAACTGGATACTGTTTAGGAAGACAAGGTTGCTTAATTGGATACAGTTCAGGATGCCAATGTCATCTAATTGGATACTGCTTAGATCATCAATGTCACGAATTTGGATATTGTTTAGGACATCAATATCACCTAATTGGATACTATTTAGGATGTCAATGACACCACATTGGATGTTGTAAAGGCGTCAATGGTCACCTAATTAGATCATGTATAACTGAATCTTCATAGAGTAGAGGTAGTCAGTCGCGAAACTTTTTTAACATTTTATAACTTCTCCCAACTTTCTCCACATACTCCTCTCCCATAAAAGATATGATGCTTTTTGTCTATTCATTTTGTTAAATATTTCCAATGAACCTAACTGGATACTGTTTAGGAAGACAATGTCGCTTAATTGGATACAGTTCAGGATGCCAATGTCATCTAATTGGATACTGCTTAGATCATCAATGTCACGAATTTGGATATTGTTTAGGACATCAATATCACCTAATTGGATACTATTTAGGATGTCAATGACACCACATTGGATGTTGTAAAGGCGTCAATGGTCACCTAATTAGATCATGTATAACTGAATCTTCATAGAGTAGAGGTAGTCAGTCGCGAAACTTTTTTAACATTTTATAACTTCTCCCAACTTTCTCCACATACTCCTCTCCCATAAAATATATGATGCTTTTTGTCTATTCATTTTGTTAAATATTTCCAATGAACCTAACTGGATACTGTTTAGGAAGACAAGGTTGCTTAATTGGATACAGTTCAGGATGCCAATGTCATCTAATTGGATACTGCTTAGATCATCAATGTCACGAATTTGGATATTCATTTTGTTAAATATTTCCAATGAACCTAATTGGATACTGCAAAGAACTTTACTGTCGCTTAATTGGATATTGTTTAGGATGACAATGTCATCTAATAGGATACTGCTTAGATCATCAATGTCACGAATTTGGATATTGTTTAGGACATTAATATCACCTAATTGGACACTATTTAGGATGTCAATGTTACCACATTGGATGTTGTAAAGGCGTCAATGGTCACCTAATTAGATCCTGTATAACTGAATCTTCATAGAGTATAGGTAGTCAGTCGCGAAACTTTTTTAACATTTCATAACTTCCCTCAACTTTCTCCACATACTCCTCTCCCATAAAATATATGATGCTTTTTGTCTATTCATTTTGTTAAATATTTCCAATGAACCTAATTGGATACTGCAAAGAACTTCAATGTCGCTTAATTGGATATTGTTTAGGATGACAATGTCGCTTAATTGGATACAGTTCAGGATGCCAATGTCATCTAATTGGATACTGCTTAGATCATCAATGTCACAAATTTGGATATTGTTTAGGACATCAATATCACCTAATTGGATACTATTTAGGATGTCAATGACACCACATTGGATGTTGTAAAGGCGTTGTGGTGTCGTCTCCCAAAAATGGTAGCATGAGAAAATCGTATATGAGGAGAAAACAACCAACAGCTAAGAAAATCTTGTTCTTATTAGTTAGAATTATTTACAATTTACAAAGAATCAATATTCATATATCGAGATGTGCATCTCACGGGTCAGCGCGAGGAAAACTCAACCTCGCTTCTCGCTCTCTCCCCGTCGACTTCGGCCTCCCCCACAGTCTCCAAGTTTCCCCAACGGCAAAGGTCAAAGGCCAGTCGGCGATCCGTCGGAAAGAACACCTGCAGAAGCGGCCTCTGTTTCAGACTCCTTTTTGTCGCTCGTAAAACTCGCGAAGCAAAAACAACAGTTGGGTTACAGCTGGCTCCAGTTTTTCACGATCTCACAACCCTTCCCCCCTGAAGTATTTTCATATGATTTCATATGAAAATGCAGGCCCCTCATTCCAGTAATACTAACTCCGAGAGGTCCAAGGATAATCCATACACTATATTTACACAAAATACAAGATATGTCTTATTGTCATTGTCGATTTCAAGGTTCAGACTCGCGAACGCGTACTCAGTGTTAAAATATGTTCATCCTAGATTTAATTTCTTTCTCTTTTCACCCTCAGAGAAAAACATACACAATATTAAATTTTTCAAAGTACACGATTCGAACATCAATCCTATACAAAAGTAATCATTCAATAACAATAAACTACCCAATCTAATGCCATTAGTTAAATTCCACATACAATGACACTTAAAACACATGATACCACAAACATTTAAACTCTACACATATAAGCATAATTACGTCACTAAAAATATACTACACAATTAAAACATTACAACACTCAACTCAAATTAAGCAGATGCATGGCTAACAAATTATCGTTAATCCATTCTGCTGAGTCCGTCAGCATTCCCATGCATTTTTCCCGGTCTGTGTTCTACCGTAAAATTATATTGTTGTAAACATAATGCCCACCTAGTTAGTCGAGCGTTGGTTCCAATCATTTTCTTTAGAAATGTGAGCGGGTTATGATCAGTTTGAATTAAAAAATGTTGACCGTCCAAATAATGATTTAATTTTTTAAGGCCGTACACAATGGCGGCCAACTCCCTCTCGATAGTGCTATAGTTTTGTTCAGCCCGCGAAAATTTCTTACTAATATATAAAATGGGATGCTCCTCCCCTTCCTGTATCTGTGACAGAACAATTCCCGCACCATATGAACTAGCATCTGTTTGCACTATAAATTCCTTCGTGTAATCTGGGGCGTATAAAACGGGACTTTGAATTAATTTGGCTTTTAGATCTTGGAAAGCTCGCTCACAATCCTCACTCCAGATTATTCTTTCCTTTTTAATTTTCCCCTTTAACACGTTAGTAAGGGGGACTGCTATAATCGAGTACTCCCGAATGTATCGTGAATAATAGCCTGTCATCCCCAAAAAGGAACGAATTTGTGTCTTGGTCGTGGGCGTAGGGAAATCCTGTATCGCTTTAATTTTGACCTCACTAGGGGACCTTTTCCCTGAACCCACTTCGTGTCCCAGAAATTTTACACTATCCTGAGCGAACTTACACTTTGACGGTTTCACCGTCAAACCGGCCTCTCCTAGGCGTTTCAACACTTCATCTATGTCCCTCATGTGTTTCTCCCAATTAGATGAGAACACGGCAATGTCATCGATGTATGGAAGAGCGAACGATTCTGAGCCCCCCAAAACCCTGGCTATCAGTTTGCAGAAGTAAAAGGGCGCGTTCAGCAGCCCAAACATCATAACCTTTGGCAAGAATACCCCGAAAGGCGTCACAAAAGCGGCGTACCTCCGGGCCCTCTCAGTCAGTGGTATCTGGAAATATCCCTTGGTTAAGTCCATTACCGTAATGAAAGTGGCTGAACTCACTCTTTCCACAACTTCCTCTATGTTGGGGAGAGGAAAATATTCCACGCGAGTTTTGGCGTTTAATCTGCGATAGTCCACGCAAGGACGGGGAGCTTTTCCTGGACTCTCCACCAATATCATGGGAGACGTAAAATCTGACTGTCCCACCTCGATTACCCCGAGATCTAACAATCTCCTAATCTCTTCTTTCAAAATCTCCGTCTGCCTCGGCGACATTCTATAAGGCTTTGCCCTAACTGGAGACTCGTCCGCTAATTCGATATCCATTTCAACCAAATGTGTAATTCCCGGGTCCGATGAGAAAACATGCCCATGCTTTTCTATCACTTCCCTAAATTTGTCAATTTGCATATCAGTCGCACGTTTCTCCAGATTGCTGTCTTTCACAGTTTCCCAGAAATCTATTTGCGTAGGGTTTGATAGGGGGTAGGGAATTTCAGCCTCTTCTTCAACCTCTTCCGAATCCTGAATTAACACTAAGTTTACGAATTCTGGACGCTTGTGATAAGGTTTCATTAGGTTCACGTGATATATAGTTGCTTTATTTCGCCTCTCGGGCAGATCAATAGTGTAATTAGTGTCTGAAATCACTCCCGAAACAATTCCTGGACCAATCCAATTTACGGCCATCTTATGGGGCTTGGATGTTGACAGGACCAAAACTGGGTCTCCCACCTTAAACTTTCTAGACACCGCATTTCGATCGTACCATAGTTTCCTTTTCTCCTGACACTCCGTCATACGTTTAACGGCTAATTCTTGACATTTTTTTAATCTGTCATTTGAATTCAATACGTAATCCACTACATTTTGATCGGCGCTCTCCTGTCCTAACCAATTCTCATACACTAACGTATGTGGCATGCGCAAATTCTTTCCATGAATTAACTCAGCTGGACTAAACCCAGTACTTTGATGAGTAACTGTCCTGAGTGCGAATAACGCCATAGGCAAAATCTCCTCCCAGTCACGACCCATTTCCAAACATAACGCTTTTATAACCTTTTTTAAGGTAGAGTGCAACCTCTCAACACTATTCGACTCCGGGTGGCAAACCGAACTGTGCGACACCTTGATACTGAATTTTCTGAAAAATTCTGTCGTCAGCTCGCTGGTAAATGATCGGCCCAGGTCGCACTGCACCTCTTTTGGGTAACCTGTCCTCGCAAAAATCTGCACCAAAGCGTCAATAACTGAAGTAGAGCTGATGTTTTCTACCGGAACCGCATCTGGATATTTTGACGCAAGGCAAATGGACGTGATTAAATACCTGTTGTTTCGATTGCTTGTTTGTAGAGGCCCCACTGCATCAATGTTTAATTTAGAAAAACACTCCGAAATTATCGGAACTAACTTCAAAGGGGCTTTACGCCGGTCCCTATTACTACCTACCTTTTGGCACGGATCACACGTTTTTACATATTGTTCGATCTCTTGATAGCATTGTGGCCAAAAGTACCAACGCAGGACCCTATCCTTTGTTTTCGTCGTGCCCAAATGACCTGACACTTCTTCATGGCATAGAGCCAAAATCTTATTTCGATACACAAGTGGCACACACAATTGAACGTTCTCCTCACCTCGCTTAGACTGTGATATCCGCACCAGTCTTCCCTCTTTATCAAAAAATTCCCTTTCACCTGGCTGAGATGTCCGTGCCCACAGGAATTTTAAAGTTTCGCAATTTCGCTGTTCCTCTTTAAACGACTCCGCGGACACATTCTCCAAGCCCGTCTCTATTTCCGTTCTTTTCGGAAAATCTAGGGTCTCCTCCTCCATGTCATTCCCCGACTCCGATTCTACCCCTCTCACCTCTAGACCGCTGCCCTCATAACTCTCTCGCCTTTGACTGCGCGTTATCACCGCGTTCACCGGAACTGGCCTCCCCCTCATTTCTTCTATTAACTCCGCAGTCTTGTTCCCTAATAAGTAATACCCCTGCTCTAGTTCTGTGGGCTTCACGGCGGCTTTTGTAATCACAGTGCCAAACTCTCCCCTTATGGTCACTTTCGCCAATGCGAGGCATTTGCATTCATTATCTAAGGGCTGTTTGACCCAAGTTACTTCCCCAAGCAAATCTTCGTTCTTGACCCAACTACGATCGCATAGGTCTATACCCGCCCCAGTATCTCGTAAATAGTCACGCACTATCCCATTTATTTCCGCTTTTTTAAAATAGGGTTTGAAGCAGTCTCCGATAATTACATCTGTCTCTAATTGATTTACTAAGTCGCTAGATCCTCTTCTTTTTAAATCCGGACAATCTGGCCTGATGTGCCCTGCTCTGTTGCAATTAAAGCAAATGATAGGTCTTTTTCTCTCAAATTTATCACTTTTCCAGGAATTGGAATGCGGGTGATCTTTCTTTGCGGTCCCTTCTGACTTTCTGGTCTGATCACTCTTATGAATGGAACCAACATGCTCGTTCTTATCCCTATTATACTGCTTTGTATTCCAGACTTTGTTATCCATTCTTCTATAATTGCCGCGCACACTTTCGTACCTATCACATCTTTCTGCTAGGGAGGATGCCGTTTTGATTTCGTCCCATTCATCTAGGAATTTGTCTCTGATTTCAAACGAAACTCTCTTTTTCACCTGTTCCGTAAGAATAAATTCCTTAAGGGATTCGAAATCTTTCACATTTACCGCCTCCAACCAATTTTCCAAATAACCCCTCAGTTCGTATACCAGATCCGACCATAATGCACCTGTCTTTCTCTGATGGGTTTCAAATTTTATTTTTAACGCCCCTGCTCCTAGTCTAAATCTTTTTAACAAAAGTTTTTTTATATGATGGTAATCATCTCCCATTTCTGGCGCTTCTTTTACTATTATTTGCGCGACATCCGCGGGTAATAACGGAATGAGTTGAGAAACATATTTCGATTCCTCAAGTTCCGCTTTTAGCGCTTGCCGCTCAAAAATCATCAAGAACAGGGTTATGTCTGTTAATTTTGGGTCAAATTTAGGGACTAAATCTTTTAGACTTACTATTTTACTTCTATTCTCGCTCAGCACAGAAACAGTGGAAGCTACGGAGCCATTTTCTGCACTGCGTTGTATTTTCAACTTTTCTAACTCAAAAGATCTTTCTCTTTCCCTCTCTAACGTCTGTTCTTCCCTCTCTAATCTATCCGTATCTAAGATTTGCTCTAAGCAATCTTTTGCGAATTTCTCTTCGTAATCCGGCGCCTTCAAGATCGCCTCAATTATCGCCCTTTTCTTATCCGCATTGGACACATTTGTCTCAAACTCTTCTGCGACCAAGAGCAAAATCTTTTTAGTCTGCTTATTTAGAAATTCTGCCATATCTCAACCAGGGAATAAATACCTCACCACATATAAAATGCAATAACAAAAATTTCACAATAATTTTGTGTAACACAAATACCAAAGAAAATCACGGAAGTAATAATTCAAAACTGAGTCAAGGCAACACAAGTACTAATTCTAAAAGTAAGCACTTTTAAGGTACTACACAAGTATCTTCTCCATAGACTAATTGCCTTTTCAATTTCAAAATACCTTACTGTATACCAAAATTTTAGCTAACTTTCTCTGTATACTTAGAAGAAAGCTAAAATCACATAACAAAAAGAGATAAATTAATTTAGTCTCTATAAAACCTCCGCATTATACTTTGAAATCAATTAATCTCTATATTCCGATTCACTAACAAGAACACACAAAATAATTTTTTTACTAAATCACTTCTACACATTTGAGCTTAAAGACACTACAACTTTAGAAATCTTTAAAACACTATAACACCCAGGCAATGAACCTTGAAATGACCAATGATCCCAATCAAAATTTCTAAGCTAATAACTCTGATATTTTACAATTGTATATCACTTGGACCCCCAAAATTAGCATTCCAGAAAATATCGGGACTCACCGTTCGATGCTTGATCACTCGCCTCAGAACTAGGAACTTTCTGTCGTTGTACACAGCCGATTCTCTTTCACTTGGCCTCACAGGACACGCAGTCGTAGAACTCCAGGAACTCTCTGTCGTTGTACACAGCCGATTCTCATTCACTTGGCCTCACAGGACACGCAGTCGTAGAACTCCAGGAACTTTCTGTCGTTGTACACAGCCGATTCTCTTTCACTTGGCCTCACAGGACACGCAATCGTAGAACTCCAGGAACTTTCTGTCGTTGTACACAGCCGATTCTCTTTCACTTGGCCTCACAGGACACGCAGTCGTAGAACTCCAGGAACTTTCTGTCGTTGTACACAGCCGATTCTCTTTCACTTGGCCTCACAGGACACGCAGTCGTAGAACTCCAGGAACTTTCTGTCGTTGTACACAGCCGATTCTCTTTCACTTGGCCTCACAGGACATGCAGTCGTAGAACTCCAACACTGGAACAGGAACTTTCCACGCCAGCAAACGCTGCTACAAAGTTCTCTGTCCTCCGGGCACTCACAAATCAGCCTTCAAGAAGTCTGGACGAATACACTTTGTATTTCTCTGTTGTCGTAGAAGTGACACAGGATCGAGGATCTCATTTAACTAGATCCTTATCCCCTCAAACTGCCACCAACTTTAAGCTGTGGTGTCGTCTCCCAAAAATGGTAGCATGAGAAAATCGTATATGAGGAGAAAACAACCAACAGCTAAGAAAATCTTGTTCTTATTAGTTAGAATTATTTACAATTTACAAAGAATCAATATTCATATATCGAGATGTGCATCTCACGGGTCAGCGCGAGGAAAACTCAACCTCGCTTCTCGCTCTCTCCCCGTCGACTTCGGCCTCCCCCACAGTCTCCAAGTTTCCCCAACGGCAAAGGTCAAAGGCCAGTCGGCGATCCGTCGGAAAGAACACCTGCAGAAGCGGCCTCTGTTTCAGACTCCTTTTTGTCGCTCGTAAAACTCGCGAAGCAAAAACAACAGTTGGGTTACAGCTGGCTCCAGTTTTTCACGATCTCACAGCGTCAATGGTCACCTAATTAGATCCTGTATAACTGAATCTTCATAGAGTATAGGTAGTCAGTCGCGAAACTTTTTTAACATTTCATAACTTCTCCTGCCGACCAACCGGTATAGTGGTTAAGGTTGTAGCCTCTAGATCGGAAGGTTCCTGGTTCGAATCCGGGCCCGGGCATGGATGTTTGTAAACGTATGGTGTAGAGGCGGCTGGTGAACCTTAAATCTGTCGTGGCCGAAAGTCCTCACGTTGGGTTGGCGTGGAAGTTTGGAGAGTGGGGTGCCAGCTCAGGTGTTGCTTCGTCATCTGACAGTGGTTCAAAATTACGAGGTGTTGTCCTCGGATCTTTCCCTCAAGGGACTGATCCCGGACCGTTGTCAATAGCCCGTTGTGTTGCTCTAGTACGACGTTAACTAAAAAATTACCAATTACCAATTCATAACTTCTCCCAACTTTCTCCACATACTCCTCTCCCATAAAAGATATGATGCTTTTTGTCTATTCATTTTGTTAAATATTTCCAATGAACCTAATTGGATACTGCAAAGAACTTCAATGTCGCTTAGTTGGATATTGTTTAGGATGACAATGTCGCCTAATGGGAACTGATTAAGACGTCAATGACGCCTAATTTGATATTTAAAAAGCGTCAACGGTCACTGTGACAGTGCACTTTTTATTTTTATATATAACTGACCTATATCAGTGTACGTCTACCTCGTGGACACAACCCCTGCAATCTCAGTCTGCAATGGACGCATAACCCCCACAAAAAGCCGTTAACAAGTCACTGAACCCAGGGTACGGGTACGAGAGGAAGCTCCCTGGCCGAATAACTGTGAAAAACAAACACATTAACATGCCATCCTGGTTATCTTCTTGGGGATCTCGGCAGAAGGAGAAAGAAAAACTACAACTAAACATTACTGAGTGAAGGAAGAAACGTTTCCGAGCACATTAAGCAGGCAGGTTTTCTCTCAACTCATCTCTACAAAAGAAAACTTATAAAAGTATGGAACGTCAATTTAGGGAAACACACTTACGCACCTTACTGATTCACCCACGCATCAAAACCGACTCCCACGCACTACTTGAGAACTACG
The DNA here is from genome assembly GCA_947359465.1 of Metellina segmentata. Lineage (NCBI taxonomy): Eukaryota > Metazoa > Arthropoda > Arachnida > Araneae > Tetragnathidae > Metellina > Metellina segmentata. The sequence continues at coordinate 46,182,156 of OX375883.1, forward strand.
GTGGATTCGCCGGCAAGTGGCGATAACATGATGCGCGCGAATACCGCGTCTGACTAAGGAGCGTAGTGGAGAATTGCATCCATATCGCCTTCAACTTAATTCTCACCCTCAGTTTCCCCTTTTGGCTTTTTTAATGTGCTAATTCCTTCCGCCCCTCATCCAACGCACTAGATGGGCTTGGAGACTAAATATGTTTCAAATAAACATAAAATTTCATTAAACATGGAGTTCCTCTTATTTGTCCAGATATGTTGATTTTCTTTTATTCCTTGGTGATTATCACTCTGCAAAAAATTATCTACAGAAAAGGACGCTTGGATTTTTGCTTACACATCAAATGTACCACTATCGATCATTCCTTTTAGGCCAAACGCAAGTGATGCAAATTTTCATTCCAAATTAAAAACTCGAATGATATTACTTTAATTTTAATACCGCGTCTATTCCAAGTTCATACGACAGTCACTTAATTGTACACTGTGTTACTAAATCTTCATATAGGATGAGTCAGTCTCGCACCCTTATACCTTCTCTCAACTTTCTCCACATACTCTCCCATAAAAGATATGTTACTTTTTGACTGTTCATTTTGTTAAATTTTTCCTATGAATCCAATTAGATACTGTATAGGACTTCAATGTCGCTTAATTGGACATTGTTTAGAATGTAAATGTCGCATAATGGGAACTGATTAAGACGTCAATGACGCCAAATTGGATATTGAAAAAGCGTCAATGGTCACCTAATTGGATACTATGTTACTAAATCTTCATATAGGATGAGTCAGTCTCGCACCTTTTTAACATTTGATGACTTCTTCGAACTTTCTTCACATTTATAATGTTCATAAAATAATTGGTATAATTGAACCTTCATAGCGTTTTGGGTAACAAATCAGTCTCGAAACTTGAACATTTTATAACTCTTTCCACTTTTCTCAACACAGCCTTCCGAAATCACACATCCACATTGGTATTACTGAACCTTCATAGCGTATCGGATAGCAAGTCAGTCGCAACTTAAAAAAAAATCTTTCACAACTTCTTCCAACTTTCTTCATACAGGCTCATAAAAGGTATAAAATATTACTTCTCCACTATCTCATACATCCCCATTTGCAGTCCCATGTCCGGCGACTGATCTATCCGGCAACTTCTGACACCCAGGACCCTACGAGGCATGAAATATATATAGATCTCCGATGCCCCGCGGTGTAAAATTGTAATTTATAGGTGTCCGCCGAAGAAAAGGGCCATTTGTCATGTGCCCCCCGTGGAAAGAACAGCGAACAATGGGCCCCGAGATGGGGTGCCAGAAATAATGACCTTTCCAAAGGGACCCCGGAACGCGAAGTTGGACAGTTGTGCCGAGATTTATGGAAGTGTTTTCGCATTGTAAGTGTAAGGGTGTTTACGTAGTAATGGATGATCAGTTGTAGGGGACGACAAATACAACACGGGGTTACGAATCTTGGGGCTATTTGCCAGATCAAGTGATGGGTTTGGAGTGGCGATTGTTAGAATGGGGCAGTTCTGTTAAAAGTGGCACTGTGGAGGAACGTGTAATTTTTTGTTGGATGCTATGTTTTAAGGTGTTGAGTGGAGTTTCAGTTTTCGAAGTGGACTGTGCTGTATGATTTTTCCGGAGAATAAAGTTTTAAAATAAAGATATATTCTCCAATATAGGCGATTTTCAACCGTGAGGGCATTTGAGGATGCGGTAGATTAAACGTGCACCAGCCCCCGAACTTTGGTAAGTGTGTTGGATTACTTTGGTTCGATGCTTTGATGCAAAGTGTCCAGTTAGGTGATATTAACCCTCCTGATTGTGAAACGGATTAAATTGAGCAAGATTTATTTAATTTCAAAAGTTTAGTTTTGAACTTCGGTAGAGGTATTTTAATTAATGTCGCGCTGGAGCAACATTTGTGTCATTTACATCCTAAATAGTATCCAATTAGGTGATATTAACCCTCCTGATTGTGAAACGGATTAAATTGAGAAATATTTATTTAAGTTCAAAACTTTAGTTTTGAACTTCGGTAGAGGTATTTTAATTAATGTCGCGCTGGAGCAACATTTGTGTCATTTACATCCTAAATAGTATCCAATTAGGTGATATTAACCCTCCTGATTGTGAAACGGATTAAATTGAGAAATATTTATTTAAGTTCAAAACTTTAGTTTTGAACTTCGGTAGAGGTATTTTAATTAATGTCGCGCTGGAGCAACATTTGTGTCATTTACATCCTAAATAGTATCCAATTAGGTGATATTAACCCTCCTGATTGTGAAACGGATTAAATTGAGAAATATTTCTTTAAGTAAAACTTTAGTTTTGAACTTCGGTAGAGGTATTTTAATTAATGTCGCGCTGGAGCAACATTTGTGTCATTGACATCCTAAATAGTATCCAATTAGGTGATATTAACCCTCCTGATTGTGAAACGGATTAAATTGAGAAATATTTATTTAAGTAAAACTTTAGTTTTGAACTTCGGTAGAGGTATTTTAATTAATGTCGCGCTGGAGTAACATTTGTGTCATTGACATCCTAAATAGTATCCAATTAGGTGATATTAACCCTCCTGATTGTGAAACGGATTAAATTGAGAAATATTTATTCAAGTAAAACTTTAGTTTTGAACTTCGGTAGAGGTATTTTAATTAATGTCGCGCTGGAGTAACATTTGTGTCATTGACATCCTAAATAGTATCCAATTAGGTGATATTAACCCTCCTGATTGTGAAACGGATTAAATTGAGAAATATTTATTCAAGTAAAACTTTAGTTTTGAACTTCGGTAGAGGTATTTTAATTAATGTCGCGCTGGAGTAACATTTGTGTCATTGACATCCTAAATAGTATCCAATTAGGTGATATTAACCCTCCTGATTGTGAAACGGATTAAATTGAGAAATATTTATTCAAGTAAAACTTTAGTTTTGAACTTCGGTAGAGGTATTTTAATTAATGTCGCGCTGGAGTAACATTTGTGTCATTGACATCCTAAATAGTATCCAATTAGGTGATATTAACCCTCCTGATTGTGAAACGGATTAAATTGAGAAATATTTATTCAAGTAAAACTTTAGTTTTGAACTTCGGTAGAGGTATTTTAATTAATGTCGCGCTGGAGTAACATTTGTGTCATTGACATCCTAAACAGTATCCAATTAGGTGATATTAACCCTCCTGATTGTGAAACGGATTAAATTGAGAAATATTTATTCAAGTAAAACTTTAGTTTTGAACTTCGGTAGAGGTATTTTAATTAATGTCACGCTGGAGCAACATTGGTGTCATTGACATCCTAAACAGTATCCAATTAGGTGATATTAACCCTCCTGATTGTGAAACGGATTAAATTGAGAAATATTTATTCAAGTAAAACTTTAGTTTTGAACTTCGGTAGAGGTATTTTAATTAATGTCGCGCTGGAGTAACATTTGTGTCATTGACATCCTAAATAGTATCCAATTAGGTGATATTAACCCTCCTGATTGTGAAACGGATTAAATTGAGAAATATTTATTCAAGTTAAACTTTAGTTTTGAACTTCGGTAGAGGTATTTTAATTAATGTCACGCTGGAGCAACATTGGTGTCATTGACATCCTAAACAGTATCCAATTAGGTGATATTAACCCTCCTGATTGTGAAACGGATTAAATTGAGAAATATTTATTCAAGTAAAACTTTAGTTTTGAACTTCGGTAGAGGTATTTTAATTAATGTCACGCTGGAGCAACATTGGTGTCATTGACATCCTAAACAGTATCCAATTAGGTGATATTAACCCTCCTGATTGTGAAACGGATTAAATTGAGAAATATTTATTCAAGTAAAACTTTAGTTTTGAACTTCGGTAGAGGTATTTTAATTAATGTCGCGCTGGAGTAACATTTGTGTCATTGACATCCTAAATAGTATCCAATTAGGTGATATTAACCCTCCTGATTGTGAAACGGATTAAATTGAGAAATATTTATTCAAGTAAAACTTTAGTTTTGAACTTCGGTAGAGGTATTTTAATTAATGTCGCGCTGGAGTAACATTTGTGTCATTGACATCCTAAATAGTATCCAATTAGGTGATATTAACCCTCCTGATTGTGAAACGGATTAAATTGAGAAATATTTATTCAAGTAAAACTTTAGTTTTGAACTTCGGTAGAGGTATTTTAATTAATGTCACGCTGGAGCAACATTGGTGTCATTGACATCCTAAACAGTATCCAATTAGGTGATATTAACCCTCCTGATTGTGAAACGGATTAAATTGAGAAATATTTATTCAAGTAAAACTTTAGTTTTGAACTTCGGTAGAGGTATTTTAATTAATGTCGCGCTGGAGTAACATTTGTGTCATTGACATCCTAAATAGTATCCAATTAGGTGATATTAACCCTCCTGATTGTGAAACGGATTAAATTGAGAAATATTTATTCAAGTAAAACTTTAGTTTTGAACTTCGGTAGAGGTATTTTAATTAATGTCGCGCTGGAGTAACATTTGTGTCATTGACATCCTAAATAGTATCCAATTAGGTGATATTAACCCTCCTGATTGTGAAACGGATTAAATTGAGAAATATTTATTCAAGTAAAACTTTAGTTTTGAACTTCGGTAGAGGTATTTTAATTAATGTCGCGCTGGAGTAACATTTGTGTCATTGACATCCTAAATAGTATCCAATTAGGTGATATTAACCCTCCTGATTGTGAAACGGATTAAATTGAGAAATATTTATTCAAGTAAAACTTTAGTTTTGAACTTCGGTAGAGGTATTTTAATTAATGTCGCGCTGGAGTAACATTTGTGTCATTGACATCCTAAATAGTATCCAATTAGGTGATATTAACCCTCCTGATTGTGAAACGGATTAAATTGAGAAATATTTATTCAAGTAAAACTTTAGTTTTGAACTTCGGTAGAGGTATTTTAATTAATGTCGCGCTGGAGTAACATTTGTGTCATTGACATCCTAAATAGTATCCAATTAGGTGATATTAACCCTCCTGATTGTGAAACGGATTAAATTGAGAAATATTTATTCAAGTAAAACTTTAGTTTTGAACTTCGGTAGAGGTATTTTAATTAATGTCGCGCTGGAGTAACATTTGTGTCATTGACATCCTAAATAGTATCCAATTAGGTGATATTAACCCTCCTGATTGTGAAACGGATTAAATTGAGAAATATTTATTCAAGTAAAACTTTAGTTTTGAACTTCGGTAGAGGTATTTTAATTAATGTCACGCTGGAGCAACATTGGTGTCATTGACATCCTAAACAGTATCCAATTAGGTGATATTAACCCTCCTGATTGTGAAACGGATTAAATTGAGAAATATTTATTCAAGTAAAACTTTAGTTTTGAACTTCGGTAGAGGTATTTTAATTAATGTCGCGCTGGAGTAACATTTGTGTCATTGACATCCTAAATAGTATCCAATTAGGTGATATTAACCCTCCTGATTGTGAAACGGATTAAATTGAGAAATATTTATTCAAGTAAAACTTTAGTTTTGAACTTCGGTAGAGGTATTTTAATTAATGTCGCGCTGGAGTAACATTTGTGTCATTGACATCCTAAATAGTATCCAATTAGGTGATATTAACCCTCCTGATTGTGAAACGGATTAAATTGAGAAATATTTATTCAAGTAAAACTTTAGTTTTGAACTTCGGTAGAGGTATTTTAATTAATGTCGCGCTGGAGTAACATTTGTGTCATTGACATCCTAAATAGTATCCAATTAGGTGATATTAACCCTCCTGATTGTGAAACGGATTAAATTGAGAAATATTTATTCAAGTAAAACTTTAGTTTTGAACTTCGGTAGAGGTATTTTAATTAATGTCGCGCTGGAGTAACATTTGTGTCATTGACATCCTAAATAGTATCCAATTAGGTGATATTAACCCTCCTGATTGTGAAACGGATTAAATTGAGAAATATTTATTCAAGTAAAACTTTAGTTTTGAACTTCGGTAGAGGTATTTTAATTAATGTCGCGCTGGAGTAACATTTGTGTCATTGACATCCTAAATAGTATCCAATTAGGTGATATTAACCCTCCTGATTGTGAAACGGATTAAATTGAGAAATATTTATTCAAGTAAAACTTTAGTTTTGAACTTCGGTAGAGGTATTTTAATTAATGTCGCGCTGGAGTAACATTTGTGTCATTGACATCCTAAATAGTATCCAATTAGGTGATATTAACCCTCCTGATTGTGAAACGGATTAAATTGAGAAATATTTATTCAAGTAAAACTTTAGTTTTGAACTTCGGTAGAGGTATTTTAATTAATGTCGCGCTGGAGTAACATTTGTGTCATTGACATCCTAAATAGTATCCAATTAGGTGATATTAACCCTCCTGATTGTGAAACGGATTAAATTGAGAAATATTTATTCAAGTAAAACTTTAGTTTTGAACTTCGGTAGAGGTATTTTAATTAATGTCGCGCTGGAGTAACATTTGTGTCATTGACATCCTAAATAGTATCCAATTAGGTGATATTAACCCTCCTGATTGTGAAACGGATTAAATCGTGCAAGATTTATTTATTTTCAAAAGTTTAGTTTTAAACTTCGGTAGCGGTATTTTAATTAATGTCGCACTGCAGCAACATTGGGTGTCATTTACATCCTAAACTGTATCTCATTACTAATATTAACCCTCCTGATGGTGAAACGGATTAAATTGAGCAAGATTTATTTAAGTTCAAAACTTTAGTTTTGAACTTAGGTAGAGTTTTTAATTAATATCGCACTGGAGAAACACAACGGGCTATTGGTGACGGTCCTGGATCAAACCCCACAGGGAAAGATCTAAGACAACATCACGCAATTTTGAACCACGGTCAGGTGACGAGGTCACACCTGAGCTGGCACCTACTGACTTCCAGCACGCCAACGTGAAGACAGTTGAAGCCACGGCAGATTTAACGGGCATTAGACCCCGAACTTTCACAAGTGTTTGTTGGATTATTTTGATTCGACGATTTGATGCAAAGTGTGAGATTAACAATCCTTATTATTTACCTTCGTGAAGAAAACTTCCCAGTAGAGGTAAGGCCTCTGGTGCAACATCTTATCTCTAACAGGCTGTTACCAATTCTGGGCAAGAGACAACTTTTTTCTTCCACTTGGGTCTTCATTCCCTTGGAGTAATAAGGCAGTTTTATCTCGATGTAATATCTTGTCCTTATCTAAATTCACAAGATTTTGGACGTGATAACTGTTCCTAAAATATTTATAGTGTCTATCTCGTCTTACATACAGAGTGTTTCGAAATTCATGGGCAAAAATGTAAGAGGTGATAGAAAACATCTAAACAAGCAATTTTCACCATACAATGCATGGACGGTGATGCGCTAGGAGGTATCCGCCGTTACTGTCACATGAAAGAACTAAACACTAAACGGATAGAGGAGGTACTAAGTAATTTTAATGACAGCATGTGTGGCAAAATTATAGAAACTGCTCTAAAGAGTAACCACCTGCGGTAATGCATGCGTTACACATGCGACGCAGCGAGCGTCGTACTTTTTCAAACACACCCGACATGTCTCGGACGGCACCGGCAGCAACAGAAATCCTGGCAACTAGGTCCTCGTCGGAGTCGATGGGGCTTTATAGACGAGCCTTTTCAAATGGCCCCACAGGAAAAAGTTCAGACAGGAGAGATCGTATGAGCATGCCGGTCAAGGTGTGGGCCCACCCCGACTAATCCATCGCCCTGGGAATTTAGCGTCTAATCAAATGGTCCCCCACAATTCCAGCCCAAACTTTTACGATGAAACGCTCCTGATACGCATGAGGACGCCTGTTGTACGGATTGTTAGATGCCCACACATGAAGGTTGAGCGTATTAGAAATGCCTTCACGAATAAAGGTGCAGTCATCCGTGAATAACACATGTGCACTAAAATCAGGCTGCGCTGCTAGCTGTTGCAAAAACCAACGTGCAAACTCGACTCGTGGAGCATAATCTGCAGGTATCAAGGCTTGCACTTTCTGTGTAATCCTTCGTCCCGTAGTACTTCCAAAACAATCGAGTGGAGCACATTTACGGAATGGGAAATCTTTCAAGTGCTAATATCCGGACGATCTTCCACTCTTTGCAGAATGTCCTCTACAACTTGTGGCGTCCGCATACTCCTACCACGCCCTGTATCATGCATGCCGGTGAGAAAGGATCTCGTTTCGCACAGGCACCGATGCAATTGCTCGAACATTTTACGGTCTGGCACGTGTCTTCTATGGAAACGCTGCCTATACAGCCTTTCGGCTTCCAGAACATTCCCATTCGCAAGACCAAATATAAAAGTTATGTCTGCCTTTTCTGATTACTGTACGTCGCCATGCCTTCTAAAATCCACGGTAGAAATTACGACGTGTAAGAAAATTCGCGCTTTATGCTTTCCATTACAGCGCTGTCTAGCGGTTCATCGTTTGCTCACCGCCCATGCATTGTATGGTGAAAATTGCTTGTTTAGATGTTTTTTTATCACCCCCTTAAATTTTTACCCATGAGCTTCGAAACACTCTGTATAACTCGTTTCCACCTTGTTCGAAATATATTTACAGACAAAATGGCGATAACCAATATTTTATGGTAACTCCGATATGTATCGCGAGAGCATTTGGATAAGGAAAGTAAAATCGTCACGTATCGCATGGTTTGTACGTAATGAAAATCCTCCCCTTTATAATTTAATTTTTAATAATTTCTAATTTTTAAATAATGCCCATGGACCAATTAGAAGATGAATGCATGTTTTCATCCAGCTGATGAAAGTGATCTAAGGGTCACTTTATTATTAGTTTGGTCACATGATTCTGGGAACATTAAAAGGTTACCATCACTAATTCTACTTTTATATTTACTCTATGCCTCTACTCAGAATTCTCCTAGACTCTTGAAAGTTTCTGGAACATAGTTCCAGAAACTTTCAGGACGCATAATTCATGCAAAGTAATATTTTCTGTCTTTAATTAAACGAAATGTAATCTTGCTATGGATGAACTAGACTAATCCAATGCATTAAAAGAATCTTAATGAAGCTAAATGAAAAAGCAATCAAAATGCATAACCATTTACTAAACTTCACTGGAAAGTTTTACAATTCTTTCAAAAATATGCACGAATTATGCCAATGCTTAAGCTTTTCTCTTCACGTTTTTGCTGTGCATAAGCATCCATACGAATGCGTATACTTCCCTAATGTTTCATTAACAGAATCCTAATTTCCTTTAAATTTTAAAAGAAATTAATTCAATCTCCTCACAATTAATCGGAATTAATTTTAATGGAATTTTAAGTCGGGAGTGTTTGAAGAGCTTGATCCAATTATGGTAATTTCGTAATCATATGCAACTTGCGAATCAATGCATTAGAAAATAATTAAATTCGGGAACATTTATTACACAATAATTAGAAACCGAATTAGTTTATTCAAAACAGTAAGTACGTTAAGTACTCATTAACACTGCTGTATACATTAAAATGAAGAAACATTAACTCGTTTTAAAACCCTTTAAAGCATGTGGTTTGATAAAAATTAACCACGTTGGTAGGCACATAATCAGTACCTCAAGAACTTTTACTAGCCAGGTACGATTAGTGACCGGGAGGTTGTGAGTTCGAAACTAGGTCCAGTCAAATACCGTCTGGTGCAAGGGAGGTGAATCTGTAGTTGTGGAAGTTTGGAGAGTGGGGTGCCAGTTCAGGAAAAAGAGCTTTTAATTAATTAAATGAAAAGCCACAATTTTTACATGTTAAGCATACTTACAAGTGCCGTACATTAGTACAGTATGTACGTACCGTACTGTAAATGAAAGTCATTCTTTGCTGAACATCTCTGTCAAAGTAAGCTGTTTGACTGTTGTCATCCGTTTTCGGGCAAGCAAGTCACGCATCCGCTTGACAGTGAGAAGTTGCATGTAGTCACACTCGGGCTGACGCTCCATCCACTTCAACGCAGTTTCAAGGCCGGCAAATGCTTCACTAGCAGATGGTCCCGTGTCTGCTTCAACTTCGACATTCAGGTCATCTTTTTCCTCGACACTTTCTTCTCTCACACTTTCAATAAGTTCATCATCATTTAGAATTTGAAAATCAGAATCATTATTTTGCGAATCGCAGTACGTTTCCGTCTTAATTTTTTTTGTTGTTGAAATTCTGAAAGCGATTCGGATAGTCGGAGTTCGGTTTCAATAGGTTTAATCGGCCTGATATTCCTGACTCACAGATCTACTTCTGTATTGCAGATGTTAAACCCTCCATGTTGTTGTCTTGATGAGTTATCTCGCCATTAGCAAAGCAGAAACGAGATATCTCGTCCTCAAAACAAAGTTATCTAATCTTGAATTTGTCATCATAAAAATCTTCATTATTCGGGATTCAATTGGCATTCTTGATGACGTGATTCTTGATGATTCTTGACTCTTGATGAACTCGTCATCTCTTAAATTGGTCGGATGGCGATAGAGAAGATATCGCGTTTAAACCAATTGGAAGGTCTGTCGGCCCGCAGTCCAAATACGGCCTAACCTAAATAAGTTTTTCTTCCCGAAGACGAGATACGGCCCTCTGGATATGTTTATCCGTCCCGCAGACATGATAAATGGATTTGGGTTTGTTAATTTGAATTCCTGCACTATGTACGTCACATGCAAGAGAACAACAAAGGAGACACATATAGAGAAAGAGAGACAGAGAGAAAATGAGAGACAGAGAGAGAATGAGATACAGATATAGAATGAGAGACAGAGAGAGAATGAGAGACAGGGAGAGAGAGAATGAGAGACAGGGAGAGAGAGAATGAGAGACACAAAGAGAAAAAGAGATAGACAGAAGAAGAGAGGGGCAGAAGGAAAGAGAGGGACAGTGTAATGCTTTACACTTGTGGTTCGTCAATGGCAAAAGAAAAGAGAACACTGAAAACTTAACAAGTGTTTATTTAAGTAAACATAACAACAAATCTACTCTATAATCTCAGGGAAGAGCCTTCTAAAGAACGAACGGTCAACAATTTCCGTCGCCTTCCTCGCTCTATCGTTCCCTGTCACTTACTGCCTCTTTCCCTCGCCGATCACCCCTGACCAAACCCCTCCTAGCGTCACTTCTCTTCTCTTACCACGTGACCCTTGCGCCTCTGCTTTCCTTAGTAAGTAAGGGTTGAGTTAGGAGGGCAGAATATTACACTACAGACAGAAAGACAGAGGAACAGAAAGAAAGAGAGGGCAGAAAGAGAGAAGGACAGAAAGAGAAAAAGACAGAAAGAGAGAAAGACAGAAAGAGAGAGAGATAGAGAGAGACAGAGAAATGGAGACAAACAGAGAAATAGAGAGGCAGAGAACTAGAGAGGTAGTGAAATAGAGAGGCAGAGAAATAGAGAAAGCGAGAGAGAAAGAAAGAGACAGAAATGAAAAAGAAAGATTGAGAAAGAAAAATAGAGAAATAAAAACAGGGAAAGAAAAATAGACAAAGAAAAATAGAGAAAGAAAAATAGAGAAAGAAAAACAGAGAAAGAAAAATAGAGAAAGAAAACTAGAGAAAGAAAAATAGGGAAAGAAAAACTGAGAAAGAAAAACAGAGAAAGAAAAATAGAGCAAGAAAGAAATGAGATCAAGACCGTGTCATTTTTCTTCTAATGACGATTAAACTCGTACAAGATCTCTCAGTTTTCTCCTAATGACAAGAAACCTCCTCAAGACAACATCCAGAAGGGTTAAAGAAAAAATTTTCCATCCTCAGCAAGGGATATAAAACAAGCCGCCTTAGACGAAACATTTCCCCCGCCATAACGCTCATGATTTATTTGCCAAAGCGGTCGAACAGCTGAAAAAGTTTCGCCGAGAAAACTTTTTCTGATCCAAGAGAACAAAGTAAACAGCGTCGTAAAATAACAATCCCCACAACAGGAAGTGATTCCAGTCACATGCTAATAAGTCTGATAAAGTTGCAAATCCAGTCTTCCCAGTAGGGCTCAGAGAATTAAGTAACAGCATTTTGTTGTCAGAGGAATTTGTAAAACGGGAGACTTAAATTGACTTCTTTTTCTGGAAGCTTCTTTCTTTCTTGATTTCTTAAAGGACTTGAGTATGTAAAACTACTCGATCCTCTTGGATCGGAAGTTCAGATAAAATGAATAATATGGATGGAAGAACTTGTGTGATGACTGCATTATGCGATATGTGTCGCTCAGTTGAAGCATTTCAACACAAGGGTTAAATGAGTGAGTATAAAATCAGTTAATCACAACTGTGGTATATCATTGAAAAGACGAGACTTATATGAGTCCGTTGACCTTCCAATGAAAAATAGAGCGTGTCCAAGGTGTTCTTGTTGCAAGATCGTATTAGGATAGGTCATTTGAATTTAATCAATCCCCAAGTGGTTTCAGCGAGATATCTCGTCCATCAGGTTGTGGCCAATTCTGATAATGACGAGATATCTCGTCATCACGGCATTTATGATTTTTGGTGAGTAAGTAGCCAACTAACGTCGCACTGGTGAAACGCAACGGGGTATTACAGACATTACGGAATCAATCCCGAACTAAAGTTCCAAGAATAACACTTAATTTTGAACAACGGTCAGATGACTAGAACAACGCCTGGGCTAGCATCCTACTCTTCAAAATTATACAACAATCTAACCTGATGACATTTTCAGCCACGACATCTTTAACGTGCACCAGACCCTCCGTACATGACGGTCTTTGGCTGGACCGAGTGAAACTTGTATAGGTGAAAATGTGTCCACCTACGGCGTCCTATTCAATCCAACCCTTATAATTTGGCAAGATATTTTCGTAACACCCTTGGATCAAATAACGAAAATGTGAAATTTTTAAATAGCTTTTTTACTCCGTTAAGCTACTGTTTCCTAAGAAAGCGGAGCCGTTATTTAGCAGCCTAACTTTAGCTGTGGATGACGTCACTAAAACGTTGTTAATACAAGCAGATGGCGTTGGTTTCATAGAGAGCGTTGTTTGTGGGTATAACGAAAATGAGCGGAGCTGCCATTTGCAAGACGATCGTCATAGCGGTCTCAAACAGGCGGGGAATGTTTTTTCTCTTGTAGCGGTAACATTTCATTTCCTGCGCGAAACGATTCAAGCGGATGGAAGCAAAACAAACAAAATGTTTTGACTGGTATTGTTTATTTCGTTTTTGTAAAATAGGGATCGTTAAAGATAGACTGAAAATTTCAACGGATTTGAAATCCGAGGAAAATGTTACAACAGATTGATACCTTAAATGTGATTTACTTGCAAATAATTAATTATTTAATAAATAATTAAATAATCAAATGGTTAATAATTGAATATTAAATCTGTTTTTGGTATCGATCTGGAGCAAAATTTTACTCTGATTTGAAATCCATTCAAAGTTTCACTGTCTTCAACGATTCCGAAGAAACTTGGACTAGGGAATAAAATAGTCATTTGTTTTGTGTCTTGAATAAAATAAACCACTTCATCCGTCTGCATTGCCTTATTCTCTACCGTATTCGGTTCGTCTAAGTTGACACTTCTTGTCTCTGTTAAGACGGCCGCCTAGTCATGCTCGCGGCATCATGACGTATCACGGCTGCTAGATAACGGCTCAGATTTCCTAAAAAAACGTAACTATGAAAACACGACTTCACAACTTCAAAAGCAGTTTTCTTTAGAATATTTCGCGTATCATACTACATAAACACGGGCAAAAAGTTACGAACTCTGAGACAAAAACACAATTTTTCAAGTCATCTCTTCATTTCGCGGAATCCCTAACAGCAAACGAAGCACGCCATCATTAGGCCGTTAAATTCAAGTAAAAAAACGCAAGGAAAACACCCCGATTTCAAATGACTTTAAAGAGCTAATGTCCTGTTCAAAATCTATTTGTGAGCTTTGGTTGATGACTCAAGAGTCTTAACGACGCTTGCCTAATTGATGTGAGCGTTTTATCCGTATTGCATGATAGACGATTAAGCAGCATGTGGCCTGGTCACCAATGAAGAAGAATTAGCACTCCGGAGTGATTTTTTATGGCTTGGAGCTTTGATTTATTATGAGTGGTACCATTAAATAAAGTTGATTTTATTTTGTTATGAGCATAGTACATATGGATTTACTTAACCTTTAAAGGGTTCTCACGCTTAATTCCATCCGATAATCTGCAGTCCTTCCTGCCATGGCTTTTAACCAATTTTGACCTTCTTGATCCATGTAATATTTCAAAAAGACACTATTCTTAGGAAATGAACAATAGAATCTTTTTAAAGGTGTCTCTACAGAAAATTCAGTGGAATCTTTCCAAAGGATTCTGCTCCGAGGAAAGAACTAATAGAAGCTTTACAAAGGACTCTATACTAAGGAAAACAGCAGCAGAACGTTTCCAATGGATTCTGTTCTAAAGAAAAGAGCAATAAAATCGTTCCAAAGGATTTTCTACTAAGTGAAGAAAGAAAAGAACAATAAAAACTTTCCAAAGGATTCTATTCAAAAGAAAAATCAATAGAGAGGATCTCTCCAAAAGATTCTTCTCTAAGAAAAGAACCAACATAATTTGTCCAAAGGATTTAACACTAAGGGAAAACAATAGAACATTTCAATGAATTCTGATCTAAGGAAAATATTAATAAAATCTTTAAAAAGGGTTTTATTCTAAGAAAAGAACAAATATAATCTTTAAAAAGGATTCTAGTCTAAGGAAAGAACAAATAGGAACTCTAACAAGGATTCTATTATAAGGAAATAACAAATAGAATCTTCTCAAAGGATTCAATACTAAGAAAAAACAATAGAACATTTGTGCAATTAATTGTGTTCTCAGGAAAATATCAATTGAAAAAAAAAAAAAAGGATTATATTCTTAGGAAGTAATCAAAAGAATATTTCCAGTCTTAGTCACGGTTGGGGGATTAACCTCGAAGGAAAAGATCCGAAGATAACACCTCATCATTTTGAACCATGGTCAGATGATGCGGTCAACCATTTAGCTGTGAACCCACTTTACAAACTTCCACAGCACGTCGAAGTGAAGACATTTTATTCCACGGCAGATTTAACTTAAACCAGGCCCCACATACAGAACGGTCTTAGGTTGAATCGAACACGCAAGCGCAAACCTATTACTATTACGCAATTTATCTAACCGCCACTGCCCGATTTTCGCTTTGAAAATCGAAAATAAAACTAAGACGATTTTATAATTTGGCTGTTTAATTGAGATCGAATTAGGGTCACACTGTGCCAACACAACGGGTCATTGGCGACGGTCTGGTATCAGTACCAAAGGGAACGACCCGAGGACAACACCTCGTCATTGGCGACGGTCTGGTATGAGTACCGAAGGAAACGACCCGAGGACATTTCTCGTCATTTTGAACCACGGTCAGATGACGAGATCAAGTTTGCACAGTACACAAAAGTGAGGACATTTGAGACAACGGCAAATTTAACGTGCACCCACCCCTCGTATGCTGCGGTCTTTAGTTAGATCCTGTTTCAAAATCACAACCCTCCGATTGCTAATCCGTTAATTTTCTAACCCGGCTACTTGCTGTTTCCATTTATGCTTTAGTTATGGTACAAGATCAAACCCAAAATGAAAGATCCGAGGACAACATATCTTTATTTTGAACCAAATGTCAGATGACGAGGTCGATATCTGAGCTCTGGTACAGTTCACTCTACATTACTTCAAAATAGGCCAAGTAAAGACATTTGAGTACATGGTAGATTTAACATGCACCATACCCCAGGCTCCGATTGCTAATCAACAACTCTACCAACTATTCTACCGTAGTTCCAGTTATTGTAAGCCATTGAATATTAGGATTTATAATTGAGATTGATTGAGAGTTTATTTAATAGTGTAATCAATCTTCATTACAAACAAATTAAATCTCGGGAAATTTGAAAATTATCATTCTCGGACAGCAGGAATGCAGGTTGCTTGTCGTGGTTACTTTTGAAATATGCTTTCGGAAATCATTAATATCTGAAATAGATTCTGAACGCAGATCCTAAACGTCATTTAGTGCAATAATTTTGATAGAGGGCTGTTTAAAATTGCATTAATGGTTTCAGGAATAACGTTGAATAGATTAATCTTTCCACATTTATTGAGTATCTGCATAAAAGGACTTTAAACCGCTCAGAATTTCCACCGTAGTTCAAAATAATAAAAATGTAAAGTTAGTTAAAAATCCATTATTTGAACCGCTTATAGTTACAGTGGTGTAAGTCACTTTTTCAATAAGAATGACACATAAATCAGATATAATATAACCAAATTTAACTAAAGATAATTAGACACAGAAACCAGCTCTAGATAAGTCAATCTGTTAACTGAAAACGTGAAGAAAGTCAGATCTTTATTCAACAGCCAACTGATGCAGTAGAATTTCTGTCTTTTTTTTTCTCGAAAAAGTGACTTACACCACTGTTACTTTAACCCATCAATTTATCCTTATCCAAGCGTAAAAAAATTAATTTTACTCTAAGGCCCGGTGCACACATCCGATTTTTCAAGTAAGGAAAACTAGGTGAGTTTACCTTCAATTTGATATATGATTCGCTGTAAATAGTCTAAATTAAACTGTTATAATATACCATTGAAACTGGGACATTCTTTTATGGACACCCTGTATATACATACACATACATACCTTGCTTCGGGCTATGATAGTCCGGTTAAAAAAAGTAGCGGATTAGAAACCAGAGTTGCGAATTCGAAACTAGATCCACCAATGACCGTCGTACACGGGGGCTGGTGCATGTTAAATGTGTCCTGGCTTCAAATGTTCTCGCATTGCCTTGGTGGCTAAGTTTGCAGTGATATGCAAGCGCAGGTGCTTTTCTATGGATCCGAGACAGTGGTTGAAAATGACGAGGTGGTGTCCTCGGATATTTCATTCGGGATGGACTCCGAACCGTAATTAGAAGAAAACTAACCAAATCTGGATTAGCGAGATATTTGGTAAAAAAAAAAAAAAAAACTGACCAGATCTTGATCTAGTCAACTTTTAAAAACTGGCAGATGGAATATATATACAGGGTGGTCCCGAATTCATGGTACAAACTTTAATGGTAGGTACAGGACATTGTAACAATGATTTATTGTATAGGAATGTATAGTCGCAAGTGACGCGGTGAGGCGTAAACAGGGGAAATAAAAGGAAAGAGAAATGGAGTGATCGGTTGGTATCATTGCCGGTAGAGGGCAGTAGATGTCTAGCCGCTGTTGAACATGATGCATCGCAGTAGGGAAAAGCGCCATTCACAATTGTGCTGCCGTAGACGATGGGTGACTTTACGTATGCAGAAAAAGCAGACATGCATTACATGTACGGCCGTGCAAATGGTAACGGCAGAACTGCGTTACGAATGTATCGCGCGGAGTATCCTGAACCAGCACACTTCAGCATTGATGTACGGAATTACCTGAATGCCACGTTTGGTACTCGATGGATTGGGCGTGGTGGACCAGTCCCTTGGCCACCCCGATCTCCCGATTTATCGAGCCTCGATTACTTTTCATGGGGACATCTAAAGCATCTTGTTTATGAGACTCCAGTTGACTCAGATGAGGATCTCGTCGCTCGCTTATCTGTAGCTGCTGCAGGTGTGCGTGAAATACCAGGCATCTTTGAACGTGTACGCCAATCGCTCCACCGACGCTGTCAAGCATGTATCGATACTGGTGAACGCAATTTTGAACAATTACTGTAAACATGACACTTGTCAACAACGCTTTCAATAAAATCTTTGTTTTTCCTTTCGGCCGTTATTTCCCCTGTTTTCGCCTCACCGCGTCACTTGCGACTATACATTCCTATACAATAAATCATTGTTACAATGTCCTGTACCTACCATTAAAGTTTGTACCATGAATTCGGGACCACCCTGTATATATATATATATATATATATATATATATATATATATATATATATATATATATATATATATATATATATATATATATATATAATTTCAAGAACACAAGAATTTCTAAAAAAATTTAACAAAAGTCTTAAAAAATAATAAAAAATGAAGAAATGTTGGTGGATCAGAGCGTCATCAGGGTGGAGCCTGACCCAAACAACATAAAATGGTGTTTTCTACATATGAGCAGCATTAGGCTGAAAAAATTGCTCATACACTCCCCCAAACACCACCAAAAATCCAGTAAAACAAAAACAGAACAAAATACCAAAACTAATGCTGCTCATATGTAGAAAACACCATTTTATGTTGTTTGGGTCAGGCTCCTCCCTGATGACGCCCTGATCCACCAACATTTCTTCATTTTTTATTATTTTTTAAGACTTTTGTTACATTTTTTTAGAAATTCTTGTGTTCTTGAAATTATATTGCTTACCATGCTATGTCTGCAGCTTCAGTGCGCTTGCATGGGTAGTTTCGAGTTTCGGTTTCTGGTTAATGTACCCCGGCTGTTTGGTTATTTTTTGTGTGTTATGTTATTTTGTATATTTTATGTTGTTATTATATATATATATATATATATATATATATATATATATATATATATATATATATATATATATATATATATATGTATACATATATATCTAGAGAGAGAGGTGAAGAGAGAGAAGAGATAGATAAAATACCTACCTACTTAAAAATAATTTATATATTTGTTAAAAAATGAATAGTAATTTATTTTCAATGAATCAACTTTTATGAAAGCCTTATATTGACTGCCACAAATATACTATATTTAAACTCGTTTAAAGACTCATACTCCAAAAAAAATTTTTTTTTCATGAATTTTCTTTAAGAAATAAATTTATATTTTTAAATATAAATAGGTAATTAGCCCTTTTACGACTTCACTCTTTTTTTAATAAATAAATGTTTTCAAAGGATAAAAATGTCTGGGAAAAGCGAAAAAAGTAGCAACCATGAAAAAAAAGTCGATTTTGCTTTCACTGGAATAGCCGAAAGGAAATATATTTTTCAGCATTTGAGCTTTAGAAAAAGAGCTCAAATTGAAATCCACGTGTACTTGAGTTGTCTAAGAAATGCCTGTCGGCTTTTCTGATCCTTAAGAAAGACTATTACAAATGTCAACAAACTTTGCACGTGATATTTTTTATATAATTAGATTCAACTTCCAGTCGAAGGAGCACTTTTTGACGTCCTCGGAAAAAGTAAATTCAGATAAAAGAGAAAAAAATCAGCTAAATTCTCAGGGATAAAAGCAAGTGAGGGTACAAATTTAAATATATGCTCTTTTTATATATGAGTTTTTTAAAGCACGTATATTATCAAGTCATATTTTTTTATATTTTTGTTTGGGAATTTCTGGTACACTTGAGATTTTGTGAGATCGTTTTGCATTTTGTAAAGGAAAGGTGCATATAATTTTTTAAAAATTTTTTTCCATTTTAATTTAGTTTTTCAGAATTTGGGCGTAGGTTTGTAGCAAAATTCAGGGAACGGCCTTTGTCTCAAAGCTATTTTTTCCAGAGGCCGCGGTATCCCGGTTGGAAGAGTAACGGAAAAGCAACCTGATGATTCCGAGTTCGAATGAAACCAAAGACCGTCAAGAACAAAGTGGGCTGGTGAACGTTAGATCTCTTGTGGCCTAAAATGTATTCATGTTGGAGTGGTGTGAAGTGGACCACACCAACGTGAAGACATTTGAGGCCATTTGAAGTGTTGAACTCGTCATCTGACCGTGGTTGTTAATTATTATAATTACTATACTTAAATAATTAAAAATCATAAACCACTGTCAGATGACGAGGACAACACCTGAGCTGGAACCCATTCTCTAAACTTCCACCAACGTGAATAGATTTGAGGCCATTTGAGGTGCTGGCCTCGTCATCTGACCGTGATTGAAAATTATTAACTATTTAACTATAGCAATTATAATAATTATTAATCACGGTCAGATGTCGAGGTCAACACCTGAGCTGGTCCCCCACTCTCCAAACTTCCACGCCACGCCAACATGAGGACATTTCAGACCACAATAGTTTAAACTTGTTTTTACCCCATCTACACATCGGTGTTTGGCAGCCAACTGGGCTTCAGCGGGCCCTTATAAGGTTTAAAAGAAGTTCCGCTTGAAAAAATAGGCAGGTGAGGGGTTATGTATTTTAATTAAGGTCGCACTGGAGCAGCACACTGGGTATTTTTGCGACGGTCTGGTATAAAACCCGAAGTGAAAGACCCAAGGACAACACGTAATTTTGAACACGGTCACACCTAAGCTGGCACCTCACTCAAGCGGTTAGTTTGTACCAGACGCCGGTTTTTTAAGTGCAATTTTAAATTAGCGTAAGTACTAAATTCATGTCGGTAGCTCAGTCAGTACAGCGTCGGGCTCGCATCGAAAGGGTTGTGGGTTCTGTCCTCGACGGAGCCTACAACTCTGATGGTTGCGAGATCGGCGCTTAGACTTGGCTAAAGACCGTCGTGTTCGCTAATGGTGGCTGGGGCACGTTAAATAGGTCGTGGTCACAAAGTACCCCATGTTCCCATACCAAATCAATACCTCTGGGGGTACCTGATCAGGGGGTTATCGGCCTCTGATT
Source organism: Metellina segmentata (assembly GCA_947359465.1). Taxonomy (NCBI): domain Eukaryota; kingdom Metazoa; phylum Arthropoda; class Arachnida; order Araneae; family Tetragnathidae; genus Metellina; species Metellina segmentata. The sequence goes on from OX375883.1 coordinate 46,202,748, forward strand.
GGGATCTAAATTACGATATGTGTGAGTGAATGAATGTGTGAAAGGGACCTTCCTGTAAAACGGATGTGTCATGTATGAAGAAGTCCAACCCTCCGGGGCAATGGCACCCCCAATTGGACCATATATGGCCCACACGACAACAACAACTAAATTCATGTAGACTGGCTAAAACTTGCTTTACTACAACAAATTTAGAACTCCAGAAATTAGCTTATTTCAATCAACAAGAATTTGACGTAATGAAGCAGTCAGCGCGTCCGAAGCCTGTGAGACACAGTTCTAGAATAGATCGAAAACTCAAAAAGAACGCTCCCTCTTTTCGTTCTTAATTTTTGCATAAGTTCGCAGCTCCCAAGAACTTTCGGAGCTCCAATCGGAACATCAGAACACAAAGAACAGTTGCCAATCGAGGTCATTCTGAAGAATCATCTGTCGTCATCGCATGATTTTTTTACTTTGCAGGTTTTGAGCTGTTACCTGAATGTAGTCTTGCCACTACACTCCTCCAAATTTCCGGACCATGCCAACGGAGGACATTTGAGGGCACGGCAGACTTAACGTGCACCAGCCCCCCCCCCTACTACACAACGGTCTTCGGTTGGATTCAAACTCGCAACCTACCTCTTACTAGTTCGTTACTCTTTCAACAGATCTTCCACGGACTCGAATTTGAATTTAGAAATAGCAGTATAATGGCTGCCATCAAAACTGATTCAATTTCGGTAAGATATGCGAGATTATTTGCATTGGACAACTAACTAAAATAGTGTGGTTTATAAAGCTTCCAGTTTTCGGGGTAAATATTTTAATCTATCCAAAACGCTGCGAAACTTAAAATTTTTTTTCCTCAGTCGCATGTCGATGAAATGATTTTTAACCTACTGAAGGGATCACGCGTTCAATTCCATCTTTTAACCTGTAGTCCTAACTTTTAACTGTCATCTGACCGTGGTGTCCTCTTATCTATCTCTTTCAGATTGATTCCAGTCCGTCGTCGATAGCCCGCTATGTTGCTCTAGTATGGTGTTCATTTAAATACCTAGTATTTAACTTTAAATCAGGTAAAATATTTTCGAATAACAAAACTTTTCGAAAGGATTCAATTACGAGTGAAGGACCAATACCATCTTCGAAATTAATCTGTTCTAGGAAAATTACCAATGTAATCTTTACAAAGAAGTCAAGTTTAGAACCAATAAAATGTTTCTGAAGGATTCTACAATATTTTGAAAACAAGTCTTTCCAAAGTTATCTACTTTAGAAACAAAGGATTACTTCTAAAGGTTTCTATTCTAGGACTAATAGAATCTTCCGAAACGAATCAATTATGAGAAGATAACCAATGTATTCTCTCCAAAATGTTTAATTCTAAGGAAAGAATCAATTTGTATCGTTTCAAAGGATTCTATTCTAGGATATCAATAGAATTTTTCGAAAAAATCAATTATAAGAAACTGACCAATGAAATATTTCCAAAATGTTCAATTCTAAAGAAAAGAACCAATATAATATTTCCAAAGAATTTTTCTAAGACCAATAGAATCTTCCGAAATGAATCAATTATGAAAATGGCCATTGGAATATCTTCTAAATGTTCCTTTCTAATTAAACAACCAATACAATCTTTACAAAAAATTCTATTTCAGAACAATAGAAGCTTTCTAAAGGATTATGTCTCTCTATATTGAAAAAAAGTTACTGCTGCCGCGGTCTATTGTAGAAGGTTTATTGGTTCAATTTTAGAACCAACAGAAGCTTTCAAACTGATTATATCTCTCTTTAATTAAAAAAAAAAGTAACCACCGAGGCGGTCGCCGCAGGATTGAAAACTGTGTTGTTTAGCTCGTTTCATAGATGGTTTCCCGAGAAAGTACGGATCAGAAAATTACAAAATTATCATGGTTTGTTCAAAATTGTCCAGTCAACACGATGAAGAAGATTTTTTTTTCCGATGCCGCTATTAGTTTAAAGTTTATTAAGTGTCAAAGTTGAAAGAGCAAAATTTCTACCACGAGTGAGCAAAACGCATACAAATTTTTAGTCTTCAGCAGTGAGTTTTTTTAAAGAGACCTCTAAACGCGAATTTTTTGCAGCTCGTCGAGTTTTTTTAGAAATTTCAATTTGATTCCTGATAATATTATTTTGAAATTCGGGAAAAATCGGGACATTTTCGTTATTTTTTTAAAAAAACTATCATATATATATATATATATATATATATATCTTATTACTATTAGTTTTAAAATTTGAAAACAACGCAGTATACCTTAGAATATACTCTTTCTTAAGGTAAAATTATTTTTGAAATTGGTCAATAAATAAAGTCGATGCAATTAAAAGTCGGTCATAGTGTTGGTGTGGGCTCTCTTTTTCGCTCTCAATTCTCAGACGGTTTTCCGAGAAAGTACAGATCACAAAAGTACGAGATTGACAGGGTTTATTCAAAATTGTACAGGGAACAAGATGGAGATTTTTGTTACTATTGTGGCTATTATTTTAGGGTGCATTAAGTGTTAAAGTAATAAAAAAAAGGAAATCACTTGCGAACGGAGTCTTGGTTTGCGAAGCAAACCAAATGGGATTATGTAGCAATCCCCGGGGGTTGTCGATTGTAAGCGAGCAGGAGGCGGAGCACCCTAGTTTTGAAAAAAAAAATAGAATCGTTCCAAAGGAATCTATTTTAGAAACAACGGATTTCTTCAATAATAATATTAAAATACCGACCTACCTAAATAATACTCATTCATAAAAAATAAATGTTTAAAAAAGTAGCCAAGGACCACTTCAATATTTCGAGCAGCAAGAATCCTTCAGCAATATTTAGTAAAGTAGCAAAGGAGCACAAGCTTTAATTTGCGCAAGCAGATTTATGTTATTATATAATCTTGTTTCTGATTTCTTTCTATTGTGTTGCTCCAGTGTGACGTTAATTAAAATACCTACCTACCTGATTTGTTTCATCTTAGAAATGAAACAGACCTTACAAAAAAATAATATTTATATTTAAAACAGGTGTGAAAGTAAATTCGCCAGTGCTCATATAACATCCTAATCATAACATTATTAAATCTTTAATAAACATATTTGAGAAATTATTTAATTCTTCTGGAAACATTTTACAATGGATTCCAGCAGAGCGTGTGGATAATTATCCCCTATGAACAGAACACACGCAAAAAAACACTCCTCGTCATTTAGCTAACACTCAGCATTTGATTAATTTCAGCTTAATTAATTTCCGAATATTTGCTCCACACTAGGAGATGTCTTGGAAATTGAGTAAATGCTTAAGCCCGTGACATTTTTAAAAGACCTCATTGAAATTAACGTGTGTCAGCGATGTTAATGCCTTGTCCAAAAGCAATTAAAGATTACATAATATTCCATGTTTATTTGATCTGGCTAATTAAATTTCTAATTGGAATGCGGGGTTTATGCCTGTGGAAAAACAGCCCAAGACAAATTCAAAATGGGTGTCGCTTAATTTGCAGTGGGGAAATTAGGGTTTCAAAAAAGCAAGCTGACAACAATGTATTTATTCGAGGAAAAGAAAACATAGCACATAGGTGTCTTTCACCTCCAAGATAAATTAATGGAAGTTTTGAAGGGCTTAAAATATGTATTTTATTGGTTTGATGAGGCACATTTGTAATGGTAATTTTAGCTAACTTCGTACTAGAGCAACACAACGGGCTATTGACAACGGTCTGGGATCGGTCACTTAAGGAAAAGATCCGAGGACAACACCTCGTAATTTTGAACAACGGTCAGATGACGAAGCAACACCTGAGCTGGCACCCCACTCTCCAAACTTCAACACCAACCCAACGTGAGGACTTTCGGCCACGACAGATTGAAGGTGCACCAGCCGCCTCTACACCATACGCTTCCATGCCCGGACCCGGATTCCATTCCGGACCGGCAGTCCCGATATTCCACTGATCAAAAAATTCAGAGACAACTGGAAAAGCATTAATTCTAATGCGATCGAAACATGCACACATTTTGCTAAACAGCATCTTTTTGACGCGACCATTAACGGATTGGTGACGTTTTTCAACCATGAACTGCAAAAATCCATTAGACGTGACGATTATTGGGAACTCATTGTTATTTTCTTGAGAGGAGCTAACGAGAGTAAAATTAAAATCAGACCTCCGGCGCAATGCATCCAGCACGATGGATGGCAAAAGCTATTTACTCTTTGAAAATATGCTTGCTGCAGTCTCAGTTCAAAATGAGCGTTGAGGACAAACGAGCGTTGCAAGATGTTTGTTTATTCATTGTGCCAGTTTATGTGATGCCCTGGCTTGGATGTAGTTTAGCCGTGAAGGCTGCGAATCACGATTCGCGTTTTTAAAAGACGTTAAAAGAAAATGAAACAGTTGACAAATTGATTTCAAAAGCAGCCCTGAGCAAGTTCAGTCAACACCAGTGGTATTTATTAGAGGAAATAGCCGTACTATCACTCTTTGATGCTAATGTTTATAAACAAACCAAGGCGAATATTGTAGCGAACTTACAAAGATAAATTTTGTATAATTTTGGGAAGGAGGGGGGGGGAGATATGTTCCATCGAAGGAAGAGATATCTGTATCTTTATACGATGAGAGTTTAGTTTGATCAGTTATTTTAAATTCTGTTAATTTTCTTGCGATACTAATTTTTCTTATTGTTTTATGGAAATCATTGAGGGATTTCGTTTCCATCAAGAGCATAAATTTGTTTTCGCGATTAAAAGTTGACAACAGCTTCCTCCAAGAAAACGTATTTTCGTGGGAAGAAAATGCAGCCTTTGTGGAAGCTAAAAATAAGAATTTTAGCTTAAAAGGAGTAAATGACACAGCTGAAAGAGCTGTTAAGCTAATGCAAGCCTTCCCTGGTGTTGTTACCGCAGAAAAAGAACAGAAATAGTTCTTATTACGCTGTGTGCAAGAACATATTAAGATGTATCCAGACTATAAAAAAGAGACCTTAAAATCAAAGTATCCTGAATAATTATGTATAACTTTATTTTTTAATAATTAAAGGCATTACTTAAATTTGTCTTTTAATCAATATTTACCTAAGATATGCTTAGTTGCGATGACCTAGCTACATATTAAGATCTGTTCAAAAACGTCTATTTTCATAAACTTTGGGGCCCTGTCGGCACGGGTTAACATCAATGTAGGAAGTTAAAATTTTATATTTAAGTAAGGCTTAGTATATTAAAAAGAATTAGAGGGTATGCGTTTTGATAACTGCAAATTTTTTTTTTTTGCCCATATAAGGGAGACCCTAATATACATTTTCTAAAAGCAGATAATATAATTAAAAATTTTTCTTCACACTTTTTTAATACATGCATATAAAAAAATATTAAAAAATTTTAAATTAAAAATTAGCATTTTTTGAATTTATAATTTATAAAAACACTTATATTTTGAAATATGTCAATAATTTTTAAAATTCCTTCAGACAAGTCACTTAAATGTGTATGAAGAATATACATACCAAATTTCATGCAATTGTCTAGAAAGATTTTGAGTGATATCATTTTAAAGTTGGGAAAAGTGTGAAAAATCCATCATGGAGAAAAATCACTTTAAAAAGTTTCATTATTAAAAATCAGTTACAAAAGTGAAATTTTATTACCTTAGAAACCCCCGGGTACGTAAGTAAATCTGTTGCTGTCTTTAGACCTTTGATTTAGGTTTGTTTTTGCCAATAGTACCTTTCTACGGTACAATTTGTACGCAACTGTATTTTTGTTAGTAGCTTTACGGATGCGTTGACATATTTTACGCTTCAAAACTTTAACAGTTGTGCTGCCAGGAGACGTAATGGTAATGGTAATTTTGGTTAACGTCGTACTAGAGCAACACAACGGGCTATTGACGACGGTCCGGGATCAGTCCCTTAAGAGAAAAATCCGAGGACAACACCTCATAATTTTGAACCACGGTCAGATAACGACGCAACATCTGAGCTGGTACCCCACTCTCCAAACTTCCACGCCAACCCAACGTGAGGACTTTCGGCCACGACAGATTTAAGGTGCACCAGCCACCACTACACCATACGATTACAAACATCCATGCCCGGACCCGGATTTGAACCAGGAACCTTCCAATCTAGAGGCTAACACCTTAACCACTATACCGGTTGGTTGGCGCTGCCAGGAGACATGATAGATGATTTCATCACTTAGACTAATGATTTGTTAATTCCTTCATTGAAGTCCATAACACCCCTGCCAGTAGCAAAGTCCACTCGTACCTTTGAACCGGTAACTGTTTTCAAACAACGGCTCCAAATCACACTATGTAGCGACTCATTTTGATTTTGTGTTTCGCCTTTGCAACACTTGGAAAGCAGAGAATCTGATGCTAGCTGTTGAAAAATGGGCATCATTTTCGCAACAACATCTTCTCTCAAAGGCGTACTCATACTGGACTTGTGAGATGAGGGTGTTTTGTTGAGGGCAAGTGCTCGGTTGTAGAAACACCACGTCTCTTTCCCTGTAGGGCATGTTTTGTGTCTTGTTTTCTGTCCGTAGAAGAACAATGCTGTAGTATGGCATAAATATCCCGTTTCATACTCAGGATATCATATTTGTTTCGATGAATGGAGTTCTGGTAGTAGCGAGTGATTTTTTTGATAGCAGCATCAGTTAAACTTCCGTGTTTCTTTCCATCCAATGTTACGCCCCGTTTCTTTTCAAACTCCACAAGTTTTCGAAGGGCAGTACCCATTCTTTTCCCGACATGGTTAATGGATTCTTCTTTTACCAGTTGGACATCTGGTCCATATATTTCTTTTTCTGGAGAGTAATAAAAGTACTCGATTCTCCATCAGCGACAACTTCTAAGTACCTAAATCCATGAATGGTTGATCGAGACCATAAACGAGATGCAATTTCGACTTCCATTCCGCCTGAAGATCCACTATAGTTTTTTTGACAATCAAGAAAGTGTCCCGAATACCACATATCAAATTCAGGAGACTTCTTGCCAAGGTCTTTTCCTGCAACAACACACTCATGGCAGAACTTTGACAGCACTTCGTAATCGATGATATACCCGGTAAGCACATCAATCACGCAACCTACAGCATAATTTGAAGTACTACCTCGCTTTTGCCATGTGGCATCGTAACTAACACAAATATCTAATACGTTGGATTGCAAACTATTTGCGTTCCGGTGAGCCTTTTTCTTGATTTTTCCCTATTGGACTAATTTTAAGAGGAAGCAAATATTTTCCTCCACCGTAACTAAAGGTAATGGTAACTTTAGTAAACGTCGTGCTAGAGCAACACAACAGGCTATTGACGACGGTCCGGGATCAGTCCCTTAAGGGAAAGATCCGATGTAACTAAAGGACTTCAACCTGTTCACCGAAGCATTTCTTGTGGCCGCGGTAACATGGTTGGAAGAGCATCGGATTATCAATCGGAGAGTTGCGAGTTAGAATCAAACCAAAAACCGTTGTGTTCAATCGGGGCTGGTGCACGTCAAATCTGTCGTGCCATCAAATATCCTTACGTTGGCGTGGTGTGGAAGTGGGGTGCCAGCTGAGTTGTAGCTTCGACATCTGACCGTGTTCCAAATTAAGTTGTGTTTATCTTGATCCCAGACCGTCGTCAATAGCCCGTTGTGCTGCTCCAGTACGAAGTAAGTTAGCACTACGGGGCATATGGGTGGTTGAATTTATTCATCATAGCTTATGGAAGAGACGCCTTAGTCGTGTTAAGGGGTTAAAAACCTTTTAAATTTCCAAAAAAAAAAAAAAAAAAAAAAAAAAAACCCAATTATTATGATCTAATTTTAATGCTCTGTTAATTAGCAACGTTTTAAAACAAACCTGGGTAAAATTTTACTCTAGAACGGAAGTTATGGTTAAAAGAGTGAAGCCCTTAACCAAACATTTATAGCCAGCTGGTTTGTTTATGTTTTGTACTTCGTCGATATCAGCGATCACAAAAATGTATTTTGACTACGCTCAATATTGCTAAAGCCATCTCCATGTACATTGTTTAGTTAATTTTATTTTTATCTGGGAAGTAGTTTACTATTTAGTTTCATTTGTTTCCTTCCTTTACTGCGAAAGAATTTCACAATCGAATTGTTTTTAAACGACGATATCTCAAAACTGTGATTTTACAACTTGCGCGCAAGATTTCTCTGGAATGGTTGGTTGGAATTACATGACATTTTAATTGATTATGTAAACCATATATATGTTTAAAATGACCAACTTTTGTGTCTATCCTGTTGAATGTTTTTGAAAAAAAGTAAATTATGTGTTAAAAAAAAGAAAAAAAAATTTGTTATTAAAATTTTTTTGTACGAAATTAAAAAAACAAATACAAGAGTTCGTCATTGTAATTATACTAGATATTTTTAAGTATATAAAAAATTCAGCTCAGAATAATAATTATTTTGCCCAGAATTCTGCGCGCAATGCACCATATAATATTTTAACAACAAAAACAATGCATTTCATTTTGGTCCAATTTACAATATATTTAAGGGGTAGAAATATTAAAAAAAAATTAGTTTACAAAATATAAAGGTAGTTAAAATCTGCATACAAAATTTCATTTATGGAAATAATTTATTCATGGAGATATTAAGATTCGAACCGTAGTGATTTTTGAACATATTTTGACATTTAAAAGGTACCTAACCCCTTAATATTGGGACGCCGTTGCAATTAGAGGATTGCGAGTTTGATACTCAATACAACCAAAGACTCGTGTACGTTAGTAATGGTGAATGTTAAATATGACATTGTCTCAAATGGCCTCACGTAGGCATGGTGTGGAAGTTTAAAGAGTGAGGTGTAAGCTTAAGTGTTAACCTTGTCATTTAACCGTGGTTCAAAATTACATTTAACTTGAACAACACTTTGTATGTTAACCTTTTTTTTAACACCTTGCATATTGAGTTATTTCATAGCACACTGTATTTTAACTTGCTATATACCACCCTGTATATTTAACTTGTTATATAACACTCCTCCATTTAACCTTATTTAAATCCTGTATATTTATATTGTTTATGTAACATCCTCAATATTTAAATTTTTATAAAACAATATATATTTACCTCGTTATACAATACAGCTTGTGCATTTGATCTGTTGTACAATACCTAACCATTATGTTTTAATTTTTTAATTTATACTTAATTTGTATAATGCCTTGCATATAGAACTATTTCTATAACACCCTGTGTATATAACGTTTTGAAAAATTGTACATTCTACTTTTTATATTATCCTGTTCGTGTTGGCCTCGGTTTTTGGAAGGTTCCTGGTTCGAATCCGGAGTCTGGGCTTGGATGTAGTTGTGCTGTCCAATGTTAGGGGTAAAGATGGCCGCCCATTGGGTGATCCTTCACAAATGACCATCGATTACGCAGCCGTGACCAAAGGCGTTAAGATAATGTCCATCTCCGCCTACTGCATTGGAAAAAAATAACATCCTGTTAATTTCACCTGTTATGACTAGTGTAACAACACAATGTATATTCAAGTTATATCAACCCCGTAAAATCTGAAAACCTTTAAGACGTTTCACCAGCTATCTATGTCTCCAAACCATTATTTAAGGTTCACTTTGTTTTTTCATTGGTTTTGAACTCTGGATTTTATGGAAACCCATCTTCTGACTTCAACTTTTTCTTTGTTTTTTCCAGTACAGTTTTTCTCTACGATTTCGATCTCTCAAAAATCCTTTCCGAATGGAACTAATATATTAAGTTAGGTTTTTTTTTGCAATATCGAGAGAAATGGCCTTCGATATATAATGCAATTATGGAAAAACTTTCTAACTTGATTTATATAAGTGCGGAATGTTTTCTTTCGTTAGGTGATATGGGGACCCCAAACTCTTTTTTTATACGGAAAACTTCAATCCGAAAAAATTAGGTGTCTTATTTTTGAAAATACGCTTTTAATCAATCGCTTTTAATGTGAGAAAGTGAATTCCAGATTTGTTCTTAGATTCAATTCGATAAAATTGAATTCAATTGATTGAAAGTTAATTTCTATTTCGTAAATTTTGATAAAATTTACGAAATTAAATTGAATTTGATTGATGATTAAATTCAATTCTATAAATTGTGATTAAATTTACGAAATTAAATTAAATTTAATTGATTGATAATTACATTCGATTGATGGATAATTACATTCAATTTCGTAAATTTTGATTAAATTCATAAAATGGATAAATCTTGTCATAATCATAAATCTCGTCAGGCTATTAGTTGACCCTTAGAAGAACAAAGAACGCAACGTTACCATATACAACTACTTCACCAGAACTCAGTTAGCAGAGGTCTTACTAGCTGTGAAAACCACAGTGGTTGGAACAATTCGAAAAAATTGAAAAGAAGACCCAAAAGAGTTGATACCAAATCGTCAGCGTGAAGAGAAGTCTTCTATCTTTTGTTTTGATAAACAACTGACTTTAGTTACTTACACTCCAAAGAAAGGGAAGGCAGTCATTTTGCTATCTTACATGCATCATGACAAAAAAGTCATTGAGGAGAAAGACAGTAAGCCAGAGATTATTACTCATTACAACGCAACAATATTTGGAGTTGACAAACTTTGACCATTTATGCAGATTGTAGACATGCAAGTGGGGAAAGATACGCCTTTGGCCTCTGGTGTTCTGTTTCAACATGCTCGACAGCGCAGCTGCTGCTGGATACATAATTTGGATTTTGAAATATCCAGATTGGGAATCTGGGAAGCGCCATCGCCGTCGGTTGTTCCTGAAAGACCTCGGGAGAGAGCTGGTCAATAACCTGATTCGGAGAAGACTTCAGAATGTTCAAGTCTGAAGTTAGTCATGCATTGAAATCTTTGGAGATTGAAATTCCTAAACTACATGCTACAACTACTGGACCCGGAAGCGATTTTCCAAACCCTCACAGATACTACAACAGGGGGCGGGGCTAACCGGAACGGCCAATGAGACTGAAATCAACCAAATATAAAATGATGTCTTCTTTTAAAGAGCTTCTTTTCGTGAAGCAACGATGGCCTGATGACTAAAGTCACCTACCTTCAGTTTGGCGTCGGCAGCGGAGGATGACATCCCGAGTTCAAACCCACCTGGCGGGAATATTTTTAGATCCTCCAAATTATTTAAAAAAAATTCCAATTTAATTCCTTTTGATTCTAAATTACTTTTCCTAATTTTTAATACCCTTTTTATATTTTTCCAAGCTTCCGTTGATTTTACATAAATAATCTAAGAACCACTCCTGAACTCACTACCAGCTGATATTTTTCTGCCCCTCTGCCGTCCCCTTTACTTTAGGATGATGGTGTCGTATCCACCTCTGGTTTAGGACCATTCTGATGTAACAAAAAGCATACATAAAACACTAAATTATATAATTATTAACTTATATAATAAAATAATACAATTTTCAGTTCCCACCTCTACCCACCCAAAGCCATGGATCTGATAAGAAAAGAAGAAAACAGAAAAATTATTTGACATGTTTCATTTATTACACTGCAAGCAGGATCAGACAAGATTTCAGTTGTCTTTAGCGTAGTGAAGGAGATTCCTATCCAGCGCACGCGATCATTGGCCGTTACGGTTAGCCTCGCCCCCTGTTGTAGTACCTGTGAGGGTTTGGAAAATCGCGACCCATAATTCAAGAGCAAAATAAAAAGATACGGTGGCAGCATGTCCACGTTCTTTGGATAGAAAATTAGAAATACCCGATGTACTAATTGCCATATACCGTGTTGCTCGAAACAACATAGTGCCATTTGTGAGGTATGTTCAGCGAACATTTAGAATCTGTAAACATGAATGTAAAATTATTATGTTCTTAGTTTTATATAAAAAATATTATTTAAGAAAATATCCGAATAAGCATTAATTACTTATAAGATACTTAAATGAATGCAAAATTAACTTTCAAGTGATGTAAATTGTCGAAAATATGTAAATTAACATATGGTGTCCGGGTGGACCCCGGTTTACATGAGGGAAAATTACAAAACGATACAGTGATAGGGCTAAGAAGAGATAAATACATCTTGGAGTAATCGAATCTAACAGAAATTAACTCATCGCCTCCTAAAACTCGCAGACTGTAAGCGCAGTGGGCAAACTGCCATGAGCCATGACGGCCCCACTTGACAACTGGAATTGAATAAACCATGCTCTAGTTAACACTAACCTAAATTCCAACTTATTTTGTCTGGAATTCCAAGTTAAGCCCTGTACTGGTTATTGTACCCAATTTTTGATCTGGATACCAATATCCAGATTTGACCACAGGTTCGATCGGAATAAGTGGAGATCTCAATTGGTATCGGATAGAAATATGGACATCTATATATATATAATTCAAATACCACTCACTCACTGACTGACACACTGACTGATTCATCACTGTATCTCAAGAACTACAAGTCCTAGGAAGCTGAAATTTTGCAGGGTGATCCTTCGTATACCATAGGGGTGCCTAAGAAAGGATTTTGAAAAATTCGAATCCTAAGAGGCCTAAAATTGACATAAGGCCTAAGCCAAAAGCAATTTGAAATCGCCATAGAAATAACATTGAGTATAAAACGATTGCTATACGTATCTCAGATTGCTTTACCAGTGTTGATCGGAAAACAATTTCCTTAAAATAAATTAAATTATAATATTCATGTTTGAACTGAATTTTTGCTTCTTTCCCTGATGAAAATAATATTTATAAATATTTGATTCACGAAGAAAGAATATTTAGAACATTTAATTTTACATTTACTTAAATTATATAATGGAGCACGAAAAACCCAAACGATCAACTCATTGATCATAAAAGCGTAATTTTGATACTCGGTATCTGGCTACCTCAGAATTAATGTTTAATTTTTTAATTTGATTTATAATTCCTTTTTTGGGTATTTGAGTTGAAAACGAGATGGTTGCGGTCACATTTGGGGATTCCCAAGTATTATAAATATGAGTTCTTTTTGCTTATAAATCATTGTCTTAATCAATATTGTTCAAGTTTTTTGTCGAATTGTTTTACTTTAGAATATATTCAGGAAGTCTGGGACTGGACATTGAAACAAATAGCTTGCAGGTTGTGTTTCCCTGCTTTTAGTGCAAAATAATATTTGATGTGATTGTCATATCACAAGCCCTTTTTATGTAGTTGAATCCACATGCCACTGGAGCAATGCAACGGCTATTGACGATAGACTCGAATCAATCACGACGAAGGCGACTTGTGGACAACACCTCGTAATTTAACCACTCAGTTGACAAGATAAACACCACAGTCAGCACCCCATTCTCCAAAGTTCTACACCACTTCAATGTGATGAGATTTACGGCGACCCTAAATTTAACATGCACCAGCTTGGACATACTCGAAAATCAAATCGCGTTTGCGCTGCCGATTTCTGAAACGGTATTCATTAAACGTATTGCCGACCAACTGGTCTGGTGGTTAAGGTGTTAGCCTCGAGATCGGAAGGTTCCTGGTTCGAATCCGGGTCAGTGCTTGGATATTTGTAAGCGTATGGTGTAGAGGAGAATGCTGCACCTTAAATCTGTCGTGGCCGAAAGTCCTCACGTTGGGTTGGTGTGGAAGTTTGCAGAGTGGGTTCCAGTTCAGGTGTTGTCTCGTCGTCTGGCCGTGATTCAAAATTACGTGGTGTTGTCCTCGAATCGCTCCTTTAGGGGACTGATCCCGGACCGTCATCAATAGCCCGGTGTATTGCTCTAATACGACGTTAATTAAAAATTACCTTTCCTTACTATTACCATTAAATGTATAATTGCATAAAATAATTTTCGACCATATCCGTTAACCTTTACTAGATAGACAATTGTTACCATTAAAATTTCGTTTACACCAGCGACATGGTATAGATCCGTGTACTGTGGATGCTATCCCCCTTTTAAGAGACCGCTGGCATCAATCACCATTTAATAGCTATAAGCGACAACCTGCTAGAGGGCTCCTTTTGTTCGGTTCCCTACCCTGTCGACCTAGAAATGTGAACGCTTTGGGGGAAAGGCAGAAGGTCGCTCCGGTGATATATATCTCACGCCAAACGATACGCCACACAATACTATGAAAGGAAAGCGTCAGTCGCAAATGCCACTCAAGGCTCTATCGCTCAAGTAGGTAATTAGGTAAGAGGGTCGGACATGCAGGCGAAAGAATCGTTCTGAGAGACGATTGAAAAAAATCTTAGCGTCGCAATGTAAAGATTAAACAAAATCCTAGTTAAATAGTTGATAAAAGTCCCACTGGTGCCACAACGGTGTAGTTGTGACTGCCCAATATCAATCCCAAAGGGAAATCCGAGGAAAACATCACCTACTTTTAAACAACTGTCATATGACGAGAACACCTGAACTGACACCCCACTCTCCAAACTTCCACAGTACGCCAATGTAAGAACATTTGTTACCACAACAGATATAACGTGGTAGGTTATCCTGTTACCATGTTACGAATGGGACTTAAAAACGCAATTAGGGGGATAGATCTTTCAAAATCTACTTGGCTCTTAAAAGCAACAGGTTTCTGTTGCTCTTTCAGATTGAAGCTCTCCATCTATTTTTAAAACCGTTCACGGGAATACATATTCATCCCATAGCAAAAACTATAGCTGCAGGCAATAGCTCGTGTTTTTGCAAGAAAAACTACACTCCAACGCCTGAAAAAGTAAGGAAAGAACATAAAAAAGCATTTATTTACTTGTTTCTGTCCACTCGACAGAATTCCTCTATTTTTATTTTCACAGGAACTTCGGATTCGTTCCTTATGTGTATTTGAAGTTTTAAATCTTTTCAATCCGAATGTCTAGCGCGTTTGCTTCGGATCGAATGCATATTCTGAGAAATGCTGAGAGAAAACTACTAGTTCGTAGAAAAGAGATTTTTTATTTGCTCCCATATTCGCTTTTGCTTTCGTATTTCTCCACGTATTGCTTTTCTGTTTGTAGCTGGAAGTGTTTGCATTTACGAAGTCGAGGTATAGTAAGGTCCAACGTACAGCTAGAGATTTGATGACATTGAACAGAGAACCGATGTTCATGATTTTTATAAACTGTTTGTTTTCTGGAAATGGCTTTGGAATTCTGCCTTCACTGAAAAATACATTCGTATCTTTGCAGAGCTATATAAATGTTCGACTTTAGCTGAGTCTGAGTAGTGTACTGTTAGTTCTACAGCATACTTAGTGAGTAAACCTTTCAACCTTTAAATAATAACTGATTTATCGGTCTTTTTCTTTGAAGGTAATTCCATGAATTCCTCTTCGTCCTGATTTTATTCCAAGTAAATGGAGTAAAATTATTTGGAATTACACTAATAGCCCACTATGAATAGTAGAATCGTAAGGAAAGATTATATTGATTCGTTTTTCATTAGCCGAGACCAACCGGACTGGTGGTTAAGGTGTTAGCATCTAGATCGGATGGTTCCCGGTTCGAATCTGGGTCAGCGTATGATGTAGAGGCGGCTGGTGAACCTTAAATCTGTCGGGGCCGAAAGTCCTCACATTGGGTTGGTGTGAAAGTTTGACCGTGGTTCAAAATTACGAGGTGTTGTCCATGAATCTTTCCCATAGGGGATTTACCGTAGTCAATTCCGCTGTGTTGCTCTCGTTGTGAAAGTTTGACCGTGGTTCAAAATTACGAGGTGCTGTCCTTGAATCTTTCCCATAGGGGATTTACCGTAGTCAATTCCGTTGTGTTGCTCTCGTTGTGAAAGTTTGACCGTGGTTCAAAATTACGAGGTGCTGTCCTTGAATCTTTCCCATAGGGGATTTACCGTAGTCAATTCCGCTGTGTTGCTCTCGTTGTGAAAGTTTGACCGTGGTTCAAAATTACGAGGTGTTGTCCATGAATCTTTCCCATAGGGGATTTACCGTAGTCAATTCCGCTGTGTTGCTCTCGTTGTGAAAGTTTGACCGTGGTTCAAAATTACGAGGTGCTGTCCTTGAATCTTTCCCATAGGAGATTTACCGTAGTCAATTCCGTTGTGTTGCTCTCGTTGTGAAAGTTTGACCGTGGTTCAAAATTACGAGGTGTTGTCCTTGAATCTTTCCCATAGGGGATTTACCGTAGTCAATTCCGTTGTGTTGTTCTAGTACGACGTTAATTAAAAATTACTTTACATTTTGCATTAGATTAGAGGTACGTATGTGTTTTTAATTAACGTCACCCTGGAGCAATCCACCGGGCTATTGACGGAGGTGAGGGATCAATCCCCAAGGGTAAAATCCGAGGACGACACCAAGTAATGTAAAACCAGTCAGATGACGAAGTGCATTTGAGCTGGAACTTCTCTCTCCAAGCTTTCACATCACGTCAACGTGATAACATTTGACGTCACGGCAGATTTAACGGAGACCAGCCCCTTTGCACACAACGGTCTTTGATTGGATTCGAACTTTCAACCTTACCCTTGCTAATCCGTTGCACTTCCAAAATCGTGCTATCGTGTCAAACTGTATAGATGACATAATGTGTACAATTAATGGGTTCTAACGTTCTGGATAAACCTGTCACCTTAGTGTCATACTAAATTCATACTAACGACACTTTTCAAACTGTTGCAGCCGACCAATCGGTATAGTGGTTAAGGTGTTAGCCTCTAGATCGGAAGGTTCCTGGTTCGAATCCGGGTCCAGGCATGCATGTTTGTAAGCATATGGTGTAGAGGCGGCTGGTACATCTTAAAACTGTCGTGGCCGAAAATCCCTCACGTTGGGTTGGTGTGGAAGTTTGGAGAGTGGGGTGCCAGCTCAGGTGTTGCTTCATCATCTGACCGTGGTTCAAAATTACGAGGTGTTGTCCTCGTATATTTCCCTTTACACTAGAGCGTCTGTCGATGTCGATTCGAAACCGGAGCCTGTTTATTTCGTTCTTCTTTCAGCATTTGTGAATTGAATTTGAAAATGTTTCGTGACTTTTAATCATTTTTTAAATGAATACACTGTAAAAATTTCGCTGGTCTAGGTTCATTTATAAAAATTTCACAACTAAATTTACCTAGATCGTCCGCTGGTGTCGTTTCGACACCAAGTGAATATATCATTCTAAATAGCTTCCGTTCAACTTTAATACAAGATCATTGAATAGCAAACATTATTAGGTAACCAAACAAATTCTTATCGCATATCTGTTTGACTTTGAATAAAATGTTTACATGTTCATAGCGGAAAAGAATAAATTATACTAGTATGATTGGGTCGAAGTGTTTGGTCGTTTACATTTGTTTATATGCTTATAAAATAAACAGATTCGATTTTCGAACCTTGTGTACGTGTTGTGCAGACAAAAAAACGATAACTCGATGGAAAGGTCAAAATCCTGAATAAATTGTTTATAATTTGTTGCGAGAACTTGCTGAAAATGAATTTGATGGTGGGGAGCTCTCTTGTTCGAATTTCAATTCCTATGCCTCCAATTTACATAGAAGTGAGTGCGAAGAAAGTGCAGATGAAACTGGTAATATTCCGACTAATCCGGATATAGATGCCGCTAGGGACGGCGCAGAATGGATATCGCATAGTGACAATATCACAGACAGATTTGCTGCAAGATTTGTTTTACGACAAAGTAGTTGTCCGACTAACTGTGCGAAACAAGACGTCAATGAATACTTCCTTTGTTCGTGATTTCTTTTCATCGACAGTTAGATATTCGAAAGCATAATAAAATGCACAAATGTTGAAGCTTGATGAATTTTGAGCGATATCAGCTGGTCTGTATCCATTGATGAACAATGTGCTCTTCATGCGATATTCTATGCTAGCGCAGTAAGTGGTGCCAAGAACATTGAACTGCATTCCTTAAGGTGTGACTCTTGGAGACAAAACTTCTGTAAAGAAACAATGGGTCGAAATAAATTTAGAGAAATCCTTTGATTTTTAATGGTAATGGTAATTTTTGTTAACATCGTACTAGAGCAACACAACGAGCTATTGACGAGCAAGTGCGTACATTTTTCAATTGCACTTCTTGGCCTATCTCCTTTAGTGTTCGAGTTATTTTTTTTTATTTCCTTATTTTACCGCTAGGGGCACTGTAAGCTGTCTCAACAAATTCAGCATGGTCACTTTACTGTAGGTACATGGTACTACCTTGACTCTACGAGACGCGGTCTCAAAATTAAAGGGCTTAAAAGGACTTTACAGGTCACCCTGTATATATATATATATATATATATATATATATATATATATATATATATATATATATATATATATATATATATATATATATATATATATATATATATATATATATATATATATATATATATATATATATATGTTAGGGTCATTTTCTATGTAAATTTCATGAAATAATCATAAAAAGTATTTCAACTGAATATTACTCGTGGTAATATTTAGTTATTGCAATTATTTCATGCGATTTATTTACCGTTGTCGAAATGACACGTTCTAGTGTTAAGGAATTGATACCGGACCGTATTCAATAGACTGTTATGTTGCTCTAGTACGACGTTAATTAAAAATTACCAATTACCAATCAAACTTTTGCAGTGTCTCACGGCACTAGGCACGATGGAGCGTGTTAGTGTTATCACAGGAAGAGTACGAACCAGTACATCAGAAAAGAGGACAAAACTCCCAATCTGCCTCGCTTAATGACTTCATCCGTCAAACGTGTTGTCCTCTCTCCCTCACCGAGGACTCACTCGCCCCTTTACGACTTGCCAGGTTTCCCTGAAAAACTAGAAACCCTTAAAACATCCCTTAGTACCTTGTCAGGGCCACAACTTTAGAAGTTTACGACATCCAGTGCAAGCTTTACGACACCGGTCCCGGTTTACGATTCTTTGGTCGTTTAATTCACTGGCCGGGTTTTACGATCCGGTGTCTGCATCACTCTTTTGTATGTCCTGAGTTGGCAGTATTCTCATTACTGGTATTCCCGGAAGAAATACTTGTAGCAATGTACACACGAAACTGTGAGTGGCAAAAACAACTGATTTCTAGCGGCATTCTCGTATTTGATGGTAATGGTAATTTTAGTTAACATCGTACTAGAGTAACACAACGGGCTATTGACGACGGTCCGGGTTCAATCCTGTAGTGGAAAGATCCGAGGACAACACCTCGTAATTTTGAGCCACGGTCAGATGACGAAGCAACACCTGAGCTGACACTTCCACTCTCCAAACTTCCACACCAACCCAACGTGAGAGAAATAATTTAGGAAAAACTGCAGGTTGGAATACTAATATATTTGGTAGCCTCTAGATCGGAAGGTTCCTGGTTCGAATTCGGGTCCGGGATTAGATGTTAGCAAGCGTATGATGTAGAGGCGGCTGGTGCACCTTAAATCTGTCGTGGCCGAAAGTCCTCACGTTGGCTTGGTGTGGAAGTTTGGAGAGTGGGGTGCCAGCTCAAATGCTGCTTCGTCATCTGACCGTCGTTCAAAATTACGAGATGTTGTCCTCGGTAATGGTAATGGTAATTTTTGTTAACGTCGTCCTTGAGCAACACAACGTGCTATTGACGACGGTCCGGGATCAATCCCTTAAGGGAAAGATTCGAGGACAGCACCTCGTAATTTTTAACCACAGTCAGATGACGATTGTTAATTGTTAATTTCAGTTAACGGGCTTTTGACGACGGTCCGGGATCAGTCCCTTAAGGGAAAGTTTCGAGGACAACACCTCGTAATTTTGAACTACGGTCAGATGACGAAGCAACACTTGAGCTGGCACCCCACTCTGCAAACTTCCACACCAACCCAACGTGAGGATTTTCGGCCACGACAGATTTAAGGTGCACCTGCCGCCTCTACACCATACGCTTACAAACATCCATGCCCTTACCCGAATTCGAACCAGGAACCTTTCGATCTAGAGGCTAACACCTTAACCACTGTACCGGTTGGCCAGCTCTCGTATTTGAATAAGGCTTTATTAAAAATGCAAGTAGGTAGTTGAATCAACGGCACATTAGGGCAACATAACGGGATATAGGCGATGGTCCTGAATCAATCACGAAAGGAACCTTCCCAGCTTAATACCTGAGATGGCACCCCATTCTACAAAGTCACAGCAAGGTGAATTAAAATGTAGGTAGTTAACCTTTACGCTGCGATATAACTGATATCACTAAAATTTCGTTTACACCAGCGGCATGGTATTGATCTGTGTAAGGTGCATGTTATCACTCTTTTAAGTGACCGCTGGCATCGATCACCATTTACGAGCTGTCAGGGACTGATCTTTTAGAGGATCCCTTCTTTTGCTCGGTACCCTACCCTGTGAACCGAGAGTTGTGAATCCTTTGGGGGAAAGGCAGAAAGTCGTTCCGGTGAAATTTGTACGTCAAGCCTCACAATACAATGAAAGGAAAGCGTCAGTTGTAAATGCCATTCAAGGCTCTATCGGTCAAGTTAGGCAATTAGGTAAGGGGGGTCGGATCTGCTGGCTAAAGAGCCATTCCTGGAGACGATTGAAAAATCTAAGCGCCGAAGCGTGAAGGTTATTTACTGGAACAATAAAGCGTTCTACTGTAGAAAATGTGTGATATATCAAACTCGTATCTGAGCCTCGTCATCTGACCGTGGTTCAGAATTACGTGGTGTTGTCCTCGGATCCTTTACTTAGGGGATTGATCCCGGAAAATTACCATATTTCGAGGTTACACTTGAGCTGGTACACCACTTTTCAAACTTCCACACCGTGACGAGATTAAAAATGAAACGTAGGGTTATCCGAGATAGTTTGGGTAGCTGAATTAACGTCGCACTAGAGCAAACCCAACGGTCTATTGACTACTTCGGTCGTCTATCTCAAAGGGAAAAGTCAGATGATAATACCTCGTCATTTTTAGCCAAGGTAGGATGAAGAGGTCAACACTTGATCTGTCACCCCACTCTCTAAATTTCTACACCACGTGTATACTTAGTTTCGAATTAGATGCGACCACCAACAGAAATGCATGCCTGAAAACATGGACTAACCTTTAACCGTATGAGGGGTTTGGTATGTTTAATTAACGTTACACTGGAACGACACAACGGGCTATTAACTCTGTGAGCAGTTCACACACATATGTCGGTTATGCAACCTATACCACCATGCATTGCGTGAATTGTCACATCTCATGGAGGCTTCTAAACATTATTAAATCTAACCAGATCTTGATTTACGAATGTGGCAAACTTACGCACCACTACAAAAATTAACTACGGCTCACTAGTATATACAACAATGTAACCCGCCTCTATCTTGAAGTGCTTTTTGGTTGACAAAGCTGCACTGTTTCACGTGAGTCTGCTAAGTTGGTGACTGACGGACGTAATTTGAACACGCAAAAATTTACAAATTCGATGGATGGTTCACGATGGATAGCTGATTTGCAAATGCGATGCTAATCACTTTTAATAACCCTCCTAAGGCTCTGTGATAGCAGCCACTGTTCATTTACTATCACGGTATCACTCCATTCATTGCTGATCAACCTCCACTTTACAAGGGCACTCACTCTGCTGCTAAAAGCAACACAGAACAATTACAAACGGAATCTTAATGATTGCTTTCCCTCTGATGAGAAAGTACACCTGCGATCTTAATCCATCTCTCACAGTCTCTGGTATAAAGGTAATCACTCAACAAATGGTATCATCTATCGAATTTTGACTACCACTTAATTCTGGAGGGGACGTAGCGCGATAGTAGCCACCACTACAAAAATTAACTTACGATTCACTAGTATATATAGCAGTGTAAAACCCATCTCTACATTGGAGTAATTTTTTGGTAGACACAAATATCACTACGTCACATCAGTCTGCTAAACGAGATTACTCTCCATTAGGAAAGTCTGTTTTTGCCATAATGATAGTCTTGTTTAGGTACCTGGTCATTAAAAAACAAACTGACCAGATCTTTATCTCGTCATTATCAAAGAGGTGGAAAAGTTTTGATGACGTGGTATCTCAATACTAGCAAAATAAGGCAAGTACATCGACGATATATCACTTCAAAGCTACTCTGAAGTTTAAATAATGACTTGGTGATTCAAAAATGTTATCAGATTAAAACTCATTTCAATAGTAACTATGGGGTTTCATTTTTTCAGCCGTAGGTTCAACTACTTGACATTGCCTTGCGTTTGACGCAGAGTGGCCAAATATGACACTGGCGCTAAGAAACTTAGAACCAACCACCAGCCGTAGGTTCAGATAGGTAGTTAAATAACGTCACACTGGAGCAACACGACGAACTATTGTGAACTACCCGGGATCAATCCAGAAGGGAAAGTACCAAGGATAAAATCTTTTAAATTTGAACCACGGTCAGATGACGAGAATACCTGAACTAGTACCCCACTTCAAACATCCACACCTCACCAGGGAATTTTATTTGCACCAGACCCCGTGTACACGACAGTCTTTGGCTGGACCTAGTTTCAAACTTGCAACTTTCCGTTTGCTATCAGTTCAAAAGTAATTAGTTTGATTTCTTCAGCTGGTAGGGGTTCACGTACTTAACATTGTCTTGTGTTTGGCGCTGCTTAGGCAAATATGGTCTTAGCGCCAAAAAACCCAAAACTAACCCACCACAAATCAGCTTAGATTCAGGAAAAGTGTCTAATTTCTGATCTGTCAAGGTATCATCTGGGGAATTATATATTAATAGTCGATATCCAAGACAGAAAAAAAAAGCTTCCACTGCAACAATAGCTTGATGAACCTAAATTGCTATATAATCGGCTTTCGATACTAACCTTTTTTATACAAACACAAAAAATGTCACACCATAGATTAAAGCAAACAAAGAGGAGACTACTATTATAGTTTTATCTCCGCGGACAAAGAAAGAATAGTCTCAAAACTAAACAATTACCAGACTAGGAAAGAAATAAAGTCATGATAAAACTTGCCGGAGCGTTTAATGAGTTTATCTGGGGCAAAAATCGATAACAGAGCTGGAGGAAAAGTTTTTAAAAGTAATCTAGAAAGAATATTTTACTTAATTTGCTCACTTTTTTTTCGTTGCGTTCGCCATACTTTTTCTGGGACGTGGATTTTTTCCTGTAGAAAGTAATGAAAAAATTAAGAGACGTAGTTATAATATTGGGGGAAGAGATTTATATACCATCGAAACTTCTTTGAAACTTTCCGCAAGCTTTTAAAAGGCTTTTTAAGACTATCTTTGTTTCGATCATGCCATTCATTTAAAGACCCTTTTTATTAAAGTGCCTAATGTACCCTTTTTTAAACATAGAATAGGTTATTAATGCAGTCAATAATTAGTAGTCCAAATAATGTATTGGTATGATATCATGAATTAACGTCGCACTGATATGGTATGAAACTTACATTGACATCGCACTAGTA
Organism: Metellina segmentata; assembly: GCA_947359465.1. NCBI lineage: Eukaryota > Metazoa > Arthropoda > Arachnida > Araneae > Tetragnathidae > Metellina > Metellina segmentata. The sequence continues at coordinate 46,226,123 of OX375883.1, forward strand.
TGATATGATAGTAGAATTAACGTCGCACTGGTAATGGCATGATAATTGAATAACGTCGCACTGGTGTAGTATAATATGTATTTGAATCGACCTTGCACTAGTATGATTTCATAGTTGAACTATCTCCTTTCAATATCTTTCAAGCACAGTGGAGATCTTTCAAGCCCAATGGAACCATTTTCAAGCACAGTAGAGCCCTTTTCAAGCACAGTAGAGCCCTTTTCAAGCACAGTAGAGCCCTTTTCAAGCATGGTAGAGCCCTTTTCAAGCACGGTAGAGCCCTTTTAAAGCACAGTAGATACCTTTTCGAGCACATTAGAGACCTTTTCAAGCACAGTAGACCTTTTCAAGCACAGTAGAGCCCTTTTCAAGCACAGTAGAACCATTTTCAAGCACAGTAGAACCATTTTCAAGCACAGTAGATCCCTTTTCAAGCACAAGGAAACACTTTTCAAGCACAGGGAAACCCTTTTCAAGCACAATGGAACCTTGTTCAGACACAATGGAACCCTTTTCAACGACAGTGGCACCCTTTTAAAGCACAATGAAACACTTTTCAAGAACAGAGGATCCCCTTTCAAGCACACTGTAACCCTTTTCAGCCACAGTTGGATCCCCTTTTAACCACAGTGGACCACCTTTCAACCACAGTAGAATCCCTTATCAAACATAGTGGTATCCCTTTAAAGCAAAGTTTAACCTTTTTCAACTATAGTGTAACTCTTTCAAGCAGTGTAACCCATTTCAAACACACTGGAACCCCTTTCAAGCACGATAGAACCCTTTTCAAGCAAAGTGGAACCTTTTTCAATCACAATTAAACCCTGTTATATCACAGTTAAACCTTTTTCAACCACAATGGAACAGTTTTCAAGCAAAGTGGAATTCCTTTCAACCACAATGGAATCACTTTTCAACCATAGTGGACCCACTTTCTAACATAGTGGAATCCCTTTCAAGCAGTGGAACCTCTTTCAAGCACAATGGAACCCTTTTGAAGCACAATGGAACCCTTTTCAAACACAATGAAATACTTTTCAAGCACAGTGGAACCCTTCTCAAGAAAAGTGTGGAATCCTTTTCAAAATAAATAGTTGGTATAGTTGAATCGATAACTAAAGTGGTAATCGTTGTAAATGCCAGAAACAAAAAAAAAACAAAAAAATTGGAAATCCCAAAAACTATTTTGGCATTTAAATGGGACGTACAACATTTCCGATTTTTACTTACCTTTAACTTGAAACCTCTTTTGGTGCCTTAAATAATAAATTAAGTCTATTTTAATGAAATTTCCATTCTTTTGAATGAAAAAACATGTTTTATTACCTGTTCCTGTTTTAATTTTTTTTAAATCTTTTACATATTGTTTATTTAATTTACAAATCTCTCTTTTATGTTCGGTTTTTTCAGTTTATTGTGTTTGAATTTCAGTAACCTACGTACAAAAATATTTGCAATGTTTTAATAATATTATTATTTTTAAAACTACAAACAAATAAAAATAACGAGATTAACATAAGTAAAAACCAATTTCCGAAACATTATTTTTAATAAGAACGAAAAGGGTGAGTGCAAATGTGGACACTATTCTTACTTTATAAAAATATGTAAGTAGGGTTTTATTAAAGTGCAATTTCTATAGCACGCGCGTCAGACGCATGCGGCTGACGTAGTGCGTCTGACGCAGAGCACTGCTACAGTGGGATGTTACGGATACATTGGGATCAATTACATCATTCCTCAACCGATTTTTACAGGTAAATACATCACATTAAAGAAAACAAACTGTCTTTAAAATGAGCTATAAAACATGAAAATCCGTTAAGTAATGAAAAATCTGTAATATGTTTAAGTCGGGACGATAATGGAACTGTTTCCCACGATGCGTCAGCTACGGAAGCACCAACCATTAATTGCTATATCACGCGCGTCTGACGCATGCGGCTGACGTAGTGCGTCTGACGCAGAGCACTGATACAGGGATGTTACGGATACATTGGGATCAATTACATCATTCCTCAACCGATTTTTACAGGTAAATACATCATATTAAAGAAAACAAACTTTTTAAAAATGAGCTATAAAACATGAAATCCGTTAAGTAATGAAAGTGCTGTAATATGTTTAACTCGGGACGATTATGGAACTGTTTCCCACGATGCGTCAGCTACGGAAGCAACAACCATTAATTGCTATATCACGCGCGTCTGACGCATGCGGCTGACGTAGTGCGTCTGACGCAGAGCACTGCTACAATGGGATGTTACGGATACATTGGGATCAATTACATCATTCCTTAACCGATTTTTACAGGTAAATAGATCACATTAAAGAAAACAAACTTTTTTTAAATGAGCTATAAAACATGAAATCCGTTAAGTAATGAAAGTGCTGTAATATGTTTAACTCGGGACGATTATGGAACTGTTTCCCACGATGCGTCAGCTACGGAAGCACCAACCATTAATTGCTATATCACGCGCGTCTGACGCATGCGGCTGACGTAGTGCGTCTGACGCAGAGCACTGATACAGGGATGTTACGGATACATTGGGATCAATTACATCATTCCTCAACCGATTTTTACAGGTAAATACATCATATTAAAGAAAACAAACATTTTTAAAATGAGCTATAAAACATGAAATGCGTTAAGTAATGAAAGTGCTGTAATATGTTTAACTCGGGACTATAATGGAACTGTTTCCCACGATGCGGCTGACGTAGTGCGTCTGACGCAGAGCACTGCTACAGTGGGATGTTGCGGATACATTGGGATCAATTACATCATTCCTTAACCGATTTTTACAGGTAAATACATCACATTAAAGATAACAAACTTTTTTAAAAATGAGCTATAAAACATGAAATCCGTTAAGTAACGAAAGTGCTGTAATATGTTTAACTCGGGACGTTTATGGAACTATTTTCCACGATGCGTCAGCTACGGAAGCGCCAACCATAGACGCACTACGTCAGCCGCACGCATTGGAATTGCACCTTAAGATGAATACAATACAAAAATTCTAAATCGTAGAAGCAATATCGGACTAAACCGAATAAACCTACATAAAAATGAGGACGGTAAAACCTACCGAAATGAAAAAAAGTAATAATCATAGCAAAAAATACGAAAATTTAGAAAACACTTTGTGAAGAGTTACGGCACTAATCCGTATCATCTGCGTCAGCATTGTAGGTTTCAATATCGATGTCCCCACATAAGACACAGTAGAAGTCACGGCCTTCTTGCTCCGTTAAGTTACTCGGAGCTCGAACAGGTTTTTCTTCTCTAAACGTATACAATTCTTTTTGGACATTTGAGCAAATATGAGTACTGGGGGTAGATTTTAATGGGTTTTACTTTTCTTGAAAACTTCGCGTGTGTAGACAATGGCAGAGGATCACTGAAATCCTCCTTGCAATTTATCGAGTTGAAATTTGACCTCGAAACATGAATCTGCGACACTTTAGAGATGCCAATTTGGTCGAGTTGATGTACTCATCTGGAACAGCGGCAAAACCGAAGAAGTCCTCACCTTCCATGTGAACTGCTTAGAAGGACGTGAACTCGTGATTATGCCATCATCCGATGGAACCATTGCCTTTCAGTTTCTTTTCCTCTTCTCAATCAGACCATAGGCATGGTCACTAGGCACAAAGCTTTGACCACTTGCAAAAAATTTTAATGTGATCCCGTCAAGTATGTTTTCACAACTGGTAAGTCGCAACTAGTAGTATCGAAACATTACTATTCATGTCTTGGCGACCGATTTCCAAATCCTCACAGATACTACAACTGGGGGCGGGGCTAACCGTAACGGCCAATGATCGCGAGCGCTGGATAGGAATCTCCTTCACTACGCTAAAGACAGCTGAAATCCTGTCTGATCCTGTTTGCAGTGTAATAAATGAAACATGTCAAATAATTTTTCTGTTTTCTTCTTTTCTTTTCAGATCCATGGCTTTGGGTGGGTACAGGTGGGAGCCGAAAATTGTATCCTTTTAATATATGTTAATAATTAAATAAGTTAGTGTTTTATGTATGCTTTTTGTTACATCAGAATGGTCCTAAACCAGGGGTGGATACGACACCATCATCCTAAAGCAAAGGGGACGGCCGAGGGGCGGAAAAATATCAGCTGGTAGTGAGTTCAGGAGTGGTTCTTAGATTATTTATGTAAAATCAACGGAAGCTTGGAAAAATATAAAAAGGGTATTAAAAATTAGGAAAAGTAATATGGAATTAAATTGGAATTTTTTAAAAATAATTTGGAGGATCTAAAAATTTTTCCGCCATCTGGGTTTGAACTCGGGAAGACATCCTCCGCTGCCGACGCCAAAATGAAGGTAGGTGACTTTAGCCATTAGGCCATCGTTGATTCACGCAAAGAAGCTCTTTAAAAGAAGACATCATTTTATATTTGGTTGATTTCAGTCTTATTGGCCGTTACTGTTATCCCCGCCCCCTGTTGTAGTATCTGTGAGGGTTTGGAAAATAGCGTCCGGGATCAAACCCGAAGAGAAGGATCTAAGGACAACACCACATAATTTTGTAACACTGTCAGATGATGACATACCACCTGAGCTTGTACTCCAAACTTCCACTCCACGCCAGTGAAGACATTTGAAGCCTATATAGTTTTAACGTACACCAGACCCCGTATACATGACGGCCTTTGGCTGAACCGAGACTCGAACTCATGTCTTACCCGTTGCTCTTCCTACTGGGGTACCGCGGTAAATTAAAGAAAATAAACAAAAATGATTTAGAATAATTTGAGTAATAGTTTTTTATGAAAAAGTACATTAATTAACCGTTTGAAACATATTTTTTATGAATCACTTAGGAATAAAAAGTAAGAGAAGTTAATTACAGTTAGATTTTTTTAATCCATCAAACAAAATTATACAAAATTTTTTTCTTATCAGACCTTCAAGAAATATAACGTACTTTTTGAAATGCCTTTGAATATTAGTAATTAGTTTATGTCTGCCATGAGATGAAAAGGCTGAAAATCGCGGCTGTAATGTAATAAATGCTGTGTGTCTCTTTCTAAGATCAGATTTTATTTATAAGCTATTTATATTGCTTGCAAAAAACTGGTGCCCGACTAACTGGCTAAAACCAACGATCAATGCCGGATTGGAAAGAGGTTTTAACTTTCCTTGGTTTAGTCAATATATCTCGTACTTCAAGGTCTGACCAATTTCGAGAGTGAAGACACTTCTCGTCATCAAGGTATTGCCTAATTTTTGATGACGTCATCCAGATCTGGTCAGCTTTCTTCGATATATCTTGTTCTTCAGCCGACCAACCGGTATAATGGTTAAGGTGTTATCCTTATGGATCGGTAGGTTTCTGGTTCGAATCCGGGTCCGGGCATGGATATTTGTAAGTGTCTGGTGTAGAGGCAGCTGGTTCACCTTAAATCTATCGTGGCCGAAAGTCCTCACGTTGGGTTGGTGTGGAAGTTTGGAGAGCGGGGTGCCAGCTCAGATGTTTGTAACGTTAATTCAAAACATTACATTTATAATCATCACCGCACCTACACAAGACCAAAAATTACCCAGACAACACAAATTTTAATAGATTGACCCCCAAAACTGGCAGAAACGAACGCTTTCAGAATATGCTTTTCCGTTCCTGCTGAAAATTAGAATGCTTCAGGCTAACATTTCCTCTGCTAAGAACGATGAGAAGGGAATGCATTTCCAAGAAAAACACAAGCGAATTAGAGGGTCCATCCCTTGCCAAATTTCTTCAACGGTTCAATTATCAAAAAGGGAATTATCTTCATCAGTTTTCATCATACGATTTCGGGACTTCTATCTAATTATACATTTAGATCTCATGATAATTTTGATGGTTGTTCCAAGTTGGTGTGATGGATGGATGATTTTATACCTTAATTAATGCAAGAACATTCACTTGAACCCAAAGTGGACGCGGAGTGGGGTTGCCAGTTATCGGATTTTGGTGAGATTTCAGAGGGAGAGGAACCATTACATATGGAATTTAGGCGGCCTAATTGGCGAGGAAATCAGAGGTCTTGTCCAATGTACAAAACCAGGAGTTGGCGTAAAATGACTCACTCTTTCACTGATCTTTGCGTAAATAGGTCTTGAGGGAGTCGGCCCGATTTATTTAGGGGTGACTGTCATTATTAGAAAAAAAAAAAAGCATTTATTGAATGCAATATAATTTTTTTTATTGTTATACAATATTCAGATAAGTTTCATGCTTAAACATCTGAGTAAGTATACTTAAAACAACCTTAATATGGTAGTTTTGGAAAAACTGGAATGTATATTGAGTATTACGATTACTTTTGGATTGCTTTACCAGTTCTGCTCAAAAAGCAATTATTTTCCAAAATTTTTATTTTGTTATGGAATTTTAGCTCTGATACTTCATTTATTTCAAGTCTTTGTTTTGTTCTTTGCCCAATGAAAACGATTTCCGAATATATGAGACAGACGATATTTTTGCAAAGCATGTGAAAGAAACGGAAACTCGAGTTTGTTGATCGCGTGCAGTGATGTTTTCTGTTACTTTCTCTCTGGTAATTGGTAATTTTTTAGTTAACGTCGTACTAGAGCAACACAACGGGCTATTGACGACGGTCCGGGATCAGTCCCTTAAGGGAAAGATCCGAGGACAACACCTCGTAATTTTGAACCACGTTTAGATGACGAAGCAACACCTGAGCTGGCACCCCACTCTCCAAACTTCCACGCCAACCCAACGTGAGGACTTTCGGCCACGACCGATTTAAGGTGCACCAGCCGCCTCTACACCATACGTTTACAAACATCCATGCCCGGACCCGGATTCGATCCAGGAACCTTCCGATCTAGAGGCTAACCCCTTAACCACTATACCGGTACGTGATGGACAAGATATATCGTTATTAGAAAAACTGACAATATCGTGATGAAGTAGATATATTTTTACTACAAAAACAGACCTGATCATGATCTGGTCGTCACAAAATATTTAGTAAGATCTGCATCATTCCTATTTCAATCAGCATTTTTGATGACTAGGTATATCGTCATTAACAAACTCGGTTAGTTTTTGTTGGACGAGATATTGCGTCGAAACCACTTGAAACACCAAAATGAGAACTTTCCTTTTCAAACGTATGATTCTGCCACTACGGTCACAGTAGCCCGGTTAAAATAGTAGCGAAATAGCAACTTCAGGGGTGCGAGATCTAATGCAATCGAATACCGTCGTGTACCAAAAGGTCTGGCGTACGTTAAATGTGTCGTGGCTTCAAATGCCCTTTGGTTGGCATGTGGTGGAAATTTGGAGAGAGGGGTGTCTGCTCAGGGTTATTCTCGTCATCTGACCGTAGTTCGAAATAACGTGGCATTGTCCTCGGATCTTTTGTCTGCGATGACCCGGTTGGTAGGTAGGTATTTTAATTAACGTCTTACTGAAGCAACACAACGGGCTATTGACGACGGTCCGGGATCAATCCCCGAAGTGCCTCGGTAGGAAGAGAAACGGATTTGAAACTGTAGGGTTGCAAGATCGTATCCAACCAAATACCGTCATGTAAAAAGAGGTCTGGTGGAGATTAAATCCGTCGTGACCTCTGGGATCTTTCCCTTAGTGGATGAATCCCGGATGGTCGTCCATAGCCCGTTGTGTTGCTCTAATGTAACGTTAATTAAAAATTACCTTAATTTACCGTATAAAACATCCTCTCGTTGGCGTGGTGTGGAGTGTAAGTTCAGGTGTTGCTTCGTCATACGAACGTTGTTCAAAGTTACTTGGTGTTGTCTTAGGATCCCTCCGCCGACCAACCGGTATAGTGGTTAAGGTGATAGCCTCTAGATCGGAAGGTTCCTGGTTCGAATCCGGGTACGGGCATGGATGTTTGTAAGCGTATGGTGTAGAGGCGGCTAGTACACCTTAAATCTGTCGTGGCCGAAAGTCCTCACGTTGGGTTGGCGTGGAAGTTTGGAGAGTGGGGTGCCAGCTCAGGTGTTGCTTCGTCATCTGACCGTGGTTCAAAATTACGAGGTGTTGTCCTCGGATCTTTCCCTCAAGGGACTGATCCCGGACCGTCGTCAATAGCCCGTTGTGTTGCTCCAGTACGACGTTAACTAAAATTACCATTACTTAGGATCCCTCCGAAAACGTTGGATGGACCTGAAGATGTTGTCTTAAGATCTCAACCCCAGAATTACGATCTCTCGTTTATTCGGGGGTTGATCCCGGATGGTCATCAATAGCCCGTTGTGTTGCTCTAATACAACGTTAATTAAAAATTACCTTACTTCACCGTATAAAACGGCCTCACGTTGGCGTGGTGTGGAGTGTAAGCTCAGGTGTTGCTTCGTCATACGATCGTTGTTCAAAGTTACTTGGTGTTGTCTTAGGATCCCTCCGAAAACGTTGGATGGACCTGAAGATGTTGTCTTAAGATCTCAACCCCAGAATTACGATCTTTCGTTTATTCGGGGGTTGATCCCGGATGGTCGTCAATGGCTCGTTGTGTTGCTCTTATACAAGGTTAATTAAAAATTACCTTACTTCACCGTATAAAACGGCCTCACGTTGGCGTGGTGTGGAGTGTAAGCTCAGGTCTTGCTTCGTCATGTGACCGTGGTTCAAAATTACGAGGTGTTGTCCTCGGATATTTCCCTTAAGGGACTCATCCCGGATCGTCATCAATAGCCCGTTGTGTTGCTCTAGTACGACGTTAACTAAAATTACCATTACCCATCGGTATTTGATACCGAACCGTCACCAATAGCCCGTTGTGTTGACTCTGTTCGACGTTAGTTAAAATACATACTTTGTCCGGAAACCTATTCCTAAGTGCCAACAGTTCCTGGCAAGGAATAATTACTTCCCATTCTCCTTAGATTACAGAGGCTGTTCACACATGTTTTAGACAATGTATATTATATTCACAAAACTAAATTACAAAAAAATCTTGTGTTTGAAATGTTCTATTTGATAGCCCTTATTCTGAACTCTCTTTCGACACCGTAATTTCCAGGATAATAATGCCTTTGGAAGTGTCAGAAGAGGTATTCTATCCCATTCCTCCTGAACAGTTTCCAGAGTCCTGTAAGGGTTGTGAGACGACGTTTGGATAATGCAGATTTTAAAAGTCCGAAAGCACAAAAATCCATAGGTCCATCGGGAGATTTATAGGGATATCAGTGAAGGGTGTGGCCTTGATACCGGTTTTTTGTTACATTTCTTTTAAGAAATTTACAGTGGATTTTGATGTGTGATTGCTAGCTTTGTCTTGATGGAGTACCACAGATTGATGGCACCGTGGGTAAAGCGGTGGTATTCCATTCAGAAAAATTGGTGATGAAATATGTTCCTGATAGTATTTGGAGTTATCTTGACATATTTATTTTTAACTTGCCATTATATGAAAAACCAGCAACAATCATGAATCCCTTAGAAAAAATTTCCTTCGTTTCTGTGAACCATGTACTTAAATTTTTTTCTCACCTTTTATGATAATAAATGGCTCTTTTTGTGCTGAAATCATTTAAATACACCCATGATTCATGTATTGTGACAATTTTTTTTCCATTTTTCTTTGGATAAGTGTTTCTCATATAGAATTCGGCAGCGTGTCCTGCGTTCAGCGATATGTTTTGGAGAAAGAAGATGCACATTGCGTTTTTTCGCTTTCTTAAGATTTAAATCAACGTTTATCATTTTGTTTACAGTGGACACCGAGCATTTTAATGATTTTGCAACTGTCCTTTGACTAGGGGGATTTTATTTTAACATTAAACAACGTATCTTTGCAACAGTCGAAGATGTCCGTTTTTTCCTTGTATACTTGTTTGGAATTTTTGTTCCACTTGAGGCTCCAATTTGACGTTTTTTTTCCTTTCTTGTTGACGATATTACCTATCGACGCTTTAGATTTCTCAAAACCATGACGCTCACATCGTTTTTGGATAACGGAATATAATATTTCTCTTCGGAAAGAGCATAAATATAGCCTTCGAACCACAGCTTCGTTAAAAACGCCATTCTGAATAAAAACCAATCTCTCAAGCCGCAGACGATAATTTTGACTTTTAAAAACATAGTACAACTACAGTTATTTGTTTTGCAGCAAACGATTTTTTATTACCGTTAACCAAAATCGTCTAAAAAATGCACGAACCGCCTCTATATATGCCGACCTACTGGTCTGGTGGGTAAGATGTTAGCCTCTAGATCGGATGTTTCTTGCTTCGAATCCGGGTCGGTGCATGGATATTTGTAAGCGCATAGTGTAGAGGCAGCTCGTGCACCTTAAATCTGTCGTGAACAAAGTCTTCACGTTCGGTTGGTTTGGAGGTTTATAGAGTGGGGTGCCTGCTTAAGTGTTGCCTCGTCATCTGACCATGGTTCATAATGACGTGGTGTTGTCCCCGAATCTTTCACTTAGTGGATTGATCCCGGACCGTCATCAATTGCCCGTTGTGTCGCTCTAGTGCGACGTTAATTAAAAATTACCTTATCTTGGATTGTTTTTTTTTAATAACTTTAGGCAAAATAATATCTCTAGTGTTATTTCCTAAGCATTTGTTTTCATTTCCAGTGTCGGGGTTGCTGTGGTCCAGTTGGAGGAGCAACAGGTTAGCAACCGGTGTGTTACGAGTTCGAATCCAACAATCACCGTCGTGTACAAAGTGTGCAGATGCAAGTTAAATATGTCGTGGCCTCAAATGCCTCACGTTGACGTGTGTGGAAGTTTGGTGAGTGGGGTGCCAGTTCAAATTTTGCCCCTTCATCTGACGTGGTTCAAAATTAGGTGTTGTCCTCTGATATTTCCCTTAAGGAAATTGTTCCCGGACCGTCATGAATAGCTCATTGTGTTGCTCCAGCACGACGTTAACTAAACTACCTACCCATCATTACCAGTGGCACCAGTAGTAATATTTGGTAATAGTTTTAATTAACGTCATACTAGATTCCACATAGCTTGCGGAATACTTATAAATCATTTGAAGTAGCTATTTTAACTAACGTCGCCCAGTGGTGCAACACCACGGGCTATTGCCGATAATCCGGAATCAATTCCCAAAGAGAAATATCCGGGGATAACATCACCTAAAGTTGAACCACGGTCAGATGGTGCGGTTGCATCTGAACTGGCACCCCACTCTTCAAACTTCCACGCAACGCCAAAGTGAGGACGATTGAGGATACGCGAGATTTAGCATGCACTAACCCCCTCGTACACGAGTGTCTTACGTTGGATTTTAAGTCTAAACCTTTCAGTTGCTAATCCGTTACTTAACCGACCCGGCTACCGTGGCCTACGTGATTTGAGGCACTTTTTCGAAGATACTCGGCACTCTATTCATCCCGTATTGCAATACCTGTAATGTTTGACAAGTGCTGGTATCTGAACCTTGGTAGAACAAGGGCCAATGTATTATTTTTATTTTTAATGGCAAGGCTGGGTACAGATTGCAAAGACAAATAATCTTTGCATACAGTACAGAACATAATACAATACAGTACAGAATTGACCGAAGTCATTGTAGCCTTATACAAGGCCAGAAGTGATGGTCACTTGTGAAGGGGCACCCAGTGGTTGGACCATCATTGTCCCTAACAAAGAACAGCACAATTTACATCCATGCCCTGACCCGGATTCGAACCAGGAACCTTCCGATCCAGAGGCCAAGGCCTTGACCACTAGACCGGTTGGTCGGCAAGGGCCAATGTCCAAGTCGAAATATTTGGTAACAGCTGATTAATAAATGTATGCATTTTCAATTCAGCGTACTAAAAATCTATATATATAATTCTCTTACGTGGCACGCAAAAAAGACGTTATTTGTAATCGCGTTTTGGCAACACTGTACGATTGTTTGTTTATCGCGAAATCTCGCGCATCGATTGAATTTATAGCGTTATCTGATGAAATGTTATTGAAAAAAAAAAAAGGAAATTTTAATGAGCTGTTGCAGTTAGTTTATAATAGAAATCAAAGAAAGCGGATGATCTTTTCAGGGCCATTTAAAAAACGGTCCTTTTCAGGGCCAACAATTATAGTTCAACAAGACGCTTGCACTACAACTTTCGGCAACAAACTCAATGAAAAAGTGTGGGTCGTTTGAGTGCTGGGAAAATGGACACACAAACAACATGCTGGGTATTCAATTTCCATAGCAACGCTCACATTTCGAGTCAAAATTTGCACAAAGTTTTCATTTGAATTCTGATTTTAGAGATACTGTATATATATTTTCTGTAATACACACAGCAAATTTAGATTTGAAAAACATTTTTTTGGTAACATTTTGTAAACAATCCCTTCTGCTAGGACACATGTCTTCATTGAGGCGAGCGAAGCGAGAATAGGTTCGCGCAGCGAACCAATGAGGATTGCGAAGCAATCCTCCGGGGGTTGGCGAGCGTTAGCGAGCAGGGGGCAGGCCCCCTAGTATTTTTTTAATCCTTTTGGGTTCTCTCAATGTATCGGGGCAGGATTGTCCAATGACCCACTTTTTTTCTACTACAACTTTTATTACATTGAAGTGTTTGTGTAGACTCATCTCAGAATCTGTGAATTTGTGTGTGGACATTATGTCCCTTTTCTTTCGACCAGGGCATATATAGCATATGTCGTCAGCTTAGAGCCGATAAACTCATCAACTAAAAAAATTTATTTTTACTGCTTAAAGACTATTAGTATTTAGGTCAAGAATAAAAAAAGATAATCACACATATTCGTAGTGTAATAATATTTTACCAATTACGATGTCGATTAAGCATCATTAAAATAAGCATGTAGCGTCTGCGAAAATATGTGGTTAGATCCCCAGTGGTCTGAACTAACCACATCTTCATCTCGTCATCACTGATATTTTTATAAGATATCTCGTCCATATAGATTCTCGTCACTAGAAAAGTGACCGGATCTGCATCCCGTCATCACTGATAATTTTACGTGGAGGGTTAATGAATTTCTACTCCAACTCGACAATATATGAAATAGATTTATTCTTAGTAAATATTAAACACGAAGTATTATCGCATCTATAAATTGCAAGCTTTTACAGACACATTTATGCGCACAAAATTCATCTCAAGATAGGTTTGAGGAACTGCTCCGTGTTCGAATGTAAAAACAACACAAGACACCCAAAGAAAAATAACTTTCCAGGAACTTAAGATTCATCACAAACCTTGCATGTCTGCCAAACACTGAATGAGAAAACTTCCCAAAAATTAGCACACATCACTTTCCTGGCGGAAAACTAACCAGGGAAAAAAACCTTCCGTAGTGTTAAGGAGTGGGAACTCCACCAGGTGTTCCTCCACCCCCGATGGCATTCTCAATCATCCCCCCTCTCGTGGTGGTCAGTCAGAGGGTGGCCGCTGAGAGTTCATGACTGCCCGCTCCATTAGACGGAGTGATATGAAGCAGAAAGAAAACGGTTTGGCATTTTGCCGGAAACTAAAGATAGTGCTGCTTGCTCACGCATTTCGCAGGAAGCTTCCACGTGTGTCGAACAGAATATGAAAGGGGATATTGAGGAGCGTTGACTGCAGCATGCTGGGAGTTTGAAGGCAGTGGACGCAAGGTGGCGCCCCAAAAGAATTGTGGTAATAGGTAATTGGTAATTTTAGTTAACGTCGTACTAGAGCAACACAACGGGCTATTGACGACGGTCCGGGATCAGTCCCTTAAAGGAAAGATCCGAGGACAACACCTCGTAATTTTGAACCACGGTCAGATGACGAAGTAACACCTGAGCTGGCACCCCACTCTCTAAACTTCCACGCCAACCCAACGTGAGGACTTTCGGCCACGACAGATTTAAGGTGCACCAGCCGCCTCTACACCATACGCTTACAAACATCCATGCCCGGACCCGGATTCGAACCAGGAACCTTCCGATCTAGAGGCTAACACCTTAACCACTATACCGGTTCAAATACAGCAGGGAATAATCCGAAAACAACGCATGGATGCGGTAACTCGGTTGGAAGAGCAACGGGCTAGCAACCGGAGGTTGTCGTGTTCGAGTCCAGCCAAAGACCATCATGTACAAAGGGATCTGGTACACGTTAAATATGTCGATACATAAATATCCTTAAATTGGTGTGGCGTGAAATTTTTATGAGTGGGATGCCATCTCAGATGTGACCTCGTGGTCTGACCGTGATTCAAAATTACGTGATATTGTTTTCGGATCTTTCCATTCGGGGATGATCCCGGTCCACCGCCAATATCCCGTTGTGTTACTTCAGTGTGACGTTAATAATAAACCTACCTTCCGAGTACAGCGCCACGTAATTTCAACCACGGTGAGATGACGAGGTCACACCTGATCTGGTTTTCAGATCAGAGGCTGGACATTATAGGCCAATATTCGAAGCGAAGATAAACCACTAGACTGGTCGAAACTAAGTAACTCGATACTCCATTAGACTTCAAAATTAAATACATCTAAATCTTACTAAACACAACCCCTGTCACAAATTTCGCACCAAATAATTTATCTCGAGAGCCGTTAAAACGATAAACAAGTTTCCGTTAAGGCAAGCTGGTGCCAAGCCTCGAACTATTGTTCGGAATCACCAGTTTATTGAAATTTCCGGTGGCCAGCTAGGGCTAATGCAGGCCGTCGAAAGCTAGTCCACCCGAACCAAATATTTATCTTGGGATTTGCAAATGAGAATCTAATCCTGAATAATAATGGTTATAAATATTCACTCATCCCAAATTATGCGATGACAAATGCTTGCTCAATTTCGGCAACCATCGTGAGCTGATGGTTTCGGATCCATAACTCTATGGAATTGTCTAGCATGGACAGAAAGGGGATCACAGACAATTTCAAACTTTGGATAAGGATATTGATTAAACCTATTGGTTGTCAGGGCCGTGGTAGCCAGGTTGGAAGAATAAGGGATTCGCAACCGGAGGGTTGCGAGTTCGAAACTAACCAAATACCATTGTTAACAGAGGAGGCTGGTGCACTTTAAATGGGTCATGGTCTCAAATGTCATCATGTTGTTGACGTTGGGTTGGTGTGGAAGTTTGGAGAGTGGGGTGCCAGCTTAGGTGTTGCTTCGTCATCTGACCTTGGTTCAAAATTACGAGGTGTTGTCCTCGGTTCTTTCTCTTAACCTTTTACCTGCCAATGTTCCCAAATGGGAACATTTTTTTGTGAATTTTTTTAATAACTTTATTTTTTGTTTAGAATATTCATACTTTCCGAAATGTCACATAATAATATAAATTTATTTTATGTGCCACCGTTTTTCAAAAAATAAATTTAGTTTTTTTACATAATTTAGGTCAAATTTACTGAATTTGTGAACTTCAAAGTGTCATGCACATTTTAATTTCTGCTGTTTTTAAATTAAATTTAAAAACAATTTTACTGACGTGATTTGGTAGTCAAGGGACACATACTCTCTTACAAATTAACAAAATATTTTCAAGTATCATTTGTAAGTAGTAATTCTTACAACAATTTTGATGTTCCCAAATGGGAACATTGGCGTTTGGTGTATAGTGTTTGAGGGGATTTTTTTAACTCTCAAAATTTGAGTCAATATTCTCCTTTTTTTTTAATTATCACAATTCTTCTGCTATGAGTAACTTAATAAATGTGGAGGCTGATTCTTTCATACTTCCAAATGGCACTTTTATATCTGCATGTGCCTAATACCCGTTTTCTCTGCAAATCGTGATACTCTATTGTAAGGTAATCGCATTGTTACAGTTATAAATATTTGCGATTAGGATGATTTCTTTCAATCTAATCACTTTACAAGAATTGTAACCACATTCCCCTTTGGTGAAATGGTTAGTTGAAATGTATCACGTGATTTACGGGTAGAAAAAGAGTGGAGCGCGTTTTGAATGACCTTTGCAAAGATCACATTCCAACAACATTCCTTTTTCAAGACTTGACGAAGGTGTGACCTGTAGTCGTTACGGTTTCAACCAATGGGTTTCATTCTGACCAAAGATTTTCTTTCTCGCCTATCTCAGAGAGTATTACTGTATAGTATAAGCTGAACGATGCAGTTTTAATCATTTTTTTTTTACTTAATACGCCATTCCTAATAGGAATTGACTATTCAAGTGCTTCTCAAGTATCACTCCGTGTCAACTACATCTTTCAGAGATACATCGCAAGTTCCTGCGAGCCGCGCAGGAATTTTTCAACAGCCTATCCGATGACGAGCTCGAGGACACAGACGATCCGGATCTTTACATATTGCTATCTGATGAAGACGCTAATTTGAGTGATGAAGAACAAATCAACGATGAAGCTTTGAATGAGGTTCGTTCTCAAGATGTTTGTGGCCAGATTGACCTGATGATTAACAATGAAGATGGTGATTCGACTATTTCAGATGACCGAATTCCCGATTCGGGCGAAGATCAAAGGAGAAGCGCACCCTCATGTTTTGCTCCAAGTGCAAAGAAGCGAAGACAAGAACCCCATCCCAGATGGAAAAGGGATGCAACATTGGATAATAATATTTCAGGACAAAAGCCTTGAAAAGCTGGCTGAACCGAGACAATGGATCATCTAGAGTTATTCCACAAAATACTCCCTATGAATTAAGTGCAACATCTAGTTGCGATGACAGCGTTGTATACACTGCAAAGGGGCAGATTATAACAGATAGCTGTGAAGATATTCTTCAGTTCCTAGGTCTACTTCTTTTGAGCGGTTACCGCACGGTGCCTACAGAGGACTTATATTAGAGTAATTCTGGAGACACATGTGTTACATTCTTTACTGAGATAATGGCTAGAGCACGCTTTCTTCAGCTTAAAAATTACTTTCATCTTGTTGACAACAATAAGGATGTTCAACTGGGTAATAAACTAAAAAAGATTGCGTCAATATACGATAATATGTGTAGAAACGTGATTCAGTTTGGAGTTTTTCACGATAAACTCAGCATTGACAGATCAATGGTGCCATATTACGGACATCATTCTTGTAAGATGCTTATTCGCGGAAACCCCATAAGATTTAGGTACACAATTTGGATAGTATGCTCATCTAATGAGTATCTATATAGGATGGAAATTTACTCAGGCAAATAGGATGGTGCCAAAGCAGCGGCTCCACTAGGATCAAGAGTCGTCTCAGCAAGACCAGACCAGGACCACGATCTCATCTACCAATTCACCTTAGAAAGACAGACGAACACTATCTCGTCGCTTGCACCCAAGGACGTTGCAAAATTGTGCAAGAAGAATGTTAGAAAACAGTGCCTTGCATGCAAAAAGCATATATATTTATCTTGCTTCCCCCGTAGCACTGGCAATAAGAGAAAAATGTATCCTTCCGAAGAGAAATATATAAAAGTATGAAATAGAAACCAAACTTAGTCCTCCTTTTGAGTCTATTGCAAAAAAATTACCTTTCTGAAAAATGCCCCTATTTACTTCATCCCAAACGCCAATGTTCCCAAATGGGAACATCCTCAAAATCATACTTAGGATTTTTTTTCAGCCAAAAAAGGTCTAGAACAGTTATACTAGCTGTAAAATATAAGCCATTTAAGCGAAAAATTAAAATAAAAAACTTTAAAAATGAATTGCGGCGTTTAAAAGGTTAAGCGATTGATCCCGGACCGTTGTCAATAGCCCGTC
This sequence comes from Metellina segmentata, assembly GCA_947359465.1. Classification (NCBI taxonomy): domain Eukaryota; kingdom Metazoa; phylum Arthropoda; class Arachnida; order Araneae; family Tetragnathidae; genus Metellina; species Metellina segmentata. Next base: position 46,243,762 of record OX375883.1, read on the forward strand.
GTATTGCTCCAGTACGACGTTAACTAAAATTACCATTACCATCATGTTGTAGTGCAATCTCTGGTGTGACCTCGTCATTTGACCGTGGTTCTAAATTACGTGGTGAAGTCCTGGGATCATTGCCTTGGGGATTGATTCCGGACCGTCACCAATAACCCGCTGTGCTGCTCCAGTTCGATGATCTTTAAACTACTTAAAAACCTGCTGGTTGTCTGAACGAGGGGGGGGTATCTGGTTATTAGCAAAACTGACCGATCTCGATGGCTAGATATCTGGTTATTAAATAATGCGAGTTCGAAACCAACCAAATACCGTTGTTCACAGAGGGGGCTGGTGCACTTTGAATGGGTCATGGTCTCAAATGTCATCATGTTGTAGTGCAATCTCTGGTGTGACCTCGTCAACCGTCACCAATAACCCGCTGTGCTGCTCCAGTTCGATGTTCATTAAACTACTTATATACCTGCTGGTTGTCTGTACGGGGGGAGGGGGTATCTGGTTATTAGCAAAACTGACCGATCTCGATGGCTAGATATCTGGTTATTAAATACTGATCGATCGAAATGTCAGTATAAAAAATTGTTAATATCTTGATGATGGAGTTGATTAGGGATTTATGGTGCAAGGGTCTTATTTGGCCATGCTACTCTAGACACAAGACATACAATATCAAGTAAAATACACACGCAATGAAAGTTTTACTGACACAGATGAAGGAAATACACCCAGTGACGAATGCACCCAATATCTTGATGAAAATGTATTTTATCTTTAGCAAAATTGGGCTGTACCTTGATGGACAAGATATATTGTTAAAAAAAACCTTGGTAATTGGTAATGGTAATTTTAGTTTACGTCGTACTAGAGCAACACAACGGGCTATTGACGACGGTCCGGGATCAGTCCCTTAAGGGAAAGATCCGAGGACAACACCTCGTAATTTTGAACCACGGTCAGATGACGAAGAACACCTGAGCTGGCACCCCACTCTCCAAACTTCCACGCCAACCCAACGTGAGGACTTTCGGCCACGACAGATTTAAGGTGCGCCAGTCGCCTCTACACCATACGTTTACAAACATCCATGCCCGGACCCGGATTCGAACCAGGAACCTTCCGATCTAGAGGCTAACACCGTAACCACTATACCGGTTGGTCGGCAAAAAAAAAAAAAACCTTGGAGGATTAACCCAACGATAGTCGTGGATATTTTATAACAATTTTGATCGCGCTGCATCTGTGAGGTTCTCCACATTTTTCCATAAACAAACACGCATTGATATTCATGGAATCCAAATTGGTTTGCACGATATATTTCGTCCATCAAGATTTGATAAATTTTCGAACGAAGGCATATCTCGTCATTTAATATTTACGATTTTTTTCTGCTGAGATCAAGATCTCATTCGTTTTCACTAATGACGAGATATCGCTTGTCTGAATATTCTAATAATTTTACTGGGTGCATCATATCAATTTATTATCCACAACTCTCTATCTTTATAATGTACCCAATATACCCAATATAAAAAAACTCTAACTAATACTCTCCAAACTAAATACCCTCTCTGTACCCAATATAAAAAAGAATAACTCCAATCTTTTAATCTTCAAAATGGTTTTGACGCGATATATCGTCATCAAGATAGGTAAAATGATTTAATGTGTGATACTCTTGTATCTTTATATTACGGGGTCATGAACTATTAGCTAGGGATACTGTAAAGTCATTATAAGCATAACGTTTCCCTTTGCATGCCGACCCATACTTCAGTAACAAACTATTGTGGCACATCGCTTTTAAGAATTTGGAAGACTTCTCTTTTTGATTGGTCTTTACACGTATGAGGTTCGTTTAGTTAATTGAAAGGGTTTCGCGTAAGTAAGTACAGTAGAACTCCAACTATCCGAACTCCGACTGTCCGAATGGCTGATTATCCGAATCGCTTTCAGAATTTCAGAAAAAAAATTAAGACGGAAACGTATTGAGATTCGCAAAACAATGATTCTGGGTTTCAAATTCTAAATGATGATGAACTTATTGAAAGTGTGAGAGAAGAAAGTGTCGTTGAAGAAGATGACCTTACTGTCGAAGTTGAAGCAGACACGGGACCATCTGCTAGTGAAGCATTTGCCGGCTTAGAAACTGCGTTGAAGTGGATGGAGCGAAAGCCCGAGTGTGACAACATGCAACTTCTCGTTATCAAGCGGATGCGCGACTTGGTTGCCCGAAAACGGATCAAGACAGTCAAACAGCTTACTTTGACCGAGATGTTTAGCAAGCAATGACTTTCATTTACAGTACAGTACGTACATACTGTACATACGTATAGCACTTTTAAGTACGCTTAACATGTAAAAGTATTGCCTTTTCATTTAATTAATTAAAAGCTCTTTTTGTTTAAAAATAGATTTTTTCTCCCATTTTCAACATACATACAATAATTAATTAAAATACATACTAGACCCTTTTTTTTCGGAAACAACCCAATTATCCGAATTTTTGATTATCCGAATGGGGTCCGGTCCCAATTGATTCGGATAATTGGAGTTTTACTGTAAGTTTTATATTAAATATATTTTTTGTCACGCTTGTATTCCGTTGTCATTGTGAATGCATATCATATTAAGAAAGCTTGATGTTTCATATTGCACAGCCTTTTCCCAATACAGCTGGTACGAAGTCTCTGCTATTATAAAAGAAAGTGTTTGTGTGTTTGAGATGTCCAGACGAATCTATAGCACTTACAGTTATGAAACTTGACACAAAAAGTAGTCCTAAGGGTGACTGACTAGACCTCGAAGTCCGATTTTTAAAATTTAATGTAGAAAATTTTTTAATTAATTTATTGGCATACTTTCATTTGTAGGTTTCCTAAGAATGGCAACAGTATGAGAGATATCACAGCTTCGTAATTTTCTTTTGATTTCATTGGTTCTATTTGTTCCTCTTCCATTTCATTGGTTGTTTTAATTTTTTTCTACAGTTCCAAACGGATTTTGCATTTGAAAGTGATAGAGTGCATAATTGTTTATTTTGCGTTTGTTTGTAAACACGCGACAACGTTTTTGAACGTTTTGTTTGATTTGAATCACGGAATATATATTTGTTTCTTGCTTTTTTTTTCTTTAGTTTTACGATTTTTAAAAAATTGCGATATTTACTTCTTAGCATGTATGCAATCTTTTGCTTATTACTCTTTAGTTAAAATAAAAAAAAGATGTTAGGTATATTTCCATTAGACAGTTACCAACGCAATTAAAAAAACAATATCTCATATTAGGTCACTTTCCCATATTGCCAAGTTTTTGTGATTACAAATCAAGGTCTGATCCGTTTTCTGCAAATAGAAAGATGCCTCGTCATTAACAAAACTGATCAGATCTTGATTAACGTCTTCTTCAAGACAACCAACCAAGAGGCCAATGTAGGCAACTACTCAACTAGAAAGAAATTAACAGGTGTTCCTGAGAACTTAGGCCGAAGGCCTTCTATCTCCTTCTGAAGATTGACTAAGACTACACAGAATTTTAGTTCGGCTTAACTGAACCTTCATTCTCATCTGGTATCGGGACAGGAATATTGACGTATAGCTTGGCATTTGTCAACATTAATTTTAATTTTTCTACTCAACTAAAGAAGGATCTCATCTCCCGTCCACCCCACACTGCAGTGAACTGCATCCAATCAGAACCAACACGCAGCAAGAACAAGCAGACAGACAGGGGCAAATAAGCCCAGTGATAGATATCATTCCATACCAGGGAATCTAATTTCGTGAATGGGCGAGCAGCGGAGGGTGTCCTTCTCAACCACCCAAGTGGAACGATTAGGGGGAGTGTTTGGATGATAATTGATCTCTCCGAGGGGGGAAGGGTGGCCACCTCACGCGAAAGTTGGCGCTTGTTAACGCCTAATGCAATTACCGATACCAGATGAGGATGAAGGTTAATCTATTTATCAGTTGGCCGGATGGATTCGTTTGCCGGAGTACCAGAGGTGTGAATTGGTTGCTGGAGAAGGAGTGGGACATGAAGAGTTAATTGTCTCATTTGTTTATCTGAGCGATGTGCCACGTTTTGGTTCTGTTTCGCGGAAATGCTGTAGATGGATCGTTGGGTCGCGCGTCTATTTAATGGGTAGGTAGTTGAATTAACACTCCTGATCAGATTGGACCGGATCTTTATCGACGAGATATCTCGTCATTAAGGAAAAAATATACCAGAACTGGAATTTGCAGATCGTGTGAGTGCTGGTGCACGTTGAGTCTGTCGTTACTGCGATTGTCCTTAATGGGTAGGTAGATGAATTAACACTCCTGATCAGGTTTGACCCGATCTTTATCGAAAAGATATCTCGTCATTAGGGGAAAACTTAACAGTTCTGGATTTTACACATCGTGTGAGGATTGGTGCACGTTGGATCTGTCGTGGCTGCGATTGTCCTTAATGGGTAGGTAGATGAATAACACTCCTGATCAGGTTTGACCCGATCTTTATCGAAAAGTTATCTCGTCACTAGGCAAAACCTTACCAGTTCTGGATTTTGTAGATCGTGTGAGGGCTGGTGCACGTTAGATCCTTAACGGGTAGGTGGATAAATAACACTCCTGATCAGGTTTGACCCGATCTTTATCGAAAAGATATCTCGTCATTAGGAAAAAACGTACCAGTTCTCGATTTTGCAGATCGTATGAGGGCAGGTGCTCGTTATATCAGTCGTGGCTGCGATTGTCCTTAGTGGGTAGGTAGATGAATTAACACTCCTGATCAGGTTTGACCCGATCTTTATCGAAAAGATATCTCGTCATTAGGGAAAAAATTACCAGTTCTGGATTTTGCAGATCGTGTGAGGGCTGGTGCTCGTTGGATCTGTCTTGGCTGCGATAGTCCTTAATGAGTAGGTAGATGAATTAACACTCCTGATCAGGTTTGACCCGACTTTATCGAAAAGATATCGCGTCATTAGGGAAAAACTTACCAGTTCTGGATTATGCAGCCTGTTTGAGGATTGGTGCACGTTGGAACTGTCGTGGTTGCGATTGTCCTTAATGGGTAGGTAGATGAATTAACACTCCTGATCAGGTTTGACCAGATCTTTATCGAAAAGATATCTCGTCATTAGGGAAAAACTTACCAGTTTTGGCTTTTGCACATCGTATGAGGATTGGTGCACGTTGGATCTGTCGTGGATTCGATTGTCCTTAATGGGTAGGTAGATGAATTAACACTCCTGATCAGATTTGAACCGATATTTATCGAAAAGATATCTCGTCATTAGGGAAAAACTTACCTATTCTGGATTTTGCAGATCGTGTGAGGGCTGGTGCACGTTAGATCCTTAACCGGTAGGTAGATGAATAACACTCCTATTCAGGTTTGACCCGATCTTTATCGAAAAGATATCTCGTCGTTAGGGAAAAATTTACCAGTTCTGGATTTTGCAGATCGTGTGAGGACTGGTGTACGTTGGATCTGTCGTGGCTTCGATTGTCTTTAATGGGTAGGTAGATGAATTAACACTCCTGATGAGGTTTGTTCCGATATTTATCGAACAGATATCTCGTCATTAGGGAAAAACTTACCAGTTCTGGATTATGCAGCCTGTTTGAGGATTGGTGCACGTTGGAACTGTCGTGGTTGCGATTGTCCTTAATGGGTAGGTAGATGAATTAACACTCCTGATCAGGTTTGACCAGATCTTTATCGAAAAGATATCTCGTCATTAGGGAAAAACTTACCAGTTTTGGCTTTTGCACATCGTATGAGGATTGGTGCACGTTGGATCTGTCGTGGATTCGATTGTCCTTAATGGGTAGGTAGATGAATTAACACTCCTGATCAGATTTGAACCGATATTTATCGAAAAGATATCTCTTCATTAGGGAAAAACTTACCTATTCTGGATTTTGCAGATCGTGTGAGGGCTAGTGCACGTTAGATCCTTAACCGGTAGGTAGATGAATAACACTCCTATTCAGGTTTGACCCGATCTTTATCGAAAAGATATCTCGTCATTAGGGAAAAACTTACCAGTTCTGGATTATGCAGCCTGTTTGAGGATTGGTGCACGTTGGAACTGTCGTGGTTGCGATTGTCCTTAATGGGTAGGTAGATGAATTAACACTCCTGATCAGGTTTGACCAGATCTTTATCGAACAGATATCTCGTCATTAGGGAAAAACTTACCAGTTCTGGATTATGCAGCCTGTTTGAGGATTGGTGCACGTTGGAACTGTCGTGGTTGCGATTGTCCTTAATGGGTAGGTAGATGAATTAACACTCCTGATCAGGTTTGACCAGATCTTTATCGAACAGATATCTCGTCATTAGGGAAAAACTTACCAGTTCTGGATTATGCAGCCTGTTTGAGGATTGGTGCACGTTGGAACTGTCGTGGTTGCGATTGACCTTAATGGGTAGGTAGATGAATTAACACTCCTGATCAGGTTTGACCAGATCTTTATCGAAAAGATATCTCGTCATTAGGGAAAAAATTACCAGTTCTGGATTTTGCAGATCGTGTGAGGGCTGGTGCTCGTTGGATCTGTCTTGGCTGCGATAGTCCTTAATGAGTAGGTAGATGAATTAACACTCCTGATCAGGTTTGACCCGACTTTATCGAAAAGATATCGCGTCATTAGGGAAAAACTTACCAGTTCTGGATTATGCAGCCTGTTTGAGGATTGGTGCACGTTGGAACTGTCGTGGTTGCGATTGTCCTTAATGGGTAGGTAGATGAATTAACACTCCTGATCAGGTTTGACCAGATCTTTATCGAAAAGATATCTCGTCATTAGGGAAAAACTTACCAGTTTTGGCTTTTGCACATCGTATGAGGATTGGTGCACGTTGGATCTGTCGTGGATTCGATTGTCCTTAATGGTTAGGTAGATGAATTAACACTCCTGATCAGATTTGAACCGATATTTATCGAAAAGATATCTCGTCATTAGGGAAAAACTTACCTGTTCTGGATTTTGCAGATCGTGTGAGGGCTAGTGCACGTTAGATCCTTAACCGGTAGGTAGATGAATAACACTCCTATTCAGGTTTGACCCGATCTTTATCGAAAAGATATCTCGTCATTAGGGAAAAACTTACCAGTTCTGGATTATGCAGCCTGTTTGAGGATTGGTGCACGTTGGAACTGTCGTGGTTGCGATTGTCCTTAATGGGTAGGTAGATGAATTAACACTCCTGATCAGGTTTGACCAGATCTTTATCGAACAGATATCTCGTCATTAGGGAAAAACTTACCAGTTCTGGATTATGCAGCCTGTTTGAGGATTGGTGCACGTTGGAACTGTCGTGGTTGCGATTGTCCTTAATGGGTAGGTAGATGAATTAACACTCCTGATCAGGTTTGACCAGATCTTTATCGAAAAGATATCTCGTCATTAGGGAAAAACTTACCAGTTTTGGCTTTTGCACATCGTATGAGGATTGGTGCACGTTGGATCTGTCGTGGATTCGATTGTCCTTAATGGGTAGGTAGATGAATTAACACTCCTGATCAGATTTGAACCGATATTTATCGAAAAGATATCTCGTCATTAAGGAAAAACTTACCTGTTCTGGATTTTGCAGATCGTGTGAGGGCTGGTGCATGTTAGATCCTTAACCGGTAGGTAGATGAATAACACTCCTATTCAGGTTTGACCCGATCTTTATCGAAAAGATATCTCGTCATTAGGGAAAAACTTACCAGTTCTGGATTATGCAGCCTGTTTGAGGATTGGTGCACGTTGGAACTGTCGTGGTTGCGATTGTCCTTAATGGGTAGGTAGATGAATTAACACTCCTGATCAGGTTTGACCTTATCTTTATCGAACAGATATCTCGTCATTAGGGAAAAACTTACCAGTTCTGGATTATGCAGCCTGTTTGAGGATTGGTGCACGTTGGAACTGTCGTGGTTGCGATAGTCCTTAATGAGTAGGTAGATGAATTAACACTCCTGATCAGGTTTGACCCGACTTTATCGAAAAGATATCGCGTCATTAGGGAAAAACTTACCAGTTCTGGATTATGCAGCCTGTTTGAGGATTGGTGCACGTTGGAACTGTCGTGGTTGCGATTGTCCTTAATGGGTAGGTAGATGAATTAACACTCCTGATCAGGTTTGACCAGATCTTTATCGAAAAGATATCTCGTCATTAGGGAAAAACTTACCAGTTTTGGCTTTTGCACATCGTATGAGGATTGGTACACGTTGGATCTGTCGTGGATTCGATTGTCCTTAATGGGTAGGTAGATGAATTAACACTCCTGATCAGATTTGAACCGATATTTATCGAAAAGATATCTCGTCATTAGGGAAAAACTTACCTATTCTGGATTTTGCAGATCGTGTGAGGGCTGGTGCACGTTAGATCCTTAACCGGTAGGTAGATGAATAACACTCCTATTCAGGTTTGACCCGATCTTTATCGAAAAGATATCTCGTCGTTAGGGAAAAATTTACCAGTTCTGGATTTTGCAGATCGTGTGAGGACTGGTGTACGTTGGATCTGTCGTGGCTTCGATTGTCTTTAATGGGTAGGTAGATGAATTAACACTCCTGATGAGGTTTGTTCCGATATTTATCGAACAGATATCTCGTCATTAGGGAAAAACTTACCAGTTCTGGATTATGCAGCCTGTTTGAGGATTGGTGCACGTTGGAACTGTCGTGGTTGCGATTGTCCTTAATGGGTAGGTAGATGAATTAACACTCCTGATCAGGTTTGACCAGATCTTTATCGAAAAGATATCTCGTCATTAGGGAAAAACTTACCAGTTTTGGCTTTTGCACATCGTATGAGGATTGGTGCACGTTGGATCTGTCAAGGATTCGATTGTCCTTAATGGGTAGGTAGATGAATTAACACTCCTGATCAGATTTGAACCGATATTTATCGAAAAGATATCTCGTCATTAGGGAAAAACTTACCTGTTCTGGATTTTGCAGATCGTGTGAGGGCTGGTGCACGTTAGATCCTTAACCGGTAGGTAGATGAATAACACTCCTATTCAGGTTTGACCCGATCTTTATCGAAAAGATATCTCGTCATTAGGGAAAAACTTACCAGTTCTGGATTATGCAGCCTGTTTGAGGATTGGTGCACGTTGGAACTGTCGTGGTTGCGATTGTCCTTAATGGGTAGGTAGATGAATTAACACTCCTGATCAGGTTTGACCAGATCTTTATCGAACAGATATCTCGTCATTAGGGAAAAACTTACCAGTTCTGGATTATGCAGCCTGTTTGAGGATTGGTGCACGCTGGAACTGTCGTGGTTGCGATTGTCCTTAATGGGCAGGTAGATGAATTAACACTCCTGATCAGGTTTGACCAGATCTTTATCGAAAAGATATCTCGTCATTACGGAAAAACTTACCAGTTTTGGCTTTTGCACATCGTATGAGGATTGGTGCACGTTGGATCTGTCGTGGATTCGATTGTCCTTAATGGGTAGGTAGATGAATTAACACTCCTGATCAGATTTGAACCGATATTTATCGAAAAGATATCTCGTCATTAGGAAAAAACGTACCAGTTCTGGATTTTGCAGATCGTATGAGGGCTGGTGCTCGTTATATCAGTCGTGGCTGCGATTGTCCTTAGTGGGTAGGTAGATGAATTAACACTCCTGATCAGGTTTGACCCGATCTTTATCGAAAAGATATCTCGTCATTAGGGAAAAAATTACCAGTTATGGATTTTGCAGATCGTGTGAGGGCTGGTGCTCGTTGGATCTGTCTTGGCTGCGATAGTCCTTAATGAGTAGGTAGATGAATTAACACTCCTGATCAGGTTTGACCCGACTTTATCGAAAATATATCTCGTCATTAGGGAAAAACTTACCAGTTCTGGATTATGCAGCCTGTTTGAGGATTGGTGCACGTTGGAACTGTCGTGGTTGCGATTGTCTTTAATGGGTAGGTAGATGAATTAACACTCCTGATCAGGTTTGACCAGATCTTTATCGAAAAGATATCTCGTCATTAGGGAAAAACTTACCAGTTTTGGCTTTTGCACATCGTATGAGGATTGGTGCACGTTGGATCTGTCGTGGATTCGACTGTCCTTAATGGGTAGGTAGATGAATTAACACTCCTGATCAGATTTGAACCGATATTTATCGAAAAGATATCTCGTCATTAGGGAAAAACTTACCTATTCTGGATTTTGCAGATCGTGTGAGGGCTGGTGCACGTTAGATCCTTAACCGGTAGGTAGATGAATAACACTCCTATTCAGGTTTGACCCGATCTTTATCGAAAAGATATCTCGTCGTTAGGGAAAAATTTACCAGTTCTGGATTTTGCAGATCGTGTGAGGACTGGTGTACGTTTGATCTGTCGTGGCTTCGATTGTCTTTAATGGGTAGGTAGATGAATTAACACTCCTGATGAGGTTTGTTCCGATATTTATCGAACAGATATCTCGTCATTAGGGAAAAACTTACCAGTTCTGGATTTTGCAGATCGTGTGAGGACTGGTTCACGTTGGTTGTCACTACTGTCGTGGCTTCGAATGTCTTTACGTTGGCGTGATGTGAAAGTTTAGAGAGTGGGGATCTATTTCATGTGTTGACCTCGTCAATTTATGATCGTGGTTCAAAATTGCGATATGTTGTCTAAGATCTTCCCTTTGGGATGGATCCCAGATCCTGGAAAATAGATAATCGATTTGCTCCAATGGGTAGGTAGTATTGTGTACTGAGTGGATTTCCAGAAGGAACGAACCGACCAACCGGTCTGGTGGGTAAGGTGTTAGTCTTTAGATCGGAAGGTTCCTGGTTTGAATCCGGGACAGTGCATGGATAGTTGTAAGCGTATGGTGTAGAGGCGGCTGGTGCACGTAAAATCTGTCATGGCCTCAAATGTCCTCAAATGTAGGCGTGGTGTGAACTTTGAAGAGTGGGGTGCCAGTTCAAGTGTGACCTCGTCATCTGACAGGGGTTCAAAATTACGTAGTGTTATCCTCGGATCTCTTCCTTAGAGGATTGATCCCGGACCGTCACCAATAGCCCGTTCTGTTGCTCCAGTGTAACGTTAAATAAAACTATCAAATACTTATCAATAGCGATACTCATTCAGGTAATATCTACCGTGTATGGAGGTAATGGTAATGGTTTAATTAACGTCGTATTAGAGCAGGGGTGGCCAACCTGTGGCGCATTAGATGATTACAAGTGGCGCATTGCATATTTTCGCTTACTTATTCTTTTGAAGTTGGCGCCATTCCATCTCCATATTTTCAACATACCAGAATGCTCTCAGTTCAATTCATACAGTCTTCTTACTCATCAGTTCGTCGCAATTTTTTAAAAAACAATTTCATTATTGAAAATTAAATTTGAATAGCTTTTTTCAGATCTAAATGCTTTCGATCTGATTAATACTTCTAGAGTCGATGTCAAATTTTCAAAACATCTATGTTTTTTTAAAAACATTAATGTATTGGAGTCGATGTTTTTGTAACATCGATATCATCGTGTCTATCAGGTCAGAGAATTGGTGCTAAGTGATAGTCGTTTAACAATAAGAGACATTATTGAATAAGTTTCTATATGATTTGGTTCCTGTCGAGCAATTTTGAAAGATCATTTAAGTTTGCGACACATTTTTATATTAAGTGCACCAACTCTCATTGTACGCGAAAGTCTATCGTTGAGTTCGAACTTTCTGCCCTCAGGTTGCTAGTTCGTCACTCTTCCAACTGTGCTACAACGGCCTCATTTATTCTTTGGTAGGTAGGTATTTATTAACGAAAAACTGGAGAAACACATCGGGTTATTGGATGCGATCAGTTCCAAAGAGAACGATACTAGAACATCAGGTAATTTAGCATCACGGTCAGAAGACACATTTATTTTTTGGAATTTTTTCCGGAGCTGAAATTTTTATCGTACTAAAATCGTACATGGTATTGGTAATTTTTGTTAATTTTAACTAGCGTCGTACTAGAGCATCACAACGGGCGATTGACGACGGTCCTAGATCAATCCAGTACGGAAAATAATTAAAGTAAAAATTAAGTACGATAAAAATAATTAATAAAGTAAAATTCAGTACGATAATAATAATTTTTATCGTACTAAAATCGTACATGGTATTGGTAATTTTTGTTAATTTTTAACTAGCGTCGTACTAGAGCATCACAACGGGCGATTGACGACGGTCCGATATCAATCCAGTAAGGAAAATAATTAAAGTAAAAATTAAGTACGATAAAAATAATTAATAAAGTAAAATTTAGTACGATAATAATAATTTTTATCGTACTAAAATCGTACATGGTATTGGTAAATTTTGATAATTTTTAACTAGCGTCGTACTAGAGCATCACAACGGGCGATTGACGACGGTCCGAGATCAATCCAGTAAGGAAAATAAATAAAGTAAAAATTAAGTACGATAAAAATAATTAATAAAGTAAAATTTAGTACGATAATAATAATTTTTATCGTACTAAAATCGTACATGGTATTGGTAATTTTTGTTAATTTTTAACTAGCGTCGTACTAGAGCATCACAACGGGCGATTGACGACGGTCCGAGATCAATACAGTAAGGAAAATAATTAAAGTTAGTACCACGTAATTTGGAACCACCGTCAGGTGACGAGGCAATACCTGAGCTGGCAACCCACTCTTCAAACTTCCACACCAACCCAACGTGAGGACTTTCGGCCACGACAGATTTAAGATGCACCAGCCGCCTCTACATCAACACCATACGATTACAAACATCCATGCGCTGACCAAGATTTGAAGCCGGAACAGAAATAGTACTGGAGAAACACGCCATATGGTATCAAGTCCAGAATACTTATAAGAAACCCGTTCCACTGCAAAAACACACCACCGTCACCTACATTTAGTTGAACAAAAAAAAGGCATCAGCAAACAACAAAGCCTGAAGAATCGTGGAAAGACCCAAATCCACAATAAAAAAGATCCTCAAACAAAACGCAACTCATTACAGATGTCACGCCACTTCTAACGAAGTACGATCACTGCCTGCATTTATTAACTCGGTTCTATTGCCAACGTTTCTTCCCCACGGAGAAGGAAACAAATTGACACGCAGCAGTTCTGCAAGAAGACACGTTCTCAGTCCACCCTTCCAGCGGCATTAGCGAAATGCTAATTGAGACACCGTTCATTAGCCGGCGCGCCCGAGACACAGCGACGAAATATGATGAAATTATTTAGTCTGTAGCAGGCGGCTGTATCAGTCGGAAAAAGGAATTAAGCAGATGGAAATGAGGATCATGGAAGATAATGAGGGATGCCTGTGTCTGCGTGTACCGATGATTCAATTACCCGTCGCTTTGAGTTATTTGGATGGTGGTCATGATCCCGAGTCTTGTTGTCAGTTGGGGATTTTTGGTTAATGTGACTTTGTTACGCTTAAACTGGAGTCGAAGATTATCGGACCGATTTTTTTGTTGTTGCGAGTTTGACGTTGAACTATGTTTAACCATATCGGTGGTTATCTAAGCCACTGGAAAACATTGTTGAACCCGCTAAAGGAGCTGTTTCGCTGATGAAAAATTGACCTTGTGAAACTGCTAGCTCGTTCGTAAGAATGATGGAGGACTATTTCTTTGGCACGGCACATTTATTAACATCACATAACGGCACGCGCGAATAATACAATACAACACATAAGAAGCGAAACTCACAATACTGCATTTATTACATTTATATACGTTTATTAACATCACATAACGGCACACGGGAATACTACAATCCAACACATAAGAAGGGAAACACACGATACTACATTTATTACATTTATATACGATTATTGGCATCACATAACGGCACACGCGAATAATATAATACCACTCATAAGAAGCAAAACACACGTTACTACATTTATTACATTTATATACATTTATTAACGGCACATAACGGCACACGCGAGTAATACAATACAACACATAAGAAGCAAAACGCACGATAATACATTTATTACATTTATATACATTTATTAACGGCACATAACGGCACACGCGAGTAATACAATACAACACATAAGAAGCGAAACACACGATACTACATTTATTACATTTATATACGATTATTAGCATCACATAACGGCACACGCGAATAATATAATACCACTCATAAGAAGCAAAACACACGTTCCTACATTTATTACATTTATATACATTTATTAACGGCACATAACGGCACACGCGAGTAATACAATCCAACACATAAGAAGCGAAACACACGATACTACATTTATTACACTTATATACGATTATTAACATCACATAACGGCACACCCGAATAATATAATACCACTCATAAGAAGCGAAACACACGTTCCTACATTTATTACATTTATTAACGGCACATAACGGCACACGCGAGTAATACAATACAGCACATAAGAAGCGAAACACGCAATACTACATTTATTGCATTTATATACATTTATTAATATCACATAACGGCACACGCGAATAATACAATCCAACACATAAGAAGCGAAACACACGATATTACATTTATTACATTTATATACATTTATTAACGGCACACGCGAGTAATACAATACAACGCATAAGAAGCGAAACACACAATACTACATTTATTACATTTATATACGATCATTAACATCACATAACGGCACACGCGAATAATATAATACCACTCATAAGAAGCGAAACACACGTTCCTACATTTATTACATTTATTAACGGCACATAACGGCACACGCGAGTAATACAATACAACCCATAAGAAGCGAAACACACAATACTGCATTTATGACATTTATATACATTTATTAATATCACATAACGGCACACGCGAATAATACAATCCAACACATAAGAAGCGAAACACACGGTACTACATTTATATACGATTATTAACATCACAAAACAGCACATATACGAATGATACAATGCAACACATGATTGAAACACGCGTTACTACATGCTCGAAGTCAAGTTCAGCTCGAACTGCGAACGTTGATGACTCAAGTCTCGAGCTTTTTCTAACACCGGAAGTACCGGCGTAAATCCCTATCACCTAAGCAAAGGAATCGTCCTATTCATCATTCTGGGAAGAATATCCGAACTTTACAGACCCCATGATACTGGACAAGATATCTCGCTAATAGCAAAATTGACCAGGTCTTAATGGCCAAGATACATCACCAGTAGCAGAATTGACCGCATCTTAATGGACAATATATCTCGCCATTAGCTCAATTGACAAGACCTTGAGAGAAGCTATCTCTCCATCGGGAAAATTGACTGGATCTTAAAAGGCAAGCTATCTCGCCGTTAACAAACTCGACTAGACCTTGAAAGAAGATATCTCGCCATTAGTAAAATTGACTACATTTTAAGACAAGGTATCTCGCTATTAGCAAAAGAAACCACATTTTAATGTACAAGATACCTTGCCAATAGAAAAATTTTATCAGATCTTGATGGAGAAGATATCTCGCCTTTAGCAAAATTGACCAGATCATGTCAAAGAGTTCTGGTCATTGCGTTTAAAATGGAAGATTATTGAACATATTTTTTCGCGATTTTACGCTTAAGACATTACTTCTGCGTGTAGTTTGAGACCAACAATCTGTGAAAAATTTAGGTCTCAATCGAAATTATCAAACTGTTTAAAATAGTACGTACCGAACAGTAATCGTGGTCGAATATTTGTAAATAAAATGAAGTGTAATTTTTATACTGCGCAATACATCATGCGTTCCGCATTCCCTCCTCCCAGTTGGCGGGGGAATCGATGTACTTATTTCTGGTCTTGTCACAGCGTTGGACTCAGTCTATCTCGACAATCGTGAGCACATATTTATTTGTAGTATAGTTTTAATTCTCTCAGAGTGTTTTTGACAAGCTACCTCGTACATCAAAATAAACCAATTCTCCCAAATCCAATCAAATTCATCTGATAGCGACATGTTATGGAGTAGTAAGCTACGTAATGCACTTTTTACATACATTGCAATCATATAATTGAAAGAATAAAAAAGTAATTTACTCCAGTTTCGGTGCATTATTTAAATTCACGAAATATACGCTTTGTGTGTAAAGTAGGCAGTTGAAATTACATCCATCTGGAGCAACACAAGTAGCAATTGACGACGGTCCAGGATCAATCTCGAAGGTAACGATCTGACAACACCTAGAAATTTTGAGCTACGGTCAAATTGCAAGGTACATACCTTAGCTGGCACTCCACTTTCCAAATTTGTGTACCTTACTTCTACATATTAAGGAAGACAATGATATCTTCGTTTTTAATGAAGGACAAAAATGTCAAATGAGAGTACAAAAAACTTACAGAAACATTAATATACTTCAAAATCTTTTAAACAAATTTTTACTAAAATGTGAATATTGATAGATAGGTCACCAAACTTAGGTACCTTGCTTCTATATATTAAGGAAGTTAAAGATAACTTTGCTATAAATGAAGCAGGAAAATATTGTGACGTTTCGGGGATGGTAGCGTTATCTACAAGAAGAGAACATTCGCTGTGGTCTGGGCTAATATACACAGTCCTGTAGCATTAATGTGACCACCTGTCAAAAGCCAGAAAAACCACCTTTGGCAGAGCGGACCGCTGCGACACGTGCAGGAAAGTCAATTAGGTTTCTGAAGGTGTTTACTGAGATGTTGAGCCACACCGACTTCAGTGCCGCGGCCACCTGCGCTAGATTACCTCCCTCCTCCTGCCTGGATCCTTCCGGCAATTGTTGCAGGGTGTTTGCTTTCAGACGTTTCACGCCGTATAGGCCAACGTCCAACTGTCCGATGGAGCATAAAACGTGATTCATCGGAAAAAGCCACCTGTCGCCACTCTGTGGACGTCCAGTTGCGGTACTGGATTGCAAATTCCAGCCTTCGTCGCCGATGAACAGCAGTCAGAATAGATGCATTAACCAGGCGTATGCTGGGTAGGCCCATGCGCAGCAACGTTCGCTGAACCTTTGTTGAGAATACATTCTTGGTAGCCCCTTGGTTCATCTGGGCGGTCAGTTGCTCAACAGTAGCACGTCTATTAGCCCGAACGCATCTCCGTAGCCTTCGTTCGCCTCTGTCATCTATAGCCCGTGGTGCACCACATGTGCCACGCCGCTGATTTTGGAAAGCGCCATTTTGCCATGCACGGTATACTTTTACCACGGAGGCACGCGAACCGTTCACAAAATTAGCCGTTTCCAAAATGCTTCCACCCTCGGCCCGAAAGCCAATAATCATGCCCTTTTTGACGACGTCGGATAAATCGCTACGTTTCTGCATTACGCCAACGATTGAAAAGTTTTCTGATGCCCTAGGACATCCTTTATATACACTCCACTGCAATGTGCTGCCAACTGCCTTGTGTGATTGATTATTTCACGTTGACGTCGAAAGTAGGTGGTGGTCACATTAATGTGACTGGACTGTGTATTTATTAATTACATTTGAACAGTTTTGACGGATATTTAGGTAGGGTATCTATACAGGTATCCAGGTGACTAATTTTACTGAATACGGTGAATTGTCCTTGGCCTTGGGACTCCAAGTTGACTAGCAAGCTCGGGTGAGCCCTTCTCCAGTCCTTACTCGGGCGAGTAAGATTCCTAGTTCGGTGAGCTTCTCCAAAGGTTCTCGCGTTTCAGTTGAATTCGCTAAAATGGCACTCGGTTGAGTAATTTCCAGCTCTGGTGAGCCTAATAACAGGTTCCATGTCAGCTCCAAATCAGCAGGAGCAGCAGCTCAGGTTTGAGCTTTCCTTACGTCTGATAGATGTAATCCTAGTTCGAAAAACTTCTCAGAATCAAGGAACAACAGTCGTGATTTCTGCAGGCTTAGGCTGGCCTTTTTCCAGTGCCCGAGACAAGGACTTCTCCCGAGAACGGGGTAACGGAAATCGTGAACGGGTGTTCACTTTCTCGGATCCGTTTGATCTCTCGGGTCTGTTAACCTCTGTCCACGAAACTTTTTTACCGTCTATCTCGACTCCGAAAGTTCCACGGGGGATGTTGGGGCCCCCTCTCGTTTCATTGGACACACTTGTCCTTTCGCCGTTGGTTGTTTCAAATTCCGGCTGTCCATTGACAGTTAATTTTCCCCTTCCGCCGGTAGCTTAGCAAAACGGCGGAAGTAACAAAGGTCTCTGCGGTCTCCTATGATCGTACAGAAGCGGCGGAAATGAACTTCTGTCCTACGCCGGTCGGCATAGCGACAATGACATGTTATTTTCCCTTTATCGGTGAAATCCAATCTCTTGACCTCCGGCTCGTCAACTCTCGGTCCGGCGCTCTGGGTTCATGCGCGGCGTGTACCCTGCGGCATCTAGTCTTTTCCTCCTTTCAATTTTTCCGCCGAGCGCTTGCTTTACTTCCGTCTTAATATCAAATGAAAAAAGTATAGAAAACTTACAGAATCATTAATATACTTCAACAGCTTTAAAGGAAATGGTTACTAAAATGTAAATATTGATAGATAGGTCACCAAACTTCTGCACATTGCTTCTACATATTAATTAAGCTAAAGATAGCTTCGCTATCAATGGAGGAGGAAAATATCAAATGAGAGTAAAGAAAACTTACAGAATCATTAATATACTTTAATAGCTTTAAAGCAAATTGTTTCTAAAATTTAAATATCGGAATATAGGTCTTAACCCCCGTTGGGGCCTTCGTGGCTCAGAGGGTATGCCTACTGCGCTAGTAACCTGCGAGTCAACGGGCAGTGCAGTTTCATTTCTTGTCAGGTTCTACTCCACCCTGGGTGCATTTCTCTCTTTTGTCAGTAAAACTTTCCTTGTGCATGTGTTCCCATTAATTGATATTATATGTCCTATGTTTGGAGCAGCATGGCCAAATATAGCTCTTGCTTTATGAAACCTCAACCAATCAACTTAAACCTCCTGGTGGTTGTCGTGACGAGATATCTCGTCAGAAAAGACTGAGTAGAAATTGATTGTCGAGATATCTCGTCAGCAAAGACTGAGTAGAAATTGATTGATGAGATATCTCGTCAGAAAAGACTGCGTAGAAATTTATTGACGAGATATCTCGTCAGCAAAGACTGTGTAGAAATCGATTGACGAGATATCTCGTCAGAAAAGACAGTAGAAATGGATTGACGAGATATCTCGTCAGAAAAGACTGAATAGAAATGGATTGACGAGATATCTCGTCAGCAAAGACTGAGTAGAAATGGATTGACGAGATATCTCGTCAGAGAAGACTGAGTAGAAATGGATTGACGAGATATCTCGTCAGCAAAGACTGAGTAGAAATGGATTGACGAGATGTCTCGTCAGCAAAGACTAAGTAGAAATGGATTGACGAGATATCTCGTCAGAGAAGACTGAGTAGAAATGGATTGACGAGATATCTCGTCAGAGAAGACTGAGTAGATATTAGCTGACGAGATATTCCTCCATAAACACTAGCAAGATCATCACTTCGTCATCACGAAAAAATCGGCAATATATTCAAGACGATATATCTCGTCATTATTTAAACTGGTTTTGACTTGATGGACAAGATATCTTGTCTAAAACACTCGGAGGGTTAAATTATAAAATCTGAATTAATTTACCATCCAAATATCCGTACGCTGATAAACATTTCACCCCAAAAAGACTAAATTAACTCTGAAATATGTTTGCTTCACAATGTTTACCCTATTAAAGCTAAGCTGCTTTTCTAAGTCACTAATCTTTCAGCACCGTCTTAAGACTGTTACAAAATTATCCTCACTTAAGATTTTAATCACTGGGAGTGCTTTCGGGTTTAAGGGATTAAGCAAAGAATCTTCAGTGTAACTAATGTAATATCAATTTATCAATTTCTAACTTTGCACATTAAATTTTGAATTAAAATTAAGCGTAAACTGACTGCCAAATATATGTAATTAAACGTTGTATCAGGAAATGTCCTTGATACAAATATTAAAATAACTCATCAAGGTAGCTATAATTTCTAATCAACTCCTTGTGTTTGTCTCGACGAGGTGTATCTAGTCTTTAGCAAAACTGACCGTATCCTGATAGACATGATACCTAGCAAAACGGGCCAGATCTTGGTGAACATAATTCCTTGGTCGTTAGCAAAACGGGTCAGATCTTGATAGACATGATCCCTCATCAGTTGAAACCGGGCCAGATCTAGATAGATACGATACCTAGTCATTAGCAAAACTGGCCAGATCTTGATGGATATGATACCTTGTCGTTAGCAAAACGGGTCAGACCTTGATGGACTAATGCCTTGGTCGTTAGCAAAACGGGTCAGATCTTGATAGACATGGTACCTCATCAATTGAAACCGGGCCAGATCTTGATAGACATGATACCTCGTCACTAGAAAAACGGGCCAGACTTAGTGAAAATGATACCTCGTCATAGCAAAACGGACCAGATCTCGATGGACATAATACCTCGGTCGTTAGCAAAACGCATCAGATCTTGATAGACATGATACCTCATAAGTTAAAACCGGGCAAGATATTAATGGACAAGATACCTCGTCATCAGCAAAACGGACCAGATCTTGATGGACATGATACCTCATAATTAGCAAAACGGCCGAGATCTTGACGGAAATGTCATCTCTTCATCGTAAACAATCAACAAGATCTTGATGACGAGATATCTCGCTATTAAAAAAATTACTCAGAGCTTGGTGGAGGCTATATCTCGGCAAAACCACAGGGAGAGTTATGGTTAGATTTTCTTTAGAAAATCCCAAATTTTTAAATTATATCAATGATAAATTAAAAAAAAAGTGTAAATGTATTAGTGAAGGATTTGAGAGAGAGAGTTTGTTGTAAAAATAGAAATCCTAAAAATTACTTTGATAGAGTAGTCATCGGTGCAATATGGATTTTGAAAATATCCTATGGCCCTTGCCACACCTCAACTAACATGAAATGCTGTTTTATGTATTTATTATTCGTATTTAATTTGGTGGAATGGCGATAGTATATCGAAATATATTCATTATAAATGGATTTAAATCAGGTATCAAATGTGAGTATCGACATTGTCATGAGCATATGTAAACAGTTGAGGTATTAGCACGATGGTACTTGTCATACTAATTTTTTAATATTGGAAAAAAGGACTGTCTCTAGCGAGGCTAAGGATTAAAATTACTATTATTAAGTGGTGCATTTTCAACGTTGAAGTCAATGAGGTAAGATACTACTGTTTGGTGCAGAAGATTGTCTATGCAAGATTCAATTAAAAACGGACCAGGGCTCAAAGTAGACTCCTTACGAGAAACTTCCATCTTGTGTATTAGCGGTTGGTTTTGTGGCGCAGTAGCCATATTTGGTCAAGCTGAGCCAAACACAAAACACACAACTTCAAGTAAAAAATGTGAAAGAACAAAAAATGGGATTGGAGAAAAAAATAGGATGAAAGCAGAAAGATATCCCTTTGGGCCTGGGAGCAGAAAATGTTTAAAACTGCGACGTACGTCGCAGAGCAAACAAAGAATTAAAAAAAACTATTTTTCCTTAATTTTTATCAACATTTTGGTCGATTGTTTTTTTCAATCATAAGTTACGATGTTCTGCAGTGCAAAGCGCGCTCCTTTCCACACCTTTTTTCTTTTCTAGCTATGGAACAACCTCTCTACAGCGCTCAAATTACCACAAACACTTTATGATTAACACATCTTCTATATCAATGAAAATATATTTAACTTCAAAAGTTATCGACAAAATTGCAAATTCTGAAAATATACTTTGGTTTTAAATAAAGTAAGTTAATTAATTTTGTTGTTTTATTATACTAGGGGGCTCCGTCCTCTGCTCGCTATCGCTCGTCTATCCCCGATGATTGCTACGCAATTATATTTAGTTCGCTTTACGAACTATACTTTTCAACAATGAAGGGGGAGAGGATTGATTCACAATCCATCCCCATTTGGATTGCTGCTGGATTGATCCCTGACTTCTAGTACGACGTTAATTGAAGGAGGTTCCCTCCCCTTCCCAGTGCGAT
Organism: Metellina segmentata; assembly: GCA_947359465.1. Lineage (NCBI taxonomy): Eukaryota > Metazoa > Arthropoda > Arachnida > Araneae > Tetragnathidae > Metellina > Metellina segmentata. The sequence continues at coordinate 46,265,758 of OX375883.1, forward strand.
ATTTATCAAATGCGACCGAGTAACGGAAAATTGCCTTTCTTTACGAGATTAGCGGATCTGTCTATAAGCCGACACTCGTACTTTAGCTTTAGAAAACGTTCCAAAAATTCTCGGCTTATACACGGAAATATACGGTAAAAATGTTTTAAAAAATGTCAAGAACAAAACATCTCATTTCCACAGAAAAAAAGAAATTGTTAAATAAATAACAATTGTTAAAATTCAGAGGAAATCTCATCACAATTTTAAATGTTTTAACTGATCCGTGTTGTACTAGTACTTTTTAAGATTTTCATATTCGACTGTTGCTATGGAAGCGGAGACCGAATTTGCCGGTTCTTCTGTAATCATTGCAAACTTTCTAGCGCGTGCTCTCAAAGTTTATGAATGAATAAATTAATTTGAAAATATAACTGTGTTTATCGTCTGCGCATGCTCCAAATTAAATAGCTCGTTGAACCACAAGACTCGCTATCTACATATCACAAAGCGAATAAACCTGAAAAAGACTGACAAATTTCTTTTATAATAGAAAGAAATATGTAATACATATTTAGCCCATAATAGTGTTTTACGTCTGCTTTTGATTTTATTGCAGTTTTCAACATTAGTACAAAATGCCTGTAGAACAAATGCAATTGCTTGGAGTTGTGTTGCAGAACACAGAATAAAATTCTACTCCTGAGCTTTTGAATATCCCGGGATCGCTACACCCATATCCCATAGGAGAAGAAAAGTTCACTCAGGTACCTTGGGTCCTTGACGCCCGTACACATATAAGGAGATGTGTACTGATATCAAATGTGCCCCTCAGCACTTTAATGTGTTGATTCCAAACTGAGTCGTGATTCAGATCCAAGTTTCATCTTTCACCACATACCACTCTGTCGCTGTAAAATCTAAACGATTTAAAAAAGTGTTTCATGTACAAATTTTATAAAAAGAAAAATTTTCATATCAGTGAAAAAAAAAATAGAAATTCAATATTTCTGGGAAAAATGTTTTCAACGGAAACTGGATTCTTAAAAACAGTATTACTAAGTTAAATGGAAAAATATAAATAAAACGAACAAATAAACTAACTTAATTACATATGTAAATACTTTACGTTTGCTCAGAATAATGATGAAACAGGATTTCCAAAAATAAAGAATCACAAATTCAAATGTTAAAGAACGAAAACCACCCCAAAGTTTAACAGTAAATGAACGTGCTTTATGTAAATAGGACATGTACGAAAAACCATTTTACTTATCTCTTATCCTTAAAAAAAACTAGCTTTCTTTCAACGTTTTTAAATTCTCTTCTTTTCTCTAAAAAATATCCCTTTTCGTCCGGACTTAAATACAATTAAAGTAACTGAAAAAAGCTTTGCGAATATTTAAAGTCACCGTGTAAACATTTATTGTAGACTTTTTTTTCCAAGACAAAAGTGTAGGAGGAATTTTTTTACGGCCACATCCCTCAGCATACCTACATTTATTTTTCAGCTCTGCCTTTGTGATCTTGAAATTAAGTTAAACTTTTATAATTCGTGTACTACTTCACCAGTTTAAGCAAATTTAGCTTTTTTTCGTGTTACATTTTCCACTTTTTGCATAGTTTTTTTATAATGTACCACTGTGTAAGAAAAGAAACGACTAATTATATAACTACATTTTGTAAAGTAAGTTCATTATAAATGCAAAAATGTTCCTTACACAATTGTTTTAAGACGATCAAAGCTATACGATCATGCAGCGCAGTATCAACTTTATTTTTTATACGCACGCGAGCAGAATTACCCTTTGTGGCTTGGTTTGAATTAATTCAATGTGCAGATGGAAATATATACTATCATTTAACCCTCCAAGAGGTTTTGACAAAATGTCTCGTCAATCAAGATCTGGCCAATTTTGGTAAGAATGAGATATCTCGTCATCAAGATATTGACAAATATTTGATGATGACTAGAAAAAAAAATATGGTCCGTTTTCTTTTAGTGACGAGATACATAATTAATTCTTACGACCACTTTTACTAATGATGATGTATCTCGTCATCAAGTGATTATTGAATCTTTGATGATGACTAGAACAAGATGTGGTCCGTTTTCTTTTAGTAACGAGATATCTAGTCCATCGACCATTTGCTTAGGACGAAATATTCCGTCATCCAGATCTGTCCAATTTTGCAAATGACGCGATATCTCATTATTAAAACATTGCCGAATCATTCATGATTACTAGATCTGGTCCGTTTTCTTTAAGTGACGGAGATATCTAGTCCATCGACCAATTTTGCTTATGACGAGATATCCCGTCATCCAGATCTGACCAATTTTTGCAAATGACGGGATATCTCATCATTAAAACATTCCCGAATCATTTATGATGACTAGATCTGGTCCGTTTTCTTTAAGTGACGGAGATATCTAGTCCATCGACCAATTTTGCTTATGACGAGATATCCCGTCATCCAGATCTAACCAATTTTTGCAAATGACGGGATATCTCATCATTAAAACATTGCCGAATCATTTATGATGACTAGATCTGGTCCGTTTTCTTTAAGTGACGGATATATCTAGTCCATCGACCAATTTTGCTTATGACGAGATATCCCGTCATCCAGATCTGACCAATTTTTGCAAATGACGGGATATCTCATCATTAAAACATTGCCGAATCATTTATGATGACTAGATCTGGTCCGTTTTCTTTAAGTGACGGAGATATCTAGTCCATCGACCAATTATGCTTATGACGAGATATCCCGTCATCCAGATCTAACCAATTTTTGCAAATGACGGGATATCTCATCATTAAAACATTGCCGAATCATTTATGATGACTAGATCTGGTCCGTTTTCTTTAAGTGACGGAGATATCTAGTCCATCGACCAATTTTGCTTATGACGAGATATCCCGTAATCCAGATCTGACCAATTTTTGCAAATGACGGGATATCTCATCATTAAAACATTGCCGAATCATTTATGATGACTAGATCTGGTCCGTTTTCTTTAAGTGACGGAGATATCTAGTCCATCGACCAATTATGCTTATGACGAGATATCCCGTCATCCAGATCTAACCAATTTTTGCAAATGACGGGATATCTCATCATTAAAACATTGCCGAATCATTTATGATGACTAGATCTGGTCCGTTTTCTTTAAGTGACGGAGATATCTAGTCCATCGACCAATTATGCTTATGACGAGATATCCCGTCATCCAGATCTAACCAATTTTTGCAAATGACGGGATATCTCATCATTAAAACATTGCCGAATCATTTATGATGACTAGATCTGGTCCGTTTTCTTTAAGTGACGGAGATATCTAGTCCATCGACCAATTATGCTTATGACGAGATATCCCGTCATCCAGATCTAACCAATTTTTGCAAATGACGGGATATCTCATCATTAAAACATTGCCGAATCATTTATGATGACTAGATCTGGTCCGTTTTCTTTAAGTGACGGAGATATCTAGTCCATCGACCAATTTTGCTTATGACGAGATATCCCGTCATCCAGATCTAACCAATTTTTGCAAATGACGGGATATCTCATCATTAAAACATTGCCGAATCATTTATGATGACTAGATCTGGTCCGTTTTCTTTAAGTGACGGAGATATCTAGTCCATCGACCAATTTTGCTTATGACGAGATATCCCGTCATCCAGATCTGACCAATTTTTGCAAATGACGGGATATCTCATCATTAAAACATTGCCGAATCATTTATGATGACTAGATCTGGTCCGTTTTCTTTAAGTGACGGAGATATCTAGTCCATCGACCAATTATGCTTATGACGAGATATCCCGTCATCCAGATCTAACCAATTTTTGCAAATGACGGGATATCTCATCATTAAAACATTGCCGAATCATTTATGATGACTAGATCTGGTCCGTTTTCTTTAAGTGACGGAGATATCTAGTCCATCGACCAATTATGCTTATGACGAGATATCCCGTCATCCAGATCTAACCAATTTTTGCAAATGACGGGATATCTCATCATTAAAACATTGCCGAATCATTTATGATGACTAGATCTGGTCCGTTTTCTTTAAGTGACGGAGATATCTAGTCCATCGACCAATTTTGCTTATGACGAGATATCCCGTCATCCAGATCTAACCAATTTTTGCAAATGACGGGATATCTCATCATTAAAACATTGCCGAATCATTTATGATGACTAGATCTGGTCCGTTTTCTTTAAGTGACGGAGATATCTAGTCCATCGACTAATTATGCTTATGACGAGATATTTCATCTTAAAAACATTGTCGAATTATTGATGACGACTAGATGTGGTCCGTTTTCTTTAAGTAACGATATATCTAGTTCATCAACCATTTCTGCTAATGACGATATATCACGTCAACCATATATGTCCAATTTTGCAAATGACGGGATCTTTTCATAAAAACTTTGCCGAATCATTGATGATGACTAGAAGATCTAGTCCGTTTTCTTTTACTGACGAGATATCTCATTCGTTAAGATTTTTATGCCCTTTCATCTGCCCATGCCGAGCTGATGGTCTTCGACAGTCATACCATTGGTTTTGAGAGCAGGTGATTTTTAACTGATTCCCTAAAAATTCTGGTGACCTTGTAAAGAGTAAGCTTGTAAAGAGTATATCAACACGAGGGTTAAGTGTCTTGACAATAATTTTAAGACTATTTTTATTTATACTTTGTAAATGTCCATTAAATGTAAATACTTAATGGGGACTTCCGTGTCAGTATATTTACCACTGCACTAGAAACCTTCGGGTTCTTAAGGATGCATTTTCAATTCTTATAACTCACCTTGGTGAAAGTCTCCTTTTTGTGTTGCTAAAGCTTTTCTTGTGTGTGTCGTATTTTGTCGTGGAGCTTAGCGAATCTTTATTGTACCCTACGCCCGTCTCCGGACTATAGGACATCAATCGACAAGTAAACCGATTGGGAATAAATATGGCTTTTAAACACTACAGTATTTACAATCCTATTGTAGGGAGTTTTAGTGCTGTTTTTGAGGGGGACACTAGCATCGACAGCAGAACATCGATGCTCAAAATTAAAACATCGATGATGATAATACATCGCCCCAAAACCATCGATCAGCGTATTTAAACTCTCCCTCCCCATTTCTTAAAACTGGTTTAGCAACCTCAAACATTAATGTTCTCCGGTGAGGGGAGATTTAATTTGTATTTTGCCGTGTTTATTAATTTATAAGTAAAACTGTTTTTAACTGTCAAAACAAAGTAAAAAAAATTAATAAGGACAATTAACAAATCTTTTATTTTCAAATTAAATACTATAAAAGAAAATAATATTTACAACAGTTTGACATAGGTACTACTAACTTTAAGTATAACGAGATAGGTACATAACAATAGTTATTGTTAGTTATTATTAATTATTTATCAAATTATGGGGTGAACACAACAAACTTATTAAAATTTACTGTTAATAAAAAATATTGGGCCTATAATTATTATAGGCCCCAATATTTGTTATTTACAGTTTGTAAAAACAGAAATTTGTTAACTTACTCCACCTTAAGCCGACTTCTGTTTTCACTAATCAACCAAGGAATTAGGGAAAATATTCCTTCTAAAGGGACAGATGTCGCCATCACTGACAAATACTTATTTGCACGGTTATTATTTTTAAATTTTACTATGGTGCATTTTTCATTCAAAAATGAAACATCGACAATGTTAAAACACCGATAGTAAACAAACATCGGCTCCAGTAAATACAACAATGTTTTTTACAAAACATTGATGTTGTAAAAACATCGACATCGATGTCGCATCCCTTCTTTTCAGACCCTTCACCCATGGCCACTTTGGTCTAAAAGTATGTTCAATTTACTGATTATGAAAATTATGCTACTTGGTTATTTTTTAATTTTTATAATGGTACTTTTTTCATTTAAAAATAAAACATCGACAAGTATAAACATCGATGTTAAAAAAAACATCGGTTCCAATTCGTCGATGTCTTTTTTTATATAAAACATCAACATCGATGTCGCATCCTTAGTGGACACCAGTGAATTCGTATTATTCGCAAAGAGGACAAAAAGCTCATCTCTGTGCTCCAATACGGTGCATGAGTCTTTGAAGGTAGTCATATCCGGTAAGAAGTAGAAAGCAAATGACATTCACACCTCTGGATAAGAAATCTCAGGTACGAGCTTTATTTCTCAATTAAACATTTCAGTTCTTTCCTGTAGACATCTTTGTAGATCGATAGTCTGCTAGTCTTCATAGACGAGCTCATAATCCTCTAGATGTTCGTAGAGGTAAAGGAGATTTTGGTTTGTGTATTTGTGCTCAACCCTTTGCTAATCTGTCCTCCTTTTCATTGTGGGAAGTTGTCGTACCTTGGGGCAGTTGTACATTGAAACAGTTGATATTGTGCAGTATTCTTTTGAGTAAGTACACATTGCAGTTTACCATTTGACACCAGAGAATCTTCTCACAAAGATTGGCACTCTACATGTGTTTGTTGTGTTTGCTAAACAACAAATTGAATACAACATTTATTTTGTCCTTTGATACAACATTTTGGGCTAACAAATACAGTACTACCCGAAGTTGAAATAGATAGAAGTTCGATAGGTGAAACCGACCGAAAATCGCGTTAGTCGAATTCGTGTATGTCGGGGTTCAACTTTATATATAAATACGTATAAATTTTTTTAATTGGGTCCAAGGACTAATAAAAACAGTAGCTTAAAAGAAAAATATTTAATAAAATTGCAGTTTTATATATACATATATATATATATATATATATATATATATATATATATATATATATATATATATATATATATATATATATATATATATATATATATATATATATATATTAAAAAGCAAAATATAAAAAAATTAATGTGTAACGTTTAAAAGTTATTTCGATGTCCTCATATAATCTAACCAGTTCGTCTGACGACACAATGCCTTCTTTTTTTTTCACACGGGATTTCTTCGTTGCATGCTAGAAATTTTTTTTATTCCTTGCTTTGTATCTATAACGCGTTCTTTGTTGGAGTCTGTTTTTTTTTTTTTAATTTTTAGGCCCTTTCATCTGCCCATGCCGAGCAGATGGTCTTCGACAGCCATACCATTGGTTTTGAGAGCAGGTGATTTTTAACTGATTCCCTAAAAATTCTGGTGACACCGAGAGATCTGCTAGAGAGCTCGAGCGCTGAGCGGTTCTGTTTGTTTTGTGGTGATTATTTATGGGACTAAGGCCTTTCAATATTTGACTGTTTTGCAGCGCCCAAGACACTGGTATACAAATCTCTATTGTAATATAGTCTATGTATAGTTTTTTTGTAAAATCAACGCAAGCTTTCTGTAAATTAGATTGTTTTGTTGTGTCGACAGGCTTGATAAAAAACGGAGGAAGAATTCTGAAGAGAAAGAGAAAGACAGAAAAATGTGTTGAAGTCAGCAGTTAATTTCAATGCCTATTATATTCAATAATTTTACTTAACTCAATTTAGAATTTGTTGCTTAAGTTTAGTTTAATTTAAGGGGTTTATTCTTGATTTCTAATATTGTATTATTAAAAAGAGGGTAATGCAATTTTCAGAATCATTATTTACTATTATAAATGTTGAAACTAAGTAATTGTTAATAATTACGGAATTTAGTATGTGTCGAATAGATTTATCTTGTAGTCTACTTCAAACAGTCTAAAAGTAGCATTCATTCCAAATTACAACAAGGATCCCAAGGTACAACATGGATCCCAAGGTACAACGCATGGATCCCAAGGTACAACACATGGATCCCAAGGTACAACACATGGATCCCAAGGTACAACAACATATATCCAAAGGTACAACACATGTATCCCAAGGTACAACAACATATGTCCAAAGGTACAACACATGTATCCCAAGGTACAACAACATATGTCCAAAGGTACAACACCATATTGAACCTTGGGACCGATTAACTTGCATAGATTAACAAAACAATTCATTAAACAGTTAGTGTTCGAAGCGCAGATAAATAAAAAATGGCAAATTCTTCCAAAGGTAATGAATGCAAATAGTTGATGGTAAAAACAAAATGCAGCTACATTATAGCCTCAGGAAAAATATTTGTTTAAAACTGTCCCAAGGTACCACACCTTCCCTACCAGTGATTTGGCGTCCTACTTAAAGGCAACGTTTTTTTAAAAGTAAGGTTTCGCAGCTGTAAGTGGTAATTGATTCCTTATTGAGAGTGAAAATGCCTGATTGCAGATATTGAAAATATCTACAGCAGAACATCGCTGTTTTTCTTCTCTCCTCCCCAATAGCAACGAGAAACTGTTTTCCAGATGTTTTCAATCACACATGTTCGTGCTCTCTTCTGCGCATGAGCCCCTTTTGAAAGTGCAAGCGTCTGATTTGTTAGAAGCGAGAGTGTAGTCGTTTAGTAGTCCTTTTGGAGATGTAAACTGTTTCGTTTCTTGTCTGTAAATAAGTGTTGCGTGTTGTCTCGAGGCTTTTTTTTTATATATAGCTGGCCTGATAAATTGCTTTACATTTCTATTCAAAGTTTGATCATGCGGAAGCTGTAATAGCGCATAATTTGAATTCCTTAACTGTATAAATATCTTGTAGAATCGGTCAAACTGAACATTACACAGACCGACTTGTTGAGTTTTATAAAACACACATTCATCACTTTAGTATATTAATCTGACCCTTTGGTGATATTTCCCAAACACCCAAAACCATAAAGTTAATTCAACATACACGCACAATCTGCCAAGCACTAACTAGTCGGAAGGCATGAATTCCGTTCTAAACAGCATTCATCACAAGAGGATGGCATTGATCGAAATTATCGCCAACACACGGCATCCGAGTTCTGCATTTGGTATGTTTCAGGACTTAATGCACTCAATTAGCACCTTTCAAGCGTTCAGGGGAACCTTGTTCCACTGTCCGGTCACATGTGGGCTAAGAGTATCACTCATTTACGAGTAGTTAAGCACAAGTACAAATTTTAGACCTTTGGGTGACAACATTTATTATATGGATTCATTTATTTTTCAGAGATGTAAATACTGTCTGCTTACTACATGAGAATCGATCCCGCTTGCAGTAGTATTGGTAGCGACACCAAAACGAGCAGAGCTTGTACATTCACGTGGGAGGGACTATGATGGATGTCTTAACCTACCAGGAGGTCTCGACGACGTATCTAGTCATTAGCAAAACAGACCAGATCTCGAAACGATTCGTCAAAAGCAAAATTACTCAAATCTTGATGAATGAGATATGTAGTCATTATCAAAATTTCTATAATCTTGATGTACGAGATATCTCATCATAATGAGAAAATAGACCAGATATAGTCCTCGTCAACGTCAAAATGTAAGTAATATATTAAAAACAAGATATCTCGTCATTAGCAAAATTGGTTGAATCGTGATGGACAGTCTAGTCATTAGCAAAATTAGTTGGATCTTGATGGAAAGGATATCTAGTCATTAGCAAAATTAGTTGGATCTTGATGGAAAGGATATCTAGTCATTAGCAAACATGGTCAGATCTTGATGGACGAGATATCTCGTCATCAGCAAAATTAACCAGATCTTGATAGACGAGATCTCGTGTGTCATTAGGAGAAAACTCACCAGATCTTGTTCTCGTCATCGTCAAAATATCGGTAGTATCTTGATGACGAGCTATCTTGTTGAACGGTTAATTTTGATTTGTTATATGGGAAAGTTGGTATTGGAAAGATGTGGTTTAATAGCTCATATCTTAGCAGTAAATAAAAATGATATTAAAATGTGTTATTAAGTGTGCCATTGTGAAACATTTACAATGCTTAATACTACTGGGTATGGGCAATACTGACTACTACGAGTTTGCCTGAAGAATTTCAGGTTTTACAACCAACCTATGAAGTTTTTAGATAGTTTAACATTACGCTTTTACTTCACAACACACATGACAAAATAAACGCATGCGTTGGTGAAATGAATTCCGGGAAAGATAGTATCGGTAAAGATGGTCAAAATTGTTCAGAAGTCCTGCAGGTTGAAGAACGAATATATTAGTGTGACCCCCCCCCCTTTTAGGGATTATTATAAATTATCAAATGTACAAAATCAGCTGCAACCAGACAACGAAATAAAGAATCATAGCAACTGTTCTATCGGCAGAAAAAGTTAAAACTGGTTAGAGGTTATGCAAAGAAAACGAATGTACGAGAGTTAACCCCTCATAGGGCTAATTATAATTTTTGAGCAATGCAGAGTAAACTAATCCAGACAACAAAATACAGAATCACGAACAACTCTACTGGTCATGAAAGTCAGAACAAGGTGAAAGACGGATTTATGCGTCTGAACCCTTTAGAGGGTTAATTATGAGTCATTCAAAAATAACTGACACCAGATAACAGAATAAACAGTATTTAATGGAATTTCAAGTCGTAAATCAAAGACCAGAGTCTGAAACACGCTAATTCTTTTTCTTATTTGAACAGACCGCACGCTGCCTAATCGTCCATTATGTCATGATGGTAAAAAGTACACATCAGTTTCACAAGCGTCGTTAAGTCATCAACTGGAGCTCACAAATAGATTCGGAACAGAACATTAACTTCGCTAAGTCGTTTGAAATTAGATGGTTTCATGCATTTTTTTATAGAATTTAACTGAGTAATGAAGGAATGCTTCGTTTGTTATTAAGGTCTGAGTTAAATAACCCAGATTTGTATAAAAAATGCCTTGGTCTTAACATCACTAAATTTTGTTGCTGTGATTATTTAGAATATTGTTTGAAACAATACAATTGGTATCAAAATGTGTCGGAAACAGAATAATTAACAGTAATTTACATTTAGAAAATTGGTTACATTGCTTAAATAATTATATTAATGAATGCATATATATCCATGAGGTCTAATTACAAGCTATGTTAATACGAAACAGCAATTTGTAGAATATTGAATTACTAATACTTGAATTATTACAATAATTAACAAATTTCATTATTGTAAGTGCCATAGATTCGTCAGCACACGCCTAACAGTGACGTCACAACCTTCATTTTATAATAGTAGAGACTAGGGGGCCTGCCTCCTGCTCGCTAACGCTCGCCAACCCCCCGGAGGATTGCTTCGCAATGCTCATTGGTTCGCTGCGCGATCCTATGCTCGCTTCGCTCGCCTCAATGAAGACATGTGTCCTAGCAGAAGGGATTGTTTACAAAATATGTTACCAAAAAAATGTTTTTCAAATCTAAATTTGCTGTATTACAGAAAAAATATATACAGTATCTCTAAAATCAGAATTCAAATGAAAACTTTGTGCAAATTTTGACTCGAAATGTGAGCGTTGCTTTGGAAATTGAATACCCAGCATGTTGTTTGTGTGTACATTTTCCCAGCACTCGGACGACCCACACTTTTTCATTGAGTTTGTTGCCGAAAGTTGTAGTGCAAGCGTCTTGTTGAACTATAATTGTTGGCCCTGAAAAGGACCATTTTTAAATGGCCCTGAAAAGATCCTCTGCTTTCTTTGATTTATATTATAAACTAACTGCAACAGCTCATTAAAATTTCCTTTTTTTTTCTATAAAATTTCTTCCGATAACGCTATAAATTCAATCGATGCGCGAAACTTCGCTATAAAGAAACAATCGTACAGTGTTGCCAAAACGCGATTACAAATAACGTCTTTTTTGCGTGCCACGTAAGAGAATTATATATATAGATAATGGTGTGAAGAAAATCGCATTTATCTGCATTGGGTATGTTGGGGGTTAGGAAGATCTTGATCTTATAACTTCAAATCAACAATGTTAACAGATATATTATTATTATGCTTGCTGTATCACTATAATCTATGTATATAATACAGTGGATGTTTACGCTTTCAATCAGAGGTGTTAAAATTAAAAATGTTAAAATTCCTGAACCAATATTTCTTTATGCTTCTCTGATGAAAGAATTGTTAGTAAACCCATCTCCTCTAGAACGTGATTGAGAATCAAAACATGAATAATTATATTAGAAATAACTTCCAACAGGAAATGTCGTCCTAGTGTATAAAATAAAATTTAAGATAATATTAAAAACATGCTAATAAGTTATTTATATTTAAAATAGAACATTAATGATTAGCTTAATTTGCTTATTTCGCGCTGAAATGATTTTGAGCATAAACTACCGACCAATAAGAAAAGAACTACATTTTTTATGTCAAAATTAAAACAAATATTTTAGCGCAAACATACACTTCAAAAGTCTTGTCGGATTCTATTTTCACATTATAATGCATTTATATATTTAGCTTATAGTTTTACGCATGCCATGTATAGTTAGTACTGACGAAGTAAAAAACACAAGTAAAATGCTGTCTGAACAAATTCGTTGCTAAGTGGAGATCTTAAGTACACAGGAGGATAGGGGACACAAAGGATTTTTTGGTTTTGATTATTACGAAATAAAATAATTTTTTATGATAAATATATAAAGTAAATAAGGAATATGAATAAACATTCAAGGAAACGCTGTTCCGGAATATTTTGGATGACATTTACAATTTAAGCACATTGTCTAATAGAATTAATTTAATGAATAAATAATACATTATTCATTCTTTTTCATCAAAATAATTAAATCTATTTAAATTTTCAAAGAAATATAAAAATATTGTTGAAAAGCCCTTTAGTATTGAAAAGCTTTTACTTATTTAATACTTTTGGTAAACGTATTAAAATAAGAAAAAAAAGTTTGTTTAAAATGTGCACAGAACGCGATAGGTTTGAATTTGTTAAACAAATGTATTTTTAGGATTACAAAAAAATTTAACAAAACAGGTTTCAGCATAAACCAATGAATAATTAAAAAAAAAACTGGATTTTTAAAGTCAAAATTAAAAAAATATATTGATAAATTTTGCAAAAATTAAATACACAAATGACAAACTTTTAAACAATTATGTCATATAGCTTAATAATTTGTACTTATACTTTGTTCACATAAAGCAAAATTCCATATTATACTTAAGTTAAATTCTGTTTCTTCCGAAATCGAGGAAGATCTTACGACTGTTTGCAGATGGTATATTTTCACGCCTTTCTACAGAAAAGTGTAATTTAGCTCTACAAAGTTCTAATTAAAAACAACATTATAAATATTCCAAACGAAAATGTTACGCCATTATTTTAATTCAACGTTATAAAAACATAAATAATAGAGGTATCTCATAAATTTACTGAAACACGGAGAGTAATTTAAAGATAATTATGAATAGGAAACTGCTGTATTTCGAGATATTTCATGTAAACAAGTATTAAAACTTAACTGAAAAGTTTTAAGCTATTCGTGCGCATTATTAATATCAAACGAAACAATTCTGAGCTCTCCTTGAAAGTGTGTACTTTCCTATGAATTTCTTCATGCTTAAAAAATAATTTCCTACTTTAAACCAAGTATTTATCTTCCGATGGGTTGTTGTAATTAGAGGGATTATAGCAAACATTCCTTCTATTGTTATTTTAAGTACGCACTTATAGGGCTTTTTCCGAATCATGAAATCGATAATGAATTCCTAAATTAAATAAACTTTTATATCACAAGGAGCCTATACACAACATAAGTCCTCATAAATATCGTTTTAAACAGATAAATTACTGGCATTCACTACGTAAACAGGAAGGACCAATTAAATGTCCATCATGAAATATTAGATGTTGAATTTAATGTCATATTTAAATAAGTCAACAGAAATGTAGTCATGTATTTGAAAATATTGGAATTCTTATGAGGATAACCATTTTAAAGACTATTCTGTTTTAAAATTCTGCTGTTGAAATGACTGAATAAATTTGTCAAAACAATAACTCCTCTTTTTGTCTTTATTCCATATAAATATAAATGAAACTTAATTTTAAAAATAAATTAGCCTTAAGTAAATTTACTAGTGTTTAGTTCTAAAGCATCTAGAAATGGTCTATATTCAAAATTTAAAATTCATATTTTAAAAACTACTATTTCTGAAAGTGAAATAAGCAAACAATTGAAAATAAATTATAATTTATTTGTTTTCATTTACTTTGGAAGAAGAGCCGTTGTAGCTTTGTTAGAAGATAGACGGATTACCAACCGGTATGTAGTGTTTTTGAAACCCGATTCAACGAAAGACCGTCGTGTACGTGGTGTCTGGTGTACGTTAAATCTGTTGTATCCTCAATTTGTCTTCACGGCTTTGTGTGCAAGTTTGGAGAGTGGGGTGTCAGCTCAGGTATTGATCTCATAATCTGATCGTGGTTACAAATTACAGGTGTTGTTCTCCGATCTGTCCAATCAGGATTAATCCCAGTTCGTCCCCTATAGCCCGTTGTGACCCTTTAGTATAATATGAATTCAACTACCTACCTACCTGGTAGGGATATATGCATAACCTGAATTTGTTTGTGCTATGTTTGGAACAGCTTGGCCAAATACGTCTCTTATGCCAAGCACATCCCACCAAAACAAGTACACTACCGTATAATAATGGATCGGACACCAGCGGATTTGCATAAAATCCGACTACTTTAGGGGGTGAATTTCGTGGTATGTCCTGGGACCTTTGCATGTCGTTCCTGATGAATTGAACGCCAACCCCACCATGAACATTTTGAACCATCAGGTTCTTCCTACGCTCTGGCAATATTATAGAATAGACGAATGTTACTTCCAGGACGACATCGCTCAATGTCATGTTGCATCCACTGACAAGCAGTGGTATCGATATATGTATGTAAAACGTTTTTCCTGGCCTACTCAGTCCCGACCTAAGCCCCATAGAATATTTGTGGGACGAGTGCGAACGACGCTTACGGACCAAGGAACCACGTCCGAAATCTACAGCTGAGCTGGCAACATTCTTGCAGCAGGAATGGACACAAATACCCATAGCTATGTATCTAAAACTTGTTGAAAGTATGCCCAGAAGTGTTGCGAGTGTAATTGTAGCAGGTTGGGGACCATCCCACTCAAATTAGGTATTGAACACAATGGACAAAAATACAGGAATGGAAACAACAGGAACAGAATAGGAATGGACACAAAATACCAATAGCTATGTATCTAAAACTTGTTGAAAGTATGCCCAGAAGTGTTGCGAGTGTAATTGTAGCAAGTTGGGGACCATCCCCCTGTCAAAGCAGGTATTGAACACAATGGACACAAATACAGGAATGGATACAACAGGAACAGAACAGGAATGGGCACAAATACCCAAAGCTATGTATCAAAAACTTGTTGAAAGTATGCCCAGAAGTGTTGCTAGTGTAATTGCAGCAGGTGGGGGACCATCCCACTCAAATTAGGCATTGAACACAATGGACAAAAATACAGGAATGGAAACAACAGGAACAGAATAGGAATGGACACAAATACCCATAGCTATGTATCAAAAACGTGTTGAAAGTATGCCCAGAAGTGTTGCTAGTGTAATTGCAGCAGGTGGGGGACCATCCCACTCAAATCAGGTATTGAACACAATGGACACAAATACAGGAATGGAAACAACAGGAACAGAATAGGAATGGACACAAATACCCATAGCTATGTATCAAAAACGTGTTGAAAGTATGCCCAGAAGTGTTGCTAGTGTAATTGCAGCAGGTGGGGGACCCCCTCTATCAAAGCAGGTATTATTTCCCTTATACCATCACATCTTGCTATCCGTTCCATTATTGTAGGGGTGTGTATGCCGTCAGTATATTACGAAATGGTTGTGACAAGATCAAGATTTGTTTAGTCTTCTTCTATTGACGTGATATATCGTACTTCTATCAAGATCCTCTCAGTTTATTCACACAAGGAGATAACCGTCCTGGTGGTTTTATTGGCGAGGTAAGATAATGTCGTTTTTTTATGACGACAAGTACAAGATCTGGTAAGGTTTCTTCTATTGACAAAGATATATATATCCGTCCATCAAGATCTGGTCAGTGCTCCTCACAAGATGCCTCGTCAAGACAATCACCAGGAGATGGTTATATTTTTTTTCCAAAAATACCTACGTTTTATTACGAATGCAACACACCAATTTCTTATCAACTTAATCTTCAAATCCTGCATCCCCATTATAAAAAGGAGTCTGTACAACATCGTAACACTCCAAATGGTTTCGACGATATACACAGTCCAGTCACATTAATGCGACCGCCTGTCAAAGGCCAGAATAACCACCTTTGGCAGAGCGGACAGCTGCGACACTTGCAGGAAGAGAATCAATTAGGTTTCTGAAGGTGTTCACTAGTATGTTGAGCCATGCCGACTCCAGTGCCGTGGCCAGCTGCGCTAGATTACCTCCCTCCTTCAGCCTGTATCCTTCCGGCAATTGTTGCAGGGTGTTTGCTTTCAGACGTTTCACGCCGTATACGCCAACGTCCGATGGAGCATAAAACGAGATTCATCGGAAAAAGCCACCTGTCTCCACTCTGTGGACGTCCAGTTGCGGTACTGGCGTGCAAATTCCAGCCTTCGTCGCCGATGAAGAGCAGTCAGCCTAGGTGCATTAACCAGGCGTCTGCTGCGGAGGCCTATGCGCAGCAACATTCGCTGAACCGTTGTTGAGGATACACTATTTGTAGCCCCTTGGTTCATCTTGGCGGTCAGTTGCTCAACAGTTGCACGTCTATTCGCCTGAACGCATCTCCGTAGCATTCGTTCTCCTCTGTCATCTATAGCTCGTGGTGCACGCGAACAGTTCACAAAATTAGCCGTTTTCGAAATGATTCCACCCTTGGCCCGAAAGCCAATAATAATGCCCTTTTGGACGTTGGATAAATCGCTACGTTTCTGCATTACGCCAACGATTGAAATGCTTTCCGATGCCCTAGAACATCCTTTATATATACTCTACTGCAATATGCTGCCACCTGCCTTTTGTGATTGGTTATTTCACATTGACGTTGAAAGTAGGTGGTGGTCACATTAATGTGACTGGACTGTGTACATATTCAATAAATGTATGACCAATTTTACTAATGACGAGCTATCATGTCATCAGGATACTGCCGATTTTCGATGATGACTAGATCAAGGTCTGGTCAGTTTTGCTAATAACGAGGTACCATGTCATCCACGAGATCTGATCAGTCTTGCTAATGACGAGATTCTTATGTTGAGACAACCACCAAGAAGTAGGGATGCGACATAGATGTCGATGTTTTCAAAACATCGATGTTTTTTAAAATGCATCGATGGGGGAGGGGTGAGTTTAAATACACTGAATTTTAAAAACATCGATGTTTTGCTGTCGATGTAGCATCACTAGTTGCTAAGCCAGTTTGAGAAAAGGGGGAAAAAAGTTTAAATACACTGAATTTTAAAACCATCGATGTTTTTGAGGCGATGTATTATCAACATCGATGTCTTAATTTTGAACATCGATGTTTTGCTGTCGATGTCGCATCACTATCACACAAGAAGGTTAAAAAAAAACCTACTCTTTTTCCTGAATGCTATCAGAGTAATTTAATATCTTACCAACTCAATCTTCAACTCCAGTACCAACTTTAAAAAAATGGAGCCCATGGAACTTTTTAATGACCAAGTACATGTATTTAAAATTAAGGTATCCTGCCATAAATACGAGTTACTTTAATGTTTCTCGCTCTCCTAAACTTAACAAAGAACATGAATCTCTTGCTAGGGTGTGTAACTTTTTACTCAGCCTTTTTTTACCCTCTAATAAAAGAGCTCAAAAGCAATCTTTCTTCCCAGTTCTAATTCCAATTAGTGTCACAACCCCATGCATTGTTCGTCTCTGGCCCCTTGTTCTGGAGAGCGAGTGTTGATTTAAGTAATGGGGCTTCAAAGACAGGGTTTCCTTTGGCTCTGGCGAGTCGCATTTTAATGAGAATAGAAATGCTTTTTTGGATTTTTATGTTTAGTTCGGTTTTTCTTCTCGTTCTTCTATTTCTGGAGCCCTAATGAGGGCGGGAGGGGATGGACTGTAAATTGTCGTCCAAATGGTCACTATATACGTGGAAGGGGACGTGAAAGTTTTATTTATGTGTGTGAGGGTGAAAAGTCTAAACGAAGTGGCAGGAGCATAATTTGAACGAGGAAAAGGCTTAGTGAAATGCTTTTTTGATTGAATTATTCAACTAAGGTACAAGTTAAGTATTTTATTACGTCGTATCTGAGAGTTTTTTTTTTTTTGTAAAGTTGAATGTAGATGACGCCAGTGTTTGTTTTCTTGAACTTGGTATTGTAGGTATTTTTATTGGGTAACCAGAATGCGCGTACAACTGTTATCATTACTATCACATTATATTTATGTTAAAGATAACCTATGTTTATTATAATCCATCTTCACATGTTTGCACCTCCTTCTTGTATGGTTATGATTAGGTGATCAAACAAGAGAAACAAGTTGGATTGTCATGCTTTTGTGATTGGCCACAGTATGACATCACAACATTGAATGGGTGTGGTCATGAAATGAATGTTGATGGCGCCAGTGTTTGTTTTCTTGAACTTGGTATTGTAGGTATTTTTATTGGGTAACCAGAATGCGTACAACTGTTATCATTACTATCACATTATATTTATGTTAAAGATAACCTATGTTTATTATAATTAATCTTCACATGTTTGCACCTCCTTCTTGTATGGTTATGATTGGGTGATCAAACAAGAGAAACAAGTTGGATTGTCATGCTTTTGTGATTGGCCACAGTATGACATCACAACATTGAATGGGTGTGGTCATGAAATGAATGTTGATGGCGCCAGTGTTTGTTTTCTTGAACTTGCTATTGTAGGTATTTTTATTGGGTAACCAGAATGAGTACAACTGTTATCAATAATATCATATTATATTATTGTTAAAGATAACCTATGTTTACTAGAATTCATCTTCACATGTTTGCACCTCCTTCTTGTATGGTTATGATTAGGTGAACAAACAAGAAAAACAAGTTGAGTTGTCATGCTTTGTGATTGGCCACACTATGACATCACAACATTAAATGGGTGTGGTCATGATAATTTTGTGATCAATCATCTACTTAATACAATATTATTATTTTGTTTGGTGCTATCATTCTATTGAGGGATTTATGCTAACTTTTAGATGTACAAGAAGTATAAAAATCAAAGTTCTTTGCTTTCAGGTTGCAATTTTTGTTATACTTTTGTAAGAGTATGTAACTCTTGTTTTTCAATCTTTGGTTCTATATTTCCAAAATGTTTTACTGCTTTCAATAAATAAATGTTCCTAACTTTTAGAATCTTTGATCTCCAGATATCACTGAGCACTTTGTTTCCCCTTTATATGGGAGTAATAATTTCAACAAATTTTAGAACGTCTAATTAACTTTTCTAAGCCTCTAAAAAGACTTCAATTTTCGTCCAGACAATGGTCTAAAGGTTCAAAAATAACTTCCTCATTTGTAATTTTCTATGCAGATCCAGGACTACAGTAGCCCTGAAAGACTCTACTTACACATATAAGTCCAAACAAACCGACTAATAAAAATCCCCACAAACAAACAAGTCCAAACAATCCCACTAACATACAAACCCACATTAACACACAAGTTCAAACTAATACACAAACATACAAATCCCCTCAACACACAAGTCCAAACGAACACCACATGTCAACAGCAACCCACAAACATTTAAATCCTTTCAACACACAAGTCCAAACAAACACACCAGTCAACACTAACGCACAAGTCAAAATTAACACATTTGAAGAGCTAATTGAAGGAGCACAGCATTATTATGTTCAAAAAGTTTATGGTCAAGGTACAGTTACCCTAAACACTGGGGGTGGGGGGCGGAAGCCCAATTGGTAGTATGACGGACTAAACACCGGAAAGCTGCGATTGCTTAACTCGATTCAAACAAAGATCGCCGTGTACGTTCGTAAAAGAGTCAAAATGAAAACGAGATATTGAACAAATCTGAAAAGAGCTACCATTGCTGCCTGAGAATTCACGAAAAACGGCCACATCTTACTCCAAACATAAAACTCACACCACACACTACAATCTGGAGACAAAGATATCTTCCCCAGTCAAAACAGTCTCCCTTGTAAACGACCCTGTTTCTTTCGACGAAACGGCACTTTCACCCAATGATCTCGTAAAAGTTTTTCTTCTCCCGAAACAGAAAACTAAAATAAACGACCTCGTCGTTAAATATATTCCGAGCAACAGCGGACCCAGTCTGTGGAAGTAACACAAGTCACATGCTAATAAGTCCAATAAAGTTGCAAATCCTGCCCTCACGAAAGAGCTCGGAGAATTAAGTTGTTGCATTGTGCTGTAAGAGGAATTTACAGGATGGGAGCAGTTTCCAGTTTTATTCTTCGCCAACCGAGTGCTTCTTCCGCGTCATTTTATTCGGAGATAAAAGAAGAGATTGAAGTATGCAAAACAACTCGATGCTTGTGACTGAAGTTCGGATAAAAGTCCGCAATGCAAACAGGGATAAGGGAACGGATTGTGTGATTCGTGTGTTATTTAACTCGAAAATCTGTGTAGAGGGTTAAATAAACAACACAAGGATGAAGTCGGTTTGTTTTGAATGTGAGAATATGAGTTGGTTGATAGATTAGAATATGCAAAAGCATTTCATGCTTGGGTCGGAAGATCGAATGAGAGTTCGAAATGAAAACAGTGATAAAGGAATGAATTGTACGATTCTTGTATTATTTAAATCAAAAATATGTGTAAAAGATTAAATAAACAGCACGGGAGTGAAGTTGGTTTGGTTGGAATAAACGTTGGTTTTAAACTTGATACTTGGGTCTGATCTTCGGACAAGAGTATGGCATCCAAACAGGGATACAGGAATGAATTGTATGATTCGTGTATTATTTAAATCAAAAATTTGTGTAAAAGATGAAATAAACAGACAGGGAGTGAAGTTGGTTTTGTATTTAAAAATTAAGAATACTTGAAAGACACATAATACAGTTTTTAACCTTGTAGTTGTGTCGACGTGGTATGTTGCCATCAGCTACTGACCAGATCTTGATAGACGAGATATCGCGTCACTAGAAGAAATCTGACAAGATCTTGATGTCGTCATCCTAAAAATATCAGCAGTATCTTGGTGACGAGACATATTGTCACTCATAAAATTGGTCAGATCTTGTTGGACAAGACATCCCGTCATTAGCAGAATTAGTCGGATCTCGACAGACGAGGCATCTTGTCAAAACCACATGAAGTGGTGATGGAACGATGACATAAATACATGCCATGATGATGCACAATATGACATGAAATATGACTGAAATTTAAAAATTTTATACTTTGTAATAACTTCTATAGTTTTGTTTCCAACGGTCACATTTATGTTAGTGACTTGTGTAATCATGGCGGAATTGTGAACTATCCATCGTGCAATAAGTGAGGAGGTTTCCCGTCACACCTCGCATACATATCGTACATTTAGGGCACAACACGTTTATAGAGAGGCTACAGGTTTCATTCCTGATGGACAAATATGTTTACCTTACCCAGCATTTGAGCCAGATACCTCCGATCTAAATGACTGCACGCTGACCACCAATCTGATTGGTCGACTAAATTTAGATGTATTTGGGAGGGGATTTTTCCAGACCAAATATTGCTGATTTGAAATGTAATTATTTAAGTGTAATGGCGATGAGATGCTAGATACAATAGGAAGATATGAAGTAGATTATTACTAGGAATATATACCTAGAAAGACGGAAGGGGCCATGGAATAGCCCCTACAAATGGTTGAAAGTATCCTCAGATGTACTCTATTGGGGTTGAACGTATCATAAGAAATACTCTTTTGGTTGAAAGAATTCTAAGAAATACTCTATTGATCGAAATAATACTAAGAAATACCCTATTGGTTGAAAGAATACTAAGAAATACCCTGTTGGTTTAAAGAACTTTAAGCCATACTTTATTGGTTGAAATAATCCAAATAAATACTCTATTGGTTGAAAGAATCCTAAGAAATACTCTATTGGTCAAAATAACACTAATAAATAATCAATTGGTTGAAAGTATCATAATAAATACTCTATTGGCTGAAAGAATATTTAGAAATACTTTATTGGCTGAAAGAATCCTATGAAATACTCTATTGGTTGCAGACGTTGTTAGAAACAACCCATTGGTTTGAAGACTAATAAGAAGCAATCTGTTGTGGTTAGGTGAATCCTAAGAATCCAACATCCTATTGGTTGATTAAATCATAAGAAATATTCTATAGGCTGAAAGAATCCTAAGATGGTTCATATAGTGTGATTGAAAGAATCCTTAGAAAATTTTATTGTGTGGTTGAAAGAGTTCTAAGAATCTTTCTATTGATGGTAAGAATCATAAGACACATTCCATTGGTTAAAAAAATCTTAAGAAACATTTTATTGGTTGAAGAAATCCTAAGAAACAATTCATTGGTTGGAAGATTAATAACGAGCAATCTGTTGTAGTTAGGAGAATTCTAAGAAGCAATTGATTCTGGTTAGGAGAATCAGTAGAAACATTCTATTGATTCAAGAATTTTAATGAACATTCTATTGTAAATGAAGTAATTCTAAGAATCATTCTATTGTAATTGAAAGAATCTTAAGAACCATTCTATTGTAATTGAAAGAATCCTAAGAATAATTCTATTGTAATTGAAAGAATCCTAAGAAATAATCTATTAGTCAGGAAGGTAAAAGCGTAATAGAATTCATGCCAATAAGAGTGCACGCTGCAGAACGCATGTATGTGTGTGGGCCCATCATAGGGTTTCAAATGTAAATATAGAATTGACTAATTTACATGTAAGTTACAATTGATCACATGAATTATCACACAGAAAGGCAAATTGAAATTCATTCTTTATTCCATGTTAATATCTACGACCTCATTCTAAACGAATGTTATTACTGTATTGTTGATTTAAATGAAATTCTCACGAAACAAAAAAGTTCATTCCAAATTTCAATATAAATGCAAGTAAGTCCCAGTCTAATTAGCCTACAAACCAACCAATATAAATGCAAAACGAACAAACCTACTCTTCATTTCATGGGGGCTAAACCACAGCAAAACCAATTCTTCCACGCAACATTAATGCCTTTTTCATTTCTTGTTTCCCTCCCCAAACAAAGCATTCCCCTCCAAATTCAATCTTGTAGCTGAGATCAAAAATGGAAATCTAATAACCGAAAAGAAATTAGATCCGTATAAACTTATCCAAATCTCGCATCTCACGAGTACGCCTGAAATAAAGAGCTTGGAGCTCAACCCTCAATGGAATCTATGCATTGGAATTGCAGTAGTGTGATAAGGAAAAGCGAAAAAGCAAAACTGTGCTTTGCAGAGAAGCAAACACTAATTCTTCTTGCACGAAGACGAATATAAGAAAATTACAACAATGGAAAAGCACGGTAGGAATCCTATGGGATAGAAATGTATTAAGACTGTATTAAGAAAGAAATATGTTTGGTAATATAAAGAAACGAGATTTAGAATACTTTTGTGTGTGTTTAGAAGTTCAATTCTATGCATGCAAAATGAAATACTTCGTTATAAATGAAGGCGTATTAAGAGTTCTCTGCGATACGTTTACAGTGAATTTAACCCTATTGGTAGATGTATTGACGAGATATCTCGTCATTGGAAAATCGTGATAGACGAGGTATCTCGTCATTGGAAAATCGTGATAGATGAGATATCTCGTCATTGGAAAATAGTGATAGACGAGGTACCTCGTCATTAGCATAAAACTGAACAGATCTTGATTTAGTTATCTTAAAATTGGCAAAGATTGGCAAATTTGCACGAGATATTTCATCTATATAAATAAGAATGGAGTGTTTGTTTGTACATTCAATATTTTCGACCCATTTCAAGTTTTCTATCCGTTTTGGACCCTTCTGATGCCGAATCCGCCTTTTACTCGTTTGGTGTCTGTCTGTCTGTCTGTCCGTCTGTCTGTCTGTCTGTTGTGCCCTATACACGTCTACGCGGTTTAAGATATTTTCATGGAAATTTGCATACAGTGAGTACTTATCTTCATTTAGTGAGTGGCATTGGTTGCGAAAGTTTGTCTGTCCGTCTTTCTGTTCTATGCTCGATTTTGTGTTTGTGTGTTTGTGTAGACATCACAAGAATTGTATTCCAGATATTTGATTACAATGTGTTTTATTTTATACATTATTTATTAGTTTAGTGAATGCAATATTAAACATTTTTTTATTGTTATATTTAGAAGAGTTTCATGCTAAAACACCTGAGTAAGTATACTTAAATCAGCCACAATTTGATAGTTTTCGAAAAATTGGAATGTAGTTTGAGTATTACGATTACTTTCATTTGCTTTACCAGTAATGCTGAAAACAAATTATTTTTCAAAAAAAAAATGTTATGGTGAAATTTTAGCTCTGATACTTTATTTATTTCGAGTCTTATTTTTATTCTTTGCGCAATGAAAACGATTTCCGAATATTTGGGACAGACGATATTTTTCAACGAAACGAGAATGAACAAGATCGCGCGAGCAGTGATATTTATTCTGGTTCTTTCGCTCTGAATTAATTTCACATTTCTAAATTTTGTGCACTTTTATTTGTAAGTTGTGGCAACTGTGCGAGATCAAGAGATAAAATTGAATCACAAATTAATATCTTTAGAACAATTTTTTTCGACATCTTTTATTTTGTTTTATTTCGCTGTTTCCTGTTTTAAATATTTATTATTTTAATAAATGTGTTTTCCTCTCATCACACGCAACAGCACCACAAAGTATTAGACTTAAAAATGTTAGGTAAGTCAGTATAAATTTTCAGTAAATTTTAAGTGTAGTTATGCCATTATTGAAAGAATAATACCATTATTTAAAGAATAATGCCGTTATTGAACGAATAGTAATGTTTAAAAATCCAAACTAGAACTTTTTCCAACATTAAAAAATTCGTTGTCATAATGACAGGAGAAGATTGCAAAATTTCACAATGTCGCATACCGGAGGCAAGAGTGCCACAAGTAAAAAAATATTGTTTTGTTGACTATGAGTGCGAGAGCACTCGCCGTAAATCGTAATTTTAATTAATTGAGTTGAACATGAAAAGAACTCAAGAAAGGGAATTCCAAATCTTCCTATAAATCGTCTTTTATAGTAGTAACCTTAGTATCACCATTCGTCATTTTGTAGCATTGTCATACAGCAATTGTGCGATGTATGTGAAATGTATTACATGAATGGATATACATGTGTAGGATTTGTGTCCAAAGTAAGTTGTAGAAAATATAAAGATGGCAAAAGGTGTTAAAATAATTTTTTTTTCTACAAAAAACGTAAGTCATTATATATTTTGATTATCTCTTCAATCTAGAGTAAACCAATTCAAACCGAGTAAGGTCGGGTATTTTGCTAGTTATTATCATAAAATTGGCGAGATGTATTGCTATCATAAAATTAGCAAATCTTGATAGACTAGATATTTCATTATTAGCATAAAAAAGTGAAGAAATCCTGACATCGTTATTAAAATACTGACGAATCTGAATATACGACATACCTTGTCCTTAGCATAAAACTGAACAGATCTTGATTTACTTATCATCGAAAAATTGGCAATACTATCTCGGTTGTGAACTAAAAGATTCGTAATAGTTTTGAAAGTTATTGAAATATTCCCAACTTTGTTCAAAAACAACTATTTAAATTTTTAAACCTCATGTTTTTTCAAAAGAAGAGTCATTAAAATAAATAAAAAATATACAGAGATTAGATTTTAGTTCATAACATAGTTACAAATAAATAAAACATTAAGGCAAAAATAACGAAAACCGCATTTAAATATTTTAATGCAGCACACAAACAATGTTGTTCAAGGGTAATTATTAATACTATAACTTTGATTATAGTTATCGTAAAAACGAAAACAAAACATTTTTGGAATTCTAAACGTGTGGCCTATAAATGATGAAAAAACGAAAGCGGGAATTTTGGGGTTGGCACATATCTGAATACCTTGACCCTCCAAATGCTGAGACGTGATACCTTGTTAAAGTTCTGATCAATTTTGATACGTACGAGATATCACGTCGAAAAGAAACTGCTCTATTAATCCAAGATGAAGTGAAGAGCCAAGTAGTAAAACCAAACTGTCCCTTTTTCAGAACCAGTTGAGTTTGAACGAATGAGTTTGGAACGTTGTTTTCACCAGTTTTAGAATGTGACAGACCACCCATGCGAAAAGAAAACATCACTAGATTCTTCGAGACCGTGAAGCCCGTACACATATAAAGGACTTGTGCCCTTAAGGGCTGGTTGACAAAAACATTATTGTGATTGAAATTATAATGCAATTTACAAAGAAAAATTACCCAAATCCTGTAAGAAAATACTTTTGAAAACCACCCTTCAGACAGTGGGACTCTAGTCCACCACCCCCTAGTTACACCTCTGGTAGGAAGTTTAATCAACATCCCATTGAAACATCACAACGGGCTTTTGGTGACGGTCCGGGATCAAACCCAGAGATAGATATCCGAGGAGAACATCACATATACTGAAGAGCCAAACCATTATGACCACCTACTCAATAACGCGTTGCGCCTTCTTTGGAATGCAAAACAGTTGCAACTCGCCTGGGCATAGATGCTACAAGTTCTTGGTACATGACTGGAGACTGGTTGTACCAAATATCTAAGCAGCGGTCACGCAAAGTCGAGATATTCGGACATGATGGTGTTTGAGCTCTGAGCTGCCGCTTCGTGACACTCCAAATGTGCTCTATCGCATTAAGATCCGGCGAGTTAGGTAGCCAGGACATTAAGTGGAATTCCTCAGTATGCTCCTCGAACCACTCCAACACAATATAATCCTTGTGACATGGAGCGCTGTACTGTTGGAAGATTCCATTTCCAGTTGTGAAAACAGACGCCATGTAAGGGTGCAACTGATCAGCAATGCTGTTCAGATAGTTTGCAGTGCTCATGGTCTGTTCTACCACAACTACGGGTCCCAGAGTCGCCCATGAGAATGTACCTCAAAGCATAAAACAGACACCACCAGCCTGTGTATGACCTGCTGTTCAAGAGGGGAGGCACTGTTCGTCTGGCAGACGGCGTACCCTGACACGACTTTCGACGTGATGAATGATAAATCGGGATTCATCTGACTAGGCAACTCTCTTCCATTAATCCATGGTCGAGTCTCGATGTTCCCGGGACCACTGTAGGTGTAGTTGACGATGACGCTTGGTCAACAGAGGCACACGAGTGGGATGTTTGCTGCACAGTCTTCATCCAACAGTGTACGCTGAAATGTGTGTCCCGAAACACTTGCGCTTGGACCTGCATTGTATTGTGCTGTCAGCTGAGCCACTGTCTCGCGCCGATTTTGCTTTACCAAGCGGGACAGTCTCCGACGTCCTTTTTCTTTGATGAAGCGTGGACGATTAACACCTTGGCGTTTACTGCTGGTATCACCGCCATTTATCCACTTTGCATGAATACTAACAACGGCAGATCGTGAACAACCTACCAGTCATGCTGTTTCGGTGATACTCGTTCCGAGTCTTCGGGCCATTACGATCTGCCCTCTATCAAACTCGCTTAGATCAGCAGCCTTTCCCATCACTCGCAAAAGTAAGTGCAAAAATGATTACGTACCTTCTACAGCAGCAGTTAAATACCATTCTCACTTAACCACGTGCCCTACACGGCATCCAGACGAGTTCTTTGAAAAATGTAGGGGTGGTCATGATGTTTTGGCTCGTCAGTGTATATTTGAATAACGGTCAGATGACGAGGTCACACCAGACCTGGCAACACACTCTTTAAACTTCCCCACCACTCCAACGTGAGGACATTTGAGGCCTTGAAAGATTTAACATGCACCAAGCCCCGTGTATACAATGGTCTGGATGGACGAAGATTGGCGTTGTATCTTGATCATCCAGATTTTTATAAAAGGACGATTTACTAGTATTGTACCAGATTCTCAAAGCAAGCAATCCTTTCCTTCTTTTGTATGAGATGGATTTTCAGTCCCTTTTATACTCGTAACCTACCAGTCCTACCAGTCGCTAATTTGTTGCTTCCAACCAAGCCACCGGAGCCCGTAAGATATAAATGAATAGTCTAAGTGGATGATTGAAGTTAGGTACACATATGGCGTATTTACACCGATGTTTATTATATAGGTTAAATGCCGTGGTAGCATAGCTGAAAGAGTATTAGATGAGCAACCAGCTGGTTGAAAGTCCGAACCCAAGCAACGACCGTCGTGTACATGGGCCTGATGTACGTTAAATCTGACGTGGCCTCAAATATTCTCACGTTGGTAAGGTGTAGAGGTTTGGAAAGTGGGCTGCCAGCTCAGGTATGACCCATCATCTCACTGTGGTTCAAAGTAACGTGGTGTTGTCCTAGGATCTTTCCCTTCAGGTTTGATCCCGGATAGGCGCCAATAACCAGTTGTGTTTCTTCAGTGTGATGATAAATTAAAAATATCAACCTACATATGCGAAAGTGTATTCCAGAGGTAAGATAAGGTCATTTTTAATTTTTTCGTATTAGAGCAACACAACGGGCTATTGACGACGGTCCGGGATCAATCCCCTAAGGAAAAGATCCAAAGACAACACGTAATTTTTAACCATGGTCTGATAACGAGGCAGCACCTGAGCTGGCACACCACTCTCCAAACGTCTACACCAACCAAACGAGAGTACTTTCGGTCACGACATATTTAAGATGCACTAGCCGCATCTACATGAATATACCCTTAGAAATATCCATGCACTGACCCAGATTCGAAACAGGATCCTTAGGATCTAGAGGCTAACACCTTAACCACCAGAATGGTTGGTCGGATTGGGCGATGTAGAAATATACTTCAAGTCTAACTCATTTGCACTGTCTAAAAGCGATTTGTGTTGAGTAACATCGACATTGAAATCAGGATAATTACAAAGTGTAATGGAATCTATTGGGAACGGATATTTATTATTGGACGAACTACGCCGTAATTTACTTCACAACACAAGTGACGTATTTGCATATATAGCAATATCGACGTGATTAATCTTTCATTTTGGGATTTTCAGTAGTGATAATCAATCGGGCTCTGTATGATAGATAATTCCATTTGACTTGGACAAAACAGATATTAACATTCGATGATTCAACAATTAGACGACAAATGTTACACAATTGAACTGATTCCTTCAACAAAACAAAATAGTTTATGTAATAAATAGTATTTTTTTAGAAATAAGGTTTAAAACTGTGTTTGTGTAACATTAAAATATAGTTTAGAAAATGCAAATAACACAATAAAAGGTTACCTATATAGTAGGGATGTCAATAACCGTCCGGTTAAACCGATAAGTCGGTTTTTTGTTTCGGTTAACCGGTTTTTTTTCCGTCTTTTCTTGGCACGGTTATAACTGCGGTTGTTATTTTAAAAACTAATAACCGGAAAAAAAAACCGGCCCCGTAAATTCAAGAAAATTATATTCGTGGCCTGTGTTTATGGAATGCAAATGGTTCTTGTTTCATAACTGATTTTTCAAGATTCACAAAGTTTATATCTCTTTTCAACCACTCCCGTGACATAGCTTGTTCTCATTCTCTGACTTTGCATTGTTTAGTCTATGCGGAATTCCAGAAATACCGAACTTTCTTAACAATCGAAATATTCAAGTCCTTCTTTCTAAGACCAAAATAAGTAAAAATGTATGTGCTTACAGGTGACACAGATGATGTCCTTACGGTATAGAGCTACCATCAATTTACACAAGTAAAAATTGGTGGATGGCCAATATTTTCCCCTTACTGCTGATATCTGCACAGCAGTCAATACCAGTGGGAGCTTTTTAACTGTGACAGCTCACTTTATCTGTAAGGATTGTAGTAACTCTTACTTAGATTATTTTAATAGATAATATATTTACATCAGTAATTTTATTGCTATTATTACAGGCCCTGATGATGCCTCCCAGAGACTGTAGTGCTCTGTATTCGAAAACTCTCGTCGCCGCATACTGGAGAGTACATCCCATCGGAAATCGGGGACCTCTTGGACTCTTAAAACACCAAAATCTAAAATAGTGTCTGTATGTTCTGATGGAGGAACTAACATGATTCCAGGAGTAAAAAAATTACTTGGTGTAGGGAAGAATATTCATTGTTTTGCCCATGTGCTAAATTTAGTTATAACGGAATGATTAGAGGATACTGCTAATTCGAAGTTAAAAGAGCTCGTTGGGGAAGTAAAGCAAATAATAAAGTTTACTAGGCGCAGTAATTTGTTTAATGAATAATCTGAGGAGCGAACAACTAAGAGAAGGAAAATCAGAAGAAAATATTCTTCTTTTTGTTCAATCCGTCCCAACAAGGTGTAATAGCACTTATGATGCCATGTTGGAGGGATTTATCGTCGCACGTCGATCTCCATACGTCGCACTTGTGTTGACAAATTCTAACCTTAAAAGCTCTCTGGGTCACAAATTGAACTACTTTCGGAAGTAGTAAGCATATTATATATAGGGCCGTTTAAGGAAGCCACTACAGAGATTTCTGGAAGTGAATATTTAACTGGTCACACATATAGTTGTCCCTCTTACTTCATGTATTAAGGCATCACTGGCAAAAATTACTCCTATTCATATTTCTAAAATTTTATTAGCAAAGCTGTCGCAAAGTTCTTGTTCGAAACTTCTTTTATCCAACCTTCTTTTGTGCAAAGCGTCTCTTTCTGACCCCAGATTAAAAAAACTTTAGGGATTGTCTTCCTATATGTCTATCTATATGTCTTCTACACTTGCTAGTCAAGCAGTTTCCCAAGTCAGCAAAGTGTTAACGCACTACTTAAATCAATTAGGGAAAAATTCGCCTCCTTCATCAATATCAGAGAGTTTCGATTCAACAAAAACAAGCCTTCTTTGGGCAACACATGACAAAAATTTGACAAAATCCATTTTTCTAAAATCGCAGGGTGCAGATGCTTTCTTTCTCAGTTCAAACTATATTTGCAGCAGCCTCTGTTGTTAAGGGATAGTAGTCCACTTGAATTTTGGAGTCAAAGACATGTTCGCCTGCATTGGCGTTGCTGGATTTTAAGTATTTAACAGTTGTTGGAAGTTCAGTGCTATCTGATAGGCTAGTATCTGCTCTGAATTCTGTGGTTTCGGATGACAGAAGTCGATTAACTAACCAGCATATAAATAGTACCTCGTTCTGAAGTGGACCACGTACATCTAGTTTCCTCAGTCTTCTGGGTCTGAAGTTTTGCGGAAGAAAAGGGGAAACCCCCATTGGAGGATAGTGTTGCTCGATATTGTGGTGAGATCCACACCCTTTAAGGGTTACTGTCGAGGGAAACCCGTGGGAAAGGATTCTATTGAAGCAGGCCGCTTCTTTGTGGACCACCTCTCCGATTCTACGCTATCCACACCCGTAGGGAGTTTCTCGTGGGAACGGAATGTGTCGGCGAGTCCGGACATTTTTTGGACTGACCGACAAACGAGCCAGTCGGTTACTTTGATCCGTACCCTAAATAGAAGGAATTTGTCCCCAGCTGTGAGGTCAGCTATAAGAAGAGGACTGGAAGAGACTTTCTGGACTTCTTAGTCGGACTTCTGGAGAGAGCGTACGGTGTGCCTCTTTCGTATGATCTGTGATAGATCTCTGTGCATCTAAACGAGTGATGCTTTTCACTCTCCTCAGTTTTTGAAACAGCATTCCTTCATGTAAAATTGTATAAATTCTTTTATCTATCCAAGATATAATAAACTTATTTTTATTCTAAAAATATTCTATGTTTGGCTGGGCATAACTTCACAATAGAATACCACCAGATTCAAATGGGATGGTGAGTTATCTCAAAAGGCAAACTAGTGAGGAGCTTGCTTCAATGTGCTATATTTAAGATCTAATAGACATGTAGTGATGGTATCTTCACCATATTAACTATTTGGTCATTGGTCATTTTTAACGTCGTACAACGGGATATTGACGACGGTCCGGGATGAATTCCCTGAGAGATTGATCCGTTGGCCCTGACCCCATTTGGAGCCACTTCAGGAAAGACATGCTAGTGAGCCACGCATGTTTGTGGACGATTCTATATTTTGGACCGCAGGTAGGTAACTTGTTATAGAAATCGAATTACATTTCGAACAAGAAATCTACTTCAAAATCTCTTTCAAGACAGGAAAAAGAATAACTACTAGACCAGATAACTACTATAAGAACTACCAGACCAAGTAAATAAACGTAGTTGTAATAATGTAGAAACAAGTTACAAAAGTTAATCGAAATGATTGGTAATTTTTAATTAACGTCGTACTGGAGCAACACAACAGGCTATTGACGACGGTCCGAGATCAATCCCTTAAGGGAAAGATCCGAGTACAACACCACGTAAATTTGAATCACGGTCAGATGACGAAGCAATCCCTCAGCTTATACTCCACTCTCCAAACTTCCACAGCAACACAACGGGTGGACTTTCGGTCACGACATATTTAAGGATCACCAGCCTCCTCTACACCATCCGCTTACAAATATCCGTGCACGGACCCGGATTCGAACCAGGAACCTTCCGATCTAGAGGCTAACACCTTAACCACTATACCGGTTGGTCCCTGGAAAAATAAGAGATGACTTGGCTATATCGTGTTGAGGAAGAACCGCGTATACTACTAAAGATGTACCAATATGGATTTCTGCCAACGGAGACAACAATATTACAGTGGTGTTAAGAGGAATGGCAGCACATTCAAGCCTTACAACAGATTACTGATGACGGTCCGGGATCAAATACATAGGGATGGATCCGACGACAACACTGCGTAACTTTAAGCCACAATCAGATGACGAGGTCACACGTAAGCAGGCACACCACTCTCCAAACTTCCACGTGAGGAAGACACGACAGTTTAAACGTACACCAGCATTCCTTGGACACGGTTGGATTTGAAACCCACAACATCCTGATTACTAATCCGTAACCCTTGCAACTAGCTCTACCTCAGATTGAAAGCCTTCAATAACGGAATGCAATCGGACGGAATGATTTACCGAGGAACGATTTCCTTCTTTTCTCCACCTGAGTGAATGGAAATGGAACTAATGGCGCGTTCCCAGAAAAAATAAAGAAAAGAAAGGCCATTTGCGGTCTAATGAAGGGGTTTTCTTTTCGACCCCTCGGGGGAGGGAGGGTAACGACGGTGGGGTGGAGGTCGTTAATTAGGGGAGAGAGATCTACCTCATCTGCGGTGGGTCCTTTTTTTATTTTTGTTTCTGATTTTATGGGCGCTCGGAGGGACTGCGAAGAAGCATTTAGCTCCACCGAACATTCGAAATCGTTCTTTGCGTAACTCATCGGGGGCGTTTTTCTTTCGTTTTTCGTTAAAATCCTTCGGAGATAGTTGAATGTATTGAGCACTGGAGCAACACACTGGGGTGCTAGCGACGGTCCAGGACCGATACCGAAGGGTTGGTTTGGGGCATTATTGCGCAAGGGACTTGTTTGGACGGGCTGCGCCAAACGCAAAACAGCAACGAGGGAGGAAAAAAAAGAAGGGTAGATGAGGGCAATACAAAAGGGAGGAGGGCTCACTCAGGTGGTTCTGATATCGAAAGAAAAGGGACTACATGTAGCCCGCTTGGAAGAGTAACATATTAGCTACCGGAGGATTGCGAGTTCGAATCCAACCATGACCGTCGTGTTCATAGGCGGCTGTTGCATGTTAAATCTGCCGTCTCAAACTTCGTTACGTTGGTGTGGTGTGGTATTCTGAAGAGTGTGGTGCCAGCTGAGGATGACCACGTCATTTGACCGTGGTTCAAAATTACGCGGTGCTGTCCTCGAATCTTTCCATCTGGGTTTAATCCCAGACTGTCGCCAATAGGGCATTGTGTTGCTTCTATTTTACGTTAACTTAAATACCTACATGAAAGAAAAAAAATTCCGAGGTCAACCTTCTCCATTTAGAACCACGGACAGATGACGAGTTTGACACCTGCACTGGCACACTCCAAACTTCCTCGCCTCACCGACGAGAGGACATTTGAGGCCACGATTGACTTAACATGCAACATCCTCCTCCACCAACAAACATGATGGGCTTTGTTTTAGCTGACTTTCAAACTTCCAACCCTCTGGTTGGCCGACTTCAGTTTTATCCGCGAGTCTACCAACTGGTCGACCGTGGTCCCGAGATGTTAACGGATTTTCGAGTTAAATAATGTTGGCCATGAGAAATGATAATTGGTAATTCAAAATTAACGTCGCACTGGAGCGACACAATGGGCTATTAATGATGGTCTGGGATCAATCTTGATGTGATAGATTCGAGGACGACACCTCGTAAATTTGTACAACCATCAGATGACGAGTTTACACCTGAGCTGGTATTCCACTCTCCAAACTTGCACACCTCGCCAAATCGAGGACTGGAGGCCACGAGTCATTTAACGTGCACTCGCCTCCTCGTACACGGGGGTATTTTGGTTGGATCTAGTATCGAACTAAGTATCCTCCGGTCGTTAATCCGCTCCTCTGTCAACCGGCTATCACGGTACTAACTAGAGATGCGACATCGATGTCGATGTTTTCAAAACATCGATGTTTTAAAAAAAAACATCGATGTATTGGAGTAAATGTTTTTTGTAACATCAAGGCTTTTACCTGTCGATGTTTTTACGCTGTCGATGTTTTATTTTTAAATCCAAAAAGTACCATTATAAAAATTAAAAAATAACCAAGTAGCATAATTTTCATAAACAGCTAATTGAACATTTTTTTTCGACCAAAGTGGCCAAAGGTGAAGGGTCTGAAAAGTAGGGATGCGACATCAATGTCAATGTTTTCAAAACATTGATATTTTATAAAAAACATGAATGTTTTGCTGTCGATGTCGCATTAATAGTTGCTAAACTAGTTTTAAGAAATGGGGGAAAAATTTTAAATACACTGAATTTTAAAAACATCGGAGCTTTGTGGGCGATGCATTATCAATATCGATGTTTTAATTTTGAACATCGATGTTTTAATTTTGAACATCGATGTTTCAAAACATCGATGATAACAGCTATAAGAAACTTTTTAAGTGGAATAATGAAATGTGCTTTTATGCTATAAAAGTAACAACCAACAAGAATCCCAGACAACTAATGCAAATTATTCCAAACTGCGTATTTGTGGCTAGCTTTTGATATAAATTCGGTAATAGGTGTTAAAATTGGGCGTTGGTATTTTGATTGGATTGGATATTGGGGTTTTATGGCGCAAGGAGCAAACACGGACAATCTTCACCAAACGTAAGATAAACCAATGAAAAGTATGTACATGTAAAAGTTTTAAAGGGATATGGGAGAAATGAAGCGTATGAATTTTTATCGGATTAAAAGTTGGTCAAAACCTTGTTAAAAAATTGTATTACAAATATGATGATTTAAAACAGGTGGACTATATAGCAACATGATTCAAAACATAAAAGGTACAATTGTTATTTTGAAGTTGGTGCAGAATAGAATATGAAGATCTCTCGTAAACGTTTAATGCATTTCCAAGTATAGAAGCCTAAATTCATTATTGTATGGTACCTTCAAATTTGCTATTCTACACATGATGCGTAAATAAAAAAGGGCGATTCAATTCATTTTCCGCAGGTGTACAATATCGACCCCTGAGGCATATCTTCTTTGGTGTTTACGGGCTTCACGAACTCGAGGTATCTGGTGATGTTAATTTTTCACATGGGGTTTACGGCCTCTGGTAAACATGGGGGTTGTAACCCCAGGATTGCCCAAACGATATTTCTCAACTTTCTGTTCAGCCTTTCTTTTCACAGTTACTTTACAAAGTTGGGCTGTGGTAGTTCGGTTGGAAGAGTAACAGATTAGCAATCGGTGGGCGGTGGTTCTCAAACTCGGTCCAATAAAAGATCGCGTGAACACGGGGTCTGATACATAATCTGTCGTGGCCTCATACGTCTTCACGCTAGCGTGGTGTGAGAGTTTGGAGAGTAGTGTGTCATTTCAGGTGTTGACATAGTCATTTGATCGTGTTTCGAATTTACGTGGTATTGTCCCTTCGGTTTTGATCGTGAAACGTTGCCAATAGCTGCTGTGCTACTCCAGTAAGACATTGATTCGATGACCTATCTGCCAACCCAAAACGGTCGTGTACGTGGGGGCTATGAACTTAAATCTGTTGTGCCCTTAAGTGTCCTCGTGTTGATGTGGTATGGATGTTAGGAGCATGGTGTGCCTGGCTCAGGTATTGACCTCGCCTTCCATTTTGCGTGGTGTTTTGGGATCTTTCCCAAGGGGATTGATCTCTGACCGTCTCCAATGACCCGTATGCTGCTCAAGTGCAACGTTAAGTAATTACCACGATAATTATCTTGATATTATCTTGTGTTTGGATATGGCCAAATATGAGTCTCGCGCCAAAACTCCCAATACCAAGCAATTTGTATCACAATATGAAACCAAACGCTTTTGTTCGAAGTGATATTTCCTTATAAAGCTCTATGCTTGGTTCCATTTACTTGAAGAAACAGCGTAATACTAGTTTACAAATTCTTACACACCAGTATGATTGGTTTGGTCTAGTGGAACAAGATCCAAAAACGGATACGCTGAGTCAAAAATACAAGATAAAACAATAAAATCGTTGTACATATAAAATAATAGTAAAATTGCAAGGTCATAAACCATTGTTGAAATGAGCATTATTCATGAAAATGCTTTAAGAAAATAGTATACAACCTGTCTTGAGAATAAATGATGAATAAAAATTAAATAGATATAGGTATATTTTAACTAACGTCGTACTGGAGCAACACCTGTTTAGTAGTTACACCTGTCTACTACCTGTTTAGTAGTGTTCCTTGGCATTTTATTAGTTTCATATTTGCAGAGTAGCTATCCGCTAGGATTTCTTGACGATCATCGGATGGTCATATGGGAACTGTGCTTATGTCGTTGCTATAAAATCCCTGCCTCGAATTGTCAGAATATCACTGATTTTACAAATGTTTTCTCAGCACTTCAAATGCTTTAATGCTAGGTTTAGCCACCCTGGGGTGGGTCCTGGTGGAAGGCAACGCAGGTGAAGTGAGCTTGTGAGGGGAAAATCCAAAGCATAATGCATTGGAGTTCCCTCTATTCCACAAGAGCATTGGTTGGTTTTGAGTTAACACGAATCTGTGGAGATAGCTGGGGAATGGGCCATGACCCGTTATAAACTGTAAAAGACGTCTATCTTTGATGAGGGTATCCGTGGAGACGTATGGGAAGGGATCATGTGTTGAACTGGAGCAACAGAACAGGCTATTGACGACGGTTCGAGATCAAACCCTCAAGAGAAAGATCCGAGGACGGCACCACATAATGTGAACCACGGTCAGATAACGAGGCAATATCACCTGAGCTGGCACCCCACTTTAAAAAATTTAAATGAAACTAGTAAGAATATGCATTTGATACGTCAATCAACAATAAAACGTATTTCGGGATGTGAAAGACGACGAAATAAAAAATATTATACACAGTTAAGAAAAGCTATGAAAAAGAGGTAAAAATATTTAGATGAGGAATGTCAAGTCTTTCAAATTTAAAATTGTGTTTCTAACAAATCTATGTAAAATCAGGGCAATCAATCAAAATGTGATGAACAGTAAAAGGCATGCTACACGTTCCACACAGAGGAGCTAGCTCCTCCAACAAAAGATAGCGATGAGTGAAGCGCGTGTGCTGAATCCGATCTTACACAAAGAACAACCGAGTGAAATTCGCGACATCAAGCTGTGTGATTAGCGAAACAATCAATATCCCAGTTCTAAAGAAACAAGAATCCTCTTTATGCTCCGATAGTTTCCCAGTCCTAAGATGAAAGCGTTAAATAAATAGTTTTCCTAAACTTGCGAGGTACAGGAAAAGAGAAATAACATGCCCGTTTCTTTTGCGAGAGAAAAAGTTCTCGCATTCTTTCAAAAAGCGCTTTTAAATTAAGTAAATGCTCCCAGGAGGAATTCTCCCTAATTTCATTAGTTCTGCTTTGGTAAAAGTGGAATTCATTGCGTTGCGCTTAAGTTGTGATCTGAATGTTTGATTCTATGGTTAGTTTAGCTGTAATAGTTAATTCTTCCGATGCTTGTTTTTTGTGTATAGGCATCAAACAAAATGGCCTTCCCTCCCTCTATTAGACCCCTAAAATTTAATAACCTTTGCGCTGTATTCGATAGTGTTAAACAGTTTTTTACATGGTTTAATTTTTTTAGATTTGTTAGAAATAGAGTAATTTTGTTTTCTGAATACATAACCTGTCTCTGATAAACGTACCTCAATTGGAAGAGTAACGGATTAGCAACAGTAGGGGTGCGATTTCGAAACCAGATCCAATCAAAGATAGTCGTGTATATGGGGGAGGATGCACATTATATCTGGTGTTCTTATGTTGGCGTGGTGTGGACGTTTTGAGAGTGTATACCAGGTAGGGATGCGACATCGATGTCGATGTTTACAAAACATCGATGTTTTTAAAAAACATCGATGTATTTAACATCGATGTATTGGGGTCGATGTTTTTGTAACATCGATGTTTATACTTGTCGATGTTTTTACGTTGTCGATGTTTTATTTTTAAATGAAAAAAGTACCGTTATAAAAATTTTAAAAATAACTAAGTAGCATAATTTTTATAATCAGCAAATTGAACATACTTTTAGACCAAAGTGTTCAAAGGTGAAGGGTCTGAAAAGTAGGGATACGACATCGATGTCGATGTTTTCAAAACATTGATGTTTTATAAAAAAACATCGATTTATTGGGGCTGATGTCCCATCGCTAGTTGCTAAACCAGTTATAAGAAATGGGGTAAAACGTTTAAATGCACTGAATTTTAAAAACATCGAAAGTTTGGGGGCGATGCATTATCAACATCGATGTTTCAATTTTGAACATCGATGTTTTGCTGTCAATATAGCATCACTAGGTGCTAAACCAGTTTTAAGAAATGGGGAAAAAAGTTTGAATTAACTGAATTTTAAAAACATTGATAGTTTGGGGGTGATGCATCATCAACATCGATGTTTTGCTGTTGATGTTGCATCCTTAGTTGCTAAACCAGTTTTAAGAAAAGGGGAAAAAAAGTTTAAATACACTGAATTTTAAAAACATCGATGTTTAAAACTATGTTTTGAAACTTTGATGCTCGAAATTAAAACATCGATGTTGTACGATCGAGGTAAAAATTCAGTGTATTTAAACTTGTTTCCCCATTTCTTAAAACTGGTTTAGCAACTATTGATGCGAAATTGACAGCAAAACATCGATGTTCAAAATTAAAACATCGATGTTGATAATACATCACCCCCAAACCATCGATGTTTTTAAAATTCAGTGTATTTAAACTTGTTTCCCCATTTCCTAAAACTGGTTTAGCAACTAGTGCGACATCGGCTCCAATACATCGATGTTTTTTTTCTAATACATCAATGTTTAGAAAAAATCGACATCGATGTCACATCCCTACTTTTCAGAACCTTCATCCTTGGTCACTTTGGTCTAAAAGTATGTTCAATTTGCTGATTATGAAAATTATGCTACTTGGTTATTTTATAAATTTTTATAACGGTACTTTTTTCATTTAAAAATAAATGATCGATCGATCGATGTTTTGAAAACATCGACATCGATGTCGCATCCCTAGTCCCAAGCACCCTTAAGACATTGACAACCGGCAACTTGGGAAAGACCCCTTGAAGGGGTGACGTGAACCACCGGGGTGTTTTTGGATAAAGAAGGAAGAAAGGTTTACAAAATAGGTAGAGGCCTTGCTTAGGCGTTTTGCTCGCTCACAATAGCTCTTCTGTAAACTAATAATTTAAGTTTAAACTATCCAATTATCTTGAAACTTGTCTGTAAAATTCATAACTAACTTGTAAATAAACCTTAATTTTAAATTAATTGCTCCGTTCCTGTTTTAATTGAACTTATATTCACTGATTCCTTCAACTTACCGCAAAATGGCCAAGGCGTGTTCATCCGAGCACATTTGAAGGAGGTAAAGAAGGAGAATTCGACCTGGTCCTCGTTTCTTTCCCTTCGGGATTGGTTCCTGGACCGTCGCCAGTAGCGTTTTGTCGCTCCATTGCGACGTTAATTATCTACTTACCTACCATGCAGATTAAAGAAGGTTAGGTAGATATTTTAATGAATGTCTTTCTGGAGCAACACAAAGGGCTATTGATGAAGGTCTGAGATCAATTCCAACTGAAAAAATCCGAGGACAACACCACGTAATTTTGAACAAAGGTCAGATGAAGAGTAAACACATGAGCTGATTAAAGTAGGGACTCCAAATTATTCGAAAAGGTTGAAAGAATCGTGTAGACTAGGGGTGTTTCAGTGCTCAATTTCAGCAGGGAAGTCAGGCAAACTAGAATAGGGCAGGAATGAAATGATATCTCATGCTCTATCCCCAATTCTATCATATTGAATACAGGAACACAGTCCATGGGCAACTTGCCCCATCATGTAGGTCAAGTCGTCCATGTACATTTTCTTGGACGAATTCGCTTGAAAACATATTGGAAAGTATTATTTAACCCTCCAAGTGGTTTCGGCGCGATATCTCGTCCATCATATGACCAGTTTTCTTATAACGAAATCTCGTCAAGATATTGCCATTTTTAATAACGAGATATATCGTCATCACGGTATTGCAAAATTTTCTAATAACGACATACCTTGCTATCCAGATATCATCAAGGCATTACCATATTTTCTATTAACGAGAAACTTCATCATCCTGATAGTACCAAGTGTTCGAATAACGAGATATATCAACATCAAGGTACTGTCAAAATTTCTAATAACGAGATACCTCGTTATCCAACTATTACCGATTGTACTAATAAATGAGATATATCTTCATCGGGATATTGCCGATTTTTCATGTAGCGAGATATATTGTCACCAAGATATTACCTATTTTTTCAATAACGATCTATCTCGTCATCAATATATGGTCAATTTTTCGAATAACGACATACCTCGTCATGAAGGTATTGTCAAAATTTCTAATAACGAGATAACTCATTATCCAGATATTACCGATTGTACTAATTAATGAGATATATCGTCATCGGGATATTGCCGATTTTTCATGTAGCGAGATTTATTGTCACCAAGATATTACCTATTTTTTCAATAACAATCTATCTCGTCATCAATATATGGTCAATTTTTCGAATAACGACATACCTCGTCATCAAGGTATTGTCAAAATTTCTAATAACGAGTTACCTCGTTATCCAGATATTACCGATTGTACTAATAAATGAGATATATCGTCATCGGGATATTGCCGATTTTTCATGTAGCGAGATATATTGTCATCAAGATATTACCAATGTTTTCAATAACAAGCTATCTCGTCATCAAAATATGGTCAATTTTTTTCGAATAAGGACATACCTCGTCATCAAGATACCATCGATTGTTTGACGATGGTGAGACCAGAACCTGGGAAGTCTTTTTCTAATGACGAGATATATCATACCTCAATATCTGACCAATTTTGCGCGTAACGAGATTTCTCTTCGCCAAGATATTGCAGATTTGTTGACGATTACGCTATCCTGATCTGGTTGATTTATTTTAGTGAAAAAATACATAATCCATCAAGAATACACGAGTTTTTCTAATGCTAGACGCCTCAATGAGACAACCACCAGGGCTGTTAAAGTATGAAGGATTTTAATATGGCAGGGATAGAGAGCCAGCTACCTTACCTTTGGAAGCCACATTCCAGGAAGGAATGTTTGAAAGAGCCTTTTATTAATCTTTAATAACAAAACAAACAATGAAAAAATGAAAATGTATTCAATTATTTTATCTACAGTTAATCCAAAGATCCCTCTTCCCCAATCAGCTGCTTTAGTTACTGGAGTTTCAAAACGATGAAGGATTAAAACAGATAAAAGAAAATGGTTTTTCTACTATTGGAGTTTTTGGAAACACACACACACACACACACAAAATGTTCTAAAAGCAAAGAGTGTGCGCTTTGACTTATCTTCAATTTTCGGTACTTCTTATTGTGAGTCTTTTTGTATATATTCAACACTGAAAAATTTATTAAAAATAAACTTCGTTCTGTTTTAACTGATCAGCATTTAACTGAACTTGTGAACTGCCTTAGCAAGTCATCAACCGAATGTTCGGCAGCTAACTGCTAAGATGGACAACATTCGTAAGGCATCCACAAGCAAATCTAATTTTTAAAGATTTTCTTTAAAAAATTGTTTGATAGAATCAGAACAATGTGGTTTTTGAATAAAATATGTTTTAGTTTCTTCAATAATTTTGAAACAAGAAATGAAATAAAATAATTACTTTTGGACATTGATCAGTTTTAATTTACCATATTTCATACATGCATTTTATTTTTGCATAAGAACCTCACCCCTCACCTGAGAAAGCCGCGCTATGGCCACCCCTGTAACATGGGTTAATGCATTATAAGCTAAAATATATTCCAGTAGTACCAAGCCGAAAACTTCCTATAATCGAGTTATCATTAAATTTATTAAAAATGCTTAGATCACACATATTATTGGTCTTTAGAAACCCTTCTAGAATTTTAAAAACAAAGTTTAACGTCATCTTCTTTTACTGTCGGCGGTTTTAACGAGAACTTTAAAACACAAAAAATGTCACACTAAATAAAATTACTTAATGACCGTGGATTACAGCAAAAGAATTATTAGAACGTCGTGCGATGTACTCGGATCACGAAATTAACATTCCCGGAGAAAGCACATTCTTAAAAAATCTATTTCGCCCGCCGTAAATTAATTTTGTTCAGGAGAAGAGTCCGGTTTAAAGCAAAAGCACTAAGACGCCCATAGACGCTTTTAATAAAAGAAAAAAACTGCGAAATTATTTGAAAAGTTGCGGTGACCGAACCTTTTAAAACAAACGGCTGTAATTTGCGAGGCTTGGCGATTAAGTTCCGAGCGGAGTGACTTGGCTTTCTTTTCGCGGAAATACAAAAAAGGACAGCCGGTGGCTTTTTAAAAATTCCAAAGCCCACATATTGTCTTGAAACCTCTCCGAAGCAGTTATCGTCCCTTTAAGTGGTTCATTTTTCTTGACCGTGTATTCGGAAATTTTTAAGGTTTCTGACAGAAGCGAAATTGCTACTGCAACTTGGGTAGCGCTGCGGAGAAATAAAAATGCAGATTAAAGAAGCGCTGCTTTGAAATATATACAGTTTAGTTTGTGAAAAAGTTCAGCTTCTACACTCATGAAACCTCTATATATTTCATTAGCGTACAGATATTGACGCTATGGGTATACTTTAGAATGGCAACAAGCGGATCAAAGAAATTTAACTGTTATGGGATGCATCCACCAATTTAGTCGAACAGTTTGGATATTCTTAATTCCAGCTTGGTCAGACAGGTATTTTAATTAACGTCGCACGGAAGCGACACACCAGGCTATTGGCGACGTCCAATATCAAACGCGAAGAATTTCAGCTAGGAGCTGAATAACATTGACAAAACTGCAAGATAGCAAAATTACGCCATGATAGAAAAGTTATTCAGCATTCTGATTACTAAAGACAATGAGAAATATGGAAGGTAGAAATTAGTGTGGCGATGGCTAGAAAAGATAGATTAGATCGACTAGAATATTTCAAAGATCACATCAAAGCCTTTTGGATTCTAAAAACTAATAATCGAGACACCTACCGAGCGAAAGCGTGAGCAACGTGCGCGGGAGAAGTCGAAGTGGACGATTAACATTCGTCTCATGAGGCATCTAAACCCAACCATCAACTTTTTGTGTACTTGACATCTTCCTTCTGTTCGAGCTCATGGAAGTGTTTGATCCAACTCAAAATCAGGTTTAGAGATGAGTTGGTTGGTCATGGAGTTCAAGTCACACATGTCATATTTGGCAAAGCTGCATTGAACACTATACAGACAATGTTAGGTAATTGAGAAAATAAAGGATGGAAAGAGAAGAAAGAAAAAGATTGCGCTCGTATTTAAGCGTGGTGACAATAAGAGAGAAAGATCTATGGGTATAAAATAATTTAAAACAAATTTTAAAAATTGATTTTAGTGAGTTTGGAAGATCACTGTTGTTGTTGTCGTGCGGGCCATATATGGCCCAATTGGGGGTGCCATTGCCCCGGAGGGTTAGACTTCTTCATACGTGACACATCCGTTGTACAGGAAGGTCCCTTTCACACAACCATTCACTCACACATATCGTAATTTCGAACCCAATCAGAGGCCGATAACCCCCTGATCAGGTACCCCCCGAGGTATTGATTTGGTATGGGAACATGGGGGACTTTGTGACCACGACCTATTTAACGTGCCCCAGTCACCATTAGCGAATACGACGGTCTTTAGCCATGTCTAAGCGCCGATCTCGCAACCATCAGAATTGCTGGCTACGCTGAGGACAGAACCCACAACCTTTCCTATGCGAGCCCGACGCTCTACTGAATGAGCTACCGTGACTCTGAAGATCACTGTCACACCTTAAAGCACATTATTTAAGTTTCTGTTAAGATCTTTATTTTGTAAATACGTAAAGTTAGTTCTAAAATCCACCGTCTTTTTTTCTAAAATGCCGAATTCCAGAAACAGTTTTCGAAAAGACAAACACTGAAACAATTATCTCCAACGAACTGTGAGTCGCGCTTATAATTAATTCCAGACATTCCCTCTTTCAACACCCAGGGCGAGACTCAATTACTCCATTGTCACTTTAGCACCCTTCCTTCTCCCAGAGAACGAAACTAGGAAATTA
Source organism: Metellina segmentata (assembly GCA_947359465.1). Lineage (NCBI taxonomy): Eukaryota > Metazoa > Arthropoda > Arachnida > Araneae > Tetragnathidae > Metellina > Metellina segmentata. The sequence continues at coordinate 46,310,607 of OX375883.1, forward strand.
ATTTCACACTCTCCATAAATGTGACAAATTCTCTCTTCCATTCGGAGCCATTGCACTCTAAATTAGGCATTAGGCAACTGCGAAAACGAAACCCTGTCTAAAACAGACACCCAAAGTAGGTGGGGTCAACGGAACATTTCAATTAAAATGTCTGAAGTAATCAGCTATCGTGTGTAATCTACTCAAGTCTCCACGGGCTGGTTAAGATGTATTGGGGGCAGCAGGGTTAATTAATTGTTCGGCGGAGAATATTGGAAAGTAATGACGATTTAATAACCTCGGTTGGATAGAATATCCGAGATGATGGTCTGAGAAATATTCTTGGAGGCGTCACTGTGAAAGATTCGTGATTTCCCTAATCTTTGATTTTGTAGTACTTTGCAGGTTTTCTCAACGTTGGGTAAAAATATTGAACATACGCGTTTTATCATCAAATTCGTAAGAAAAGTGCTCTAATGTCAAAAATGTCCATTCATTTTTTCAAGCATTGCTATGGAAAACGGAAGTTTGCTTCTACGGCAACAGAAAGGAACAGACTTTGTGTCTGGAACAATTCTCGTGAATGAGAAACAGTTCTGCCCGATAAATTGTGAGTCTGTTAATGATCAATAAACAGTTATCAATATCCTAGAAAATGACTGGATCAAATTTTTAATAGGACTATATTTTTAGAATAAAGCCCTCCATAATATGACTTCTTCAAGTGTATTATGGAGATGTATGTCAAGTGTATGTCAAGGGAGGTGGAGGTGAAGTGTATTCTGCCCGATAAATTGTGAGTCTGTTAATGATCAATAAAAATTTATCAATATCCTAGAAAACAATTAGATCAAATTTTTAATTCGACTATATTTTTAGAAAAAAGCCCTCCATAATACGACTGCCTCAAGTGTTTTGACAAGATATCTCGTCAATTTTGCATAGACGATACACCTCCTCAATATAAAACAGCACCAATAAATCCGGGATCATTGAAAATGCAACTCAGGAAAAAAATTGTCATAATTTTGTGACAGTTTGGAACAGGTTTTTGCATCAGAATCTGTCTACAATATGTTTATCACAGATTTTTAATAAGCCTAGGTTTTTAGAAATCACTAGCACCCTCTATATTTTCTTTTATAGAAAAATTATCTTATAGAACTGGTTAACTTCCAACTGTTTCAACAAGATATCTCGTGCAAGATCCCGTCAATTTTTTCAGACACGAAACACCTCCTGGATATAAAACTGTCCAACTAATCGAAGGACAATGAAGATGCAACTAGGGAAAACAAATTGTCATCTTGTGACAGTTTGGAACACCCCAGTTTTACGCCAGAATCTTTCTACAATAGGGTAGTTTTCGATGCAAAGATATATCATCAGTAGGGTTAATATGAATTGTGGGATTATGCCAATATTTGTCAGCATCAAAGAAAATAACTTCTCACAAATATTTATTAAGTCTAGATTTTCAGAAACACTAGCACCTCTGTATTTCGATATTCAGAAAAAGCTTTATCTACTACCGCCTGACATGAATCGTAGATTCACTGTTGATAAACAAATAATTATAAGAGTAAATAATAACTCATAAGAGATATTTACTAAGCAGATCTTAAGAAAACCCTAGCGTCTTGTATATTTAGATTTTCAGAAGCTTAATAAAAGTGTATAACATGTTATTTGATATTTTAACTAACGTCACAATAGAGCAACACAACTGGCTATTGACGATGGTCCGGGTTCAAATTCCAACGAAAAGATCCACCACGTAATTTTGAACCACTTTCAGATGACGAGATCACATCTGAGGTGGCAGATCTGAGGTGGCCCACTCTCTAAACTTCTACTCCACGCCAAAGTGAGAACATTTTAGACCACGACAGATTTAGCATACATCATTTTCCCTTCGACATGATAGACTTTGGTTGGATTCGAACTTGCAAACCTCCAGTAAGTAATTCGTTATTATTCCAACCGGGCTATCACGATCCCCAGTATAACGCTTATTTGTTTCAAAGGATAATAAACTATCATATATTTTAACATCATGTTTTTTGAAAACACAAGTGCCCTCTCAATTTAAGCTTCACAGAAAATATATACAAAGAATTCTGGATTTAAATATTCACCAGTCTCAAAAAATAACTACCTATCACAAATTCTTAAAACATTAGCACCTTCTGTATACAGATTTTCAAAAGCTTGATACATCCATCATGAATTGTGGATGTAAGCATTATCGTCATATGTATTTAAACATTCAGAGAAAATTTAATGCAACACGAAGTGTTTATACAAATATTTATCAGGTTCGAGGAAAATAACGTTCAGTTTGTTTATAAGCCCAGATTTTTTTTTATAACACTAATTATCTCTTTTTAAGGCCAACAGAAAACCTCATAACAACTGCCTACCAAGAATTCTGAATTTAAATATTTATCAGTCTGAAAGAAAATAACTTCTAATCACAGATTTTAATTAACGCGTCCCGAGAAACATTACTTTCCATAATGTGCATGAAAAACCAAAATATAGAGAGGTCTTTATTAAAAATATTACAACTCACAACCACACACACGGGGAACAAAACAATGGCTGGTAACAAAAGAGCGTTTTTTTATAACCCTCTTTCTTCTAACTCCACTTAGATTTCGATCTCTTATATCTAGCAATTAGACTCCATTCTTCGAGCATTGTCTTCCAAATTCTTCTTATACCACCCAGATTTTGTTCTCTTTATCTACCACTTAGACGTTTTTCTCTCGCATTGTCTTCCAAATTCCATAAACCGTTTTCGAAAAGACGAACAGTGAAACAATTAAATCTACCGAATCATGAGCCACGTAATTTGTTCCAGACATTCCCTCTTTCAACTGGCGCAGTTTGTCCACTTTTGGACCCTGCGCCATAAAACCCCAATATCCAATCCAATTGCTCTTTCAACACCAGAGCGCGACTGAATTACTCCATTGTCTGTTCAACTGAGACTAGCTAGACTAGTTGGCTAGCTCTCCCAGAGAAACGAAACTAGGAAATTAAATTTCACACTCTCCATAAATGTGACAAATTCTTGACTCCACTCGGAGTAATCGCACTCTAAATTAAACATTAGGCAACTACGAAAACGAAACATTTCAATTGAAACGTCCGAAGTAATCAACTATCGTCTCCAATCTACTCAAGTATCCTCTGACCGGTTAAGATTGTATTGGGGCCAGCAGGATTAATTAATTGCACAGTGGTGAACATTGTAAAGTAATGATCATTTAATAACCTCGATTGATAGAATATCCGAGACGATGTTGAAGGATGGTGGTCTGAGAAATACTCTCGGAGCAGTCCTTCTGAAAGATTCGCTATTTTGAAACCCTTTCATGCTATTGATATTTTCACTAAAATTTGATTTGCAAAGGGTGATTTCTATTGATCAAAGCCCCAATAAACAAGCGCGCGTTCGTTGCGACGTCTCTGGATCATCCAATCAGCTGCCACCAGTTGAGAATATGAACATTGATAATGAGAACATGCCTACTGATAACCCAGTTACCAGTAAAGAAGACAATCCAGCACTCTGGTAAGAATATCAGCATCGAGACCATGCCGTTTGTCGTGTACTTTAGCTATCACAGACCCATCATCCATAAAATCGCCATAGCACCACACACAAATGCTAAGAAATAAGATGCAAAAAGCAATGATATATAGAAATAACTGGAAATCGACCTTGAACAGCTGCATATTTTCCCCGGCTATTAACAGAATAATAATGAGCTGCCGCAAATAACTTTTTAATGCTGAAATGAAGATATTATGTACTATATTTAACTATACTGTATGTACACTATACTAGGGGTAACTATACTATACTATACTATACAGGGTGTTTCAGTGAACCGTTTCAGAACTTCTAAGAGGGGTAGGGTACATCCTGACAACTCGAAATCATATAGCAATGTGTGGTCGGAAATGGTTTCCTGAAGCGGTGTTGTACACAGAAGCACCGTAAAGAAAAGAGACCGTAAGTGAGAAATCGTTTTAATAATACATGAAAAGAAGCAAAAGGTACATGGATTAAAGTAAGTGTTCGAAGTTTCTTCCACGGGCTACAATGCACGCCTCATATCTCCGACGCATGGACATCCGAACATTCTGGAATACTCCAGGCATATCTCGAATTTCTCCGGCAGCTACTGCAATTCTTGCAACCAGCTCCTCAACATTGTCAACAGAGGTGTCATAAACTAGCGATTTCAGATGACCCCAGAAATAAAAATCAAGACATGATAGGTCGGGTGACCGAGCAGGCCAACGCACTGGACTACCAAGTCCGATCCACTGCTGACCAAATGTGACATCCAGGTAGTAACGAACATCTCCGCTATAATGGGCAGGGGCTCCATCGCGTTGGAACCACATTGTCTGTTGCGTCGATGCAGAAATCTGTTCATCTCTCAAAAGTTGTGGCAATACTTGCTGCAGAAAGAGCAAGTAGTTAGGTCCGGTTAGACGAGACGGTAACAGGTAAGGTCCGATGAGGTGATCTATCATAATACCGGCCCATACATTGACCGAAAATCGAATCTGTGCTGCACGACGTCGTATTGCATGCGGGTTCTCGACCGCCCAGATATGGTCGTTATGCGTGTTGAAAATTCCTTCCCTTGTGAAGGATGCCTCATCGGAAAACAACACTTCAGCAGGAAAAAGGGGATTTGTAGCACATTTTCCAAGGTACCACTGTGCGAAAGCAATACGAGGTGCATAATCCTCCGGTTGCTGTGTCTGGACACGCTGCACGTGAAACGGATGCATGTATTCTTCTCGGAGAATCCTCCAGACGCTGCAATGGGAAACCCCGACTGCGTTTGCAACACTTCGTGTACTCGTTCTTGGATTGCCCTGTTCATGTTGCAGCACTTTCTGTTCGACGTCTGCAGTCCGTGCTGTTCTTACCATGTCCCTGTCAGCTCTTTCTAATGAACCTGTCTCAGCTAACCTCTGGTGCAGTCTTGCAAAGAAATTATGACTGGGGATACGCCTCGTCGGATATCGTTCCGCGTACAAACGCTGTGCGGCTGGCCCACTACAATTTGCAGCCCCGTACGCCAAATGCATATCGGCTAACTCTGCGAACGTGTAATCATCCATCCTACTAACTTGGCGTTCTTGTGCGAAATGAAGATTCCCTACACGAAAGCTCGGGATTTTCGCACAACGCCATCTACCGCGTCAGGAAAGCATTTCTGACTGCCCATTGGCATATGATTTTGGTTCGTCAGGATGTACCCTACCCCTCTTAGAAGTTCTGAAACGGTTCACTGAAACACCCTGTATATATATACAGGGTGGTCCCGAATTCATGGTACAAACTTTAATGGTAGGTACAGGACATTGTAACAATGATTTATTGTATAGGAATGTATAGTCGCAAGTGACGCGGTGAGGCGAAAACAGGGGAAATAACGTTGAAAGCGTTGTTGACAAGTGTCATGTTTACAGTAATTGTTCAAAATTGCGTCCACCAGTATCGATACATGCTTGACAGCGTCGGTGGAGCGATTGGCGTACACGTTCAAAGATGCCTGGTATTTCACGCACACCTGCAGCAGCTACAGATAAGCGAGCGACGAGATCCTCATCTGAGTCAACTGGAGTCTCATAAACAAGATGCTTTAGATGTCCCCATAAAAAGTAATCGAGGCTCGATAAATCGGGAGATCGGGGTGGCCAAGGGACTGGTCCACCACGCCCAATCCATCGAGTACCAAACGTGGCATTCAGGTAATTCCGTACATCAATGCTGAAGTGTGCTGGCGCCCCATCGTGCTGAAACCACATGCGGTTACGAATGGCGATCGGAACATCATGCAGCAGTTGTGGTAACACTTCTTTCAGAAAAATAAGATAACTTCCGCCAGTGAGCCGCGTGGGTAGTAAGTATGGGCCAATCAAAAAGTCGTTCACAATACCAGCCCACACATTAATACTGAAACGTTGTTGAAACGCATGTCGACGCGTTGCATGTGGATTATCGGTTGCCCACACATGGGAATTGTGCGCATTAAAGACACCCTCGCGTGAAAATGTCGCTTCATCTGTAAATAGCACATAATCTACGAAATCCGGCTGCAACGCACATTGCTGCATCAACCACAGGCAGAAGTTCACGCGGCGAGGATAATCTGCCGGATTCAATGCTTGTACTTTCTGAAAATGGAAGGGTTGTAAGCGATTTTCGTTTAACACTCTGCATACAGTCTGATGACTCACACCTACGTCACGCGCAACAGTTCTTGTGCTTGACTCGGGTCTATCAGCCACAATGTTCAAGATGCTTTCTTCCAGCCTTGGAGTGCGTACAGCTCTTACTCGACCAGCGCCATGTCTGTTGACGTCGAACGCACCTGTTTCACAAAGTTGACGATGTAACCGTTGAAAAATTCTATGATCCGGCATTCGTCGATCAGGATACTCCGCGCGATACATTCGTAACGCAGCTCTGCCGTTACCATTTGCACGGCCGTACATGTAATGCATGTCTGCTTTTTCTGCATACGTAAAGTCACCCATCGTCTACGGCAGCACAATTGTGAATGGCGCTTTTCCCTACTGCGATGCATCATGTTCAACAGCGGCTAGACATCTACTGCCCTCTACCGGCAATGATACCAACCGATCACTCCATTTCTCTTTCCTTTTATTTCCCCTGTTTACGCCTCACCGCGTCACTTGCGACTATACATTCCTATACAATAAATCATTGTTACAATGTCCTGTACCTACCATTAAAGTTTGTACCATGAATTCGGGACCACCCTGTATATATATATATATATATATATATATATATATATATATATATATATATATATATATATATATATATATATATATATATATATATATATATATATATATATATATATATATATATATATATATATATATATATTTATACTATACTATAACTAACTATACTATGTTTAACTATATACTATATATACTATATTATACTATAATTAATTATACTATATTTAACTATCCCCTGCTTGCAAACGCTCGCCAACCCTGGAGGATAGCTTTACAATCCTCATTGGTTCGCTGCTCGAACCTTGCTCGCTTCGTCGCATACAGTGAGTACTTATTTTCATTTGGTGAGTGGAATTGGTTGTGAAAGTCTGTGTGTCCGTCTTTCTGTTATATGTTCGATTTTGTGTTTGTGTAGCTATCATGCGTAAATTTTATTCCAGATATTTGATTGCAATGTATTTTATTTTATACATTATTTATTAGTTTAGTGAATGCAATATTAAACATTTCTTTATTGTTTTATTTAGATCAGTTTCATGCTAAAACACCTGAGTAAGTATACTTAAATCAATCTTAATTTGGTAGTTTTGGAAAAATTGGAATGTATATTGAGTATTACGATTACTTCATCAAAATTTATTTTTTTATGGAATTGTAGCTCTGATACTTCATTTATTTCGAGTCTTATTTTTGTTCTTTGCGCAATGAAAACGATTTCGAGAATATTTTGGGACAGACGATATTTTTCAACGAACGAACGGATGAACAAGATCGCGCGAGCAGTGTTATTTCTGTTTCTTTCGCTCTGAATTATTTCACATTTCTAAATTTTGTGCTTTTAGTTGTAAGTTGTGGCAACTGTGCGAGATCAAGAGATAAAAATGAATCACAAATTAATATCTTTAGAACAATTTTTTCCGACATCTTTTATTTTGTTTCATTTTGCTGTTTTCTGTTTTAAACATTTATTATTTTAATAAATGTGTTTTTTTTTTCTCATCACACGCAACACCACCACAAAGTATTCGACGTAAAAATGGCAGGTAAGTCAGAATAAATTTTCAGTAAATTGTAAGTGCAGTTATGCCATTATTGATGGAAAAATGCCGTTATTGAAAGAATAATGCCGTTATTGAAAGAATAATGCCGTTATTGAAAGAATACTAATGTTTAAAATATCCTAACTAGATATTATTGCCTGATATATATGGATTATGTATTTATTATTGATTCACCAACATTCATCAGTTTAACAGAATATCACTTCTTATAGATTTTGAAAAAGCAAATATTAAAAAAAAAATAGCGCATTCTTACTTATGTTTTCAAAACCTTTATAACATGAAATTATATATGTAAACATTCACTATTCTCTTCTTACCACTTATTTTTAAAAGCACATATAAAAAAAACTATTATGTCATCTGCATTTAGATATACGAATTACGAATGTAAACATTATTTAGTCTCAAAGGAGATAACTTCTTATTACAGTTTTCATAAGGAAATTGCAAAAAACAACATGAATTATGGATGTAAACATTCACTATTCTCTTCTTACCACTTATTTTTAAAAGCACTTATTAAGAAAACTATTATGCCATCCGCATTTAGATATACGAATTATGAATGTAAACATTCTTTAGTCTCAAAGGAAATAACTTCTTATTACAGTTTTCATAAGGAGATTGCAAAAAACAATAACTTCTTCTGTATTTAGATTTTGAGAAGCTTTATACATCTGTATGACATGAATTGTGGTTATAAAAATTTATCAGTTACATGGTAAATAATTTACAAGATCGTAACCCCAGATTTTAGGAAAACACTAACACTCTCTCTCTATTTAAGATTTACACAGTAAAACCCTCCCATACAAAGACCTACCAAGAATTCTGGATTTAAACAAACATTTATCGGTTCCAAAATAAGATAACTTTCTATCACATATTTTTAATAAACGCGTCCTCAGAAAAATTACTTTTCATAATGTGCATGAAAAAATCTAGAGAGGACTTTATTAAAATACAAAAACAACACAACTCTTTCAGGGAACAAAGCCAAGGCTGGTAGCAAAAACTTCTTTCCTGTAACCCCTTTCTTCTTCTAACTCCACCCAGATTTTGTTCTCTTATCTACTATTTAGACTATTATTCTTCACGCATTGTTTATGGCCTTAACCTCCTTGATTATGCCCCCCTTCATTTGCATGAACTTCAAGCGCTTTTTTCTGCCATTATCTAATTCCACCACGGGGACTTTGTGTTTACTTTTACCAAGCGTAGTTTATGCAAGCTTTTTTTTTTCTCCGCCAAGTCAAGAAATCCTAACGTGTCCGAGCTAAATAATTAAGAAATGCCGAAGAGGAAAAAATTGTTATCCCAGTCGAGCGAAGTTCTTTGCCTTTTTTTTCGCACTGGCTACATTGTGTTTCGTAGTTTTATGAAAGAAAATAATAGGACATTAGTTGTTTACTGAAGTGTTCACTTCCCCCTGGGATGAAGTAGATGTGCTTCGTATGAGAATTCTTTCTTGCGCTGATATTGTTTAGTTGTTTCGTGCTACTTTGCGTGTAATAGTGGGATAGAATATTTACGCATCGTTCTTTAATTAGTAATATGTAGAAAGCTTGACAAATTTAAAAAAGGGTACAGCATCCTCAAGTTAAAAAGGTATATTTTATACAGGTAGTATTTCCCTTAGATGGCGTGAACAGAAAAGGCCTAATTTATATTTGCTTTGCTGTAACGACAGGATAAAGCATCACGAGGTCCTACTAGTGAATGCAGTTGGTTAGTTGTTTGGGGTTTAGGCTTAGTGAGCACACATCCGATTTTTCAACGTTCGGCGCCGCTGCCGCACCGAATCCCAACTATGAACACATGAAATGAAGCAAGTACTCATTTTGCGCCATTTGCGACAAATATTCTTCGAAGAAAAAGTGTTCATTTCGCTTACTTGGTGAAAAAAATATGTTTTGAAACAAAATAGACGTTACTGGATACAACCATTTATTAATTAGTATTTATAATCTATTTATTTATGAAAACAAGGTACTTGAGACCTGAGAAGCATGTGAGGCGAGCTGCGCCGCAGTGGGAACTGCGATACCAATTGCACACAAGTTGGACGTGCGTCACCGCAGCGGCGCCGGAGGTATGTGTGCACTACTCAATTGGATCTAATATATTTCAGACCGCACTTGCTTTCTTGCAGCGGCGCTTCACGTTGAAAAACCAGATGTGTGCATCTGACCTTAATAGTTGCAAGATTCGGTAGCTGTGATAATCTGTCTAAGTATAAAATAACCCAATTGAATGGGTTAAAATTGGTAGGTAGGTATTTTAATTAACGTTGCACTGGAGAAACGCAATAGGCTATTGGTATCCACCCGGAAGGGAAAGATCCTAGGAGATCACGTAATTTTGAAATAAGTAGTCGCATCTGAGCTGGTACTCCCCAAGCTTCACGTCAAAAGCGCATTCACATCGAAAATTTTAACACACAAATTAAAAATAAACGTTAGTGTGGAATTTAAGTATGTCATCAGTATGACAATTCGACAGTTAAAATTTTAATCAACGTCGTACTAGACCAACACAACGGGCTATTGACGACGGTCCGGGATCAATCCCCTAAGGGAAAGACCCGAGGACAACACCACGTAATTTTGAATCACGGTCTGATGACGATTTGAAGATTTTTTATCAGTATTGTGGAGTTCTCGATTGTGAAAGATGAAACGAAATTGTCACGATCGTCCGACTAAATAATCATCCTCTTACACTTTATGATCTAAACGGTTAAGTATCGCTACATTACCAAACCTTATACTTCATGATTTAAATTTTTAAATCTGATGTGGGTGGATCATTCGACTATATTATCAAATCTTACACATCGTGATCTAAACCTTTAAAACCTGCGATCGGTGTATCATTACACTACATTATATAATCATAGATTTCATGATCTAAATATCTAAATCGGAATATTTCTGTATAGATCCGGATCAGTGCATGGATATTTGTAAGCGTATGGTGTAGAGGGCCGACCAACCGGTATAGTGGTTAAGGTGTTAGCCTCTAGATTGGAAGGTTCCTGGTTCGAATCCGGGCATGGATGTTTGTAAGTGTATGGTGTAGAGGAGGCTGGTGCACCTTAAATCTGTCGTGACCGAAAGTCCTCACGTTCGATTGGTGTGGAAGTTTGGAGAGTGGGGTGCCAGTTCAGGTGTTGCTTCGTCATCTGATCATGGTTCAAAATTACGAGGTGTTGTCCTCGGATCTCTCCCTTAAGGGACTGATCCCGGACCGTCGTAAATAGCCCGTTGTGTTGCTCTAGTACGACGTTAACTAAAAACTACCAATTACCATAGTGTAGAGGCGGCTGGTGCACTTTAAATCTGTCATGGCCAAAAGTCTCCATGTTAGGTTGGTGTGGACGTTTTTGGGCTGCCAGGTCAGATGTTGCCTCGTCATCTGACCGTTGTTCAAAATGACGTAGCGTTGTTCTCGGATATTTTCCTTAGTTGATTGATCCCGGACCGTCGTCAATAAACCGTTGTGTTTCTCTAGTAGGACGTTAATTAAAAAAAACACCAAATTACCATGACCTAAACTTTTAAACCTTATATCAGTGGATGGTAAGGTAAGACAAAGTAATTATTAATTAACGTCGTACTAGAGCATCACAACGAGCTATTGACTTCGGTCCGACATCAGTCCCTTAAGTGAAAGATCCGAGGACAACACTTCGTAATTTTGAACCACGGTCAGATGACGAAGCAATACCTGATCTGGCACCCCACTCTCCAAACTTCCACCCCAACCCAACGTGACTGTGATGTTGGTATAAAATTGAAAAAGGAAGGCTTTCTAACTGAAATAGTCGTATCATATTTTTGCAGTGGCGGTCATGGCTAGGTGGGTATGCCACTGCGCTAACAACTTTCGAGTTGTAGGTGGCGTAAGTTGGATTCCTGTCGGATGCATTCCTCCCTTGGTGTATTTCTCTCTTCTGAGTCAGTAAAACCTTTACTGTGTGTCTATTTGTTACGCGATATTGTATGTCTTGAGCCCTACGCAGCATGGGCAAATATGACCATTGCGAATTAAAACCCCGAAACCAACCATACTTTTAAATATGCACCACATGATTCAATAGCCCGTTGTTTGCTCTAGTACGATGTTATTTAAAATTACCTTACCGTAAATTCAAGTTGGGTTGGTGTGGAGGTTTGGAGAGTGGGGTGCCAGTTCAGGTGTTCTAACTTGTCAGGTGTTGCTTCGTCATCTGACCGTGGTTCAAAAGTACGAGGTGTTGTCCCCGTATCTTTCCCTTAAGGGACTGATCCCGGACCGTCGTCAATAGCCCGTTGTGTAGCTCTAGTACGACGTTAACTTAAAATTACCATTACCATTACCTTACCATAACACAAAAGTTACTTTCTCATATGATTATTTTCAGAAGCTTAGTGAAAAAACTGAAGCACACATTTAGCATCAGGAAGGATAAATTTCAAACACTCTTAATACATCTTAGTTATGGTCGACCAACCGGTATAGTGGTGTTAAGGTGTTAGCCTCTAGATCGGAAGGTTCCTGGTTCGAATCCGGGCCCGGGCATGGATGTTTGTAAACATATGGTGTAGAGGCGGCTGGTGCACCTTAAATCTGTCGTGGCCGAAAGTCCTCACGTTGGGTTGGCGTGGAAGTATGGAGAGTGGGGTGCCAGCTCAGGTGTTGCTTCGTCATCTGACCGTGGTTCAAAATTACGAGGTGTTGTCCTCGGATCTTTCCCTTAAGGGACTGATCCCGGACCGTCGTCAATAGTCCGTTACGTTGCTCTAGTACGACGTTAACTAAAAATTACCAAATTACCATTACCTTAAATCTGTCGTGGCAGAAAGTCCTCTCGTTGGGTTGGCGTGGAAGTTTTGAGAGTGGGGTGCCAGTTCAGGTGTTGCTTCGTTATCTGACCGTGGTTCAAAATTACGAGGTGTTGTCCTCGGATCTTTCTCTTAAGGGACTGATCCCGGACCGTCGTCAATAGCCCGTTGTGTAGCTCTAGTACGACGTTAACTTAAAATTACCATTACCATTACCTTACCGTAACACAAAAGTTACTTTCTCACATGATTATTTTGAGAAGCTTAGTGAAAAAACTGAAGCACACATTTAGCATCAGGAAGGATAAATTTCAAACACTCTTAATACATCTTAGTTATGGTCGACCAACCGGTATAGTGGTTAAGGTGCTAGCCTCTAGATCGGAAGGTTCCTGGTACGAATCCGGGTACGTGCATGGAGGTTTGTAAGCATATGGTGTACAGGCGGCTGGTGTACCTTAAATCTATCGTGGCCGAAAGTCCTCACGTTGGGTTGGCGTGGAAGTTTGGAGAGTGGGGTGCCAGTTCAGGTGTTGCTTCGTCATCTGACCGTGGTTCAAAATTACGAGGTGTTGTCCTCGGATCTTTCCCTCAAGGCACTGCTCCCGGATCGTCGTCAATAGCCCGTTGTGTTGCTCTAGTACGACGTTAACTAAAAATTACCATTACCATTTACCATCTTAATTATGATTTTAATTGCTACATTTTATCACTCTCTGTGTGTGAATTCCTGTTATTTGGATTCAGGGAATCAGTCTGGAATTGAAAGTATGTCGGTCGTTTTGGAGTTTCATGTTACATGTGCCATAATTAGCCAAGCTACGCCAAACACAATACAGACAGACCCAATGAGGGAAGACGAAAAGCAAAAAGAAAAAGCGTAGGCGAGAGTTAAAACGAAAGGGAGAAAATATCAATAGGGTATCCCGGGGTTTGATCAATAGGTTATCCCGTAAACATTTTCAATTACTCATGAGGGCAAAAGAAAATAGGATTAATATTAACAGTTCAACTTATTCGTCTATCAAGACGTTTTGTTAATGACGGTGTTTCTCATCATCAATATATTGCCGACTTGCTTTATGAAGAGATCAAAACCTCTATTCTTTATTTTCTAAAATCTTCCTCGTCGAGGTAACTACCAGGTAGGTAGGTATTTGATTAACGTCACACTGAGAAACGCGACGGGCCATTGGCGACGGTCCGGAATCAAACCGGAAAGGAATGATCCGAGGACAACACAAAATTTGGAACCACGATCAGATCAGAAAGCAACAACTTTGGCCCGGCACCACACTCTAAAAACTACCACATCATGCAAAGGTGAGGACATTTTAAATCATTGCAGATTTAACGTTTACCAGCCCCTCTTTTTACACGACGGTCATTTGGTTAGATTCGAACTCGCAACCCTCGGGTTGCTAATCCGTTACTCCTTCAACAGGGTGACCGTAGCCCACTCTCGTTCATCAAAATCTGATATTTTGTTAACCTTTACGCAGCGGCGCTTAGATTCTTGTCAATCGTCTCACAGAACGACTCTTTCGCCTGCATGTCCCGCCGACCAACCGGTATAGTGGTTAAGGTGTTAGCCTCTAGATCGGAAGGTTCCTGGTTCGAATCCGGGTCCGGGTATGGATGTTTGTAAACGTATGGTGTAGAGGCGGCTGGTGCACCTTAAATCTGTCGTGGTCGAAAGTCCTCACGTTGGGTTGGCGTGGAAGTTTGGAGAGTGGGGTGCCAGCTCAGGTGTTGCTTCGTCATCTGACCGTGGTTCAAAATTACGAGGTATTGTCCTCGGATCTTTCCCTTAAGGGACTGATCCCGGACCGTCGTCAATAGCCCGTTGTGTTGCTCTAGTACGACGTTAACTAAAAAAATTACCAAAATCGCCTGCATGTCCGACTCCCCTTACCTAATTACCTAACTTTAGCGATAGATCCCTGAGTGGCGTTTACGACTGACGCTTTCCTTTCATAGTATTGTGTGGCGTATCGTTTGGCGTGAGAAGACATATCACCGGAGCGGCTTTCTGCTTTCACCAAAGCGTTCACACCTCAGGGTCGGCAGGACAGGGGCTGCACCAAACAATAGGATGGACTCTCTAGAAGGTCAAACGCAGACAGCTCGTGGATGGTGATCAATGCCAGCGGTCACTTAAAAAGGGTTAACATCCACAGTATACGAATCTATACCACAACGCTGGTGTAAACGAAATTTTAGTGGTAACAATTGTCTATCTGCCGCAGGCCGACCAACCGGTATAGTGGTTAAGGTGTTGGCCTCTAGATCGGAAGGTTCCTGGTTCGAATCCAAGTCCGGGCATGGATGTAGAGGCGACTGGTGCACCTTAAATCTGCCGTGGCCGAAAGTCCTCACGTTGGGATGGTGTGGAAGTTTGGAGAGTGGGGAACCATCTCAGGTGTTGCTTCGTCCTCTGACCGTGGTTCAAAATTACGAGGTGTTGTCCTCGGATCTTTCCCTTAAGGGACTGATCCCGGACCGTCGTCAATAGCCCGTTATGTTGATCTAGTACGACGTTAACTAAAAATTCCCTTCCCCGGACCGTCGGCAATAGCCCGTTGTGTTGCTCTAGTACGACGTTAATTACAAAATTACCAAATTATCTAATTTTAAATTACGTTTTATTATAGTCAGAAAACATATCTTATGTTAAACAATTTATACTAGCTAGCCGACCAAACGGTATAGTGTTTAAGGTGTTAGCTTCTAGATGGGAAGGTTCCTGGTTCGAATCCAAGTCCGGGCCTGGATGTTTGTAAGCGTATTGTGTAGAGGCGGCTGGTGCACTTTAAATCTGTCGTGGCCGAAAGTCCTCAAGTTGGGCTGGCGTGGAAGTTTGGAGAGTGGGGTACCAGCTCAGGTGTTGCTTCGTCATCTGACCCTGGTTCAAAATTACGAGGTGTTGTCCTCGGATCTTTCCCTTCAGGGACTGATCTTGGACCGTCGTCAATAGCTCGTCGTGTTTCTCTAGTATGACATTAACTAAAAATTACCTATCTGCCGCAGTGTAAAGGTTAACAAAAAATATGTGGTCATCAAGACACTGCCTATTTTTTGACGTGGAGGTCAATATGTAGTCATGACAAAATAACTCGACCAGACTATCACCAGGATTGTTCAGTTCGACCATCCTTTGCCAGATTAATATGCAAGACATCCCTATGTTTCACTCAAATCTGCAACAGTTCCAAAAAAATTGCCTCGATCTCAAAACTATGATCAAACCTTTCCTCAAGAAAAACAATATCCCTACAAATTTTGGCAACTTCCTCGAAAAAGGCGGAGTTGCCAAAAGATGGCATCGCCCCCCCCCCCCCTAATGTCCATTTTCCTTACATCAGACCGGCTGTGACAAAGAGTAAGGCATTGGAAGAGTGCCGACGTAATTCGATTTATATCCTTTACTTTACAGACATGTATTTGGTGCATTGTGCGAAAAAAGTGCTGAACTTTACTTTAGTGGTTCTCACTTACTTTCCCCATAAATGTCCCTTTCAATTCTTATCGAAAATGCTTAGGCAGCGGGACATAAATAAATTCCTCTATAACCCCGGATCTTCTTGGTTCTGCCGGACTTTTGGCTATGAAGCAGGTTGTAAATTCTGGATGTATAGTTACTGGAGTTTTATATTCTCTTTCCAAAGGGTATTTCTGCAGACTGTATTTTCCGACTACAGTAATTTTTAGATTATTTCTTGATTTTGAAAATGTGGTGTACTATGTTTTCGAAATTGCGATTTTACGGAAAATACAAGGGTGGGGAAGATTAGTTTGGTGGTCACGGATCAGTGACAGGGTTGCTGCTATTTCGGTACTTGATCAACCGAAGAACGTTGTGTAGGTGTGGGCTGGTAACTGTTAAATATGTCGTGATCTCAAATGTCCTCGAGTTGGCGTGGTGTGGAAATTCCAATATTAGGGTCCCAGCTCAAGTGTTGCCTCGTCATCTGACCGTGGTTCAAAATTACGAGGTGTTGTCCTCGGATCTTTCACTTAAGAGACTGATCGCGGACCGTCGTCAACAGCTTGTTGCGTTACTCTAGTAAGACGATTATTAACATTACCTTATCTTACCTCTAATCGTGGTTCAAAATTAGGAGTTGTTATCTTCGGATCTTTCCAAGTCCGACCTACCGGCATAGTGGTTAAGGTGTAAGCGTCTAGATCGGAAGGTTCCTGGTTCGAATCCGGGTCCGGGCATGGATGTTTGTAAGTGTATGGTGTAGATACGGCTGGTGCACCTTAAATATGTCGTCGCCGATAGTCCTCACGTTGGGTTTGCGTGGAAGTTTGGAGAGTGGGGTGCCAGCTCAGGTGTTGCTTCGTCATCTGAACGTAGTTCAAAATTACGAGGTGTTGTCCTCGGATCTTTCACCTAAGGGACTGATAGCTGACCGTCGTCAATAGACCCATTGTGTTGCTCTAGTACGACATTAACTAAAATTACCATTACCATAATCAGATCAGTTGGTCGGCCCAGCGTTTTTCAAATCGACCCAGAAACAACTCTAGAAAGCAGGGAAAGATTTGGAAAGCCAAAATTAAAGCGCATTGATTCTCTTAAAAATTTATAGAATACATACACATATTTAACCAGTTTGCGACTACGATGGTAATGGTAATGGTAATTTTAGTTAACGTAGTACTGGAGCAACACAATGAGCTATTGACGACAATCCGGGATCAGTCCCTTAAGGGAAAGATCCGAAGACAACACCTCATAATTTTGAACAACTGTCAGATGACGAAGCAACATCTAAGCTAGCACCCCACTCTCCAAACTTCCACACCAACCCAACGTGAGGACTTTCGGCCAGGACAGATTTTAGGCGCACCAGCCGCTTCTACACCATACGCTTACAAATATACGTGCCCGGACCCGGATTCAAACCGGGAATCCTAACCACAATACCGGTTGTGTGACTGTGATGAAATATAAGGGAACAGTTCACAAATTTGAAAGCGAGACTTTTACGAACAGCTCGCAAATTGAAAGCGCTGCCAGAATCCAGAGAAAGCAGACGGGACTACATTCTCCGTAACAAAATCGCGTGGAAAGAATCTTTTTATTCAAATCCCATCGCACTCTAAGCTCCCCGACAAAAGTCCGAACCAACAGTTTACGAGGCAGCGTAAAAGCCGAGCTTCCTTTTGTGTTCTTCCCCGCAAAGACTTCAGCGCGTCAACCTAATTACCACGACCACCAGCAACCTCCGAGTGATTGTTCTCTCTTTCGCAACAGCTTGTTAAAGACACATAACTTACGACTTCCAGCCTAATGAGAGTCCGAGTTCGGAATGTTCGAACATAATGACACCTTGTACAAGCAGCTGGGGGTGAGCACGCGGGGCCACCTGCAGATTCTTTGGATGAAATAGCGTCCCATTAGATGTGTTCACCCCTTTTGGATGGATGAGAGGTGGTTTATCTTTGTGTTAAGGGATTCTCTTGTTTGGAAAGTGCATTGAATAAACAAAGGATGTGGAGTGATTGAGAAGGCGTCCTTGAGCATCTTTTGGATTGTTTTGTCGGTGGTATATTTGCACAGGAAATAATAAGTTCGGAATTAGTTCATTCAATTTTACCAATAAAAGTTAAATTATCTATCTTTACGCGATACTGTCATGGCCTGGTGTTATTTCGAGGCTTGCGTCTGATCAGTGACTTCATTTACTGTAAAGGGGGTTCTTGGACTAAAAATTCTGAAATCTTCAGTTTTAAAGTTTTTGTTCTGAAATTGTTTCTGGTAGGTATGCATCGTATTTTGAAATTTTATAACTATTTAATATTTTTAAAACTTTAAAATATTATTTTTAAAATTTAGGTTTTTATTTATTTATTAAAATTAAAAAATGTCAAAATAGATGTATCTTAAAATATTTATAACAAATCACTTCATTTTTGTATTAATTAACTTCTATGAGTTCATACTATAAATTGTCTTCGTGATTTTTGGTTAAAACAATTAGAAAAAATAAAAAAAAATATTTAGTTCAAAAACTGCATAAAATACATAGTGCGCAAAGTTCGAAAAATTATAGAAAAAACTAATATATACATACACAATTACTAAAGACAAATTAAAGAAATATATTTGAAATGTAAATGTTGAAAATGTCGTTCATTTATGACAAGTAGTTAATCGTTAAGTTATATCGATTTTTACTAGTAAAATCCCATTTTCCACAAAAGGATAAAAAGAGTGTTTAAAGTTATGAAGGCTCGTAGGATTTGCAGCTGTCATGTTTATAAAAGTTGAATATTCCCGGTTCTAGTAGGGTAGAAACAAAGTTGAGGTGTCATTTTATGCAGAAAGATGTTATTTTTTAAGATAGTAAAAATAAAATTGGACTTTTTTACATAGTTTGAGTCCCAGACCCCCTTAATATCCTTTTAAAAGGATCGATATGTTATCTTGTTAGAAAATGCCTTGAATAAATAAGAAATGCTTGGTTCAATGTGAAGTCTGAGCATATTTTGGATATTTTGGCCGTGGTACATTTTATTATGAATGAGATACATTGAGTGTTATATTAAGAATATAAATAGATTATCCTCCCAAGGACCGATACTGTCAAGACACGAGAGGTCATTAATACTATTAGAGGATGTCTTATGATCAGACTTCACTAATGTCATTAAAGTTTACATCTGTTTTCCTCGTCTGGATGCTTTGAATAAATAAAGGATCTAGTGTGACGGAGACGTTCTTGAACATCTTTTCGATGGGTTGGTCGGTGGTGCAAGAAATACTTCAATGTGATAAAAGTTCTTTGAATTGAATTAAGAGAATAAATAAATTATTCATCTCAAATAAGATATATCATACGCTTTTGCCTTTAATTAAGTGCTGAATTAATTTATTTTTAGCAGATTCCTTTTTTTTTTGTAATTTTGTGTAAATAAATGTTTCAGATATCCTTTTTAATAGCTTTATGCCTCTTCAGTATTCCATTTAATCCAAATTATATTTATCTTGATACAGACAGCATTTATGAACGTAGCCGTCTAACATGTAGTGACAATTCGTTTGTCTTCAACCCATAGGGAATCCAATGGGTTCAAAGCCCAGTAAGGATGCACGTTGTAGCGTCATGAGGGGTCCCCTTGCTACAGATTTCATGGTGGTCCTTTTCTAGATTTCCTCTGCCGTCGAAGGGAATCGGCTGGTGAATTTAGGATAGGATTGGGTAGATGAATGCGAGATTGCCCCTCGTCTATGAACTGTCGCGCTTCGTAAGAACGTGTGCGTTCCCCCCTCGAAGAAGGGACAATTGTTGAACGTGTGAACGTGAACGAACGCAGAACTGGATTTTTCCGATGGAACCATGGGACTAAAACCATATTTGTACACACCACATTTAGCCTCTAAATAGCCTTATAGGGGTCCGGGACACAAAAAACGTCAATTTTTCGAATTTTTTTTTTATTATTTAAAGAAATTATCCGTGTTTTTCTGCTTAAAATGACATCTAAATCATGTTTCTATCTTAAGGGGGTCCGGGACACATCAGAATTTTTTTTTTATTAATTAATTTAAAATTTTGAATTTTTTTGTACTGATTACCCATCTAACTAATAAACAAAATCACAACACAAAATTTTTCCAAAAGTTTTTTAAAAATTTTAAATTAAAATTTTTTGAAAAAAAGAGTCATTTTAAATTGCTAAGGCTCAAAATATTCTTGGTCCATTTTCAAAATTCTTGCAGTAAATTATTCACAAATTTATAAACTTTAATTTTGATTCAGCAATTTAAAAAATATTAATTTAACAAAAAATAAAAAATATTTCAATGAAAATTTTTGAAAATTTTAAGGTACTTTTTTTTTAAAAAGTCATATTTTTAAAAGTAAATATTTGTTTCAAATTTGCTGAATCAAAATTAAAGTATAATGTTTGAAAAATATATATTTCAAATTTCAACCCTTAAACTTTATTGGTTTTCGACTTATAGCAATTTGAATACAGGAAATCTTGAAAAATGTATCAAGGAGAAAAACGCATTTAAAGTTTTAAAGACAGATGTCGTTGCCATGACAACAACTGTCAAGAGTGTTAGATTTTCAAAACAACGCACTACAAAAATTATTATATCTCTAGTTCTAATTAAGATAGAAACATGATTTAGACGTCATTTTAAGCAAAAAAACATAGAGAATTTCTTAAAATCATAAAAAAAATTTCGAAAATTTGACGATTTTTGTGTCCCGGACCCCCTTAATTAGAACAAGAGATATAATAATTTTTTTGGTGCGTTGTTTTGAAAATCTAACACTTTTGACAGTTGTTGTCATGGCAACAACATCTGTCTTTAAAACTTTGCGTTTTTCTCCATGATACATTTTTTCAAGATTTCCTGTATGCAAATTGCTATACGTCGAAAACCGATAAAGTTTAAGGGTTGAAATTTGGAATATATCTTTTTCAAACATTATACTTTAATTCTGATTCAGCAAATTTAAAACAAATATTTACTTTTAAAAATATGACTTTAAAAAAAAAGTACCTTAAAATTTTCAAAAATTTTCATTCAAATATTTTTTATTAAATTATATTTTTTAAATTCCTGAATCAAAATTAAAGTTTATAAATTTGTGAATAATTTACTACAAGAATTTTGAAAATTGATCAAAAATATTTTAAGTTTTAGTAATTTAAAAAGACCCCTCTTTTTTTTTTCAAAAAATTTTAATTTAAAATTTTAAAAAAAAAATTTGAAAAATTTTGTGTTGTGATTTAGCTTATTAGTTAAATGGGTAATCAGTACAAAAAAAAATCAAAATTCTAAATTAATTAATAAAAAAATTTTTAAATGTTTCCCGGACCCCCTTAAAGTGTAAATATATTTAGTAACTAATTAAATGTGCTGCATTTCTAAAAGCTGTTTTAACTGCCTACAAGACACATGTTGCTTAAATTCTTCTCACTACGTTACAACGTGGATGTTGAGGATTTTCCTTGTTAAGACTAATGGTGGTATCTCGTCATCAGCAAACCTGATCACAATATCTTCCCTAATATCTTGATCAATTCCCCAATATCTTGATTGTGATATCTTGTTATCAAAAAAATTGAGCAGATCTTGATGGAGGTGATATCGAAATCACTTGAACGCTAAACCTTCTTAGCGTCACGGGATTTTCAAATAATTTACTATATTGTTTTTACCCTACGATATAAATAATGGTTAAATAGCCACATCTGTTGGTTGTATTAGGTATACAACCTTGTTTCCGCCGTTTTTTCCCCAAAAATTCGAGGCTTTATTGTAAAAAACTGGTTATACATTCATGATCTAAAGTATTGTCCATCGGTGACTACTACTTTCTCCCATCTTTCGGGCAGCGTACGAATTCCAAGTAGAAAAAACTGGTCATCTTTTGAAGCGATCCACGAATCGATTCAATTTTTTACTTCTTCATAAGACCAGAAGTGCTGGTCAGCCAGGCCGTGTGCCATTGATCGAAACAAGTGATAGTCAGAGGGAGCAACTTCTGGAGAATACGGCGGGTGGGATAGGACTTCCCCTTTACAGTTTCCAAGTATGTCTGGACCACTTTCGCAACAAGGGATCGAACATTGTCATGCTGCAAAATCCCTTTATCGTGTCTTTCGTTGTATTGCGGCCGTTTGTATTCCAATGCTCGGCTCAAACGCATTAATTGCGTTCCATAACGATCGCCTGCGAGTGTTTCAGCCGGTTATAACAGCTCTTCTTCTCCTTATGAAACCTTCTCTCTTCCACCGCTTTGACGGTCTTCGACGTGAAAATCACCGTTCTTGAAGCGTTGAAACCACTCGCGACACGTTCTTTTACTAATAGCGGCCTCACCATAAGTATTTGAGAGCATTCGATGAGCCTCAGACGCAGATTTCTTCATATTGAAGCAGAAAAAAAGTAAAACCTCCCGCAAATGACGAGAATTTGGCTCGTAAACTGACATTTTCAATCGTGAATAGCTTTATGATGCAGATGCAAATCGACTAATGTTTCTATGGGTTTATGTTGCCAGATGTGTGTGTGTGTGTTCAAGTTTATTGCATGACGTCTATGATCTATTTATTTCGACCACTACTAACCGCTAAAGTCATCTATAGGAAAACGGCGGAAGCAAAGTTGTACACCTAATACAAATCCCAGAAAAGATTCAAATGGTAAAAACATCTAACACTAATTAGAAGTACAGAAAAAATGCAAATTGCATGGTGGGATAATGCATGCTTAACCCTTAGAGGATTAAAAAAAGCACGTCCTTGACAAATTGTTTGGACTGTGAATAAATATAGTTGCATAATCTGCCAACACTTTCATTCATAACCCTTGAAGGGGTTTAGACGAAATATTTCGTCCATCAAGAATCTGACCAAATTAGCTAATGACCAAATATCATCATCAAGTAATTGTAGATTTTTATATGATAAAGAGATTGAGGTATGATCTGTTTTCTCCTGATGGCAAGAAATCGTTTTTCGTGTTGTAACCAATTTATCTATTGACGAGACACCTCGTCACGAATATATAGCCGATTTTTTAGGGTGATGACATCAAGATCTGTCCTGCTTTGTTATCAAGATGTGAATAATGTTTCTAATGACGATATGTTGTCAATTGCTTAAAGATGACGAGACCAATATCTGATCAGTTTTCGTCAAATAACAAGGTTTCTCGTCCATCCAGAAATGAATAATTTCGCTAATATGACGAGATATCTCGTCATTAAGATGTCAAAACTTTCTTAAATCAAACGAGACCAAGATCTGATCAGTTTTCTTCAAATAACAAGGTTTCTCGTCCATCAAGAAATGAATAATTTCGCTAATCTGACGAGATATCTCGTCATTAAGATGTCAAAACTTTCTTAAATCAAACGAGACCAAGATCTGATCAGTTTTCTTCAAATAACAAGATTTCTCGTCCATCAAGAAATGAA
Source organism: Metellina segmentata (assembly GCA_947359465.1). Lineage (NCBI taxonomy): Eukaryota > Metazoa > Arthropoda > Arachnida > Araneae > Tetragnathidae > Metellina > Metellina segmentata. The sequence goes on from OX375883.1 coordinate 46,334,253, forward strand.
TAATTTCGCTAATCTGACGAGATATCTCGTCATTAAGATGTCAAAACTTTCTTAAATCAAACGAGACCAAGATCTGATCAGTTTTCTTCAAATAACAAGGTTTCTCGTCCATCAAGAAATGAATAATTTCGCTAATCTGACGAGATATCTCGTCATTAAGATGTCAAAACTTTCTTAAATCAAACGAGACCAAGATGTGATCAGTTTTTTTCAAATGACAATGTTTCTCGTCCATCAAGAATTGAAAAATTCTGCTAATGTGACGAGTTATCTCGTCATCAAGATGTCGCCTTTTTATTAAAAAAGACGAGATCAAGATACGATCAGTTTTCCGCAAATGACAAGATACATCGACAATCAAGATTTGGTTACTTTGACTAAAAACAAGATACTTCGTAGAGGCAACCAGCAGGAGGTAACTTGCATAAAAGAAAATAGATGTAGATGCGAGTTACCCCTCACCAAAGATCCTGCTTTTGATGCAAAAGCTATTATGATCTTCCATGACATGAAATATCTTGCTCGGAAAGAAAGTAGCTGAATATCGGGTAATACCTCAACCGCCATAGAAAATGCACACGTCGCTGGCATAAACGGCTACACGCACTTAGAAGCGAGTGCATTTACATAAGATGAAGAGCATCCATCGCATACTAAGGATGTTGGTTGCTGTACGAAACATATCCATCCGCAGTCTCTCCGTAAGCATTTTTCAGCTTCGTCTGGAGTATATTTTCCTTTTATTCACGTCGTGAAGCGAACAGTTTCTTTTTAAATTTAACATCTCTAGTGTTTGTTGGAAATTTCGAGGCTAGAACAGACTTGCTATTGTTGCTATGTTTATTCCCGTTGGAATTGTATTCTTTGGTTAGTTTCAGATTTGTGTATAAACACGATATATAGGGGGTCGCAAAAAGATCAGTACAACTTCAAAAAGTTATGTAAAAAACATTGACCTACAGCAAAACTAGTTACAACAATAGATAGAATAACTCAAAAAGTTTTTTCTACAGTATGTTCCTGATTATAGAAAGCGCTGCACAACACGGAAACGATAATTAAATAATTCAGTTATTCAAAATGGCGTATCCCGTGATGAAAGCTCAATGTGTCAAGTGGATGGCCCCATAGCATGGCCGGCCCGGTCGCAATTTTCCAAACCCTCATAGGTACTACAACTAGGGGCGGGGCTAACCGTAACGGCCAATGATCGCGAGCGCTGGATAGGAATCTCCTTCACTACGCTAAAGACAGATGAAATCCTGCCTGATTCTGTTTGTAGTGTAATAAATGAAACATGTTAAATAATTTTTCTGTTTTTTTCTTTTCTTTTCAGATCTATGGCTATGGGTGGGTAGAGATGGGAGCCGAAAATTGTATCCTTTTATTATATAAGTTAATAATTATATAAGTTAGTGTCTTATGTATGCTTTTTGTTACATCAGAATGGTCCTAAACCAGGGATGGATACGACACCATCATCCTAAAGCAAAGGGGACGGCAGAGGGCGGAAAAATATCAGCTGGTAGTGAGTTCAGGAGTGGTTCTTAGATTATTTATGAAAAATTAACGGAAGCTTAGAAAATATAAAAAGGGTATTAAAAATTAGGAAAAGTAATTTAGAATCAAAAGGAATTAAATTGGAATTTTTTTAAAATAATTTGGAGAATCTAAAAATTTTCCCGCCATCTGGGTTTGAACTCGGGAAGTTATCCTCCGCTGCCGATGCCAAACTATGGGTAGGTTGCTTTAGCCATTAGGCCATCGTTGCTTCACGAAAAGAAGCTCTTTAAAAGAAGACATCATTTTATATTTGGTTGATTTCAGTCTCATTGGCCGTTATGGTTAGCCCCGCCCCCAGTAGTAGTATCTATGAGGGTTTGGAAAATAGCGGCCCGGTCTCCTGACATTACTCCACTCGACTTCTTCTATGGGGTTATGTAAAATATGTTGTAAACCCAACAAAAGTTAATAGTGTCGTGAAATTGAAACAAAAACGATGCAAACAGCTGTAGCTACTGTTGATGATAGCATTCTGAAACGTTCGTGGATTGAATTGGAATATCGTCTTGATATTCTTCGTGGTACGAAAGAATCTCATGTGGAAATTAACTAAGGTAGTAGAAACTCTTTTGAGTTATTCTATCCATTGTTGTAACTAGTTTTGCTATAGGCCTATTATTTTTTTCAAATCAATTTTTGAAGTTGTACTTATATTTTTGAGACACCCTGTATTTTTACAAGCAGACCCGGGAGTAGTATCTGCGCCATATTTACTTATGGTAATGTCGTTATTTACTCATTCGATACCTTTTCATTATTATCAAAATTGACCAGATCCACTAAACTTGAGAGTTATTTTCAAAATGCATTCTTATAATGTGGTAAAACACCCTTAAAGTGTTAAAAACTGATTTTTAGCGTTGTGCCTCTTAAAGGGTTAACCCTCCAGTTGTTGTCTCTACAAGGTATCTCGTTATTAGCAAAATTGACCAGAGCGAGATGGATGCGATATCTGGCCATTAAAAGAAATTTGACCTTAAAAAAATCAGGATAAAAAAATCAGTAATATATTGATGACTAGGTCGTAGGGATGAAATTTAAGCAGATCGTCACAAAAAAAAACTTCCGTGCACGATATATAAGTTGTAGTGAATAGATTTATATAAGGTCGAAACTAGATACGAGACTAAAAATATTTTTATTTGGACAGCAGATCAGATGCGACCCTCCAAATTTTTTTTATCATGCCCTCATTCCAATTACGGCTTATCTAAAAAGCTTACACTGCCAGACTAAATGCATCCCTTTGGATAAATTTAGCTGACCAACAGGTCTGGTGTTTAAGGATTTTAGCCTCTAGATCGGAAGGTTCCTGGTGTCTCACGATACTAGGCACATTAGTTAGTTACGTTCGAATCCAGGTGAGTGCATGGATGTTTGTAAGCGTATGGTGTAAAGGCGGCTGGTGCACCTTAAATTTATCCTGGCCGGAAGTCTTCACGTTGGATTGATGGGGAAGTTTGGAGTGTGGGGTACCAGCTCAAGTGTTGTCTCATCATCTGATCGTGGTTCAAAATTACATGGTGTTGTCCTCAGATCTTTCCTTTAGATCCCGGAGCGTCATCATAATGATATGGTATGACGTTAATTAAAAATGATACTATATTATATTGGATAAATTTAACCAATCTAGAGAAAAGGTATGGTGTTTTTGAAAATGTTTTACCAGCCCTTCGTCCAGATACGGCTCTCAGAATAATTTTACACTGAACGCAAATTGAATCGGATATAAGACATTTCTAGAGGTAAGAAATTCCTAAAAAAATAAATAATTAAAAAAATAGTAATATTTCTCATTAAATTTTAGTTTTACTTAGATTCACGTCCGTTTTACATTATAAAATTTAATTTACTTAATAATACTTTTATTTACTTAATAATAACTTAATTTATAATAATTAGTATTAGGCAGATTACTTTACTTTATAATAATGCTTTAATTTACTTAATTAAATTTAACTAATAATAATTAATTTACATTATAATATTACTAGTATCATGTAACTCCAGTTTCCTTTTATAAGTTACGTAAATTAATTAATATTGAATATAAATATCGGTATAATGAATATAAATATCGAACAACAAAAATAATGAACATAAACATCGCACCTTACATACTTCCAAAGAAATAAAATTATTCACAAACATAAAATAATATTTTACTTACTTTTTACCTTTGTTATGTTTATATTTTACTCGAAAGCGAAAGTTTCGGAAAATATTTTGTACTCCGAAGTCTGAAAGTACAAAGCGCTTATATTTGTAGAAAATAGAAAATCTGGAAACTATACGTTTTCTTTAAAAAGAGCATCGAAATATAAAAATAGATGGCTTATTCAACTCAAAGACATCTTTTTCTGATGTCTATTTTCATACAACTGTATTTTATTCGTCGAATAGAAATCAACCATTTCTACAGGGATTTTTTGAAAGTGAAAAGGTTATTAGAAAGCGTAGAGGAGTGTAGGCTGCTTATTTGATATTGGGGTGGCATCTCTCCGTTAGCTGCATCTTTCAGCGCTCATAGAATTTCAGAGGTTTCTGGTTAAAGAACCGATCCAGGAGACGAAACGTTCTGAACAACTTACGGCACGCGGTATCGTCAACGGCACCCCTAACAACACATATGATCTTCTTTTGCGTCTACGAGGTATTCTTGCCTTTTCGGTAGTAAAAAGCATATGTCGAAAATGCCCCTTATTTTCTACCATTTTTAGTGCTTGAAATAATTTGAAAAACAACATAATAGCACAATTGTGTTCCCAAGTACTCGCTGAAATTCCTTTTTTCAAATATCAAATCTTTTCACGTGTGAAGAAGACGTGTGAATAACACTTTGTTTATGCGATGCAATTCCATCTAGCGCCAATAACAGGACACATCTTTGAATCAATACACTAGAAGTATGGGTTAGACTAAATTACCAATTGGGAAGGTGCCATTACTAATCGGCGTTAATTATCCTTGAAAAGAATCATCGAGTCGAAGAATGTCTTTTTGTGATTTATTTGACACATGAAACAAATAGTACAAACGGTACAATTACAAAACAAATAGTAATATTAGACTGAAATTCGTAAGTTCGAGTTTCTGAAACAAGGATGGAGCATTAGTAAGTCTCAAAAATTATATTTTATCGCATTACATTTCGAAAGATCACGTGGTCCCGCCAAGAGTGACAGCAAGAACCTCCACCCCCAACAATACCCACGTAGTACAATCGCATTCTCAACAAGCCTCAACAATAATAATGGTGATGTATATCAATAATTTATCAATATGATAAACCATTAAGGTTTGGTATACGTACTTCTACCTGCATTCATGCTGAAGTCCTCCAATATGGCGGATTTTCCAAACATCCATTTTGCTACATCCGAATCAACTTGAAAATAGGCTGAGGAAAAAATAATCGAATTGCTTTTGAGCAAGCTAATGAGATGCAATTAAAGTGAACAGGCAGAAGCTAATTATGGTAAGATTATTGAAGTACGAACATTTAACCATACACTTTACTGGAAATACCAATTAACACCATATAAGAGAACATTTGAGTCATGTAAGCAAAATACTAACATGTTTCGTATTTTTGACAAATTTTATTCAAATTGGACACACTTTAAAAATATATTCAATACAAATGCATCTACATGAGGCATGAATACGAGTTACTACCATCAAGAGGTATAAGAAATTGAGAAACTTTAGCGTAGGTTCTATGCGTAGATCTATTGGCAGTTTTTTAATTTTTTTTTATATTTAAAAATTACTAACTTGAAATTTTTTTTAAAGGTTGGTAGATGAATTTACGTGGCACTGAAGCAATACTCATGGTAATTTGTGACGGTCCGGGATCAATTTTGATGAACAATATCCGAGGACAGCACCTCAGAACTATCAACCACGGTCAGATGATGAGGTCAACACTTGAGCCGTCACCCCACTCTACAAACTTCCAAAACACGCCGATATGAGAACATTTGATTCCAGGACAGATTTAAAATGTTTGGTTTGTTGGTTGACAGTGGAAAATTTATGTCGCACTCATGGCAATTTGCGACGGTACGGGATCAATTTTGATGAACAATATCCGAGGACAGCACCTCAGAACTATCAACCACGGTCAGATGATGAGGTCAACACTTGAGCCGTCACCCCACTCTACAAACTTCCAAACCACGCCGATATGAGAACATTTGATTCCAGGACAGATTTAAAATATTTGGTTTGTTGGTTGACAGTGGAAAATTTATGTCGCACTCATGGCAATTTGCAACGGTACGGGATCAATTTTGATGAACAATATCCGAGGACAGCACCTCAGAACTATCAACCACGGTCAGATGATGAGGTCAACACTTGAGCCGTCACCCCACTCTACAAACTTCCAAAACACGCCGATATGAGAACATTTGATTCCAGGACAGATTTAAAATATTTGGTTTGTTGGTTGACAGTGGAAAATTTATGTCGCACTCATGGCAATTTGCGACGGTACGGGATCAATTTTGATGAACAATATCCGAGGACAGCACCTCAGAACTATCAACCACGGTCAGATGATGAGGTCAACACTTGAGCCGTCACCCCACTCTACAAACTTCCAAACCACGCCGATATGAGAACATTTGATTCCAGGACAGATTTAAAATATTTGGTTTGTTGGTTGACAGTGGAAAATTTATGTACATATATATATGGGTATTTGCGGCGGTTCGGTATCAATCCCAAGGAAAAGATTCGAGGATCGCACTTTGAAATTTTGAACCACGGTCAGATGACGGGCTCACCAACTTGGCTACCACGATTCGAAAAATGTAAAAAATAATGTTATCACATGTTATCACAAAAATATGTTGTCTAGAATCCATTCTTCTTGGAAGGAGGAGTTCCAGAAATTACATATAAACGAAGAAAAACGTTTTAGTTAAACTTCATGTTGGTAACGAAGTTGACATTTTAAATTTGGTGTCCAGAAAATTGCTACTCTAGTCCATGTTGTCCTGAATCCTTAATGAAAGGTTGAGTTACATATATTACGTACGTATAAAAACATCTTGGTTACATTAAATGTCGAAACCAGTTTAATTTTGGTGTCGTGAACATTGCTACTCTAGTTAGTCCATGTTATCAACGATGTTGTCCCCAACCCTTCATGTTAGGATGAGTTACAAAAATTACATATAAACGTAGAAAAAGGTATTGATTATATTTAATGTGGAAACAATATGTTAGATTCAGTTAAAGCAGCGCTATCTATATGTGTTAAAATTTATTCGACGGCATTAAGGTTTATAAGAATGGCAACGATTTGAAGAATCAGTCTGTTAATTTAGTTCCGAATGTTGTAGTATCAGAAATCATGTTCATAAGACATGTTTCTCGTGTTTCGTCATTTTGTAAAATGTGTATATAAATGTAGAAAATCTATTGGATTATGGTTTTGATTTATTTACGAGGAAATATACTGCATTCAGTGTAATATCCAGTGTCTTTAGAACTTTTGTCTTGCGATATTTAATAATTTTATACAATAAATTTAACATTTTAATTTTGGCGGACTGAAAATTGCTACTCTTACCCATGTTGTCCAGAACCCATCATGTAAGGATGAGGTACAAAATTATGTATCAACGTATAAAAACGTCATGGGAAGGTCATGGAAGGTCACATTCAATGTGGAAGCAACAAATATAACGTTTTAATTTTGGTACCCTGAAAAATTCCTACTCTAGGCTGTAGAAATCTACTCAGCCTATTTAAAAATACCGTACTGTCCCGAAGCGCGATACGTTTTCCCAAACGGCTACGCCCACCCATCCAGTATGTTGGATGGTTTAACAATTTGCAAATGAGGCATGAACTGGGTTTATTTTTATTTCTACTCTCCAGCCTGTCTGCATCCTCTGCTCAAATTAATTAGCAAGAGAAGATAATTTACCGCCATCTTCGTGAGGTATAAATCATTCCGGAAAACACCAAGGTCCTGTATCATCACCTGGGGTAATATTTATTGCAGTTCTCTTGCAATTAAGCGAGACGTTCAATTAGCTGGAGACCTAAGCTTGCGCGTAAGCCACGTTATTAGACGCAAAAAAGGGTTTGAGTGCTTTAAATAACATGTTTGGGAGCTGAGTATTTATCGTCGTGTGTTGCTTACTGAAAGCATCGATCAGTGTATTATGGTTTTTTTAGTGAGTCTTTCCGTATGTTTGGTGGAAATGCATTTCTGCTATGATTGCACAATTAGTCTTTGCCATCGCTTTTCCGCAGCATTGGCTTGTAATTTAATTCGCTGCGGAGCTATTTTTAAACTGCTCAGTATAACCTCTCAGGCTCTGCCCAAGATAGGAGTACGATTGTTTAGCAAATTTCTGTACTTTGGGTGCACGAGCGAACAGTGGGTGTAACATCCCTACAATTTATTAATGATGCAAATCCTCGAGTCACTAATTAATAGTGCTGCCGTTTTAAAGTGGCACTTTTTTGAAGACATCGATATGTAATATTTGCTCTTTACCAAAAAAAAAAAAATAATCGACGCACTAAGAAGGAGTTGTCCGATTGCGATCGAAATTGGTAGATGTGAAGAACATACATAGAAAAACAAACGTTTTAAATTTCGAAACAATTGAATAATTTATTTCAGAGTTTAACCGTTACAAAGGGAGGAAGTAAATAAGGTATGGTCCACCTATGGCCTGGATGCAAGTTGTTACCTGGCCTGGCATGGACTGAAAAGTTCCCAGATGGTGTCCTGCGGAATTTCTTGCCAAATTGTCTCCAACTCATATGGTATAAATGGTCAACATTCCGGGTTGGTTGCAATCGCTTTCCCATAATATCTCAAATATGCTCTATGGGAGAGAGATCAGAAGAAGGATTGTGGGTTCTGTCCTCAGCGGAGCCTGCAATTCTGATGGTTGCGAGATCGGCGCTTGGACCCGGCTAAAGCCCGTCGCGTTCGCTAATGGTGGCTGGAGCACGTTAAATAGGTCGTGGTCACAAAGTCCCCCATGTTCCCATACCAAATCAATACCTCTGGGGGTACCTGATCAGGGGGTTATCGGCCTCTGATCGGGATCTAAATTACGATATGTGTGAGTGAATGGATGTGTGAAAGGGACCTTCCTGTAAAACGGATGTGTCAAGAATGAAGAAGACCAACCCTACGGGGCAATGGCATCCCCAATTGGGCCATATATGGCCCGCACGACAACAACAATCAGAAGACATAGCTGGCCAAGGAAGTGTTTGGAAAGCTTGAAGACAATTCATAGCAACACGAACCGTGTGCGGCCGGACAATATGTTATTGAAAAGTAAGTTTGGGGTATCGCAAAAGGAACGGAAACACAACCAGTCTTAGAATGTCGTCTACGTACCGTTGTGTTGTAATTGTACCAGAAAATGACAACCAAAGGGGTCCGGCTACCAAAGGATATGGCACCCTAGACCATAAAGCCCTGCTGTAGACATGGGTGGCGTGCGATAGTAAGGACAGGATCCCCACGCTGCCCTGGACGACTCCAGAAACGTCTGAGGTTGTCGTCAGGACACAGTTGGAAACGGGTCACTAAAGACTATACGTCTCCAGTCAACGCCGTTCCTTGTTAATCGAGCCCGGCACCACTGTAATTCTGAACCTACTTGGAGCGTCGATTTTTTTTCTTACATTACATATTTTGTAAATTAATTCCAATATTAAGTTCCTCTACATCGACCTTCAAATGAATAGATAGACGATCTGGTAGGAGTCACTGTCGCAAGATCTCAGAAGGATAAGTCACATGAGCCTACAAATAGACTAGGGCCGATAGTCTATGGACGCGCACAGACTTGCGTTTTTGATTACTTTGACACTCTAGGTGGTTATCTGCGATTTTTTTTCGTCGTCAAATGATTGACCATATCCTTGATGGACGAGGTGTCCATCAATATATTGTCTCTCGTCTTTCAAGATAACGGAACAGATTTTGATTTCGCCATCGTCAAAACATCATTAGAATATTGATGACGAGTTATTTCGTCAGTAGCAAATTGGTCCGATCTGGATGGACCAGATACCTCATCGATACCACTTGGAGGGTCATTAATTCAGTGCATACGTACGCATATTTTTCAATTCACCCTACACTACACTACAACAATAGACCGGACAGGAAGATATGATGGTATGATGGAAATAATACATGATTTAATAGGGTGATGGTCCCTGCTGCAGTTACACTAGCAACCCTTCTGGCCATACTTTCAACAAGATTTGATACGAAGCTATGGGTATTCGTCTTCATTCCTGCTTCAAGAAAGTCGCCAGCTCAGCTGTAGATTTCGAACGTGGTTCCCTGGTCCGTAAGCGTCGCTCTATCACGTCCCACAAATATTCTATGGGGTTTAGGTCGTGACTCTGAGCAGGCCAAGGAAAATGTTTTACATCGATATCTCGATACCACTGCTTGACAGAGGATACCGCATCACATGGAGCGTTGTCATCCTGGAAGTAGCGCTGACCAACCGTTATAGTAGTTATGCCTCTAGATCGTAAGGTTCTTTGTTCGAATCCGGGTCCAGGCATGGATGTTAGTAAGCGTATGGTGTAGAGGCGGCTGGCGCACCTTAAATCTGTCTTGGCCGAAAGTCCTCACGTTGGTTTGGTGTGGAAGTTTTGAGAGTGGGGTGCTAGCTCAGGTGTTGTTTCGTCGTCTGACCGTGGTTCAAAATTACGAGGTGTTATCGTCGTATCTTTCGATTAAGATATTGATCTCGGACTGTCGGCGCCGACCAACCGGTATAGTAGTTAAGGTGTTAGCCTCTAGATCGTAAGGTTCTTGGTTCGAATCCGGGTCCGGGCATTTATGTTTTTTTTTTAGACCCACCCCGGAACCACTCAACATTAGGTGTAGAGTGTCATATGTTCCGGCGGGGAGGGGGGACTTCCACCACAGCACAAAGGAGGCCCCGAGGGACCCCTCGCCAGCCGATCGATCATTTATTTAAAAATTAATTTAGTGAGGGATTGGTTACAATTTTCCCCTTCTTTTATATGTAAACAGCACGGGTATAACCGGCATTGCAAATAAATCATGTGTGAAACAATCCGGTAGGAGCCGCGGTAGCTCAGTCAGTAGAGCGTCGGGCTCGCATCAGAAGGGTTGTGGGTTCTGTCCTCGGCGGAGCCTGCAATTCTGATGATTGCGAGATCGGCGCTTCGACCTGGCTAAAGACCGTCGTGTTCACTAATGGTGACTGGGGCACGTTAAATAGGTCGTGGTCACAAAGTCCCCCATGTTCCCATACCAAATCAATACCTCTGGGGGTGCCTGATCAGGGGGTTATCGGCCTCTGATTGGGTTCTAAATTACGATATGTGTGAGTGAATGGATGTATGAAAGGGACCTTCCTGTAAAACGGATGTGTCATGTATGCCGAGCAAAGTCGGACCTCCTCCCAATGGGGCTCAATAACATGGAAGGCGCACCCCCTCGCCTCTTGCCGTCTTTGACGGGCCTGGCACTACTCCAGTCTGCCATTGTAGGCATAAGAAACAACAACAACAACAATCCGGTAGCCTGGTGAAAACATAGTTTTTTAAAAACCGGTGGTGCACCGTGAACAGAAAAAGGAATATAAACCGGTGGCACACCGGGAACGCAAGACATTTGGCAGCAAATCGAGTAGCACACAACAGAAACGAACACAACAAACACATAAACACAAAAACACTAAACACGGAAATAAAGGAAAAAAAAAGAAAGGTTTTTAAATATTTAAAATTTAAAAAAAGAGTTGAAAATGAGTTGAATATGATTTGGTGATAAATGGATGTGTTGATTATTGAATGAGTAGATGATTATTTATAGATGATTAATGAAATAAATAGTTATGCAGTAATGTTATGTATGTAATGATATTTAAAACGATGAGTATAAATACAGTGATTTAGGATAAAATCTATTAAAAAAGTTGAAATGTGATTTTAAAAAAGTTTTTTATTTAAAAAGTGAAAAATGGACTTAAAAAGTTAAAATCTTAAAAATTGATCGTAGAAGGCAGGGGAGCCACCAGGTCCGTAACCTAGGGGGGGGGGAGGTAGCCGCCACCATCACACAGGACTTGATTCTTGTGCTAGATATTCTGTTATTCATGATATTTTTAAACCAGATGGGCTTATTTTCCTTTGTTGTTGTTTTTTATGTGATTTGCCTGTGTGAATGGACAGTCGAAGAGGTAGTGGTCAGCATCCCCCACCTCCCCACAGTCACATTTGTCAGTGTTTTTAATTTTAAATCTGTGCAGGTAGGCCCAAAACGGGCCGTGCCCAGTAAGGAACCAAACAAGCCAACGGTCGATGATGAGGGTATCGGTTTTAATTTCAGTTATGAAATCTTTTAGTCGTAATCCCTTTGTTGATTTTTTATAGTGTTCCTGCCAGCCCCTTATCATAAAATTTTTAATTCTCCTTTTAAGAAGGCTGACATTAAAAGGGATGTCCAATGCCTCACCATCAACCGAGGCCAGCTTGGCCTGTTCGTCAGCCAATTCGTTTCCGGCAAGCCCCGCATGTGCCCGAACCCAACTCAGGCCAAAGTTGTTAGTTAAGTTATATATTTTTAGTTTTATTGAGCAAAGGTAGTTGGATTTGTTTTCGGCTGTTTTTAAGGCCTGAATTGAGCTGAGACTGTCGGTATAAATATTTATTTTTTTGTTGTTGTTGTTTGACCACTCTATTGCTGTGTAAATTGCCGACAACTCGGCTTGAAACACCGAGTTGCCGGTGTCAAGTTTAAACTTTAAAATTTCAATAGGTTTATTATTTTTTAAGATGCACACCGCGGCCCCGACCTTGCCATCAATGCCCGAGCCGTCGGTGTACACCTCGTAATCTGCATTTTGGATTGTGTCCCGAATGTCCAGCCTAAGGCTGGACATCGGGATGCCAGCTATCGGGATTATGTGGTCGTAGTGAATTGGTGACAGTCTCAGCTCTGGGTCGGGCTGCCGTCTCCTGATAACATTATATTTTTTGAATAGCGACAGCAGGGTCACATGCAGCGAAGGGATACCGCTTAACGTGTTGAGGGAGTCGGTTGGGGAGGTCTTATAGGCGCCCAGGATTTTAATTAGAAAACGTCTTTGGATGGTCGCCAATCGGGCCTTCTGAGCCTTTGTTAAGTTTCCTCCCCATATGCCAGCTCCGTATGTTAGGATTTTTTCCGTCACTGTCAGATACCAAATTTTCTGGAGCTGGCCACCGACGCCCCAACCCCCGCCTTTTATTTTGCTCAGAGAAACCGCCCATCTCCATGCAGCGGTCTCTGAGCATTTGGATATGTTCGCACCATGTGAGCCGGCTGTCGATATGAATGCCTAAATATTTTAAGTTATGGCCTATTGTTATATTTTTGTCGTCTATTGTGAAGTTCAACTGGTCTTTTAAATTTACTATTTTGGATACTATTATGGACCTGCACTTGTCAGTCGACAGGTTTAACTTAGATTCTTTAAATCTTTTAGAAATAAGTTTAAGTGAATTATTAGTATTGTTCTCCAGGTCCTCACGCATCTTCCCTGACGTTATCAGCGCCAGGTCGTCTGCGAAGGCCTGGAGGTAAATTAGGTTTGAATTTAAACTTAAAATGGAATTAAAATAAATGTTCCACAGGGTCGGAGCGAGCACCGAACCCTGTGGACAGCCTTTAATTAGTTTACGTTTAATTTGATAGTTATTAAAATTATAAACTATCTCTCTATTGTTTAGATAACTACAAATAAATTTAATAAAATATGGGGGAAATTCTTGGGAAGTCAGCCTATCGATCAACAAGCGCCAGTCCATGTTATCGAAGGCGGCAGTTATGTCCAACGTGACTAATGCGGCATGGCTAGATCTTTTAGGGCATGGATGTTTGTAAGCGTATGGTGTAGAGGCGGCTGGCGCACCTTAAATCTGTCGGCCGAAAGTCCTCACGTTGGGTTGGTGTGGAAGTTTGGAGAGTGGGGTCCTAGCTCAGGTGTTGTTTCGTCATCTGACCGTTATTAAAAATTACGAGGTGTTGTCCTCGGATCTTTCCCTTAAGGGACTGATCCTTGACCGTCGTCAATAGTCCGTTGTTTTGCTCGAGTACGACGTTAACTAATTATTACCAATTATCTGGAAGTAGTATTCGTCCATTCCATAAAACTGCCAGAGCGTAGGAAGAACCTAACTGTCGAAAATGTTTACGTAGGCGTTGGCATTCAATTGACCAGGAACAACATGCAAAGGTCCCAGGCCACACCACGCAAAAAACTCCCAAACAAGTAGTCGAATATTAGTCAAATCCGCTGGCGTCTTGTCCATTATTGTAGTGTAGTGTATTTTAGCTAACGTCGAACTTTAGCAGCACAACGGATTATTGGTGAAAGCCCTGGATCGGACCCGACGAGAAAAATCCGAGGACAAGAACGTAATTTTGAATTAGTCAAAGCACGAGGTCACACCTGAGCTAAGTAATTCAGCTATCTCATTTTTTGTTAAAAAAATAGAGTTCAAGTATTTAAAACCACATGATCAATTTTTGTTTGCTTTTCATACTAAGGCCCGGTGCACACATCCGGTTTTTCAACGCGCGGAGTAACTGCGGCACCGAAGCCCAAATATGCACACATAACAGTGAAATGACGCAAGTACTCATTTCGCGCCATTTGCGATAAATATTCTATAGAAGAAAACGTGTTTATTTCGCTTACTTGGTGTAAAAAAAGTATATTTTGAAACAAAATAGACGTTACTGGATACAACCCTTTATTAATTATTATTTATATTTCATTTATTTATGAAAACAAGGTACTTCAGAACGGAGAAGCATGTGCGGCGAGCTGCGGCGCCGTGGGGACCTGCGGTACAAATTGCACGCAAGTTGGACGTGCGTCGCCTCAGCAGCGCCGGAGGCATGTGTGCACTGCTCCATTGGATATAATGTATCTCAGGCCGCACTTGCGTTGCGGCAGCGGAGCCGCACGTTGAAAAACCGGATGTGTACACAGTGCCTAAGAGTCTTCATCCAAGACCTTTTGGTGCTTTAGTCAAGCCAAGTCACGTCTGTGTTTTCCTATGAATTTCGTTGCGCTTTCGAACAATTTTTTATCTTTATCCACGTCACGAGTTCTTTCCTTTTCAGATTTCCCTGTGACAACATTTGACGTTTCTGTTCATTCAAGTTTGATTGAAAATCATTTTCTCCTTTTGCGTAATGTTCTACATAAATTTTACTTCTATGTTTCTAATTGTAGTTTTTTTTGGTAGCTTTAATTAAAGTCGCACTGGAGCAACACAATGATCTATTGCAGACGATCTTGGGGTTGAAATCCGACGGGAAAAGAAAACACCGCGTAATTTTCAACCACTGGCAGATGACGAGATCGCACCTGAGCTGGCACCACCACCCTCCTATCTTCCACACTACGCTAACATGAGAACATTTGATCCCACGATAGATTTAACGTGCACCAGCGCCCCCATTCAGCACGGTAGTCTTTCGTTGGATTCAAACTCTCAATCATCTGTTTACTAATCCTTTTCTTTTCAAGTCCTGCTGCTCTATTGACCTAAGATGTTTTGTACTGAGTGGTCTAGTTTTGCAATACATTTCGATATTAATTGCCCAGGTGCAGAATTATATTCAGTTTTCTGCAACACAACTCCAAGCAATTGCAATTGTTCTGTAGGCATTTTGTCCGAATTTTGAAAACTGCAGTCAAATCAATAAAAGACGTAAAACACAATTTTTGGCTAAATATGTATGACATATTTATAACGAAACGTAAAAATTACTTAACTTACATATTTAAAAACAAGGCATACTTTCAGAATTTGCAATTCTGTCGATAACTTATGAAGTTAAATATTTTGTCATTGACATAGAAGATGTGTTATTTATAAAATGTTTGTGGTAATTTGGGGCTGTGTAGTTAGGTTGTTTTGTAGTTAAAGAAAAAAAAGGTATGGTAAGGAGCGCGCTTTGCACTGCAGAACATCGTAACTTTTGATTGATAAACAATCGGCCAAAAATTTGAGAGAATTAACCCGGCAAAGCCTGAATTAATTATTTTTTTCCAATATCAATTTTTTTCTAGTATACTGTCGATAGAATGCTATTTATGTAGAAAAAGCCTTTTTTTTGTTGTAAAATTTCAATAATATTATCAAAAATGCATGGTATTATATGGTAACGTTAGGCTTTTAAGGGATCAAATTGTTAGTAATGCAATTTCTTATTGATACTGACGCAAGCGGTTTAAATATATTTGTACCAGTTTATGATTTGAAATTAATACAGAAATACAAATGTATGGCATAGAAGAACACATTTTGATAAATATATAGTAGTAAAAAAATATCCTAAGAGATGAAAAGAAAATTTTTACTGTCCAGAAAGCACAAGACAAATGGTAATGCTAATAATATTACCAATAATACGTTTTTTTTAACGAAATATAATCAATAACTTTATTGCATGGTCTATTTGTAATGTTATTTTGAGTGAAAGTCTAAAAAAATACAAAGCCCTACGTCGCATTTTAAGCACATAGTGTGAACTCGACTTGTGTAGTTTATAGCAGCACATCTTGAACCCAACTTCTTTTGAATCTATTTGTACCAGTCTTTTTGATTCTTTTTGCTTCGTTAGCAGAGTTTGCCAGACCCTCTCTCTTCTGAATTTAAATCTAAATAATCTTTTTTGTGGGTTTTTTCCATAACGTTTCTACATTTACACGTAACTGACGACCAGATAAATTATCTGTAAGTTCTCCTTCATCTTCTTCTGCCGAGTCTTCATCTGTGATACTACTGCAACATCAGGAGATTCAATATAGACATCTTCTAAGTCTGAGTCTGAGTTTAATTCATCAAATAGCAGAAGAGCTTCTTCTAGTGTTAAATATTTCTGAAAAATTAAACTGTATTTCAAAATAATAAAATATACACATAAAAACTGCCATAAGAAACAATATGTTCAAAAATATAGTCAAAGACACATTTTAATTCCATAACTGCATATTAACCTATAACTCCCTCCCCATTTTATACTTTTGGCTTTGTTATTTTTATGAAATAAGTAATAGAAATACTGTTTTTTTGGGGGGTTTTTTTAATGCAATTTTCTATGCATTTTTTATTTTCGAAAATTATTCTATGCACATTTTTTTTAACTATTATATTATATATATAATAAAAAATTTAATTATACACTTAAAAAACATTTTTGTATTTTCTAGAGCAAAAATCAATAAAAATCTAAGCAGTGACGAAAAGATAGTGTAAAAGTCTAGTGATACCATAGGGTACCAGTAACATTACAATACAAAAAAGATCTACATAATATTATTATATATTTTTTGAAACACTGTGCACGTAATATCTTGACATAAACGATAAATATTGTATCAAACTTTCATTTCTATATGTATCAGTAAAGAGAGAACGGTTGTACTTATTTTTCGATGTGTAATTTTGTCATAGCCCAAAAATGTTCTTGTTTCTTCCGCTCAAAGTAAAAATCTGACATGTTAAATCACTAAAATTATTATCTAGACAGGATTTTTCACTCTCTTGTGTGGTGCCATCTTCTAACAAACACACAAAATATTTGCATTATAACGAAGAAAATTGTAATATTTTAAACCTTTATTTATGGTACCATGTGGTACCGCTAGGCTTTCCCAGGTTAAGGAAAAATTGTCCTGCAAAGATTTAGTTTTAAGCACTTTCTGCTCCCGGGATTAAATGTTAGCTTCTACGGCTCCATAGAGAACGTCCTGGCGAGCCTAAAATAGTCATGTTGACCTAGATGTAGACAGAATAGGTGTGAAATTTCATCACGTCAGAGCTTAGTGTTCCAGAGTTTTCGCTTCTTTAGACAAAACAGATTTTCTGCTTTATATATGCAAAATTATCGTTGGCATAAAATGTTCGGTAAATATGTAGTGTGTTTCGTTGTTACAGCTGTGCCTTTCTATATTTATATTTAGAAACCATGTACTCGGAATTCGAAAACATTTCTTCGATTTTCGTAAAAGCTATTTATTATTGAAAATAAAAACAAATATTTGACTGAATAAACAATTCGTTTCTTAAAATGGAAAAATTCAAAACCCAACGGTCACGCACTTCGAACAAAACGTTGTTTTGAATAAACTGAAAATATTCGCCGTTTGGTTCTAGTCCATTGTCCTTTCTTTTTGAAGAGACTAGAAGATTTTTAAAGTCATTAGAATGTTTATCCTCTACATATATGTACTTCGATTCGCTTTATCTGATCTGTAAATACTATTACGAATCAGAATTATAAAAAATAGAAAGAAACGCATATTGATTTAGTGGAAAATGAATATAAATGTTTCGTCTGAATCAAATGATATTAATTTAGTCTATAGATTATGGCAATAGGTAAATATTTAATGGGATAATCATCATGGGTGCTTAAGTGAAAAAATGTCGAACTCTCAGGAATTTGAAAAATTACTTTGTCTGTAGTTTGCATTCGAACTGGCTTTCACAATTATTGTACTATATTTTATTACTTTTTCTCTGAATCAAGCACTGAATGCGTTTTTCGATGTCTCCATTTAATATCTTATAAGCAAACAAATCTTAATCTTACCCTTGACTGGTTTCTTAAAATTTAACACGAACCCAAATATCAGACGCCGAAAAAAGTAACACAAAAAGTAAATAAGTCTTATTCATTAATCACGAAGTCGTACCTTTTTGAATATTTAAGTTCTTTTAAAATGATCTCTCAGTACTTCGAAGCTATTTCCTGAAACATTTTTTGAGTTATTTTTGCAGAACAATAGTTATTTTGCAGAACACGTATTCAGCAGTTTTTTTTTTTGCATGTATTAGTGTTTAAAATTATCTTCCTGTATTTACAAAGCCTCTTATGTTCGTCAATAATTTAGTGATTATTTGTTTTGTTATTTCATTAATGTTACTCCAATTATTTCGCGTTACAAAATCGATAAAGTTGATTCGCTTGCACTTCCAAAGATCTTCGTAAGGACGCGTTCTCATGAATCAAGTTTAATTGACCGATTAAAGTGGATCGATAAAAGTTGAATATGACTTGAATCAGTTTTTGTTCACACATTTCAATAGAAACTGATCAACAGTTTAATAAGCGAAAATATAAAAGTTACAATTGAAAAATTATTTGTTTATAGAAAACCACATTTAAGGTAACGAACGGGTGTAAAATTTTCCATAGATTTTAAATCCTTAGAAATTTTTACTTTTTCTTTAACGATCGCAAAAATACAAACTTGGACTAGAGAATTAAAAAAAATAATAATTTTGTTTTGTTTCTCGAATAAAATAAACCACGACATATCGTTTGCGTGGAAAAATCTTGAAAGCAGATGGCGGAAAAATGAAAACGAAGGTTCTCACACTGTAGTTTTTACTCAACTTTTGGTGATCAACTATAATCGGTGAATTAAACTAGATTCTTGACAACTCGCCTTAAGGAAGAAGACGTTTTCGATACGTTTAAACCTGAATTTGTTGACGTAGACATCACAACTTATCTTAATTGGAGAAATAAACACAGATTCCTGCAGGAATTAGAGTTCATGGAAATCGAAAAAGCTATTGAATCCTACCATAAGTAAAAAAACAAAATGGTGCATGTGTGAATAAAGTGGTACGATAAAATAATTTAATTTACTTTCATCAACGCAATGTAGTGGCTAGTACATTCATAGACGTGAAACATAAGAAGACTGAGTATTGCTATTGAGAGGAACTTCAATAAATGTGACCAACATGTCGAATAGTAGTCACGTGATTGGTTTGTGAAAAACAGACTGGATTGACCGTTTTGGCATATTATCTCGTTTGTCTATATAACAGGGTAGTTGTGTGAACGGATTATATAGTGACGACAAATGTGGTGAAATCGCCGAAGTCTGCAACTACCGGATCAATGGACGAATCAGATGTCGAATCAATGGATGGGATCGAAATAGTATAAAAGTCACGTTACTCCTCATTTTGGTCACATGATCCTGGTCACATAAAATGTTACAAAATTGCTCATTATTCTTTTATACTTTCTCCATGAGTAAATTGAGTACCATGAGTCCGTCGTGATGATAGTAACCCAGGTTCAAATCCTGGTCAGGGTACCAATTATTTTATCTCTTGTTTAGAGTATAAAAATAAAACTTTCAAATATTCACTGGAATGATTCGTATGGCAACAAGTTACCTGTTCATTCAAAAGTACTTCGAAGTTTAACCTATTCAAAAATACTGCAGTCAATCTTTCCAAACAAATTAATTCGCTCTTTTCAAAAACTTTTAAAGTACCAGGCTATAAGAAATTCTAAGAAAAGAAAGTCCGAAAAGCAACAGAAGAAGATGAGAATGACTGCCAGAATTCTGATATGTTAAATTAATTTAAAAAGTCGACATTGGAAATACAAACGATCAGAACAGAACTAGAAACATACAAACTGCAAAAGATTATGAATATAATGGCATAGCCCGGTCTGAAAGAAGAAAAAATAGTTCGGATAACAAAGAAATTCGAGAGATATATTATTCACCTCGCAGCAAATAAAAAAATTCTATAAAAGAAAGCTTAGCAATAGAAAGAGTTTTGTGTCACAACAAATAGTATGCTTAAGAATTCATGTTGTTATAGCTTGTATAATACATTCACGATACTAAAATTTCTCAGGGAAAGATGTTCATACAATTTAAAACTTGTATAGTTTATGTTTTTTTAAATCAATTTCTACAGATTTATATTTATTCCCTTGAAACTCTGTGTTAGGTGCATTCTGCCTTGGGTGTATTTCTCTCTTCTGTGCCAGTAAAAATTCATTGCGTGCGTCTGTCTATTACTTGATATTGAATGCCTTATGTTTGGCGCAAAATGGCCAAATATGGCCTTACGCCATAAAACCAACCTACGAAACCTTTAAACCCGATAGATGATCAGAGATTTCACGAGAGTTATGTTAGTATTGTTTTTACCTTTCGACACATTTAACAAAATGAATCAAATCATCGATTGGTTAAAAGAATTCTAGACAACATTCTATTGGTCAAAAAAGTCAAAACTGGTAAAACGTTAGAAAAGAGTGTATTTTACAGAACGGATATATGCGTGTGATCCTAATCGAAGTCTACTTGCAACCATGAAAAACTTGACCTTCTGATGGTTGTTTTGACTAGGGATCTCATCTTTAAAGCAAAACTGACCAGATCGTGATGATGTCATCATGTGAAATATTTCCAATACCTTAATGATGAGGTACCTCATCTTTATCGAAATCGGCAAGAACTTGATGGACGTAAAAAATGAAATATCGTCCATACCACTTGGATGGTTAAGCAGTATTAACGTTACTTGACATGTATCAGACTTGTACATGTATGTTGAACTGAATTATAAATCTAATTGATTTGACTGAATTTATTTTCTTATTAATTATAAATACAATTAATATGATCATTCGAAACTACATAAACATAAATTAATTAAGTGAAAAATGCCTACAAAACATATTCTTAGAAATACGTTAAAAATAATTATAAGAATTCTCGCAAGAAACTGAAATAATTTCCATGAATCAAATCATCAAATGACCATTGATTTATGCTCTTCCCCTGAATATAAATAAACATATATTTTATTCAGAAACTGAACATCTCTAATTTGGTAAGGAGTGCAGAAAGATCCAATTTTAAATAGAAAATCAGTTGGTGAAAAACAAGAGTTTTGATCACATTGCTACAATATTTGGAGAATATTAGTTTGTTGACCTCCATTAGAAAGAAACTATACTTTTGCAACTTATTTGTAAGTCAGAACGGTCATTGAAAACTGTTTTGATGTGAATACGCCTCTAAAATTGGAACAGTACTGGGATCATACAATTGTTCCAGTACAGTTGTTCAGAAACTGAGCATTTCTTAATTGGTAAGGAATGCAGAAAGATGTCAATTTCAAAATAGGAAATCAGTTGAAGAAAGACAAGATGTTTTATCACATTGCTACAGTATTTGGAGAATATTTGTTTTAGAATATTAATTTGCTGAACTCCACTTGAAAGAAACTATACTTTTGCAACTTAAGCGTCTGTCAAAACAGTCATTGAAAACTGTTTTGATGTGAATACGCCTCTAAAATTGGAACAATACTGGGATCATACAGTTGTTCCAGTACAGTTGTTCAGAAACTGAGCATTTCTTAATTGGTAAGGAATGCAGAAAGATGTCAATTTCAAAATAGCAAATCAGTTGAAGAAAGACAAGATGTTTCACAACATTGCTACATTATTTGGAGAATATTAGTTTTAGAATATTAATTTGCTGAACTCCACCTTGAAAGAAACTATACTTTTGCAACTTATGTGTCTGTTGAAAAGGTCATTGAAAATTGTTTGATGTGAATACTTCTCTGAAATTGGAACAATACTGGGATCATGTATGAAAAGTAGAAGGTTAAAACAGTTTTGTCTTACGATTTTGGAGCTAGAACATAATATGTAATAGGTAGGTATTTTAACTAACTCTCAGTGTGAAATTAATTGAAATACCTACAGAATATTCTTTCACGCTCGGCCAATAAATTTCTAAAGGAATCTCGAATCGATTTTTTGTAGTTTATTGATAAACACAAATTCGAGAAAACGCCGAAAACCTCGCTAAGACTGCGATAAACATTTTAAAGAAATTGAGATAGATTTTATATCATGCAAGAGAACTTGAGCAGTGGAACTAAAATATTCGCAGACTGTCTGGTTTGTTCGCGTACCCCCCAAATCCCTTTGATATCGAAATGTGGAGATTTTAATGTTGATTTTCTATATCAAACCTTCTAGATTTAAAAAAGTGCACTTTGGAAAACAAATTCGAGCATATATTATTACTTTAAAATCTACACTTAGCTTAATTCAACCTAAATGACACCGGGCGTTATGAAACACCATTTTCGTCGAGTTTGAGAACATTTCTCTGCTCTAGGTTTCGAATAAAATCAATCTTGGGTTGTTTTGCCGACCTAGATCAAAGGTACGAGCAACGCCATTTCCCGAAAGTAAACAGTTAAACCCAAATCTTAAAGGTACCGTCTTTCTAAATTTCCATAACCCAATATCTCATTTAGATTCATCGTCATCAACACTGGAATTCTAAGAAATCCTCTTACCTTTAGAATTTTGTGGAAAGATGTCTGAGGACTTAACGAACTCACGCTTGTTTAAGTAGAAAGTTTTCCAAATAATCTTATAATGCAATGTTCTCATTTGTATCTCAGGATGTATATAGGGCTATTAGGGTGTAAGAGCTTTGAGAGCTTAAGGTGACTGATTTTAATGGGACTGATTTAATAATATGATAAACATAACCGTTACAATGCGAGGAAAAGTTATCGTTGAGAGGAAATAATCTTACCTTCACGTTTTATATAATGTCGCTTAGTAATATATTTGTGTGCATTTTACAGCTGTTTTTATGTTTGAATCTTTACCTCAAAACATCTTTTATATTTCCCCTGGAAACGTGTTGAATAGATATGGAGATAGAGCCGGAATATTTGGAGGGGAATATGTCTTTATAACAATAATGAGTAGATAGATATTTAATTAACGCCACACTATTAGGTATTTGTAATTAATGTCGTACTGGAGCAACACAGCGGGCTATTGACTACGATCCGGGATCAATCCACAAAGGAAAGATCAAAGGACAGCACTACGTATTTTTGAACTACGGTCAGGTGACGAGGCAACACCTGAACAGGCACCAAATTGCGTTTTCTCCCCATATATTCACAGACAATTCACCTATACAACTGTCTCAGGACTGGACTGGACTGGTATATCACTTACGGAGCACCCGCTGCAAAGCAGCTTATCTCCACATCAGAACTGTTGAGCAGTATCATAGGAAAAAAGTTTGTCCACGCTTACACTGACGGCTCTTTTGATGAAACTATCACTAATGGAGGTTCCGGAGTTTTCCTGACTGCTCCAAGTGATACAATTCATCAACGAAAAATTGGTGCAGGAGCTATTGCGTCCAACTTCACTTGCGAACTTCTAGCTATTGTAGAGGCACTTGACCTATGTAAAACCCTTCCTGCTTCTGAGGAGGCTGAGGGTGTAGTTATTTTCTGTGACTCAAGAACTGCCCTACAAGCAATACTAAAAAGAGACTCCTCGATCATCAGCAGAATATGCTCCCACCTAAGAGAAATTCAACATTTGGGAAAGATCATACTCCAGTGGTTGCCCGCACACGTTAATATATCAGGCAACGAGACTGCAGACCAACTAGCAAAAGAGGCTAGAAATGTAAACAATGAGAACAATGTGAATGTCACCCTGCTGGACGCAAATGCCCTAGCTAACTTCAAATTGAGAGAACCTTCGATCCCAATTAAGCATCAGCTTTGTAATATCAATGAGGATAGACTAATTACCAAAACCATAACCAGGTTAAGAACAGGTAATTACAGAGAAATGAAAATTGACAGCGAGGGTAATAGATCTTACAGAAAGTGTAATAACTGCCCTGATATGGAGTTAACACCAGCTCACATTTTCGATTGTCCAGCAATATTTGCGGATTTATTTAAAGTCGAGGTCCTTTTCTCGAAACCGAACCTGTACGAGGACAATATAGTGGAGATTGCTAGAGCTGTGATAACTGCTCATGGCACCATTTGAACAAGACTAGTCGTAGACACGACATCATCATCATCAGAAAAATAATTAAATTTAAATAAAAAATATTGTACATATGGGTGGGTTTATTTAAATAAAAAGTAGGTCTTGGGTGTAGAAAAACTTAAATGCTAGATTAACCGTAAGTGCACAGGCCTCAAAATGGGAAAGGAGGCCACCTACCCATCTACTGACCGCGACCATGATTGCTTAGGTTTTAGGTTCAATGGTTGAGTACAATCTCAGGAACTCAGCTTCCTTCTTTTATACTACCATAGCTATGTAGTGGAAACATTATGACGCAATAGGTTATTTGCATAAAATAACGCAATATGTTATTGTCATATGGTCATAATAAAGTGGCCGCTTATAGAGTATATATAAAATGATGTTTGTGTGTGTATTAGGGATGCGACATCGACAGCAAAACATCGATGTTCAAAATTAAAACATCGATGTTGATAATACATCGCCCCAAAAACATCAATGTTTTTAAACATCGATGTTTTTAAACATAATGCATAACATAATTTAAAATGCATTGTATTTAATCTTTTTTACCCATTTCTCAAAACTGGTTTCGCACCTAGTGATGCTACATCGACAGCAAAACATTGGTGTTTTGAAACATCGATGTTGATAATGCATCGCCTCCAAAGCATCGATGTTTTTAAAATTCAGTGTATTTAAAGTTTTTTTCCCATTTCTTAGAACTGGTTTAGAAACTTTTGATGCGACATCGACAGCAAAACATCGATGTTCAAAATTGAAACAACTTAGTTGATAATGCATCGCCCCCAAACTATCGATGTTTAAAAAAAAATGTATTTAAATTTTTTCCTCCATGTCTTAAAACTGGTCTAGCACTTAATGATGCGACAGTGGCTCGAATACATCGATGTTTTTTTTATAAAACATCGACATCGATGTCGCATCCCTACTTTTCAGACCCTTCACCCTTGGACACTTTGGTCTAAAAGTATGTTCAGTTTACTAATTATGAAAATTATACAACTCGGTTATTTTTTAAATTTTTATAACGGTACTTTTTTCATTTAAAAATAAAACATCGACAACGTAAAAACATCGACAAGTATAAACATCGATGTTACAAAAACATCGACTCCAATATATCAATGTTAAATACATCGATGTTTTTTTTAAAAAACATCGATGTTTTGAAAACATCGACATCGATGTCGCATCCCTAGTGTGTATGTTCTCTATACAAATCTACACCGTTTGACCAATCCACTCCAAATTTAGTATACTAATACTTTAGATCACTGCGGAAAACAGGCAAATACTTTCCTATCTTAAGACCATTCTGTAGCACTTATAACCATGAAAATTGGCACACAGGGGTAGTCCTAAAAGTGCCCCTCGAAGCACCAATACATGGACAAGAAAACGAGTTCTACGGGAAACTGAAAGGATACAATGGTTCTTATATTAGACGTGTTTTTCTTTTTAGCATAACTTTGTCACAAGGAAAGCCGTGCGAGTAATAATTAAAATATTTAATTTTCCATAGCTTACATTTTGTATTGGAATGCGAAAAGCCCAAACGAAAACCTCATTGATCTTGTAAGCGTAATTTTGCTATTTGTTGATCTGGCCAACCAGAATTAATGTTTAGTTTACAAATTTGATTTAGAATCCCGTGTTTGTGTATTTTAATTAACACAGTGAAATGTCGCGGTTTGAGCATTACTAAATTTCAAAAATTTTATCAATATTTTTCTTTCTTTTTTTCCGAATTGCCCTATTTTAGCTCAGGAAGTCGAAATTCACCACTGCACATCTTTCGTTTTTCAAAATTCTGCAATTTTCTCATCGTTTTTGTTTTAATCTTTTGCATATTGCAATAGATTATTCCGGAATTAAATGTATATATTTGCATCCGAAGTAAATTATAGAAACTATAAAAAAGTTAAAATGAAGTTTAAAAGTATTTTCTGAACAACTTAAATTATTGCAATTTTCTATGTAAGAAAAGTGATTATTCTAATTCACTTTTCAATCAACATTTAACCATTTCAACCCGAGAAAACACCGAATTATTCAGCTAGTGTAATTATAAAAACACTAATTAAACGGTAGATGTAAATCTTATGCTAGAAATTTACGTAATACAAATTTTTTTCATAATTTATTAAAATCAGTTTATTATTATTATTTTTTTAATTACGGTGGGCTCTCGATTGCTAATCATAGGCCACTGCAAGGCCGGGAAGCGATGGTCATTTGTGAAGGGGCACCCAATGGGCGACCATCACTACACCTAACTAAGTATAACACAGCTACATCCATGCCCTGACCCCGGATTCGAACCAGGAACCTTCCGATCCAAAGGCCAACACCTTAACCACTAGACCGGTTGGTCGGCTAAAAAATTACGGCTAAAATCAGATTATGGGGATATTATAAAAAAAGTATTAGTTGAAGAAATAAAGTAGAAATAATTGACTGAAACAGTATGATCAAATTCTACGATTAAAAACATTCTGTTCGACACATAACTTACATTAAAACAGATATGGAACTAATGGATGATATAAATATCGGGATAAATAAAAACAGTATATAAGATTTAAAAATCAAATGGTACTTTAAAAAAGGAAAATATTTGGATGAGGGTTTTTTTTCAATAAGATCTTGCCAATTTAAATTTGATCATTTAAAAAAAAATCACACGATGATTAAAAATAGGAAAGTCAATGAAAATTAGTTTGACACTGAAGTCTGATGAGCATGCATAACAAAAAGTGAACTCTTGTCAAACAAAAGATGACCCCAATCGTAAGGATGCGTCAATGAAAACTAACGAGTCTTAAACTTTAAACGCTACACTACTGAAAGTTTAAATTAGTCTGGGTGAAATTTTAATTGCTAGACTAGTATTTTCGATTAAGCTAGATTATAGATTGAAAACGCTTAATTATGATTTATTTGCCGTATTAAGTGTGGCTTTGCTCTATTAGCCATACTCCATTAATGGAAATTTTCAGAAAAACACTTTTATCTTAAAACGGCGGTGTTTTAAACACTTCATAAATTTCTCCTAGAGCTTTGGATCTGAAAATTTCCAATTATTCGCAGCTTTTAAGTTCTTTTCAAATATTGTTCTCAAAAAGGTAGAGGGTGAGAATTGACGCGTAAGGTAGATTATGATTAATTGCGCTCATTGATTGGACTAGAGAAAAAAAATGGAGGCGGGTCTTGTGAACAAGAATAGTATTTTCCTCTATTTGGAAGTGTAACGGATTAGAACAGGGCTCGAAATACCCGGGTGCACAGGTGCACCGTGCACATGAAAATAAAATTCTGCACCTAATTTTTTCCAGCTAGGTGCATGCCGTGCACCTAACATTAAAAAAAGGGGAGGAAACGTTTTATATTATTTTGATGCTTGAACAAACTATTAGTATCGACCTCTCTCGCTCTAAAGGAATGTAATTAAAATTCCTAAATACACACTATACGAAAAAAAATCGCTAACGGGTTTATACAGGATGATGGTTTACTAGTGTCATGCCGCCAGAACTTTCCGATGATCGAAACATTTTCCAGATGGCTCTGTTGAAGCGACTGCCGCGACAGCCGTGCGCCGGAGAAGGGAAAATATAATTGTTTAAATTTTTTTTATTTACTATCTACTACTAACCAATCTAAACATACACAATTAATAAAGTAGTTTACTTTATATTAGGTTTTTTTAAATGTGCACCTAAAATAGAACCTGTGCACCTAATTTAAAAACTTAGGTGCACTTAGTTGCGATTTCGAACCCAGTTAAAGACCATCGTGTACAAAAGGGTTTAAATCGTGCTCGTTAAATCTGTCGTGGTTTGAAATGTCCTCACATTGGCGTGGTGTCTAGGTTACCGCTAAAGTGCAGTAATCAGTTATTTTACAGATTGTCTTGGTAATGTGCAGATTAACTAGGGTAATCCGTAAAAATGCCGAAAATTGTTTAATTTCTCAAAATTACCTAGGTAATCTGTAAATTACGTAGATAATCTGCACATTACCTACTAGGCACTCGTTAAAGTGAAAATAAGATCTTTGCTGGAGCAACAGCAACGTTTCTGTACGCTTAAATTAACATATTGTTATTTATTCATTTTTCGATACCTAAAGAATCAAGTTAACAATCAACAAATTAGTTGATAGAATCAATAATCAATGAATTAAAAAACTATAATAGAAAGAATCAAACGGTTTAAAATATTATTACAATTAAGGAAATTAACGTAATGTTATTAATTTATTTTTCGATACCTAAAGAATCAAGTTAATTTATCTGCGTTAAAAAAAATCACGACACAAATTCAAGCGCTAACAGGCAGAAACGAATTTGAAAACAGAATTATCTATGCTACGCACTGGCAGCCGTTGATGAAACCAAACTCAAACTAAAAGTGGAGGGAGAAGGTGTAGGGAAAGGAAATGAGAGAAACAAACTTTTGAACTTTAACGATACGGAAGCCGTTAATGTACGCATTACCTAGGTTAAATGCGGGAAACTCTTGATTCCGCACTTTAACGGAGCAAATCAGTTAATCTGCAGATTAGCTATGTAATGTGCACATTAACGGCTTTCGAGCTTTAGCGGTAACATCTAAATGTCTCACGAGGCGTGGAGTGCCAGCTCATGTATGACCCCGTCATCTGATCGATATGGATCTCAAAATTACGTTATGCTGTCTTCGGATCTTTTAGCTTGTTTGAATTCGGACCATCACCACGTTGCGACGTTAATTTAATACTTAAGTACCTACCCATTCAAAGGAGCTGGCGTGTACGTTAAATCTATAGATGCCTCAAGGGTCCTCACATTGGCTTGATGTGGAAGGTTGGAAAGCTGGTTTCTACTCAGGTGTGACCTCGTCATTTGACCGGGGTTCAAAATTACTCTGTGCTAACGTCGGATCTTTATCTTCGTGTTTGATTATGGACCGTCGCCAATAGCCCGTTGTGTTGCTCCAGTGGGACGTTAATTTGAATACCTGAGTTGGTCAAGTAACAAATTTACAATATGGTGGGACTTTGCAATGACTCCATTTCATTTTGTACAGCTATGCTGGCCTTCTCGACATACATTTTTAGTCAATGGAAGTACTTATCAGTTTTAGTCTCTAAATCTCGTCAGAAATTTTTAAGTCTACCATCCGTAAACGATGAGTGTCTCCTAAGGCCCGGTGCACACATACGGTTTTTCAACGTGCGATTTGAGATACATTAGATCCAATAGAGTAGTGCACACATGCTTCCGGCGCAGCAGCTCGCCGCAAACGCTTCTCCGTTCTGATGTACCATGTTTTCATATATAAATGGAATATAAATAATAATTAATTAAGGGTTGTATCCGGTATCGTCTATTTTGTTACAAAATATAAATTTTTTTACATCAAGTAAGAGAAATAAACACGTTTTCTTCG
The DNA here is from genome assembly GCA_947359465.1 of Metellina segmentata. Lineage (NCBI taxonomy): Eukaryota > Metazoa > Arthropoda > Arachnida > Araneae > Tetragnathidae > Metellina > Metellina segmentata. The sequence continues at coordinate 46,363,983 of OX375883.1, forward strand.
ATAGAATATTTATCGCAAATGGCGCGAAATGAGAAATGAGAATTTGCGTCATTTCACGTTTATGTGTGCATAGTTGGGCTTAGATGCCGCAACGGGGCCGCCCGTTGAAAAACCGGATGTGTGCACCGGGCCTAAGATGTCTTGGCGTGTCACCTCTGACACGCGTGTCATAGGTTCACTATCACTGATCCAGAAGCTAATTTAATAGCATCCACAGGGTTCTTTCTCAGAAAAAAGTTAGGGCTGAGGAAATATCCTGATAAATGGCGACCTTTCCTCTGTCCAAGCCTCTTTTCAGTAAACCTCTAATAACACCGGAAAAAATCTTCTACACTATCTTAATTTATATGTTCAACGAATCACCTTATGCATACATCTCTTCTTCACTGCAATATACTCCGCCAAATCATATTTGTACTGCTCAATCTCGTATTCTTTCGTTTATCCATCGAAGATGTATATTTTTGGAGTATGTAACCATTTTATAACTCGTGTATATATCTAAATTGTTCTTTTGATATGTATTTTCCTGTATGTTCACCTTTAGAATTTGTGTATATGTTACCGCTAGAGCTCGTAAACCATTAATGTGCACATTACGTAGCTCATCTGCAGATTAACTGATTTGCTCCGTTAACTTGCGGAATCAAGAGTTTTCCCGCATTCAACCTAGGTAATGTGCTCATTAACGGCTTCCGTATAGTTAATCAAAAGTTTGTTTCCCTCATTTCCTTTCCCTACACCTTCCCCCTGTCCCTCCACCTTTAGTTTTAGTTTGGTTTCGCCAGCGTCTTGTCGTCGCAGGTTGTTTTTATTTCACATAATTTGCGTCGGCTTCCAGTGCGTAGCATAGCTAATTCTGTTTTCAAATTCGTCTCTGCCTGTTAAGCTTCGGTTTCCTAAGAAAGTGGAGCTGTTATCTAACAGCTGTGATACGTCATGATGCCGCTGCCATAACTTGGCGGTTGTCTAAACAGACTCCAGAGGTGTCAACTTAGACGGACATAATACGTTGGAGAATAGGCAACACAGAAGGCTGTCATGGTTTATTTTATTCGAGAAACAAAACAAAGTGGCCTTTTTATTCTCTTGTCCAAAGTTTCTAACTTTGGGATCGTTGAAGACAGAGTGAAAATTTCAACGGATTTCAAATCAGTGTAAAATTCTACGCCAGATCGATACGAAAACAGTTTTATTATTCAAAAATTGACCATTTGATTACTTAATTATTTCTTAAATAATTATTTATTTATTTAAAGAAAAACACAGTTAAGGTATCGATTTGGTGTCAAATTTTCCGCAGATTTCAAATCCGTTGAAATATTCACTCTGTGTTTAACGATCCCGATTTTACTAAAATGAACTAATCAATGGCAGTCAAAAATGTTTGTTTGTTTTGTTCCGCTTCCACTCGAAATGTTTGGAGCAGGAAATGAAATCTTGCCGTTACAAGAGAAAAAACCTTCCCTGTAGGAAAAACTGTTTGAGACTGCTATAACAACAGTCATGGAAATGGCGGATCCGATAATTTTCGTTACGCTCCCAAACAACGCTTTCTTGGAATCCTATATCATCTGTTAGTATAAACAGCGTTTTAGTGACGTCGCCCACAGCTACATCACGGCCGCTAGATCACTGCTACGCTTTCATAGGAAACCAAAACTTTAGCGCGTGAATTTGTGTCGTGATTTTTTTTTAAAAACATATAAATAAAACTCCTAGTATGCAAGCAAGCACCGAATTGGTGAGTAAAATTAAGAAAAGATTCTTAGCAAACCTCTTTAGCAAAGATTTAAAAAATAATAGTGTTTTAATGACAAAACGAAAGTATGATTCCATAATTAAAGATGTAAAGCGAATAAAAGTTTCCAATAAAAAAGAATCAATCTCGAGATTATCGAATAATTCAAAGGTATGAAGACTGTACGTTCTTGTTGTTCCAGCAAAGCTCTTATTTTCTTTTTAACAAGTGCCTAGTAGGTAATGTGCAGATTATCTAGGTAATTTGCAGATAACGTAGGTAATTTGAGAAATGGAAACAATTTTCGTCCCTTTAACGGATTATCCTAGTTAATCTGAACATTACCTATATAATCTGTAGAATAACTGATTACTGCACTTTAGCGATAACATATACATCCAAATTGTTTTTCTGAAATGTTCTTTTGTTGTTCATTTTCAATAATACGTTTCTTTGGTCTGTGTTCTCTTGATTGCGTTTGTGTATGTAACCAAATTGCATGTTTTAAATAATCATTGAACTGACTTATTATTATGTAAACTTAAACTTTAAAATATGTAATTACATTTCACTCTAAATTTCATCCTCTTTGGATATTGTATCAAAACTATTGCTGGAGTAGTATAGAATGTAATTTGTAAATCTCTAAATACTGTGTGTGCTCGCATTCCTCGGCGGAGGTGTTTCCCTGGTGACAACCTATTAGTAGAAAAAGTCATCCAACCTCCATTGTTTAAGATCCAAATCTTACGGTGAGTTGGGGAGGCGTGAGTAAAGAAAAAGGGAAACTTCAACTTTAAGTTCTGTAGGTTGGTTGGGGTTTAAGGCGCGTAAGCCAAGTGTCATCTTGCAAAACATGTGTCGAGTAATTAACTCTCCTCGTGGTTGAAACTGACCAGATATTGATGTCGTCATCATAAAAAAATCGTCAGTATCATGTGCGAGATATCTCGTCATTCGCAAAATTTGTCAGATCTTGATTGACGAGATACCTCATCGAAATCACTCAAAGTGTAAAAGGCTGAATGTCGGAAATTTCGATATTTCGTTTACTATTGCAATATGTGGCCTTTTGTGATTTCCACCTGTTGGCAAAATCTCTTATGTCATCAGCTGATCCAATTAAAAGTTACAACCTACAACCAAATGCATATGATAAAATAATAGAATCAATCATAAGGAAAACGATTTTTTTTTGCTCTCCTGAAAAATGCAACTTTGAGACGTACGACCTTTTGCCCTTTGAGTGACGATATGCAATTTTTATGTAATTTTTAAATCAAACATGTAATTTTTAAAACAAAATTAAACGTAGAATATGTAAAAAATTATTGAAGTTGAAAATTTTCTGAAGAAAGTCCAGTTTACTTCAGAGTAATTCACAGAAATACAATCTAGTGATATTAATAATAAAATAAACAAAGATATGTACAGTAAATGGAAACATACAAGAGAAGAAAGAGCAATTCATTTCACGTCAATGTACAACAATCAATTTAGATAAACTAAAAAAAAAAAAAAATATATATATATATATATATATATATATATATATATATATATATATATATATATATTCGGTACACTTATACAGAGTGTCCTAAAAGTTCCCGTACTCACGATTCGTGAATTTATTATACAAAAACATCAAACTTTAAAACAACTGTTTTCATGTTAATGACGAAAAGCACTTTTAACATAACGTTGAAAAATAAGTTGAACTTACGTTTATAATAAATGTTCAAAATGTATGCCCTTTTCTTAGAGGCAAAGCTGAAATCGTTTCTGCATATTTTTAGAAACGCGTTTCAAGATGCTTGGAGTGACTTCTTGCACCCTTTTAATAATGGCAATTTTTAGATCATCTATTGCTTGGGGATTTATCTTCATAAGCTTTAAATATCCCCACAGAAAAAGTCAAGGATGCTCAGATCAGGGGAACGAAATGACCAAAGATTTCTTGAGATGAATCGATCGCCAAAAGCATCTTGAAGCATCCACATGGTTTCATAACGTGTATGGCAGCTTGCAGCGTCTCGTTGGAACTAAGAATCTCGTTCATTGACTTCTAATAATACAAGATATAGGTGGAAAAGTTCTCTGTATACAGTGCCATCAACAGTTGACTTGAAAAACAGAGGCCCAACAATCCTTTTGCGTGATACAGTACACCAAACGTAAATTTTTTTGAGAATGTAAATGTTTTTAAATTAATGAATTTGGATTTGTCATAACTCAAAGGCGGGAGTTTTGAGTGTCCACGTAACCACCTAAATGAAACCATGCCTCATCGGAGAAAAATATTTTGTCCAAAATGTTGATATTATTGGGAATAAATCTTCGGAACCATCGGAAAAATAAAGCCGCTTCTCATTGTCCGGTGGCTTTAGCTCCTGTGACATTTTTACACGATAAGCACGAAAATGCAAAGCTCTTAAAGCCTTATGTGTCGATCTATGTGATGTGCCCATTTGTTTCGACAAACACCTCACGGATTGCTGAGGAGATTGCAATATCCTCCTTTGAGTTTCTTGAACAAAGGCTTGTGTAATGACTTTCGTTCTTTCACTCCTGCGTTTGCCTTCCATCGAACTTTTCTCACGAAATCGCCAAGCGAGTTGATACAGCGTATCTTTTCTCGGGGTATTGCATCATTTCGATATTTATGTCGCCAAAATTCTTTACATTTTTCATATGATGTATATTCAAAATAAGCCTCAAGCAGCGCAATTTTCGGAATGCGTAATAAACTTCTTTTGCAATGAAGAACAAAATCACATTGAACTTTATTATCGCACAGCTTGAGCACGAAGAAAACCAAACGATAAAAATTAAAGAATCCCTAAACTATGAGCAGACTAAAAAAAATTTAATAAGTAAAAAAAAAAATACTTGCAATATTTTTTTCTAAATTTGGAGTACGGGAACTTTTATGACACTCTGTACTTTAGAACAATGTGGAAAACATAGTCACATTCCTGTCTTCAGTCCATGTGTAGCACTTACGACTATGAAAATTGGCACACAGGTAGTCCTAAAAGTACCTCTTGAAGGGCCAGTTTTAAAATCTAAAGTTTGTTTTCGTGCAATGAATGAATACTGACAAGGAAACACGTTCTACAGTAAACTTAACACAAGGAAATGTCGCTGACTTATTTGAGCATTACTAAATTTCATAAATCATTATCGTCTTTAGCAATATTTTTCTAAAGTCTTTTTCGAATTGCTCTATTTCAGCTCAGTAAGTCGAAATTCAACAGTTTGCCCCTATCGTTTTCAGAATTCTGCATTTTTTCATCGGAATTTCGTTTTAGTTTGTATAAGTCTTTAGCATATTGCAATATATTATTCAGGAATTAAATGCATATATTTGCATCCGTAGTAAATTGTAGAAGCTATGGAAAAGTTAAAACGAAGTTAAAAAGTATTTTTAGTAAAACTTAAATGATAACATTTTTCTATGTACGAAAAGATTATTCAAACTCAATTTTCAATCAATATTGAACTATTTTAACCCGAGCAACGCCGTGTTGAAGTGTGAAAAGCCAATTACAATGAACAGCTAGTTATAATGAACTACTAGCTAAATGAAGAAATATGAACAGCTTGTTAATAATAAAATAAAATAAACAAATATATGTTCAGTAAATCAAAACATACACTGCTGGCCACCCCAATTGCAACACCGAGAAATACAAGAGATATCACAACAAAATTTATTTTGTAGATAACATGTTGACCAAGTATCAAATGATTAAATTTATAGACTTCTGTGAATTATGGTTCCTGCCAAAATCAGTAGCCAGAGTAGCCGCCATTGTTGGAGATCACCGCTGCCACACGCTTCGGTATTGATTCAAAGAGACTTTGGATGTGTTCTTGGGGTACAGCAGACCAAGCAGCTTCCACACGTTGCCAAAGTTGATCTGGTGTGGCAGCTGGGGATGTAGTCTGGGTCAATCGTTGAGCAACCATGGACCACATGTTTTCTATCGGCGAAAGATCCGGAGAGCGAGCTGGCCAGGGAAGCAATTCAATCTGGCGATTGACGAAGAACCATTGGACAATGCGTGCCACGATGGTCGCGCATTATCGTGTTGAAATATGGCTATGGGCAAGCCCTGAAGGTAATGAAGGACAACTGGCTCCAACACCTCGGAGATGTAGCGCTGGCTATTTAAAGTACAGGCAATGCGTACTAGAGGAGTGCGAAAGTGATATCCAATACCGCCCCATACCATAATACACGGTGCAGGACCAGTGTGGCGGTGCGTAACGCAGCTGTTCAGCATCCTCTCTCCACGGTGTCTCCAGACTCGAATCCGACCATCGTGATGTTGCAGACAGAAGCGTGACTCGTCAGTAAAGACAATTTAATTCCATTCTGCCGTCCACATCCTTCTTTCATCTCACCATTGGCGGCGGAGACGTCTGTGGTTCTGCGTCAAGGGTAGACGAAGCAATGGACGTCTTGCGGACAGACCATTCTGCTGTAAACGGCGTCGAATGGTACGCGCAGACACTGGATGATGCGTTACAGACTGAATGCGCTGTGCTATGGTTCGTGATGTGGCTGAGTGATCCGTCACTGCCATACGCACAATATGCCTGTCATCACGTGAAGTGGTGCACTGAGGTGGATGCGATCGAACACGTCGGTCCGTCGCACCCTCCTGCATCCAACGATCATATATCCGCATTACCGTTGTTTGGTTTCGTCCAACACGACTTTCCTGAAAGATAATCCACAATCTCGGTAGGCCACTATCCTTTCTCAGTCGAACTCGTATACTTGATCAAAAGATGATCGCCGTTTTCTACGAGGCATAATTAATCGGGTTTTTTTTTGAAAAAAAAAAAAAAAAAAAAAAAAAAAAAAAAAAAAAACACAATTGCCGTACTTGAAATCGTCGAAATCTCCAAGCCTTAAATAGCGCTATGAAATGGCGCCACAGGCGCGCGTGATGTGTGTCTGCGCTGAAATTCTAATCATTTGCATATCTCACCTCCGCTAATGCATGTTGAAAATTTCATATTATTTGCATGCTTCATTCAGGGTGTTGCATTTACGGTGGCCAGCAGTGTACATTAAAAGAAAGAGCAACTGAGTTCAGGTCAATGTAAAACAATCCATTTAGGTTCTAAAAATATATAAAATTGTCAAAGATATGGACAGATATATGTAAAAGACAAAGTTAAATTTTCCATTAAGCTAAGCAATTTGTATAAAAACATGAAATAATAATGACTGCATAAAAATCAAAGATACGCATCAAAATCAACACCAACAATCATTGACTAAAATCAGATCTAAGCAAGAAAATTTAGTACCAACATCAGTAACTGGATATAGAGCAATTATGCATGAAGTATTCATACGTAAAAATATAAATTAAAATAAAAAATAAAGTTGAATTACATAAATTAAAAAGTGAGAATGTAAAGAAAAACCAGGAGTCAACCATTAAGAAACAGAGGCAAAGAGTCCAAGAGGCACAAGTTCAATCGTGGTGTACGGAATGCCCCTCACCCACCACCCCAGCCACCGTTACATCTTAATTTTATATTTGGATGTATTATTATTTTCTAAAGCACTTGAAAGCCAGAATGGTTTATTAGCTTCATTAGCTGGTTTTTAAGAGATAAGAACTTATGTGTGGGCAGCTGAAGAGGTAATAGTCAGTATCTTCCTCTATCACACACGAACATAAATTAGTTTTTAATTTTGAATCTATCCAAAAGGCCCATGATCCTTTGATAAGTTATAGTTGTAAACACAGGTATCACCGTTTTCAGCGTGATACCTTTAGATGGGGTATCACGATGCTACTTCCACATCACCAAAGAAAATCCACGTAGTTTAATTTTAAAGAAAGAGAGCAGTGTCTGAAAATCAATCAATCTACCCCAAGAAAAGGCAAGTATAGCATAATTATCAGCGAGACCGTTACTAGTAATCCACAAATACGTCTGAATGCAATTAAAATCAAAACCAGCCCGTTTGTACACGACGGTCTTTGGTTGGATTCAAACTCGTAGCCTTCTGCTTGCTAATCCGTTATTGCTGCATACGGAAGACCACGGTCCCGCCTACTATAGGATTGAGGTAAATATGTAGGTTTGTAAGGTAACGTTGCACTGGTAGCAAACATCGGACTATTGTCGAAGGGTCTGCGATCAATCCCAAATAACTAGGATTGAACTGATAAGAACGTATCTTCCTTATAGTCTTCCAGTGAATCTGAATGGACGAGAGTGAACTGTTGCAGAGCTTGAGCTTTGTAGAGGTTCTCTTTGGTGGTCGTTTGAGTAGATTCCATGTTGTCCTGTTCCAGCAACCACGACCAAGGGACACAAATCACTTATGGTAGATAGTGTATATTTAAAGTAAGTGTAGGTTTTTAAAGTAACGTAGCACTGTTAGCAAACATCGGAATACTGGCGAAGGGTCTGCGATCAATACCAAAGACCTGGGATTGAACTGATGAGAATTTATCTTCTTTATAGTCTTCCAGTGAATCTGGATGGACGAGAGTGAACTGTTGCAGAGCTTGAGCTTTGTAGAAGTTCTCTTTGGTGGACGTTTGAGTAGATTCCATGTTGTCCTGTTTCAGCAACAACGACCAGGGGACACAAATCCCTTATGGTAGATAGTGTATATTTAAAGTAAGTGTAGGTTTTTAAAGTAACGTAGCACTGGTAGCAAACATCGGAATATTGGCGAAGGGTTTGCGATCAATCCCAAAGACCTGGGATTGAACTGATGATAATTTATCTTCCCTATAGTCTTCCATTGGATCTGGATGGACGAGAGTGAACTGTTGCAGAGCTTGAGTTTTGTAGAGGTTCTCTTTGGTGGACGTTTGAATAGATTCCATGTTGTCCTGTTTCAGCAACAACGACCAAGGGACACAAATCACTTATGGTAGATAGTGTATATTTAAAGTAAATAAATAGTTTAATTGTAATTTCAGCTTTGCCGTGTATATAGGCACACCATTTGACACACTAGGTTACAACACCACAAGATCACTCCCGGGGTTTGCTGATGGAGAGCTACACAGTCGCGAAAAACAGCAGAAGGGTCATTGCATCAGACATAAAATCAGAATAACCACAAAGTGGAAAGATTTCAAGCCACCTGATTCTGCTTTCATGCCTCTCTTTGGAATGTTCACTGCAATTATGTGCAAAGTTTTCAAACTTCAAATGCCCCAAAGCTTAATTTCTTTTCTCTTTTTTCTAGACTGTGCTCAGCTTCTCAAGTCTTCGGTAGAAAACAAAACAAAAAGAGCAGGAAGAAAAAAAAAAGCAAAGAGCGTACACTGAATGTTCCGAAAGTGGAATTTAACTTGTTATTTTTAAAGCCTTTTTGAAACAAACGAGGTCTTAACGACTTCATGGAACTCTTAAGAAACTATCAGTCAAAGGATTGTTTTTTGGGTGTTGTTGAACGTCATTTTTGAGATGGAAGGTGTTTTTAAAAACCTTTGTGCAACGCGTATTTGTTGGAATAATGATCTGTCTGATAAAATTTCCCTTTTCCTAGAAAATATTAGTGTTTGGGGAATAGATGTCTTATAAATTGTGCTTTGAGCATCTTAAAAACAACAATCATTCAGCATGTAGTGTACAAAATAAAGAGGTAGGTAGTTGAATTTTTGTCGCACTGGAGCAACACAACTGCGATGGCCCTTTCTCATCCCCGAAGGGAAAGCTCCAAGGACAAACTTCGTCCTTTTGAGCAATAGTAAGATAACGAGGACAACACCTCTTGTCACCCCACTTCAATCTTCCACACCACGTCATCGTAAGGACATTTGAGGTAACGACAAATTTAACGTGTACCTGCACCCACGTAGCATTCGAAGAGTCAGGTTAATCGTACATAGTGTTCGAATCACGTAAACCTATAAGGAGGGCCTTTTGTAATCTGTAGGGTAAACTAGGTGATGGTAAACTAGGTGCATCGTTACATTATTCCACAAAATAGCTTAAGAAATGTTGGTGGATCAGGGCGTTATCAGGGAGGAGCCTGACCCAAACAACATAAAATGGTGTTTTCTACATATGAGCAGCATTAGGCTGAAAAAATTGCTCATACACTCCCCCAAACACCACCAAAAAACAAGTAAAACAAAAGCAAAAAAAATACCAAAACAGAGCAGGAACAAAACGAAATCACACCCGAAGCCGAAGCCGGGAGATCAACAACAACAAGCCTAAAAATTACCACCAAATGCCATCAATTACGCAATCTAACTACATGCTAACACCATACTTCCGATGCAACGAGTCCATAATAAGCTGCAGCATTAAAAGCATTTTGTGTGTGTTATGTTACTGTTATTTTATGTATATTATATATATATATATATATATATATATATATATATATATATATATATATATATATACATGGCACTTACAGTAATGAGATTTGGAACACAGGTAGTCCAAATTTTTTGCACTTTTAGTGACGAGGCGAATTTTAAAATTCAATCTAGAACATTTTAAAATGAATTTGATAGTTTTATCACCATTCTTACTTCTCCCGCGCAATGCAGAAACATAAAAATTTAGACATTTTGCCCTCACGTCAGCCTCTGGAACCATGCGAAGATTTTTTCATCCTCCCGGCTAGAATGGGTGAAAACACATTCGAATGACCTTCGTTTGTTTCAAGATTCATTCATTTTGATTTCCTGCGAAACGGATTCCAGTGAAGCAAAATATATTCCTAAAGTTATCACTGGCGTTATTCAGTTTTTTTCTATCTCAGCGATCGTAAAAGGTAGAGTAAAATTTTTAACGGATTTGAAATCTACAGAAAATTTCACACCAGCTAGATACCTTATACGATTGATTTTCTTTTAATCTTTTATGTTTTGCAAGAGATTGTGACGTCACGTGAGTTTTCGATTTCCAAAAATAAACAGATTGCATTTTCCGCCCTTCGCGTTAAAATAAAAATAAAAACAGATTACATTTTCTGCATTATTCCATTTCAGCGAAGGTGAGCAACAAAATAAAACACATTTTTACTGGGATTGTTAAGTTCTTTTTTCGTAAAATCGGAATCGTTAAATATAGATTGAAGATTTCAACGGATTTGAAATTTACGGAAAATTTTACACCAGATTAATATCTTAAACCACGGGCACAGGCAACGCAGTGGTTAGTATATTTATATTTCTACAAGGGAAATAAATAAGTAGGGTATTTATAAAGCATAGTTACACGTTCATGTTCTTTGAAAAATTATAAAATATTCTGAAACAATTTTTACTTGAACAGCAACCATTAACATTAAACAAACATTTATCTTTATATCCTATAATTATTTTAAAACCGTGAATAAAAACAAAAAAATCACAGATTTAAATAAAATTGTCTGAAGTGCTTTTGTAGAGATTATGACTATTTATTAAACAATACTTAAAAAACAAACACACTTTTATATCAATTTTTTATCTAACATCATCGATATACCGCCTTAATGTGGGAATACACTCATCTAGTGCTTCATCTTCCGGCAGCGAAATTTCTCTTCGTTCCACATTCGTTACACATTAAAACCACGTTCTGACAGGACGACAATTTACAAATAGATTTTCTCTTTTAAATTCTCTAATATAACTCTGCTGGATACTATCCCATACGCTGTCTTTGGAAATTGGGAATCCAGCATTTACTACTGATACTTTCCAATCAGAAATTGTTTGTTCTTCACTAGCACTCAGTGTGAAGGTGGCTCTTTTATTTCCGCATTGGTTATTTCACCTTAATTTATATTTTAAGGTTATTCGTAGCACACCGTGTTTTTTTAACAGCAGTCGATATTGGGACACCATAATTGACATCCTTAAATAGCATTGAGCTTACTTTCTTCGGGATATTTCCAGATTTTTGATGGCTTAAAATCCCATGATACTGATATAAAAACAAACAAATAAATAAATAGTTATAATAATACCTTTAATGGTCTGCAAAAATACCATTAAGTGAATTATATAAAAAGAACAGTAAAAAGATAAACCTCAAATAAAAATGAATAATTTTTATAAATGAACCAGTTTTAGACAGATTGAGTCATCAGTATTAGACACTCATGCCTATTACTAGTTCCTTTGATAAGAAGCCAACACTTTTACATGTTAAGCGTACTTACAAGTGCCGTACAATAGTACAGTATGTACGTACCGTACTGTAAATGAAAGTCATTGCTTGCTGAACATCTCTGTCAAAGTAAGCTGTTTGACTGTCTTGATCCGTATTCGGGCAGTCAAGTCGCTCATCCGCTTGACAGTGAGAAGTTGCATGCAGTCGCACTCGGGCTGACGCTCCATCCACTTCAACGCATTTTCAAGGCCGGCAAATGCTTCACTAGCACTAGCAGATGGTCCCGTGTCTGCTTCAACTTCGGCATTCAGGTCATCTTTTTCCTCGACACTTTCTTCTCTCACACTTTCAATAAGTTCATCATCATTTAGAATTTGAAACCCAGAATCATTATTTTGTGAATCGCAGTACGTTTCCGTCTAAATTTTTTTTTCTGAAGTTCTGAAAGCGATTCGGATAATCAGCGATTCGGATAAGCGGAGTTCGGATAATTGGAGTTCTACTACAAGCAAATCTCACTTAGACTGATACCAAGCCTAGCCCCATCAGGAAATCAACTGCCAAACGGCCATTATGACAAGATGTTACCTATAGTGCAGGCATCCTATCCAGAGTGTGTTAGCTGCAAATCTACTTGTACTCGCCCTCTCTAGATAGCGTATAAAGCTTATTCCTTGTTTATGAATTATGAAATATGTCTATTCAGTATCTATCATCGGTACACTCACCTTAAGTATAATCATATCTGTGATTTATCAGTAGAGGCTACTGGATTTACCCTCCTTGGCGGTTATCTCGATGAGATATCTCGTAATTATCAAAAGTATCAAGCTCTTGATGGACGATATATGTCAAAAGAAAAAACAAAAACCTGACCAGATCTTGTTGACCGATATGTATTGCCATTAGAAGAATTTTGACCAGATCTCTTGATGGACGATTTATGGCGTCATTTGTGAAATTGACCATTCTTGATGGACGATATGTATCATCCATCTCTAAAAAACTGATCAGATCATAATGTACGATATCTTCTGACATTAATAGAAAACTGAGCAGATCATGATGGACGATATGTAACGTCATTAGCAAAACTGACCAGTTTTGATGGATGTTACATGTCGTCATGAGCAAAACTTACCATTCTTGATGGACGATTCATATCATCATTAACAAAACTGACCAGATTTTGATGGACGATATATTTTATCATTAGCAAAATTATCCATTCGGAATGGACGATCTGTATCCTCATTAGCAAAGCTGGATAGATTTTGATGGATGATATTTGTCATCAGAAAGGAAACTTATCAGATCTTTTGATCATTATAAAAATGTTGACAATATCTTGAAGACGATGTATCTCGTCATTAGCAAAAGCGGTCAAATCTTGATAGACGAAATTTCTTGTCGAAACTACTTGGAAGATAATACAAGCAGTGGGGTTAATCTATTGCACAAAATAATTGAAAAAGTTCTAACCTATAACCTGAAAGGACGTATGCAAAAATGCTGGGTTTGTTAGAGAATACCATTTTATACAAATAATACATCTGAATTATTAACACAGGAGATCTTTTGTAAACTTTAGATTCACTCGTTTTTTATTGAATGCCCGTAGTTAATTCCAAAAAGTTCCAAAATACCATCCAAAATAAATCAACCTGACTCCAAACTATTCCTTCTTCAACTCAAGAAATACAGACACTGATATCGCTTTGATACGAAGAAACACTTTTACCCAATATCTCCGGGAAAAAAAGCATCACAATCTGAGCGTCATGACACCTCCCGTGAATTGGGAAATGCTTTTTGAAGTTGAATCCCCGACTGAATCCCGGCCGTTATGGCTTTAAGTATCATTTCTCTCTTTGATTTATCAAAAGTGGCAGCAGGGTTAAGGTTCCCGTGGGGTGGAATGTTTTCTTATCAGGATGCTTCATGTCTGGGAATTTATTGGCGAGGTCTCCTTACTCCCGAAGTTTGGGATAGTGGGAAGATGATGTCTTTGCTTTATCAGGTCGAAGTACAGCAATCTGCCGTTTCGTGTCCTGAACTATATCTGAGGGTTATTTTTTTTTGGTAACTTTGTCAACAGAGGAGTGAGACCCAAGTCTTGAGGGATACTTTTTATTTCTACGTTATTCCAATGATTCTTCAATAAGAAAAGGGCGTTGTGTTTATTATTTTTGAGTAAATCTGCCGTGCTGTATCCTGATGTGTGGTGTCTAAGTGATATTTGTTTTGGTAACTTCGTCAACGAAGAGTGATAATTATTTTCTTGCTACGACTTGACATTAGTCGTGATGGATACTTTAAAATTGTATGCGTTATTGTATAATTATTCTATAAAATAACTTCCCGTTGATTATTTGTTGAATAAATTTTCCGTTTAATGTCCTGAAATACTGTGTCTAGGGGTTATTTATTTTTCGTAAATTTGTCAAGAAAAGAATGAGACCCGAGTCTTGAAGGAAGCTTTTTATTTCTACGTGTTATTCCAATGATTCTTCAATAAGAATAGGGCTTTGTGTTTATTATTTTTGAGTAAATCGGCCGTGCTGTATCCTGATGTGTGGTGTCTAAGTCATATTTGTTTTGGTGACTTCGTCAACGAAGAGTGATAATTATTTTGTTGCTAAGACTTGACGTTGGTTATGATGGATACTTTAAAATTGTATGGATTATTGTATAATTATTCTTTAAAATAACTTCCCGTTGATTATTTATTGAGTGAATTTGCCGTTTAATGTCCTGAAATACTGTGTCTGGGGGTTATTTCTTTTTCGTAACTTTGTCAAGAAAGGATTGAGGCCCGACTTGTCTTGATGGATAGTTTTTTATTTATAGGTTATTCTAATGATTATATATATATATATATATATATATATATATATATATATATATTGAATAAAAATGACTGTTTATTATTTTTAGTAAGTAAATAGTGCGTTACATATCCTGACCTTCTGTGTATAAGTGATACTTCTTTACGGTAACTTCGTCAACAGGGACAATTATTTCGTTCCAATGACTTAACGTAGGTCGAGAGGGTTACTTTAAAATTTTATTTATGCATTATTATACCAATTATAAATAACTTTACGTTCATTATTTTTTGAGTAACTCTGCTGTTTAATGCCCTGAAAAAATGTGTGTGTGGGTTATTTCTTTTTGGTAACTTTGTCATCAAAGGGGTGATATCCAAGTTTTGAAGGATACTTTAAAATTCTATTTTTAGGTTATTTCAACAATTCTCTAATAAAAACGGTTCTTTCTGATTACATTATTTTTGTGTCAATCTAACATTATGTATCCTGAACTTTTGTGTCTAAGGAATATTTCTTATTGGTAGTTTTGTCCACAAAGAATAGAGACTCAAGTTTGGAGGGATACTTTATTATTTTTATTTTTATTCATTACTCTAATAATCCTCCAATATTACATCCTACTACATTTCCTCAAAAAACAACCAATAATTTGTCTCACAAAGACGTTAGAGATTTTTTAAGCCGAGCGAGCGGAGAGATGTACATGAAGCTTCTCCTCACTAACTCCGTTCATTTCATTAGAAAGTAGATGATCATTGCACTGTAGCGCACTACCAGTGCTTCTAAAAACTATTATTTACATATGCTACCACTTTGTGAGAAGATGGCCATTTACCAGCTCCTTACCATCAATCATTATATGTTCTGGCAAAGATATCCGAAAATGTACTTCGCGGAAATTATTCCTAAAAAAACTACTACTTTGATGTCCTAGGACTGTCGTATTACATTTCCTCCAAAATCTATCAATAATTTGACAATATTAGGATTCCTTTCACCCACAATCATGTGACACATTTTCGAACCGAGAGATCGGAAGATATTAGCATGGAGCTTCTCACAAACTTCATCTGTTTCATTAGAAAGTAGATGAACATTGTAATGTAATGCACTATTATTGCTTCTAAGATAACTTCAGATATCCTACCAATTTCTGACAAAATGGCTATTTAACAGTTGCGTACCGTCATATCATTTGCTCTGGCAGATACATTCCAAAATGTACTTCACGGAAAGGATTCATAAAAACCACATCTTTCAACGTTGATGTCCTAGGACTGTCATATTACAGCTTCTTCAAAAACCTATCAATACTGTCGAAAACTAACAAGTAATTCCACTACTAGTCTACGAGAACGTCTCCGAGAACAACTACAAAACTGTGAATGGCAACGCTGTTGCGTTGTTGGACAAAGATTCGAAAGATATAATTATGATGACTGATTAATGCGAGCATTATGGATTCCTTCTTTTTCTGTTATTTGTACTAAATTTTGTATATATGTTCATACTTTTAACTATATTTGAATTTAACTTTTAATCGCTGTTCCTGTCTTCTTTGCGTTTTTGTAATATCACGAACTGGAGCATCATCAAGTGTAGTGGACAAAGACCAATTCACCACTCAACGGGAATTTCGAATTGAGGTAGGACATTTCGATTTATTTTCTTACCAAACACTTATCGTTGTAAGTGACAAATACATTTCCACACATTAGGATTTCTTTCGCTTAGAACCACGTGACCGATTTTCAAACCGAGCGAGAAGAAGGAAATGGCATGAAACTTCTCACAAACTCGGTCTTTTTCATTAAAAGATGCTCACTGTGGTGTAACGTATTAGCATTGTTCCTAAAAAATATCATTCAGATATACTACCACTTTCTGAGAAAATGGCCATTTACCAGCTACCTACCATCATTCATCATTTGCTGTGGTAAAGATATCCAGAAACGTACTTCACGGAAATTATTCCTAAAAGCTACATATTTCAGCTTTGATGTCCTGGGGCTGTCCTATTACATTTCCTCAATACATGGAACCACAAGAAACAAAAGATACCAAGTTCCCCTCACTTTGTCTTCCACATACGTCACGCAGACGCGATCCCTGCCAAGTGGGAAACCAGAAGAATCATAAATATTTATTTATGGGCCCCGTTCTGGAAGGATTGTGTGATTTGTGGCTGTTACGGGGCGAGGCATGAGGTATTGGCCGATGCCACTTTGTGATCTGTGGGATGGTTTTGGCTTTTTACGGCCGTAATTCCCTGTGACGAGGAGAATGAGATAGAGCAATGGTTTTTTAGTTTTTTCTTAGGGTAGATGTCACTTGTCGGCAATGAATGTTGATCAGTGAAAAAACTGAAAATGTGGTATTACAAATTTATTTACATCCACCTCCTTTAGATATATAGCCACAAGCCATAACACAAAGATAATAATTATTCAACTGAAGAAATTTTTGAAGTTAATTTTAAGCAAGTTAGTGGTGTTGGGATCAAAAAAGGAAATTTAAATTTATTCCAAAAACCAAAATGAAAATATTAAAAAGTAATAAGAAAATTTCAAGATATTTCCGAAAACGATGTATTGGCAGACTAGGATCTGTTTTATTCTTTATGGTGTTTTTTTGGGAAGAGAGGGCTACTTTTGGCTTACTGCTGCCCACACGTAGAAAACACTTTCTGTGTTGTCTGGCGTCATGCTCCTTCCTGATAACGCCCTGATCCGCCAACACTTCTTCCTTTTTGGAAATATCTTGAAATTTTCTTATTACATTTTGAAATTTTCTTTTTGGCTTTTGTAATTAGTTAAAATTTTCTTTTTGGCTTTTGTAATTAATTTAAATTTCCTTTCTGGCCTTTGTAATTAATTTAAATTTCATTTTTGGCTTTTGTAATTAATTAAAAATTTTTTTTTGGCTTTTGTAATTAATTTAAATTTTATTTTTGGCTTTTGTAATTAATTTAAATTTTTTCTTTGATATTGAAATTACTAGCCATGTTATGCCTTAGGTTTCGGTGTGATTACATTGATTGTTTAGACTCTTGTTTTGTGGTTGAATCCAACCTGACTGTTTGGTTCTTTGCATTTTTTGACTTGCCTATCTACTGTTTTCATATTATGCTCTTTGCTTTTTAGAGGTTTTTGCGTGTGTTTGAGTGTATATATATATATATATATATATATATATATATATATATATATATATATATATATATATATATATATATATATATATATATATATATACTCAAAAATGTACGGTAAGTTACTTTTTGTCGTGGTATCTCAGTGGCACATCAACGTAACGAGTTTGTAGTTTCGTGACGCCTGTTCACGAGTTTATTCTAAGCATAATAAGCAAAGGAATAGAAAACAAAACCCAACCGAATCAAAGGAATTCTATCTTACTTCAACACGTAACGGGCACCATCAGATTCCGTGAAGAGGACGGAAGCTCATTTCCAGGAAAGCGTTCCATTAAGAGGATTAGAGGGGATTATTCCAACTGACCCATGACTCCTATTACAAATGGCCGCTCCCTCCCCTGCTACCAGACTCGCCTTCTGGAAATGGAAGAACCTCTAATCACAACTGGCCACAGGGAGATTAGATTTTCCTCACGCTGCTGTCTCATTTCTCAAAACAGCTTTAGACTGATGCCATTTAAGGAAAAAAAAATCTTCAGATAGAAATGTGATATCGAGATTAGTTGTGCAGAATCATTTATTTGGGAGTGATCAAATCAGAGAATGGAATTCAGTTTCAACTCTGTCACTTCGGTTGTTATTTGATAAGAAGTTAATACGCATCCAGGTGGCTTCGACGAGATATCTCAACCCTCGAGGTATCGTCAATTTTGCAAATGACGAGATATCTAGTCCATTGAGGTCTGATCAATTGTCCTAATGACGATATGTATCGTCATAAAAATATTGCCGATATTTTTATGATGGCTAGATCAAGATCTGGTCGGTTTTCTTATTATTGACAAGAAATGTCGTCAATCAAGTTGTGATCAGTTTTGATAGCGGCAAGATACATTGTCGATACAACGGCCAACAGGGTTAAATGCATTCGTATACGTTATAAATAAGCGATAAAACGTCTTACTTAACTCTCCAAATAGTTTTGACGAGATATCTCGCCCATAAAGGGTCTGGTCAGTTAAACTAATGACGAGATACCACCAAGATCATTAAATGCATTTGTATAAGTTATATATAAAGTATAAAACGTCTTATTTTAACACTCCAAATGATTTTGACGAGATTTTTCGTCCGTAAAGTGTCTGGTCAGATTTGTTAATGACCAGATATCTCGTGGTGACAACCGCCAAGATGGTTAAATACATTCGTATATGTTATATATAAAGTATAAAACGTCTTATTTAACCTTTTCAAATGGTTCTGACATGATAACTAATGACGAGATACCAACAAGATCATTAAATGTATTTGTATAAGTCATATATAAAGTATAAAACGTCTTACTTAACACTCCAAATGATTTTGACGAGATTTTTCGTCCATAAAGTGTCTGGTCAGATTTGCTAATGACCAGATATCTCGTGGTGACAACCGCCAAGATGGTTAAATACATTCGTATATGTTATATATAAAGTATAAAACGTCTTATTTAACCTTTTCAAATGGTTCTGACATGATAACTAATGACGAGATACCAACAAGATCGTTAAATGCATTTGTATAAGTCATATATAAAGTATAAAACGTCTTACTTAACACTTTTTTTATACGGTATATATAAAGTATAAAACGTCTTACCTAAAAGCTTTTGACTAGATATCTTGTCTAGTCAGTTTTACAAATTACAAGATACCACGTAGAGACAACCATAAGGAGAGTTAAAAGTACATGCATGTTTATTTTGGCTTTCACAAATGGGGTACCTTGGTATACTTTTATGATGTTAAGCAACATAATTTTTACAACATAAGCATATTCTTAAAATACATTACCAAACGTATCAATTATCTTCGAAGATTTAGATTTCAATTACTAGGTCAACCACGCAATCTTGTTTATGGGTCATTAATTGTATCGGGTTAATGCAAGAGTTCGTTCCAATTTTGACGCTAGATGGCATTGCATATTGTATTGATTAAATATAATTTTAAATAAATAAAATAATTTTTCTCCTATGTTTCTCAAAACAACGCTTCAAATAGTAGTAAAATGCAAAAAGTGAACAGACGCACAAAAGCATGAATTTTAATTCGTTTCCATATATTTTTATTGCGAAATAATGTACCGATTTAAATCAAACGAAACATAAATTGAACTGTTTCTTCAATGTGCACAGAGCCGACCAAACGGTATAGTGGTTAAGGTGTTAGCCTCTAGATCGGAAGGTTCCTGGTTCGAATCCGGGTGCGGGCATGGATGTTTGTAAGCGTATGGTGTAGAGGCGGCTGGTGCACCTTAAATCTGTCGTGGCCGAAAGTCCTCACGTTGGGTTGGCGTGGAAGTTTGGAGAGTGGGGTGCCAGCTCAGGTGTTGCTTCGTCATCTGACCGTGGTTCAAAATTACGAGGTGTTGTCCTCGGATCTTTCCCTTAAGGGACTGATCCCGGACCGTCGTCAATAGCCCGTTGTGTTGCTCTAGTACGACGTAAACAAAAAATTATCAATTACCAATCAATGTGCACAGAAAGACCAGGCTGGAACCCCACTCTCTATACCTCCACATCATGCCATCGTGAGAACATTTTCAGCCCCTACAGATAAAACTCCCACCAGCCGCCTTCACACTTGAAGGTCTTTGGTTGGATTCGAACTCGCAACCCTCTGATTCTAATCCGTTACTCTATCAACATATATACTACGGCGCTTAACTACTGGAGAGTATATATGTTACCGCTAAAGTGCAGTAATCAGTTATTCTGCAGATTATCTAGGTAATGTGCAGATTAACTAGGGTGATCCGTTAAAGTGCCAAAAATGGTTTCGTTTCTCAAATTACCTATGTAATCTGAAAATTACTTAGGTAATCTGGAAATTACCTAGTCAATCTGCATATTACCTACTAAGCACTCTTTAAAGTGTAAATAAGATCTTTGCTGCAACAAATCTGCAAATTACCTAAATAATCTGTCCATTACCTACAAGGCACTCTTTAAAGTGAAAATAAGATCTTTGCTGGAACAACAGCATTGTTTCTTTACGCTTAAATTAACATAATGTTATTTATTTATTTTTCGATATCTAAAGAATAAACAATCAAACAATCAACAAATTAGTTGATAGAATCACTCATCAATCAATTAAAAACTATAATAGAAAGAATCAAACGGTTTAACATGTTGTTACAATCATGGAAATTAACATAATGCTATTTAGTTTTTCGATATCTAAAGAAAAATTAATCACCAAGTTAGTCGAAACCAAACTCAAAGTGGAGGGAGAGAGGGAAGGTGTAGAGAAAGGAAATGAAGGAAACAAACTTTCGAACTTTAACGATACGGAAGCCGTTAATGTGCACATTACCTAGGTTAAATGCGTGAAACTCTTCATTCCACACGTTAACGGAGCAAATCAGTTAATATGCAGATTAGCTATGCAATGTTCATATTAACGGCTTCCGAGCTTTAGCGGTAACATATACACTAATAAATACATTGATCTGTTTCTTGAATATAAGTTTAACCGCTCTTTTAATGTTTCACGATCCTTTTTAATTGATACATAATTAAAAAATATCTATCTTCATAAAAATACCTCGTCAACCTATTTCTCTTTTAGAATCATTTCAGAAAGTATTTTTGATAAGAAGCAGGACTTTCATTTGACTTCCAATAGCCTTTGTTCTACCATAAATATTAAACAAACCCCTCCAAAAGTTTATCGCTGACTTAATAACTAGTTTTGAAGGTAACAGATGACAAAAACTATCTTCAGTGCAACACGATACAAAGCTGGCAATGCAATTTCATTTGTACAACATAATAGCACAAATCAAAATCAGTCTGCAAACACAATTTTCCAAACAGCTGTCAAGAGTTACAGCTGCACGACTTTTAATAAAAGTAAACAGAAAATGAGGGGGAATTCATATAAATTAGTACGAATACTGTTTGGAGAAATGAACATTTATTGTGCTACGTTAAATAGATGTGCAACAATTACAGATCGCATGTTGGTAATAATTCACAATGTGCGACGATCTGGGATCAATCCCCAAGCAAAAAATCCGAGGACAACACCTCGTAATTTTGAACCACGGTCAAATACAGAGGTCAACACCTGAGCTGACACATCACTATCCCATCTTCCTTATCACTGTAACGTGAGGTTATTTGAGGTCGACAGGTTTAACTTTCACTAGCTCCCACGAACACGCTGTTTTCTGGTTGGATCGAGTTTCGAACTCGGAGCACTCCGGTTGCCAATCTGCTACACTTCCAACCTGGCAGCGACAAGCTAAACTTGGCATTTGCCCTCCAATAGGTATTGTTCCACAACAAACATTAAACAAACCCCTCCAAACGCTCATCACAGCCGAAATTACTCGTATTACAGTGAACAGATGTCAGGAACATTCTTCGGTGCAACAAAATGCAACTTTATTACTCCAACATAATACCACAAATCGAAATCAGTCTGCAAACAAGGGTTTCCAAACAGCTCTCAAGAGTTACAGCTGCACGACTTTTAATAAAACCTAACAGAAAACGGGGAAAAATCCAGCCGTGTTTTTACTTCATATTACTTTGTTCCTCTGTTGCCCGATCGATAAATACGGCTTTCGATATCGAGAACCATCCGGAGTTACTGAAACTTTACGACCTTTCGCCAAAGATTGTTATTATCTTTTGAGAAAAGAAAATGCGATTTTTTTTGAAGGGGGGCACGACGATGTTTCGCGTTCTTGATGTGTGTTTTCGAAATGAAGAAACATAATAGTTCGAATACTGTTTGAGGGAAAATGAATATTTATTGTGTTACGTTAATTGGATGTGCAACAATAAAGAATCGTACGTGGTTAACAATTCACAATGCGCATTGGTACTATATGCTTCGATACTTCATAGAGTATGCTAGTTGTTCAGCATCCTTGTATGTTACGCATAAGGGCGATACTTTTGAATTTACTTCCTCTTAGCGATTCATGCGCATTCCAATTCCTGCTCATGTATCGTCAACAAGCAAGAGCAAAGCGTGTCTGCATATCTCTTGTCACAATTAATTCTTTTGTTCATTAAATCTTGTTTTCTGTTATTCATCATGGCGCTAGCCTGGGTTCATTTCCCAACGACAGAAACACTTGTACTATACTGGTTCGGCATGCTTGCATATTGGTATTATATGTTTGCAAATATGTATTATATGCTTACATATTTGGTAATGTATGATTGCATATTTGATAATGT
The DNA here is from genome assembly GCA_947359465.1 of Metellina segmentata. Taxonomy (NCBI): domain Eukaryota; kingdom Metazoa; phylum Arthropoda; class Arachnida; order Araneae; family Tetragnathidae; genus Metellina; species Metellina segmentata. The sequence continues at coordinate 46,387,073 of OX375883.1, forward strand.
ATGCTTGCATATTTGATAATGTATGCTTGTATAGTTGATAGTGTATTATATGTTTGCATATAAGTATTATATGCTTGCATATAAGTATTATATGCTTGCATATTTGATAATGTATGCTTTCATATTTGATAATGCATGCTTGCATATTTGATAATGTATGCTTGCATATTTGATAGTGTATGCTTGCATATTTGTATTATGTGCTTGCATATTTGATAATGTATTCTTGCATATTTGATAATGTACGCTTGCATATTTGATAATGTATTCTTGCATATATGCATTATATGTTTGCATATATGTATTATATGTTTGCATATTTGATAATGTATTCTTGCATATTTGGTAATGTATGCTTGCATATATGTATTATATATCTGCATATATGTATTATATGCTTGCATATTTGATAATGTATGCTTGCATATTTGATAATGTATGCTTGCATATTTGTATTATATGCTTGCATATTTGTATTTTATGCTGGCATATTTGTATTATACACTTGCATATTTGTATTATATGCTTGCATATTTGTATAATACACTTGTATATTTGTATTATATGCTTGCATATATGGTATTGAAAGTTATAATATAGTTTTGGAGGGGATACATATTTATAGTGTTGTTTGGTTGGACATAAGACATACAATATCAATAGACAGACACACATAATGAAAATTTTACTGCCACAGAAGACAACCTGGGAGGATCGCACCTCGCAGAAATCGGACCTGCTCCACCTACATCTCGAAGGTCCGTGGACATACCAACCGAGGCACGAGGACCCCAAATATTTATTTTGTTATGTAAATTCGATGTACTTGTGTGTTTTCTTACGTATTTTCGTATATTTGTATTATTTGCGTACATATTTTATGATGTATGCTTGCACATTTAGTACTGTATGTTTGCTCAATTTTGGGGAAAATACACATTTATTTGGCCAGGCAAAATCCTTCATGCATTCTTCAGATTTAAAAAATGGATTCTAACTAGTGTTATAATTTCTCATCAATAGAATCTCTTTTTGGATTTTTCAATCAATAATTGTGGCTATCTAGTTATTAAGTGTATTGTAGAGTAAAATAAATCGTATACTTCTTAGATGTTTTATGTTTTTGAGACCTTTAATAAGTCAAAGTTTGCAGTGGAGAACAACAAGAATATTTGTTCACGGTAAGAGGAAATCTATGAAAGACATTATTTTATTTTAATATTGTATAACCAAAGACTAGTAGAAATAAAAAAAAAATACTCTTTTCGAAATTCGGATAAACTTTGCAGTATTTTTTAACAATGTAAAAATATAATGAAAAGGTATTGGAATGACGCATTGAAAAGTGACTCCTACAAAATAGCACGTTAAGTATGAACTGAGACTTGAAAATTCACCTAACATTAATTAAAATATCTAGGTTAAGGGGGTCCAAGACACAAAAATCGTCAAATTTTCGAATTTCTTTTTTTATTATTTTAAGAAATTCTCTGTGTTTTTCTGCTTAAAATGACGTCTAAATCATGTTTCTATCTTAATTAGAACTAGAGATATAATAATTTTTGTGGTGCGTTGTTTTGAAAATCTAACACTCTTGACAGTTGTTGTCATGGCAACAACATCTGTCTTTAAAACTGCGTTTTTCTCCATGATACATTTTTTCAAGATTTCCTGTATTCAAATTGCTATACGTCGAAAACCGATAAAGTTTAAGGGTTGAAATTTGGAATATATCTTTATCAAACATTATACTTTAATTTAGATTCAGCAAATTTGAAACAAACATTTACTTTTAAAAATATGACTTTTTAAGAAAAGAGTACCTTAAAAATTTCAAAAATTTTAATTCAAATATATTTTATTTTTTATTAAATTAATATTTTTTAAATTGCTGAATCAAAATTAAAGTTTATAAATTTGTGAATAATTTACTGCAAGAATTTTGAAAATTGATCAAGAATAGTTTGAGTTTTAGCAATTTAAAATGATCCCTCTTTTTTTCAAAAAAAATTAATTAAAAATTTTTTAAAAACTTTTGGAAAAAATTTGTGTTGTGATTTTGTTTATTAGTTAAATGGGTAATCAGTACAAAAAAATTCAAAATTCTAAATTAATTAATAAAATTTTTTTTTCAATGTGTCCCGTGCCCCCTTAAAGTAAAACAAAATCTTGACGTGTAATATTTAACTATTATTAAAAAAATGAAATTTTAAACTTAAGTTTAAATCCCTTTCTTCTACGATGACAAGAAAGGAAAGGGGCCTAAAAGATGTGAAAACTATTTTGGAAAATTTAGTGTTAAATATGACTTATTTTCGGATTTAAAGAGAATATCAGGTTTTCATAAAAAACATAAAAATAGTTATTTCAGATTGTTCTAACACAGAAATTGTGTATGAAAGAGTATAAATTCACATTTCTGTAGCCCAAAAAATGATGAAACTGTTAATCACAAAACAATATAATAAATGTGATCCGCCCTTTTAATTTTTTTCTATCCATATCAACCTTTTCTGGAAGAAAATTATTTTTTGTTTAACCTTTAAAACATGAATGCAAGTTTAAAAATATATTTGTAGCTAAAGCATATTATGTACCCTATTTGTTTAAAAAAAATCTGTTTGCTACAATTATATTTTTCTTCAAGTATAACGTCTCAAGAAACTAGATTACTTTTTGTTAAATCTAAAAAAAATAATGTAAGTTTAAAAAATAAATTTTTAGCAAATTTGTACCTATTTGCTTTTAAGAAAATCTATGATACAAATATACTTTTTAATTTGCATATTCTTCCTCGTAGGTTGATATATATTTTTCAAGACAAGTAATCAGTTTCAATAAAATGCTGTCTTATTTATGATCTAGATGTACACGTGTATGTCTTTTTCTTGTATATTTTCGGTCATATATGTATCGTTCTCTATAATTGGATATTTTTCTGTATAAATATTTATATAAATAAGCGTTATTTTTGAACAACAAATACTTTTAGTAAAACAAAGTCATAAGTATCCAAAACTCAAAAACAGTTTCCCTTCGCACACGTAAATGGCACTCTCGTCAATCTCAGTAGATGAGCCGCCATGTCCACATTCAAATTGCTTTCGTGACAAGACGAAGCACCAAGGTACTTAGAAGCTTACAGCCTGATGGAAGAGCTGGACTGTCACGGGGCTCAGGATCTCAATAGATCAGACATTCCTAGGTAAAAAGAAACTTCAATAATCTATGACGATTCATTATGGAGAGGTCTGTCTGTCACAAAGCAATATATCAAGGAAAATCTATTGCATTCTCATAGTAGAGACAGGCGAATTTTCTTTCATGGATATGGAACTTAGCTGGTGTACGAGATAAATTGGCATGTGATTGCGTAAAGATCAGACTTATTGTGCTCTATAACTTTAGTAACGCCACTATCGAAGGCAGGAACTTAATTACCCACTTTAGATAAGGCAATACATGGAGGAACATTTATTACGTTCTCATAGTAAGACAGGCGAAGTTTATTTCATGGATATGGAACTTAGCTGGTGTGCGAGATAAATTGGTCTGTGATTGCGTCGACCAGTCTTATTGTTCTCTGTAATTTTGGTATCACTTGGCACGATCGAAGGCAGGAACTTAATTACCACCTTAGTAAGGCAATACATGAAGAAACATTTATTACATTCTCATAGTAAGACAGGCGAAGTTTCTTGCAAAGATATGGAACTTAACTGGTGTACGAGATAAATTGGCATGTGATTGCGTAAAGATCAGACTTATTGTGCTCTATAACTTTAGTAACGCCACTATCGAAGGCAAGAACTTAATTACCCACTTCAGATAAGGCAATACATGGAGGAACATTTATTACGTTCTCATAGTAAGACAGGCGAAGTTTATTTCATGGATATGGAACTTAGCTGGTGTGCGAGATAAATTGGTCTGTGATTGCGTCGACCAGTCTTATTGTTCTCTGTAATTTTGGTATCACTTGGCACGATCGAAGGCAGGAACTTAATTACCACCTTAGTAAGGCAATACATGAAGGAACATTTATTACATTCTCATAGTAAGACAGGCGAAGTTTCTTGCAAAGATATGGAACTTAACTGGTGTACGAGATAAATTGGCATGTGATTGCGTAAAGATCAGACTTATTGTGCTCTATAACTTTAGTAACGCCACTATCGAAGGCAGGAACTTAATTACCCACTTCAGATAAGGCAATACATGGAGGAACATTTATTACGTTCTCATAGTAAGACAGGCGAAGTTTATTTCATGGATATGGAACTTAGCTGGTGTGCGAGATAAATAGGTCTGTGATTGCATCGACCAGTCTTATTGTTCTCTGTAATTTTGGTATCACTTGGCACGATCGAAGGCAGGAACTTAATTACCACCTTAGTAAGGCAATACATGAAGGAACATTTATTACATTCTCATAGTAAGACAGGCGAAGTTTCTTGCAAAGATATGGAACTTAACTGGTGTACGAGATAAATTGGCATGTGATTGCGTAAAGATCAGACTTATTGTGCTCTATAACTTTAGTAACGCCACTATCGAAGGCAGGAACTTAATTACCCACTTCAGATAAGGCAATACATGGAGGAACATTTATTACGTTCTCATAGTAAGACAGGCGAAGTTTATTTCATGGATATGGAACTTAGCTGGTGTGCGAGATAAATAGGTCTGTGATTGCGTCGACCAGTCTTATTGTTCTCTGTAATTTTGGTATCACTTGGCACGATCGAAGGCAGGAACTTAATTACCACCTTAGTGAGGCAATACATGAAGGAACATTTATTACATTCTCATAGTAAGACAGGCGAAGTTTCTTGCAAAGATATGGAACTTAACTGGTGTACGAGATAAATTGGCATGTGATTGCGTAAAGATCAGACTTATTGTGCTCTATAACTTTAGTAAAGCCACTATCGAAGGCAGGAACTTAATTACCCACTTCAGATAAGGCAATACATGGAGGAACATTTATTACGTTCTCATAGTAAGACAGGCGAAGTTTATTTCATGGATATGGAACTTAGCTGGTGTGCGAGATAAATAGGTCTGTGATTGCGTCGACCAGTCTTATTGTTCTCTGTAATTTTGGTATCACTTGGCACGATCGAAGGCAGGAACTTAATTACCACCTTAGTAAGGCAATACATGAAGGAACATTTATTACATTCTCATAGTAAGACAGGCGAAGTTTCTTGCAAAGATATGGAACTTAACTGGTGTACGAGATAAATTGGCATGTGATTGCGTAAAGATCAGACTTATTGTGCTCTATAACTTTAGTAACGCCACTATCGAAGGCAGGAACTTAATTACCCACTTCAGATAAGGCAATACATGGAGGAACATTTATTACGTTCTCATAGTAAGACAGGCGAAGTTTATTTCATGGATATGGAACTTAGCTGGTGTGCGAGATAAATAGGTCTGTGATTGCGTCGACCAGTCTTATTGTTCTCTGTAATTTTGGTATCACTTGGCACGATCGAAGGCAGGAACTTAATTACCACCTTAGTAAGGCAATACATGAAGGAACATTTATTACATTCTCATAGTAAGACAGGCGAAGTTTCTTGCAAAGATATGGAACTTAACTGGTGTACGAGATAAATTGGCATGTGATTGCGTAAAGATCAGACTTATTGTGCTCTATAACTTTAGTAACGCCACTATCGAAGGCAGGAACTTAATTACCCACTTCAGATAAGGCAATACATGGAGGAACATTTATTACGTTCTCATAGTAAGACAGGCGAAGTTTATTTCATGGATATGGAACTTAGCTGGTGTGCGAGATAAATAGGTCTGTGATTGCGTCGACCAGTCTTATTGTTCTCTGTAATTTTGGTATCACTTGGCACGATCGAAGGCAGGAACTTAATTACCACCTTAGTAAGGCAATACATGAAGGAACATTTATTACATTCTCATAGTAAGACAGGCGAAGTTTCTTGCAAAGATATGGAACTTAACTGGTGTACGAGATAAATTGGCATGTGATTGCGTAAAGATCAGACTTATTGTGCTCTATAACTTTAGTAAAGCCACTATCGAAGGCAGGAACTTAATTACCCACTTCAGATAAGGCAATACATGGAGGAACATTTATTACGTTCTCATAGTAAGACAGGCGAAGTTTATTTCATGGATATGGAACTTAGCTGGTGTTCGAGATAAATAGGTCTGTGATTGCGTCGACCAGTCTTATTGTTCTCTATAATTTTGGTATCACTTGGCACGATCGAAGGCAGGAACTTAATTACCACCTTAGTAAGGCAATACATGAAGGAACATTTATTACATTCTCATAGTAAGACAGGCGAAGTTTCTTGCAAAGATATGGAACTTAACTGGTGTACGAGATAAATTGGCATGTGATTGCGTAAAGATCAGACTTATTGTGCTCTATAACTTTAGTAACGCCACTATCGAAGGCAGGAACTTAATTACCCACTTCAGATAAGGCAATACATGGAGGAACATTTATTACGTTCTCATAGTAAGACAGGCGAAGTTTATTTCATGGATATGGAACTTTGCTGGTGTGCGAGATAAATTGGTCTGTGATTGCGTCGACCAGTCTTATTGTTCTCTGTAATTTTGGTATCACTTGGCACGATCGAAGGCAGGAACTTAATTACCACCTTAGTAAGGCAATACATGAAGGAACATTTATTACATTCTCATAGTAAGACAGGCGAAGTTTCTTGCAAAGATATGGAACTTAACTGGTGTACGAGATAAATTGGCATGTGATTGCGTAAAGATCAGACTTATTGTGCTCTATAACTTTAGTAACGCCACTATCGAAGGCAGGAACTTAATTACCCACTTCAGATAAGGCAATACATGGAGGAACATTTATTACGTTCTCATAGTAAGACAGGCGAAGTTTATTTCATGGATATGGAACTTAGCTGGTGTGCGAGATAAATAGGTCTGTGATTGCGTCAACCAGTCTTATTGTTCTCTGTAATTTTGGTATCACTTGGCACGATCGAAGGCAGGAACTTAATTACCACCTTAGTAAGGCAATACATGAAGGAACATTTATTACATTCTCATAGTAAGACAGGCGAAGTTTCTTGCAAAGATATGGAACTTAACTGGTGTACGAGATAAATTGGCATGTGATTGCGTAAAGATCAGACTTATTGTGCTCTATAACTTTAGTAAAGCCACTATCGAAGGCAGCAACTTAATTACCCACTTCAGATAAGGCAATACATGGAGGAACATTTATTACGTTCTCATAGTAAGACAGGCGAAGTTTATTTCATGGATATGGAACTTAGCTGGTGTGCGAGATAAATAGGTCTGTGATTGCGTCGACCAGTCTTATTGTTCTCTGTAATTTTGGTATCACTTGGCACGATCGAAGGCAGGAACTTAATTACCACCTTAGTAAGGCAATACATGAAGGAACATTTATTACATTCTCATAGTAAGACAGGCGAAGTTTCTTGCAAAGATATGGAACTTAACTGGTGTACGAGATAAATTGGCATGTGATTGCGTAAAGATCAGACTTATTGTGCTCTATAACTTTAGTAACGCCACTATCGAAGGCAGGAACTTAATTACCCACTTCAGATAAGGCAATACATGGAGGAACATTTATTACGTTCTCATAGTAAGACAGGCGAAGTTTATTTCATGGATATGGAACTTAGCTGGTGTGCGAGATAAATAGGTCTGTGATTGCGTCGACCAGTCTTATTGTTCTCTGTAATTTTGGTATCACTTGGCACGATCGAAGGCAGGAACTTAATTACCACCTTAGTAAGGCAATACATGAAGGAACATTTATTACATTCTCATAGTAAGACAGGCGAAGTTTCTTGCAAAGATATGGAACTTAACTGGTGTACGAGATAAATTGGCATGTGATTGTGTAAAGATCAGACTTATTGTGCTCTATAACTTTAGTAACGCCACTATCGAAGGCAGGAACTTAATTACCCACTTCAGATAAGGCAATACATGGAGGAACATTTATTACGTTCTCATAGTAAGACAGGCGAAGTTTATTTCATGGATATGGAACTTAGCTGGTGTGCGAGATAAATTGGTCTGTGATTGCGTCGACCAGTCTTATTGTTCTCTGTAATTTTGGTATCACTTGGCACGATCGAAGGCAGGAACTTAATTACCACCTTAGTAAGGCAATACACGAAGGAACATTTGTTACATTCTCATAGTAAGACAGGCGAAGTTTCTTGCAAAGATATGGAACTTAACTGGTGTACGAGATAAATTGGCATGTGATTGCGTAAAGATCAGACTTATTGTGCTCTATAACTTTAGTAACGCCACTATCGATGGCAGGAACTTAATTACCCACTTCAGATAAGGCAATAAATGGAGGAACATTTATTACGTTCTCATAGTAAGACAGGCGAAGTTTATTTCATGGATATGGAACTTAGCTGGTGTGCGAGATAAATTGGTCTGTGATTGCGTCGACCAGTCTTATTGTTCTCTGTAATTTTGGTATCACTTGGCACGATCGAAGGCAGGAACTTAATTACCACCTTAGTAAGGCAATACATGAAGGAACATTTATTACATTCTCATAGTAAGACAGGCGAAGTTTCTTGCAAAGATATGGAACTTAACTGGTGTACGAGATAAATTGGCATGTGATTGCGTAAAGATCAGACTTATTGTGCTCTATAACTTTAGTAACGCCACTATCGAAGGCAGGAACTTAATTACCCACTTCAGATAAGGCAATACATGGAGGAACATTTATTACGTTCTCATAGTAAGACAGGCGAAGTTTATTTCATGGATATGGAACTTAGCTGGTGTGCGAGATAAATTGGTCTGTGATTGCGTCGACCAGTCTTATTGTTCTCTGTAATTTTGGTATCACTTGGCACGATCGAAGGCAGGAACTTAATTACCACCTTAGTAAGGCAATACATGAAGGAACATTTATTACATTCTCATAGTAAGACAGGCGAAGTTTCTTGCAAAGATATGGAACTTAACTGGTGTACGAGATAAATTGGCATGTGATTGCGTAAAGATCAGACTTATTGTGCTCTATAACTTTAGTAAAGCCACTATCGAAGGCAGGAACTTAATTACCCACTTCAGATAAGGCAATACATGGAGGAACATTTATTATGTTCTCATAGTAAGACAGGCGAAGTTTATTTCATGGATATGGAACTTAGCTGGTGTGCGAGATAAATAGGTCTGTGATTGCGTCGACCAGTCTTATTGTTCTCTGTAATTTTGGTATCACTTGGCACGATCGAAGGCAGGAACTTAATTACCACCTTAGTAAGGCAATACATGAAGGAACATTTATTACATTCTCATAGTAAGACAGGCGAAGTTTCTTGCAAAGATATGGAACTTAACTGGTGTACGAGATAAATTGGCATGTGATTGCGTAAAGATCAGACTTATTGTGCTCTATAACTTTAGTAACGCCACTATCGAAGGCAGGAACTTAATTACCCACTTCAGATAAGGCAATACATGGAGGAACATTTATTACGTTCTCATAGTAAGACAGGCGAAGTTTATTTCATGGATATGGAACTTAGCTGGTGTGCGAGATAAATTGGTCTGTGATTGCGTCGACCAGTCTTATTGTGCTCTTTAATTTTGGTAGCACTTGGCACGATCGAAGGCAGGAACTTAATTACCCACCTTAGTAAGGCAATACATGAAGGAACATTTATTACATTCTCATAGTAAGACAGGCGAAGTTTCTTGCAACGATATGGAACTTAACTGGTGTACGAGATAAATTGGCATGTGATTGCGTAAAGATCAGACTTATTGTGCTCTATAACTTTAGTAACGCCACTATCGAAGGCAGGAACTTAATTACCCACTTTAGATAAGGCAATACATGGAGGAACATTTATTACGTTCTCATAGTAAGACAGGCGAAGTTTATTTCATGGATATGGAACTTAGCTGGTGTGCGAGATAAATTGGTCTGTGATTGCGTCGACCAGTCTTATTGTTCTCTGTAATTTTGGTATCACTTGGCACGATCGAAGGCAGGAACTTAATTACCACCTTAGTAAGGCAATACATGAAGAAACATTTATTACATTCTCATAGTAAGACAGGCGAAGTTTCTTGCAAAGATATGGAACTTAACTGGTGTACGAGATAAATTGGCATGTGATTGCGTAAAGATCAGACTTATTGTGCTCTATAACTTTAGTAACGCCACTATCGAAGGCAAGAACTTAATTACCCACTTCAGATAAGGCAATACATGGAGGAACATTTATTACGTTCTCATAGTAAGACAGGCGAAGTTTATTTCATGGATATGGAACTTAGCTGGTGTGCGAGATAAATTGGTCTGTGATTGCGTCGACCAGTCTTATTGTTCTCTGTAATTTTGGTATCACTTGGCACGATCGAAGGCAGGAACTTAATTACCACCTTAGTAAGGCAATACATGAAGGAACATTTATTACATTCTCATAGTAAGACAGGCGAAGTTTCTTGCAAAGATATGGAACTTAACTGGTGTACGAGATAAATTGGCATGTGATTGCGTAAAGATCAGACTTATTGTGCTCTATAACTTTAGTAAAGCCACTATCGAAGGCAGGAACTTAATTACCCACTTCAGATAAGGCAATACATGGAGGAACATTTATTACGTTCTCATAGTAAGACAGGCGAAGTTTATTTCATGGATATGGAACTTAGCTGGTGTGCGAGATAAATAGGTCTGTGATTGCGTCGACCAGTCTTATTGTTCTCTGTAATTTTGGTATCACTTGGCACGATCGAAGGCAGGAACTTAATTACCACCTTAGTAAGGCAATACATGAAGGAACATTTATTACATTCTCATAGTAAGACAGGCGAAGTTTCTTGCAAAGATATGGAACTTAACTGGTGTACGAGATAAATTGGCATGTGATTGCGTAAAGATCAGACTTATTGTGCTCTATAACTTTAGTAACGCCACTATCGAAGGCAGGAACTTAATTACCCACTTCAGATAAGGCAATACATGGAGGAACATTTATTACGTTCTCATAGTAAGACAGGCGAAGTTTATTTCATGGATATGGAACTTAGCTGGTGTGCGAGATAAATAGGTCTGTGATTGCGTCGACCAGTCTTATTGTTCTCTGTAATTTTGGTATCACTTGGCACGATCGAAGGCAGGAACTTAATTACCACCTTAGTAAGGCAATGCATGAAGGAACATTTATTACATTCTCATAGTAAGACAGGCGAAGTTTCTTGCAAAGATATGGAACTTAACTGGTGTACGAGATAAATTGGCATGTGATTGCGTAAAGATCAGACTTATTGTGCTCTATAACTTTAGTAACGCCACTATCGAAGGCAGGAACTTAATTACCCACTTCAGATAAGGCAATACATGGAGGAACATTTATTACGTTCTCATAGTAAGACAGGCGAAGTTTATTTCATGGATATGGAACTTAGCTGGTGTGCGAGATAAATTGGTCTGTGATTGCGTCGACCAGTCTTATTGTTCTCTGTAATTTTGGTATCACTTGGCACGATCGAAGGCAGGAACTTAATTACCACCTTAGTAAGGCAATACACGAAGGAACATTTGTTACATTCTCATAGTAAGACAGGCGAAGTTTCTTGCAAAGATATGGAACTTAACTGGTGTACGAGATAAATTGGCATGTGATTGCGTAAAGATCAGACTTATTGTGCTCTATAACTTTAGTAACGCCACTATCGATGGCAGGAACTTAATTACCCACTTCAGATAAGGCAATAAATGGAGGAACATTTATTACGTTCTCATAGTAAGACAGGCGAAGTTTATTTCATGGATATGGAACTTAGCTGGTGTGCGAGATAAATTGGTCTGTGATTGCGTCGACCAGTCTTATTGTTCTCTGTAATTTTGGTATCACTTGGCACGATCGAAGGCAGGAACTTAATTACCACCTTAGTAAGGCAATACATGAAGGAACATTTATTACATTCTCATAGTAAGACAGGCGAAGTTTCTTGCAAAGATATGGAACTTAACTGGTGTACGAGATAAATTGGCATGTGATTGCGTAAAGATCAGACTTATTGTGCTCTATAACTTTAGTAACGCCACTATCGAAGGCAGGAACTTAATTACCCACTTCAGATAAGGCAATACATGGAGGAACATTTATTACGTTCTCATAGTAAGACAGGCGAAGTTTATTTCATGGATATGGAACTTAGCTGGTGTGCGAGATAAATTGGTCTGTGATTGCGTCGACCAGTCTTATTGTTCTCTGTAATTTTGGTATCACTTGGCACGATCGAAGGCAGGAACTTAATTACCACCTTAGTAAGGCAATACATGAAGGAACATTTATTACATTCTCATAGTAAGACAGGCGAAGTTTCTTGCAAAGATATGGAACTTAACTGGTGTACGAGATAAATTGGCATGTGATTGCGTAAAGATCAGACTTATTGTGCTCTATAACTTTAGTAAAGCCACTATCGAAGGCAGGAACTTAATTACCCACTTCAGATAAGGCAATACATGGAGGAACATTTATTACGTTCTCATAGTAAGACAGGCGAAGTTTATTTCATGGATATGGAACTTAGCTGGTGTGCGAGATAAATAGGTCTGTGATTGCGTCGACCAGTCTTATTGTTCTCTGTAATTTTGGTATCACTTGGCACGATCGAAGGCAGGAACTTAATTACCACCTTAGTAAGGCAATACATGAAGGAACATTTATTACATTCTCATAGTAAGACAGGCGAAGTTTCTTGCAAAGATATGGAACTTAACTGGTGTACGAGATAAATTGGCATGTGATTGCGTAAAGATCAGACTTATTGTGCTCTATAACTTTAGTAACGCCACTATCGAAGGCAGGAACTTAATTACCCACTTCAGATAAGGCAATACATGGAGGAACATTTATTACGTTCTCATAGTAAGACAGGCGAAGTTTATTTCATGGATATGGAACTTAGCTGGTGTGCGAGATAAATTGGTCTGTGATTGCGTCGACCAGTCTTATTGTGCTCTTTAATTTTGGTAGCACTTGGCACGATCGAAGGCAGGAACTTAATTACCCACCTTAGTAAGGCAATACATGAAGGAACATTTATTACATTCTCATAGTAAGACAGGCGAAGTTTCTTGCAACGATATGGAACTTAACTGGTGTACGAGATAAATTGGCATGTGATTGCGTAAAGATCAGACTTATTGAGCTCTATAACTTTAGTAACGCCACAATCGAAGGCAGGAACTTAATTACCCACTTCAGATAAGGCAATACATGGAGGAACATTTATTACGTTCTCATAGTAAGACAGGCGAAGTTTATTTCATGGATATGGAACTTAGCTGGTGTGCGAGATAAATAGGTCTGTGATTGCGTCAATATCAGTCTTATTGTGCTCTGTAACTGTAGTAACGCCACGATAGAAGGCAGGAACTTAATTACCCACTTCAGGTAAGGCAATACATGACGGAACATTTATTACATTCTCATAGTAAGACAAGCGAATTTGTTTTCATGGATATGGAAATTAGGTGGTGTGCGAGATAAATTGCTCTGTGATTGTATCAGATAACACTTGCTACAATCGAAGGGAGTAACTTAATTACCAACTTCTGTTAAGACAAAACATGAAGGAATATCTATTACAGTCTCATATTGCCAAGTGAATTTGTTTCGTGGATCCGGAACTCATTTAGTAACCGAGATAAACTGGTACGTGACTGTGTCAAGATCATTTGCTTCTTGTCCTATTATGATCTGAAACTGTGGTAAGGTATCCCGCGATCTAAGGTAGGAAATGTATTGTCCACTTCAGTTAAGGCTAGTGATTCAAGACTGTTATTTGACGTTTATAATACCCATTGGACTCAAATACTCAGATTACTTCTCCATTGCTTTTATAGAGACGCATCAATGTTACAAGCTCCTCCCACTATCTTAACCAGTAACCATAGTAATATTTCCCAATCTGGATGGAGCAAACTTAATTACTTAATTAAGTTAAAGTAGTTTATTCATGATTCATTCATTCATATAACACACCAATGAAACTCAACTGCTCATACTATCACTTCTCCATTGCTTTGATGTTTGGTTCATCAAAGCCATACTCTTCGTTCTATTCCACTCTATAATAATGGAATTCTCATTGCTAGTGTTTTAACCCATGCCATAAATTCATCCTTGTAATCCACATGGGATTTGGAAAATCATAAGAAACTTCATGTTATTCAACCATTTATAAAACGATTCAGCAAAACAAACTTAAACAGAAATCATCACGTAAAACTGACAAGGCTCCAAATTGGACATTCCGTGTTTACCCATAGACATTTACTGCTTGAAGAACCGGCTTCTCTATTCTCATCACGTGTAATAGAATTTTTCCTTACGACACATCTGCTCAGAATGACAGAATTTTAATTATCATAGACTAAACACATTTGGTAACTCCCTTATTTCCTTAACAGATTTGTTGATGGGCCCATATCATAAGAGCTAATTTTTAATCCGTACTGACATTGGTTTCGTAAACAATATTTAGATTTCATAATCAACCACACACATAACAATTGTACTGAATTTTATACATGGCTTTTTAAACATATTCTAATTAAAAACTAATCACGAACTAGGTATTGTTTGTCGCTGCATAGCCAAATCTGTGCCATCAAAATAAACCAACCAACCAATCAACCAACCTTTAATAATGGTAGCTCTTGCTGTGAACATATTGACCCTCTTCAGAAAAGGCCAAGAATTCGTGACTGATCTGTGGTGGAAACAAAGTTGGCTGTTTTTGGGTTTTATGGCATAAAGGCCGTATTTGGCCAAGCTGCGTCAAACACAACGTAGAAAGGTAGGCCAATGTAAAATTGAAGGGAGTACATATTACTCGGATACCAGAGATTGTACTGGCTGTACACACCTAAAGATGTGCCTCCGAGGAAAACAAGATACAATTTCATTAACTATCCTGGTAGTTGTATCTTTCCATAAGCAAAATTGACTGCATCCTGATTCCTGATGGACGATATATCTTTTCAATAAATAGAAAAATGACCAGACCTGGATCTCGTCACAGTAAAAAAATTAGGAATATCTTAATGACGAGAAATTTTGTCATTAGTCCAAGTGAAGAGATTTAGATTAACAGAAAGGGCTATTTACGACTGTCCAGGATCAATCCTCTAAGGGAAAGATCCGAGGACAACACTACGTAATTTTGAATCACGGTCAGATGACGAGGTAACACCTAAGCTGGCACCGCACTCTCCAAATTTCCACACTAACCCAACGTGAGGACTGTTGTTGTTTCTTATGCCTACACTGGTAGACCAAAGGAGTGCCAGGCCTGTCGAAGACGGCAAGAGGCGAGGGGCGTGCGGCTTCCATGCAAGTGAGCCCCATTGGGAGGAAGTCCGACTTAGCTCGAATTTTTAACCAACAGATGTCAGCACATCGACACGTCTCGTTTTTACGGAGAGGTCACATTTTCACGACATTCAATCATACTCAGGCACACGGTTGTAATTTTTATCCAAACCAGAGAGCAACTAATCCCTGGTTCGGCACCCCCAGATATATTGATTTATTATGGGAACATGGAGGACTTTGCGACTACGACAGAATTTTCGTGCACCAGTCACCTTTAGCGTACACGGGAGTTTTCGGTCAGTTGGGATCGAACTCATGATCAGTCAGTCACGAGCTCGATGCACTACCTACCAGGCCACCCGGCCCTGTACGTGAGGACTTTCTGCAACGACAGATTTAATTTGCACCAGCCGCCTCTACACCATACGCCTACAAACATCCATGCACTTACCCGGATTCAAACCAGGAACCTTTTCCGATCTACAGGCTAACACCTTAATAACCAGACTAGTTGTTCCGAAGCCACATACAGGGTTGAGGAGATACCATTTTGATTTTATTCAGATTAGCGAATATATTTTCCGATATATTTGCTAATACTCATCAGAGTATGTATGTCAGTAGAATATGCCTTGCCTTACTCAGCAGAGTATGTCTGTGACGTTTCGTGACTGTTTTGTAAAGATAGTCGAACAAATTTGATTTCCAATCATGAGTCAAGCCTCTGTCTGATTAGCTCTTGTTTAGCACAGACACCGGAGCGAAAAACCAATCACCAGGCAATCTGGCGCAGAGATAAAGTCGGATTAACACAGCAGGTGTTTTGTTTTAGACTAGATTACAGTTTTTCTACTTTTTTAAAACTGCATTTTCCCTTTAAAAAGATTCCTATGTTCTTCGGGATTCGATAGTTCTCATAACATTATCTGTATTGTAGCCCGTTGGAAGAGTAATAGATTACCAACCAGAGGGTTGAGAGTTCGAATCTCACCAGAATGTCACTGAAGAGGGGGTTGGTTTGTGTTAAAAATGTCGTGGCCTTTAAAGGTACTCAGGTTGTCTTGGTGTAGAAGTTTGGAGAGTGGGGTGCTAGCGCGTCATCTGACCATGGTTCGAAATTACATGGCGTTGATCTCGGATATTTCCCTTCGTGTTCGATTTTGAACCGTTGCCAATAGCTCATTGTGTTGCTTCAGTACCACATTAATTAAATTAATTTGTGTTAAGATTTAGGTTGGCTTTTTGTTTTGCTTTTTTCTGACTCAATGGCTATATTTAGACATGGTACATCAACCATAGGACAACGTCCCGTAGAAAATGTCATGAATGGTAAGGAGACACTGGAAATCATAATAATTGGATGAATGCAGAAAAAAACACCTGAGTGTAACACGGGAGCCCGGTAGCTGTTTTCCAAACAATCGCAGATACTACAACTGGGGGCTAGGCTAACCATTACGGCCAATGAGATTGAAATCAACCAAATATAAAATGATGTCTTCTTTTAAAAAGCTTCTTTTCGTGAAGCAACGATTGTCTACTGGTTAAAGTCACCTACCTTCAGTTTGGCGTCAGCAGCGGAGGATGACTTCCCGAGTTCGAACCCAGCTAGCGGAAAAATTTTTAGATCCTCCAAATTATTTTTAAAAAATTCCAATTTAATTCCTTTTGATTCTAAATTACTTTTCCTAATTTTTAATACCCTTTGAAAATTTTTCCAAGCTTTCGTTGATTTTACATAAATAATCTATGAACCACTCCTGAACTCACTACCAGCTGATAATTTTCCGCCCCTCTGCCGTCCCCTTTGTTTTAGGATGATGGTGTCGTATCCACCCCTGGTTTAGGACCATACTGATGTAACAAAAAGCATACATAAAACACTAACTTATACAATTATTAACTTATTAACTTATATAAAGGATACAATTTTCCGCTCCCACCTCTACCCACCCATAGCCATGGATCTGAAAAGAAAAGAAGAAAACAGAAAAATTATTTAACATGTTTCATTTATTACACTGCAAACAGGATCAGACAGGATTTCAGTTGTCTTTAGCGTAGTGAAGGAGATTCCTATCCAGCGCTCGCGATCATTGGCCGTTACGGTTACGCCCGCCCCCAGTTGTAGCACCTATGAGGGTTTGGAAAATCGCAGCCCGGTACCAGTGTTTACTAAAGACAGCTAAACACATAGGAAAAGAAAACATCATTAGAATACCTCGGGTCCATGAAGCCCATTTACAACTAAAGGTAGGTGTTTTAATTAACTTCGCACTGAAGCACTCTAACGGGCTATTGGCGACGGTCCGGGATCAAACCCGAAGGAAACACCACCACGTAATTTTGAGTCACGGCAGGATGACGAGGTCACACCTGAGTTGGCACGCCGCTCTCCAAATGTCTACACCACAACAAAGTAAGGATATATTTTTGAGGCCACTACAAATTTATCGTGCACGTAGCCCCATGTACCAATGGCCTGGATGGACGATGATTGGCGATGAATCTTGATCGCCTATCTTTTCATAAAAAGACGATTTTATACACTATCTACCAATAAGTATTTGGACACCCATGCACATGACAATATCTGCTGTCCTGATACACTTCACGCCCTCCGCCGTTAAATATCATGTAAGAAACAACATTGGAATCCATCGCATGCAAGATGCCACGAAGTGCAGAGTTATCTGATTTCGAGAAAGTTGTAATCGCCGTGTCACAGAAGCGGCCGATCCTTCAGGGACATATCTAGCGAGCTGAATTAGTCTTACAATTGTCAAGGTCTGGGTCAGGCGTCTGCCAAGACAACACCTCCTGCCATAATGCATTGTGCGGCACAATGCATTATGGCGTGAAGTGCATCAGGACCGCAGATATTGTCATTTGCATGGGTGTACAAATACTTATTGGTAGATAGTATATAAAATCGTCTTTTTATGAAAGGATAGGCGATCAAGATTCATCGCTAATCATCGTCCATCCAGGCCATTGGTACATGGGGCTACGTGCACGATAAATTTGTAGTGGCCTCAAAAATATATCCTTACTTTCACGGCCTTTCACGTGCCCTGATTTACCATTAGGCCCGTGAGGCACGTGCCTAGGGCCCCCCATAATTTAGAGGGCACCTAAGTTTCAAAAGTATCTAAAAATTTTAAAAAGTTTTTAAGTAGTTGCATAAATTATTGGGTATTTACGTAAATGTCCGTCGACCGTTTCCCCCACTATCACATTCTTATAATTACATTAATTATCTAACTATTATGTTTTTAATTTTCATCTGCTTTATTTTGTTTAGCCAAGAGTTATAAGTGATGTCACGATTTTCTCAAACTTTTTGGTGACATCTGTGAAACGGTCAACAGTCAAATACGTAAGTACCAATTATTGTTTAAAATTAGTTTTTGTGATGAACAAATAACATGGAGAGGGCAGGCCTTCCTGCGTGTTGTGCCTACTATACCAAATTTTAGAAATCGGGCCCTGATTGTGCCCACAGCAAAGTTCGGCGTAGGTGGAATTATGGCCTGGGGGTCTTTCTCCTTATATGGACTGGGACCCTTGGTCCAAATTCAGGGTAAGCTCAACGCCGAGGCATACTGAACTATTTTGGATGACAGTGTGCTTCCTACGTTGTGGCAGTTTTACGTGTTGGACCCATGTTACTTCCAAGAGGACAACGCCAGTTGTGATGTTGCGAGGTCCACTATGGATTGATATGGTGACAATAGAGTTAACCGAATGGACTGACCTGACCAGAGCCCAGACCTGAACCTTATCGAGAACCTCTGGAACGAGTTGGATCGCCGAATTAATGGATGCAACAACCGTCCAAAATCGGTGAAGGAACTTACATGTCTTCTCCAAGCCGAGTGGAAGAAAATACCACTAGCCGTCAAACAAGGACTTGTGGAAAGCATGCCCCGGAGGGTTGAGGCTGCAATTGGAGGCTCTACGAACTATTGAATATGAATAAATTTTGATTTTCTTTTCTATCACAGGCGTCCAAATACTTATTGGTAGATAGTGTATTACTGTAGCAGTAAGTAAGGAAACCTTTACTTCGCTTGTATGATATTGATTTTCAGTGTAAACAAGTGGAAATTAATCATTTTTCAGTTTTTACAAAATTCTCTTGCATGATGCACATCTGTGTTTCTTTAAATTGTTGTTTACCACAGTTTTGGCAGTGTTTCGCGTTTTATCGAATTGAACCTATCAACTACAACTTACACATAAATTTGGTATTCATTATTCAAATATTTTATTGAAGATATGCTGAAATCGTATTCGAAAACAAAATGTCGTCAAGTGACTGGATTTCACACCGAAGTACTGAAGGAATAAATCTTATAAATCCAGCATCGCAGAACTATTTGACTTGATTTCGTTGTATTCGCTGTATGACTGGATTTCGCCCCGAAGTACTGAATGAATAAATCTCATAAATCCAGCATTGCAAAACTATTTGACTGGATTTCGCTGTATGACTGGATTTCACACCGAAGTACTGAATGAATAAATCTCATAAATCAAGCATTGCAAACCTATGTGACTGGATTTCGCTGTATGACTGGATTTCACACCGAAGTACTGAATTTATAAATCTCATAAATCCAGCATTGCAAAACTATTTGACTTGTATCGTATAACTTGGTATAGACATGGTATTAAGTTAAGGTAATACCATCAGAGATTAATTTGGATTGACAATAACCAGGAGTCCTTTTTGTGTAGATTGTTTTTGCAGAAAGAAAATCAACATACCTGGAAAGATAAGAGAGACACCATTTTGATATTAAATCCTCTTTTTATTTAAATTATATTTTGATCTCCAAGCCCATCTAGCGCGTTGGATAAAGGGCGGAAGGTATTGGAACATCAAAAAAACGAAACAAAAAAAAGGGGGAAAATGAGGGAGAGAATTAGAACACCACGATGGCTCCCGAATCAGGCGCGGTATTCACAGGCATTAGGTTATCGCCTTTTACCGGCGAATCCATAGTCGTTCTCAAGCGGGAGTCTGTTTTGGTGCGTGGGTGAATCAGGAAGGTGCGTAAGTGTCTGTCCAAAATTGACGTTCTATCTCTTTATAGGTTCTGTTTTGTAGAGATGAGTTGAGAGAAAGCTTGTCTGCTTAATGTGCTCAGAAACGTTTCATGTTTCAGTTTGTCACGTTGAGGTGCAGATTTTCCTTCTCCCAACCCAAGAAGAAGATCGCTCTGGCATCTTAATGGGTTTGTTTTTCAGAGTTCTTCGGCCAGGGAGCTTCTTGTCGCACCCCTACCCTGGGTTCAGCGACTTGTTAACGGCTTTTTGTGGGGGTTCTGCGTCCATTGCAGACCGAGATTGTAGGGGTTGTGTCCACAAGGTAGACGTACACTGACATAGGTCAGTTATATATAAAAATAAAATGTGCAATGTCACAACTTGATTTCATTGTATGACTGGATTTCGCCCCGAAGTACTGAATGAATAAATCTCATAAATCCAGCATTGCAAAACTATTTGACTGGATTTCGCTGTATGACTGGATTTCACACCGAAGTACAATTTTTATAAATTTCATAAATCCAGCATTGCAAACATTTGACTGGATTTCGCTGCATGACTGGATTTCACACCGAAGTGCTGAATGAACAAATCTCATAAATCCAGCATTGCAAAACTATTTGACTGGAATTCGCTGTATGACTGGATTTCACACCGAAGTACTGAATTTATAAATCTCATAAATCCAGCATTGCAAACCTATTTGACTGGATTTCGCTGCATGACTGGATTTCACACCGAAGTACTGAATGAATAAATCTCATAAATCCAGCATTGCAAAACTATTTGACTGGATTTCGCTATATGACTGGATTTCACACCGAAGTACTGAATGAATAAATCTCATAAATCCATCATTGCAAAACTATTTGACTTAATTTCGTTGTATGACTGGATTTCGCCTCGAAGTACTAAATGAATAAATCTCATAAATCCAGCATTGCAAAACTATTAGACTGGATTTCTCTGTATGACTGGATTTCACACCGAAGTACTGAATTTATAAATCTCATAAATCCAGAATGACAAAACTATTTGACTGGATTTCGCTGTATTCGCTGTATGCCTGGATTTCGCCCCGAAGTACTGAATGAATAAATCTCATAAATCCAGGATTGCAAAACTATTTAACTGGATTTCGCTGTATTCGCTGTATGACTGCATGTCTCACCGAAGTACTGAATGAATAAATCTCATAAATCCATCATTGCAAAACTATTTGACTGGATTTCGCCCCGAAGTACTGCAAGAATAAATCTCTTGATAAACCAACAGTACAAAACTATTTGTTTAAGAGAACAGTAAAATACAGCGCTGATATTATTGCTTAAATAACAAAGTACAAAAGCATTAAATTCAACTTCAACATTATATAATGGCAAAATTAACTTAAAAATGCAGACAGCCTTAATCACATTCACCATGACAAATTGCTGGACATCAACCGCTGACATCCAACTAACCAAAGATCAGATCAATGCATCGAATAATTCTGCATTCCCATCAACACCTTCCCGCTGCTACATGAATAATTGAATTCCTTACATCGGCGTTACTGATCAATGCTTACAAATGAACCTTGTAGCATTACAATTTGACTAGAATTGGGAAAATACCGTCTATAATGGATTCCATAAAATGGAGTTGGTTAATGCGTATGAGATCTGTTTTCATTCTGAGCTGGTTTTTAATGCGGTTTTTTAAGGTGTACTTATCTGTCCATTAAATTTTCATGCTTTATTGTGTGAAGTTCCTTTTTCGTTAAGAGTGGAATTAGCTTTCTAAGACATTTCATTACTTAAAATTGTCTACTCCGGATTTTGCTTTTTGCAATTGAAAGCCGTTTGTTGTTGTTGAGTTGCTACTTCATTATACTTGCTTGATAATCCAATAATTTACTGTGTTTAATATCTCACAGGCTTTAATATAATAGATTAAGGTAACAAATTTGTATCTTAAATGGTGAACTGAAGAATTATAACGGATTTTCTTTAACCTTCCAAGTGGTTTTAACGCGATATCTCGATCGTAAAGTTCCGTGTAGTTTTGATAATGATGACATATGCAACAAGATATCAATATTGCTCAGATCTTGATAGACGATAATTTCTCCGTAAAACATCGTTTGTAATCGTATGGTGTAAAGGCGGCTAGTGCACCTTAAATCTGTCGTGGCCGAAAGTCCTCACGTTGAGTTGGTGTGGACGTTTGTAGAGTGGGGTGCCAGCTGAGTTATTGCTTCGTCATCTGACCGTGGTTAAAATTACGAGATGTTGTTATCGGATCTTTCGCTTAAGAAATTGATCCCGGACCGTTGGCTCCGACTAACCGGTATAGTAATTCAGGTGTTAGCCCCTAGATCGTAAGGTTCTTGGTTCGAATCCGGGTCCGGGCATGGATGTTTGTAAGTATGGTGTAGAGGCGGCTGGTGCACCTTAAATCTGACGTGGCCTAAAGTCCTCACGTTGGGTTGGTGTGGAAGTTGGGTGAGTGAGGTGCCAGCTCAGGTGTTGCTTTCTCATCTGACCATGGTTCAAAATTACGAGGTGTTATCCTCGGATCTTTCCCTTAAGGGACTGATCCCGGACCGTCGTCAATAGCCCGTTGTGTTGCTCTAGTACGACGTTAACTAAAAATTCCCTTCCCCGGACCGTCGGCAATAGCCCGTTGTGTTGCTCTAGTACGACGTTACTTACGAAATTACCAAATTATCCGTGAAACTAATTTTAAGTTACGTTTTATTACAGTCAGAAAATAGATCTTATGTTAAATAGTTAATACTACGTAACTAGCCGACCAACCGGTATATTGGTTAAGGTGTTAGCCTCTAGATCGTAAGGTTCTTGGTTCGAATCCGGGTCCGGGCGTGGATGTTTGTAAACGTATGGTGTAGAGGTGGCTAGTGTACCTTAAATCTGTCGTGGCCGAAAGTCCTCACGTTGAGTTGGTGTGGAAGTTTGGAGAGTGGGGTGCCAGCTCAGTTGTTGCTTCGTAATCTGACCGTGGTTAAAAAATTACGAGGTGTTGTCCTCGGATCTTTCCCTAAAGGGAAGGATCCCGGACCGTCGGCAATAGCCCGTTGTGTTGGTCTAGTATGACGTTAACTAAAATCCCCATTACCTTTATGCTAGGTACTTACGTTGCCCTAGGTTAGGAATTTTCTTACACGGGCTTAGGAAAAACTCTTTTATACTTAAGAGTTTTTATCATATAATTCTAAGAGAGAGAGAGAAAATGTGCTGATATCTCCAAAAAAGGCTTCTACTTTTGAAGTAAGCCTAATGTTATCATCCTGAATGCAACATTTTCTCTCTCTCTCTCTCTCTCTCTCTCTCTTAGAATTATATAATAAAAACTCTTAAGTATAAAAGATAAAAAGCTTTGCTACTTAAAAGTGACACAACATCGTTAGGGCGCCATTTGTGCGAAAGAAGCTTTAAAAATAACAAGCTAAATCCTGCTTGTTTGGTCGACTTTATTTTCCTAATGTTCCGAGTTTTAAAACTTATTCTAAGCAACTAACTTAAGATTAAGGAACAACAATTGATCGAGACGATGTTAAAGCAAAGCGATAAAAAGGGAGATTAATAATTTCAAAGTAAATCGTAAGGTGGAGATGTTTGCTCCAAATATAAATAACCTTGAGTTTTTTATCGCGTTTCTGATTCGTAGGACAGACACTATCTTGACATTAATGTCTAATGATAAATTTTGTTTTTTTAATGGATGCATTTGCAAGGATATCAATTATTTTTTATCAGTATTGGAGTTCTCGATTGTGAAAGATGAAACCAAATTGTCACGATCGTCCGACTAAATTATCATCCTTTTACACTTTATGATCTAAACGTTTAAACCTGCGGTTGGTGTATCGCTGCATTTAGTAGGAGAGCTGATGACGAATTTTGGGAAGATACTTTAGGCACTATAAAATTGTAAAATAATAGAAATTCAATGTTAGTTGAATAGGGAATCGAAGGTAGGGAACGCCGTTTGCGGTTATTTCGCTACTGCGCAGCATAGGATATTTGCAAAAAATTCATCTTATTAAAATATTTATACTTATGTAAAATCTTTTTATTTGCGTCGGGTAGTTATTTAAAACCGTCGTATTCTTCTGACTTTTTGCAAATATTTTAAATAATAATTAATAAACATGCTATAAAAATTTCAGAGTGCCTAAAGAATATTTTTTTGCGTTCATTATAATACAAGTTAGGGGCAGTCGGGTTATACTTTAAAACCGTCCAAACAGTCTCGGAGTTTTATTTCTGGATTCTATGAATGCTAAAAAATAAAATATTAAAAAAATTTCTAAGTGCCTAAAGGATACTCGGTGGGATTCATTTATTGCAAATGTCATATGCTGCGCAGTAGCGAACTAATCACAAACGCCGTTCCCGACTCTCGATTCCCTATTCAACTAACATTGATTTACTACTATTTTACAACTTCACAGTGCCTAAAATACCTTCCCCAAATTCGTCATCAGCTCTCGGACTACTATGTATATACACATGTACATATGTTAATGTTTAAAGTGTTAATAGCAAAATCGTATTTAAAAAACATTTAAAAAAATTAGAATGAGCTCAAAATAATTTTCAGCGTGGTTACATTTGCGTGAAAAAAAATTAACTCATCCAAAATGCTTTATAAGGCCCGGTGCACACATCCGGTTTTTCAACGTGCGGTGCCACTGCGGTAATGTAGCCCAACTATGCACAAATAACCGTGAAATGACGCACGAATTCATTTCGCGCCATTTACGATAAATATTCTATCGTAGGAAACGTATTTATTTCGCTTACTTGGTGTAAAAAAAAGTTTATTTTGTAACAAAATAGACGTTACTGGATACAACCATTTATAAATTATTATTTATATTCCACTTGTTTATAAAAACAAGGCACTTCAGAACGGAGACTTCTGTGCGGCGCCGTGGGGAACTGCGGTACAAATTTCACGCAAGTAGGACGTGCGTCGCCCCAGCGGCGCTGGAGGCATGTGTGCACTGCTTCATTGGATCTAATGTATCTCAGACCGCATTTGCGTTGCGGTAGCGGCGCCGCACGTTGAAAAACCGGATGTGTGCACCGGGCTAAGTAGTTCGAGCTGCACATCAAACTCGAGTCACTTGGTTCCTCCGCAATCAAGCGCAGACCGGCGAGCCAAGGCACTGCCTTCTAGGGTAGCCAGTTCCCCGGCAGCTGCCGATACTTATGTAAAATCTTTATTTACGTCGGGTTATTATTTAAAACCGCCGTATTCGTCTGGCTTTTTGCACATATTTTTAATAGTAATTAATAAACATGCTATAAAAATTTCAGAGTGCCTAAAGAATATTTTTTGCGTTCATTATAATACAAGTTCGGGGCAGTCGGGTTGTACTTTAAAACCGTCCAAACAGTCTGGGAGTTTTATTTCTGCATTCTATGAATGCTAAATTAAGAGATTAAAAAGATTTCTAAGTGCCTAAAGGATACTCGCTGGGATGAATTTTTTGCAAATATCCTATGCTGCGCAGTAGAGAAATAACCGCAAACGGCGTTCCCGACCTTCGATTCCCTATTTAACTAACATTGATTTTCTATTATTTTATAATTTCATAGTGCCTAAAGTACCTTCCCAAAATTCGTCATCAGCTCTCGGACTAATTACCAAACCTTATACTTCATGATTTAAACTTTTAAATCTGGTGTGGGTGGATCATTACACTACATAATATAATCATACATTTCATGATCTAAACATCTAAATCGGAATATTTCTGCTTAGATCCGGATCAGTGCATGGATATTTGAAAGCGTATGGTGTAGAGGGCCGACCAACCGGTATAATGGTTAAGGTGTTAGCCTCTAGATTGGAAGGTTCCTGGTTCGAATCCGGGTCCGGGCATGAATGATTGTAAGCGTATGGTGTAGAGGCGGCTGGTGCACCTCATATCTGTCGTGGCCGAATGTCCTCACATTGGGTTGGTGTGGAAATTTGGAGAGTGGGGTGCCAGTTGAGGTGTTGCTTCGTCATCTGACGGTGGTTCAAAATTACGAGGTGCTGTCCTCGGATCCCTCCCTTAAGGGACTGATCCCGGACTGTCGTCAATAGCCCGTTGTGTTGCTCTAGTACGACGTTAACTAAAAATTACCAATTACCATAGTGTTGAGGCGTCTGGTGCAGTTTAAATCTGTCATGGCCAAAAGTCTTAATGTTAGGTTGGTGTGGACGTTTGGAGAGTGGGATGCCTGGTCAGATGTTGCCTCGTCATCTGACCGTTGTTCAAAATGACGTAGTGTTGTTCTCGGATATTTCCCTTAGTTGATTGATCCCGGGCCGTTGTCAATAAACCGTTGTGTTTGTCTAGTAGGACGTTAATTAAAAAAAACACCAAATTACCATGACCTAAAAATTTAGACCTTATATCAGTGGATGGTCAGGTAAGACAAGGTAATTATTAATTAACGTTTACTAATTATTACTAGAACAACACAACGGGCTATTTACGACACTCAATTCCCTAAGGCAAAGATTCGAGGACAACGCCACATAATTTCGACCCACGGTAAGATGACGAGGCAACACCTGAGCTGGCACCCCACTCTCCAAATTTCCACATCAATCCAACGTGAAGACTTTCGGCCATGACAGATTTGAGGTGCAGCAGCCGCCTCTGCACCACATGATTACAAACATCCATGAACTGACCCGGATTCGAACAAATTACCTTTCGATCTAGAGGCTAACACCTTAACCACCAGACCGGTTGATCGGCTGGTGTTTTGGCACAAGTTCCACATTTGTAGATGAAACAACATCAAATAGCAGACAATCGCAAGGAAAGTTTTACTTACACAGAAGATAGAAGGAATCAGACCAGCACAGCCTGCAATTTGCAGGTTGGTATTCCCACTGAGTCACGACATCCTATGTAAGAACCCGATACTTCATCATTTCTTCTATTATTATGGACTTCATAACGGTTGATAAATTGTTTTCAGGTCTAGGACGTATTTGGCCATACTGTACTAAACACAAGACAACGACAAGCAAAAAAATGTTGTGAAAGATGAAAATGGAGGGAATTTGGAATAGAGTAATGCAATAAAAGCAGAAAACATTGCTTGGGCATTCCAAGAAGATGACCCCAGTAACCAGTATTTTCTAAAGACCACATGGGAAGAGAAAATAGCACTAGAGTACTTGGAGATCGTAGAGTCAGAACACACCCGAAGCGTAATGTGCTCCTGTAGATAGGAGGTAATTGGTAATTATTAGTTAACGTCTTACTAGAATAACACAATGGTCTATTGACGACGGTCCGAGATCAATCCTTTAAAAGAAAGATCAGAGGACAACACCTCGTAATTTTGTACCCCGGTCAGATGACGAAGCAACATCTGAGCTGGCATTCCACTCTTCAAACTTCCATACCAACCCAACGTGAGGACTTTCGGCCTCGACAGATATTAAGGTGCACCAGTTGCCTCTACACCATACGCTTGGACTTGGACACCGCAGGTGTCCCCCTTACCCCCCATCCATAGGACAGGTAAAAGTGGTTTTTTGTGGACACGCTGCAGAAAAGTGGTTTGGTTTAAACCGTGAAGGCACTCTTTCTATGGTTTCATGGTCAGAACTTCTCATAATGAGGTTTCCCGTTATGCACTATATTATGTATACTGTAATAATACAAAAAAAGACAAATTAGTCTAGTCGTGGTCAAGATACTCTTGGATCCGGATATGTAGAGGCACTTGAACAGTTTATTGGATGAGGTAGTCTATGTTGTCTGAAAGGAAACTCATGACTGATACTATCTTTGACTGGGCTTGATCGTTGCTGGCTGTGTTTTTTGCCCATGCCGCATAATTAACATCTGATGGCTGCGTGAGATGATGAGAACACGTTAGAGGGCATTTGAAGATGTAATGATTGGGCGTTCCTGTTTGTCCACAGGTGCAGTTGCTAGAATTTGCCACATTGAATCGGCTCAAGTAGCTGGGGAAGGGTCCATGGCCTGTGAAATATGACGTGAGGTAGGGACCATACGGCTCTTTTCTGGGGTTGACTTTTGGGAAAAAAGTGAAGGTTCTCCTTCCTGTTGTTCCTGTTTCCCATTCCTCCTGCCATCTTTGCATGGCTGCCTTTTTCATTGAGCTCTTCACGTGACATTTTGGTAGTTTGGCGGAGACCTTGAAATCCGTTTCGCCCATTGCTGCTTCCTTGGCTAGCTGGTCAGCCCTTTCATTTCCAATTATGCCAATATGTGCTTTGACCCAGTTAATGAACGTGTTGTGGATATTATCCTGTAGTAGTGCTCTTATTTTTTGGGCAATGGAATTTTTGGTTTGAAATTGTTGTAGGGTTTTGACTGTGGAGAGGCTGTCTGTGAGAATATTGCATTTATCGTAGCTTTGGTGCTGTGCCCAAGCAAGAGCGAAAAGGATTGCAAGTTTCTCCGCTTGCGGCACTGTATTATTTTTATCAAGCTCTATTTTCCTGGTGTATATTTCTCTTCCTTCCCTATATGCCACAAAGGCCGCTCCCACTCCGTGTGGCGTCTTGGATCCATCTGTGTAAATTGTTAAATCGGTCTCTATTTGTTTTTGTGTGCCTACTGTGTCAAAATCAGTTGTCCAAGTATCTTCTTTAAGGATGTCCGCGTCGTGTTCGTAGTCATTTGTGTAGTAGGGGACTCCTAGGAAATGTATGTCTTGCTGGAGTCTAATTAGTTTTGTAATCGCTGCCTCTCTATGTACCACTAGGTGCAGTGGTTCGGTTCCTGCCAGTATTTGTAAAGCATTTGTTGGGGAGGTGCGGTAGGCTCTAAGTATACGGACAGTGAAAAGGCGCTGGAGGCTTTGCAACTTTTGGATATTGCGTTGGGTTAGTTGTTGGGCCCATATGCTTGCTGCGTAACATATTTGTCTCTCAGCGACTGCCTTATACCATATCTTGAGGAACCTTGGCTTTGTGCCCCACGTTCTTCCCACCGTGTGTGCCATGTTATTGCTGAGTTGGAGGCATTTTGTTTTTAGGTGAGCGATGTGTTGGAGGAAGGATAGCTTATTGTCTAGTATCACGCCCAGTAGTCTGATGTGCTTGACTATTTTGACTCTTATGGTGCCGCTTTGGAGTATTGGGTTTCTTTTGAGTGGTTTTTGTGCTCCTATTATCATGGCCGTTGTCTTGCTCTCGGACAGTGTCAGTTGTTCCTGTCGGCACCAAGTTTGTATCCTTTGAAGGGCTTCGCTGGCTGTTGTCTCGATAATTCTTCTGTTGTTGCCCGATATGACTATGGTGATATCATCTGCGTACGCTTGGATTTCGCAGTTTGTTGGCCATGTTTGTAGTAGTAGATCGTTTACCACTAGTAGCCATAGGAATGGTCCGAGACATGAGCCTTGCGGGCATCCTCTTTGGAGCTTGTGGGTTATTGAAGTATTGCCATGATGAAGGGTGACATTGCGGTTGTGAAGATAGCTTTTTGTTATATCTATTAAGTCGGGTGGGAATTTATGCTTGTGTAGCTTATCAAATAGAGAGGGCCACCACATGGAATCGAACGCACCTTTGATGTCTAGTGAAATAATGCAAGTGTGATTCCGGTTTGTCTTATTGTGGTCTATTTTGTCAATGATAGCCTTTAATGCGTGTTCTGTGGAACGTCCGGTTCTAAAGCCGTATTGTTTATTGCTGAGTATATTGTAATTAGATATGAATTTATGGAATCTTAAAAGTAGTAGTTTTTCCAGCGTTTTGCCCATAATGGGCAGTAGGTTGATTGGACGGTAGGAGTCGGTGAGTGATGGGTCTTTTCCGGGTTTTGGAAACAGGACCACCTCTCCTGTCTTGAAGGCCGCTGGGAAAAAGCGTAGGTTCTTGCAGGTATTCATGCAGTTAAGTAGTTTGGTGGCATCTGCTTCTAAGATGAGTCGCTGTGTAGTGGCGTCAATGCCGTCTGGTCCTGGGGCCTTGTCTTTTGGTGCGTTGAGGATTATATGTTTGAGTTCTCTGCTCGTGAAGGGTGGCGTGGTGGGGGTAGTACTTGGTGGGAAGGTCTTGTTTCTTGTGAGTGTGTCTTCGTATGTGTCTTGAGATGGCGAGTCTGGTCTGTAAATGTTGTTGAGTAAATTAATTAGGTTTGCTTTGGTTTTAAAGGGAGTTAATCCTGTTGTAGCGTGGATTATGTTGCTGGGCTGTTGTCTGTTAGTGACTATCTTGAATGTTGTTCCGAATGCGTTGTTAGCCCTTGTGCAGAATGATCTCCATGCAGTGCCTTTGGCCTTGTTTATTTCCTTTTTATAGTTAGCTTTCAGTTTTCGGAGCTTTATTTTAAACTGTTCTCTGGTTGCTGCGTCTTGATCCTTCTGCATTCTTCTGCGTGTGGCTTTTATCTGTTTTTGGAGGATAAGTAGATGATTGTTCCACCAGGTTATATTGAATTTAAAAACATTGGTTTTCCTTTTAAAGTTTGCCTGCATCGTTTTGGTTGCTATTTCCGTGATTTCACTTGTTTTTCTGTCCAGTTCTTGCGTTGTGGTAATATCGGTGAATTTGATATGGCGAAAGCTCTGTTGTAGCTGTTTAACAAATTCTGTGTGGTTACCGTACTTGGTTTTAAATCTATTTCTGATTGGTATTATAACCTTAGTTGTTAGTGAAAATAATATGGCGTTGTGGTCCGTCTGGATCCCTAGGGCTTCGACCTTCCAGTTTTCTATTTTCCCTGCGATATTGCCCTTGATGAATGTTATATCCGGCCATCCTTTTGAGTTTCCTCTTGAGAATGTTGGGGACGCATTGGAGGTATTACATATTAAAAGGTTATTACTTGCTATAAATTCTATTAGGTCGCTTCCTCTGCAGTTCTCATGCTCATAACCCCAAAATGGGCTATGGGCGTTAAAGTCTCCGCCGATGACGTGGTTGTTTGGTTTGTGGTTGTTTATATTGTCCAGCTCTAAGAAGGTTACTGCTATGTCATCATTTGGTGGGGCGTAGGTAGAAGTTATAAAGACGTCTTCATTGTTCCAAGAGTTGAAGCTAATGGTTGTTGAGTTATTTTGCTGTTGTATTATGGTTGGGCTTATGTGTTGATTTCGGATTATTATAGCCGCTTTTTTAGAGGTTGATAAGATTGTCTTCCATCTTAGTGGAAAGCCTGGGGGTCTTTCATTGTAGGTGTAAATTTCCTGGTATAACGCTATGTCAATGTTCATGTCTTCCATGATTTTTGATGCTTGTATTGTAGCTGCCCTGCAGTTGTTGAGATTTAGTTGTATGAAAGATATTGTTGGTTGTGTTGTTGCCATCTTTAAAGAGGGAGGGGAATAACTTGTGCTTGACTTGAGTGTTTGTGTAGGTTTAGGAGATTGGCTCTACTAGTTGTCGGTGTATGAAATTAAAGCTGTTGTAGCTTTTAATTGGTGGTTGTTGTGTTTTGCTTATTCGATTGGTAGGATAACAACGTCCTCTTGCGTTGGAATTTTGAGCGCTGGCTCATCGTCTTCTTTCTTTTTGTCCCGATTTGAGTTGTTTGCTGGGCAGGTTGCATGCCAGGCCGGATGGTCGGTGGGGAGTTCTGATCCCGCTTGGATGTTAATTAGTGTGCAGTTAATACATTTTGATGTATTTTTCTTGCAGTCTTTGGTCGCGTGTTTTTCAGCACACCTGCCGCAGTGTGCCTCTTCTCTGCAATTTGGAGCGATGTGTCCATGGCCTTGGCAGTTAAAGCACCGGTTGAAGGAAGTATTACTGTTTTTGTATTGCTTGATTGAGCATCGTTCAAATGCGAACCATATCGAGCCGGCATTCAGTAGTTGGTTTGAGACGTGTGGGAGGAGGTAAAGGACGGCATGAGTGCCTCCTTTCTTGTCTATGAATAATCTGTCACGTGTATCAACCTCAATTTCAGTGTTGGCCCTTTCTCCCAGGGCTTTTCGTAGTAGTTCTATGTTTGGTTGTGTTGGAAGGCCGTGGATGATGATCGGTTTAGTGATCGGTTGCGGGATTCTTGTTTGTAGGTTAGGATTTCCCGTTCCTTTTGCGTTGATCCAGTCAACGATTGCTTGTATGTCGTCCTTGTTCTTTGTTTTGACTAGTATGTTTTTATTTTTACCTACATATAGCCCATTAACTTTCCATTTCTGGGCGTTTCCGCCCATTGTTTTCTTAAATTCTTCCAGGACCTGTTCTCCTGACTGGCTAAAGTTTTTGGAAGTTACGATTAATGTGTGTGTGGTAGCTGGTGCTTTTGAGATGATTATTGATTTTGTCGTCTGGTGGTTGCTGACTGCTCGTGCATAGCTTGGCGGGTTTTGTAACAATGTTTTTATCTCTTGTACTTCAATTGACAGGTCTTTGTTATGATTTTTATCTTGAATGTTGTCTTTGAGGTTTTCAATGTTTTGACCTAGCTTGGCGCTCAATTTGTTGGTCTCATCCATTTCTTTCTGTATTTGGTTCGCTATCATTTCTCTGTTGTGTCTATTGTTTTCTTCTAAGACTTTGCGAACTTCCTTAGTTAGAAAATCTGTTAGTCCCGCCGATGTGGTTTGGGCATTTTCCTCCATTTTGTGAATTATAGTTTTTTGATGTTCTTTTAGCTCTTTCTTTGTAACGAATAATTCTTTTTGCAACTTAATAAGTTCTTTTATATGGTCTATTTCCTCCTTGTGGTTATCCCTCTCTTTAGCAATAACCTGTTGGAGGTCTTTTAAATCTTTTTTTAAGTTTATATTGTTTTTATTTTCTTCTTGGCTAGCCTTTAGGCTGGCTTCCAGGCTAGCTATTTTCTCTAAACTGGAGCTCCAGTACTTTTCTGTTACTTTGATTTCGTTTATAACTTTAGTTTTGGTTGCTACTAGACAGTTTTTGTCTTTTACTAGTATTTCTGTCACTCTCGTTTGGAGGAATAGTGCCTCCGTCATGGTAGAAACTGGATTTTTTGAGTTTAGAGTGAGAGTTCTGCTTCCCCTTGGGGTGCTTGGTTGAGGTGTTGTATTCATTGTTGCTTATAAATGAGAGTTTTTGAACGATTTCTCTTTAAAGAGGCGAGTTTGCGTTCTGGTTGGTATTGTGAGAAAATTTCAAAAACGAAAATAATGTTTAGTTGTTTTAAAAGTTCTTTCTTTGTTGACTGTGAATGTTTAAAAGGCGGGTTTGTAAATTCTCATAAATAGTGAGCCGACCCCGGCTTGTCAGCCGTAAACATAAATACAATGAGTGCCTTACCCTAACTAAGAATCCTGTTTAAATAACGTAAAAGTAAAATTAAGAAAGTAAAAAAAAAAAAAATAGTAAACATTTTGTGTTCTCAAGCGGGAACTAATTGGAGAAAAGACACAAGAAACACAGTAAACAATATATACACATTGAATGGCAGATGAGAGCACCCGCTGTCTGTTGATGGCCCCACTGAGCCACCTCTTCCTGTCCCCGCAATTCCCCATTTGGAATTTAAAATTCTAAAGCCAGAACAGAATCAGTCCTTCGAAAATCCTTCTGGCGTCAAATGATCGTGGAGAAGACGCCATCTCTATTGCATTCTAAAGTCCGAGAAGTTAGCTCATGTTAAAATATTAAACAAAGTTAATATTTTGGTCTGCTAACCCTTTAGATTTAGATTGGTGTCGTTCCAATCGGGCAAGAGTCCCAATCATCTATGTAGGTTAGTTAAATATCTCTTGTAATTTCTAGTAAAACAGGCACCATAACTCTCAGGCGGATTCAAAACCGCTACAGCATCGTGAAAACAACATAATTAAAATTAAAATTTTGTGTTAGTGGTAGTCAAGGAAAAAAAAAAATCCGTTGTCAAAGTTGGCACGAAAATTTTGGAACAAAAACAAAACATCAAAAAAGCAAATCAAATTGTTATTTAGAAATCCGTTGGAGCCGAGATCAAAGTTTTCGAGTCGAGTAACTCCTGTCTTTAGTAGGGAAAAGCGAGAGTGCGTTTCGGAATCGTTTCGAGGGGGAATGGCAGTCACGTGACCCCGCGCGAGCGATCGGTGCCACTCGGTACCAGGGGTTTCGAAGGGTCATTGCTCGAGCAAAGAAATCGGAGCCCTTTTAGGAATTCGTTGAACGAATCGGGAGAATTTAGAAATTACATGTCCAGTTTATTTCGTCCAAAAACTCACTCAAATGTTGTACCATTAAAGAGCTGCTGGTATCAAAACTTTTAAGCTCAGATCTAACAATTTGGGCTATTAAAATCGCAATCGTGTAAAAGGATTATGTAACATTTGAATAAGTAAGAAAAAGGACCTGTAGACAGCAATGAGTGCTATCTACAAGTCCGGGAATTAATCTGTAAAATTTCCGGGAGAAGTTAGATGTTTTGAGCACAATGCACTTTAACTTTGGTCCGATTTTGGGTCTGCTGGTGTTGGTTTGCTCGTAATTAGAGTGCCATTACAGGTTGAGCAAAGCAATATAACAAGCTATCTAAATTAAATCCGGTGTCCATGGATAAGTATAAGGGTGTCTCGTGCATTTTCTGCGCTCCTTCTGCAAATGTTGTCCAGCCTAGATTCATTCCTAGACCTTAGGCAACGCTTAAATGAGCAGAACTATAACATAATCAGTGAAATTAACAAGACCGCGTTGCAGTAGCTGAGACTAAATTGGGTTGTAAGCCAAGAACTCGTTAATTTGCAGTAGCAGCTTAACGTTATTTACTTATTATTATTTTTTTGTAAGGCCTTTTGCTCAGTTTAGGGCAAATTGTTCTACGGTAACGATCGAAATAAAACACTGAAACACAAATGTTTAAAAATTAGCCTGGGGTTAGTACGCATGGCGCTTGGTTATTACAGTTCCAAGTGTCTCAGTCTGCATGGCGGTGAAGTGTATCACAAATTACTATTAGAACACAGTTAAAATAAAGATAGCAACATGAAATAAAAACTTAGATAAGTAAAAACATTGTTGGCGCGAGACTCAAGACAGCGTGTGCTCTTAATAAGACTATTTACAACATGAAATTAAAATAAAACGATCTCTTACGCAATCCGACCCACTTCACTCCTGAAGGGATCTTTGCTGCGCGGTCGAATAAGTAAAATAAAGTACTTAGACATTTTAAATAAAAATACTTAGACATTTTAAATAAAAATAGGCACTCATTGTTTAATGGAACGGACTCACCAGGGTCGGCTTTTGTTGGCTTTAGCCCATCATTTCACGCGGATCGGTGATGGAGATAGTTTCTTTTGCACTATAGTTCCGTCGCAAGGTTGTTTTTTTTGAAGTTCTCTGTTCGATTGTTTATAGAAGTTCGCGATAGTCTCCAATTTAAATTTTTTGCATATGCACGTAATCTTTGCAAGGTTGTGAACGCCAGTAAAGAGTTTTTAAATCACTGCACTGCGATACACTGTTAGAAATCCAGAATCCTTTTCCAGACGTGTGTTGGCAGCGCTGCGGTTTCTCTCGTCGATTACTGTTTTTCGCTTAGTTCTCTATTAAATTAGTTGCAGTAAATAGCACATTTTTCCGATTTTGATTGGGCGCATACGGGTGTAATCCTTGGATTTTTGGTGTCACTGATGAAGTACTTTAAAGTCACTGTACTGTTAAATATTGCGCTGTATTATCGTTTTCTTGGGTCAAGTGTTCTATGTGGCACTGCTGTTATTCTTCGCCGGTCGCGGAGGAGCGGGGAAGCCGACACACGCGGCACTTCGATCCGGTAGAAAGGTTAACTCTATGGGAAGATGGAGCTCGGACGAAACACGTCTGCTCTCCTCGGAAGTACAAGAGGTCCTCCTACACCATACGCTTACAAACATCCATGCCTGGACCCGGATATAAACCCGGAACCTTCCGATCTAGAGGCTAACACCTTAACCACTATACCGGTTGGTCGGCCCTGAAGATACGAGATGATGCCTAACAATTATTCTTTAGTGTTCAAATCATTTTCTTTAACTTACTTTTTTCGGATCTTTCCCTTAGGGGACTGATCCCGGACCGTCGTCAATAGCCCGTTGTGTTGCTCTAGTACGACGTTAACTAAAAATTACCAATTACCAATTAACTTACTTTTTATATTTCGTCTAAAATAATTAGGACATTTCTCGTGTGAGATTTAAACTTTAGACAACTGTACCATGATCACGCCATAAAAGAATTGAGACAACTGTAAAGTACTTTAGTTGTTACTGGAAAGTTATAATGTCACGCCAAGCAAGAATAGCGTTAATTTTATCTATATCCGTAATCAGCCGACCAACCGGTCTAGTGGTCAAGGTGTTGGCCTCTGGATCGGAAGGTTCCTGGTTCGAATCCGGGCCAGGGCATGGATGTAAATTGTGCTGTCCTTTGTTAGGGACAATGATGGTCCACCCACTGGGTGCCCCTTCACAAGTGACCATCACTTCTGGCCTTGTATACGGCTACAATGACTTCGGTCAATTCTGTACTGTATTGTATTATGTATTGTATTTGTCTTTGCAATATGTACCCCCACAGCCTTGCCATTAGAAATATAAAAAAAATATCCGTAATCAAAATGTTAATGACATCATATCGCCGATCAACCTGTCTTGTGGTTAAGGTGTTAGACCAGAAGGTTCCTGGTTCTTCGTTTAGTTAAATTATACGTCAGTGTATGCATGTTTGAAAGCGTATGGTGTCAAGACTCTCGAGGGCCGTTCTCGCCGGAAGCCTTTGAGAATGGTAGCCGGACCCCGGGGAGAATGATCCGACTCCCAGCTTCAAAGGTGACAACAAGGCCACACAGATTTTTTTTGACATGGGCAAGTAGTGCCGGAGGTTAGAGGAAAAAAATATAAAAACAACTGAAAATACTAAGCTTCGGAGGCACCCGGAGTTACAAAGGTAGTATAAAGCACGGATCACCGGAGGCACACTGTTTACAGTTGTTGTTTCGAGTAGAGAACCGCCAAGAGGACATGCCTTAACATTTAGTCTGCTTGAAAAGTTACCTCGGGAGTCCAAAAGTGAGACTACGTCTCAGCGATGGGAATAATCGGGGAATAATCGGGAGACGAAGGCTGCAGTGATGAACTGTATATTTTAATAATACACAAATGTATAACTTCGTAATAGCCACAGACAAGTAGAAACAAAAATTATTTTATTACAGTGTGCCACTGTTCTTGGACCTATAAAAAGTATCAGAATTATTTATTGCGGTGTGCTAATATAGAATTAGGACTTGATTTACCCTTTAGAAACAATTGATAGAGGTGTGCTAATATGGATGGAGTTAGTGAAATTTTCATGTTTTATTGGTGTATTAGTTTTAATATAGCCCAACCCCTCTCCCAATCTAACCTTCCCAGATAAAATCAATAAACTAATGGATCATTATTGTAAAGAAAGTCCCCACCCCAATCCTACTCCTCAAATTCAGTATTATTATAACCCAAATATTTCTTTAACCTATAATGAACTGATAATATGGTCAATGGTGTTCGCTAACCTTAAAACAGGAAAAGCGCCAGGGCCAGATAAACTTGATTATAAAATCCGGACTCACATTTACAATACCTGTGGTGAAGCTACCTTCACCACAAGTCCATTAGACCTTAAACATAGCAATTTAATACAAGCCCCTTACTTGTTTCCCTTTTGAGATGACCCACATCCCACCTGAAGCCACTGGGATGAGATCCAGTTACCCTTTCCTCCAATGAAGATTTCCCCCTTTGCTCCCGCCAAACTTCGGACCCAGAGGATTGAGAACGCTGGATGCACAGGGATCCCTTGAGACGGAGAAAGAAACCGGATGCAACGGGGTCCTGACGATGCGCACGATTTTACGTGAATCATTCAATATAATCCTTAATCATGCATACTCAATACATGTGATTGCTTTTACATAAACTAAATTTTTTTTTCTAATGGCGGGCACATTTGACCTAAGTCATTGGCCCCTACAAGGCCAGAAGTGATGACCACTTGTGAAGGAGCACCCAGTGGTAGGACCATCATTGCCCCTAACAATTTATACTTCGTAATTTTGAACCATGTTCAGATGACGAAGCAACACCTGAGCTGGTATACGCTTACAAACATCCATGCCCGAACCCGGATTCGAACCGGGGACCTTCTGATCTAGAAGCTAACACCTTAACCACTATACCGGTTGGTACATACACATACCGGATATATACATACACATACTTTTATATATATATATATATATATATATATATATATATATATATATATATATATATATATATATACAGGGTGGTCCCGAATTCATGGTACAAACTTTAATGGTATGTACAGGACATTGTAACAATGATTTATTGTATAGGAATGTGTAGTCGCAAGTGACGCGGTGAGGCGTAAACAGGGGAAATAAAAGGAAAGAGAAATGGAGTGATCGGTTGGTATCATTGCCGGTAGAGGGCAGTAGATGTCTAGCCGCTGTTGAACATGATGCATCGCAGTAGGGAAAAGCGCCATTCACAATTGTGCTGCCGTAGACGATGGGTGACTTTACGTATGCAGAAAAAGCAGACATGCATTACATGTACGGCCGTGCAAATGGTAACGGCAGAGCTGCGTTACGAATGTATCGCGCGGAGTATCCTGATCGACGAATGCCGGATCATAGAATTTTTCAACGGTTACATCGTCAACTTTGTGAAACAGGTGCGTTCGACGTCAACAGACATGGCGCTGGTCGAGTAAGAGCTGTACGCACTCCAAGGCCGGAAGAAAGCATCTTGAACATTGTGGCTGATAGACCCGAGTCAAGCACAAGAACTGTTGCCCGTGACGTAGGTGTGAGTCATCAGACTGTATGCAGAGTGTTAAACGAAAATCGCTTACACCCCTTCCATTTTCAGAAAGTACAAGCATTGAATCCGGCAGATTATCCTCGCCGCGTGAACTTCTGCCTGTGGGTGATGCAGCAATGTGCGTTGCAGCCGGATTTCGTAGATTATGTGCTATTTACAGATGAAGCGACATTTTCACGCGAGGGTGTCTTTAATGCGCACAATTCCCATGTGTGGGCAACCGATAATCCACATGCAACGCGTCGACATGCGTTTCAACAACGTTTCAGTATTAATGTGTGGGCTGGTATTGTGAACGACTTTTTGATTGGCCCATACTTACTACCCACGCGGCTCACTGGCGGAAGCTATCTTATTTTTCTGAAAGAAGTGTTACCACAACTGCTGCATGATGTTCCGATCGCCATTCGTAACCGCATGTGGTTTCAGCACGATGGGGCGCCAGCACACTTCAGCATTGATGTACGGAATTACCTGAATGCCACGTTTGGTACTCGATGGATTGGGCGTGGTGGACCAGTCCCTTGGCCACCCCGATCTCCCGATTTATCGAGCCTCGATTACTTTTTATGGGGACATCTAAAGCATCTTGTTTATGAGACTCCAGTTGACTCAGATGAGGATCTCGTCGCTCGCTTATCTGTAGCTGCTGCAGGTGTGTGTGAAATACCAGGCATCTTTGAACGTGTACGCCAATCGCTCCACCGACGCTGTCAAGCATGTATCGATACTGGTGGACGCAATTTTGAACAATTACTGTAAACATGACACTTGTCAACAACGCTTTCAATGAAATCTTTGTTTTTCCTTTCGGCCGTTATTTCCCCTGTTTTCGCCTCACCGCGTCACTTGCGACTATACATTCCTATACAATAAATCATTGTTACAATGTCCTGTACCTACCATTAAAGTTTGTACCATGAATTCGGGACCACCCTGTATATATATATATATATATATATATATATATATATATATATATATATATATATATATATGTATGTATGTATATATATATATGTATGTATGTATATATATATATATATATAGATATATATATATATGTATGTATGTATATCTATATATATATATATATATACTCTCATCTTACAATACCCATCCTATACTTTTATTAAAATCAATCGAAAAATCCCTCCAGTTTGGTCACTTTCCCGGCTGTCTTAGGAACGGAGGAGTCCGGTTCATTGGGGAGCCAGGAAGAGACCCTTCACTCTGCAGTTCCTATCGGCCAATCTGCGTCCTCTCAACTATTGGGAAGATAATCGAGAGATTGTTTGCTCAGAAACTTACATTATGGCTTGAATCTCACGCAATTCTCCATCCTCTTCAGTACGGATTCCGCGAACAAAGATCGTGGGAGGTGGCAGTCATTGCGTCGATAGAAAAATCAGAACTTTCAGTGGTGTCCATCATCCTGCCATAACAGTCATAGATATCACATCCGCTTTTGACAATACGGACTGGCACTTACTGACCTGTTCTCTCACGAAGTATTCACTGACTGATCAATTTATAAATTTTTATTAAGTCTTATCTTCATGACCGTACAATTGTTTTTGTAAACAAGATATTTATATTTAAAGAACAATTACAAAGTGCTGCCACCAGGGCTCAGTCCTTGCACTGATTATCTGGAGCATTTACTTTTATCAGATCCTAGAACTAAATTGTTGCGATTTATACGTACAGGACTATGCTGACGATTTAATGGTAATCTCGTCCGGTCGCACCAGACAAGATCTGAAGACTATAACATACTCCCACCTGAAATTGATACATCAAACTATAGAAAACCTCAATCTAAAGATTTTATCGAGTAAGTGCCAGTCCATCATCTTCTCCAAAGACAAAAACTTAAAACGTAACCCTATATTCAAAATTAATAATCCAACTATTGAAATTACACTCAATTACCTCGGAATTACTATCGATAACCGACTTACGTGAAATGGGTATATCAATAAAAAAACTAAAAGTGCCTCAACCACGGCAACACCCTTGCACCCGTCCTGAGAGGGGCCTGAGGTGTTTCCTCCTAGCTCCATAAAAATTGGTATATCAAAGTCATCGAGAAAATTATTACATACTAGGGGGCCTGCCCCCTGCTCGCTTACGCTCGCCAACCCCCGGAGGATTGCTTCGCAATCCTCATTGGTTCGCTGCGCGAACCTTTGCTCGCTTCGCTCGCCTCAATGAAGACATGTGTCCTAGCAGAAGGGATTGTTTACAAAATATGTTACCAAATAAATGTTTTTCAAATCTAAATTTGCTGTATTACAGAAAAAATATATACAGTATCTCTAAAATCAGGATTCAAATGAAAACATTGTGCAAATTTTGACTCGAAATGTGAGCGTTGCTTTGGAAATTGAATACCCAGCAAGTTGTTTGTGTGTACATTTTGCCAGCACTCAAACGACCCACACTTTTTCATTGAGTTTGTTGCCAAAAGTTGTTGTGGAAGCATCTTGTTGAACTATAATTGTTGGCCCTAAAAAGAACCGTTTTTTAAATGGCCCTGAAAAGATCCTCCGCCTTCTTTGATTTATATTATAAACTAACTGCAACAGCTCATTAAAATTTCCCTTTTTTTTTCAATAAAATTTTATCCGATAACGCTATAAATTCAATCGATGCGCGAGACTTCGCGATAAACAAACAATCGTACAGTGTTGCCAAAACGCGATTACAAATAACGTCTTTTTTGCGTGCCACGTAAGAGAATTATATATATAGATGGTGCGGCCACCTCACCAAGAAGCAGATTCTGAAACTCAAATCGATCCAAAGACCCTATCTCCTGAAAATCAC
Organism: Metellina segmentata; assembly: GCA_947359465.1. Lineage (NCBI taxonomy): Eukaryota > Metazoa > Arthropoda > Arachnida > Araneae > Tetragnathidae > Metellina > Metellina segmentata. The sequence continues at coordinate 46,429,146 of OX375883.1, forward strand.
CAGATCCTACAACACCTCCCCCACCGACTCGCTGAATCTACTAGAGGGAATACCTCCACTCCGCGTAACTCTACTCAAACTAACCAAATTCCATAAATTCTGGAAAAGATCTTCTGACCCGGTTCTGGATGAGCTGAGGGCAGACAATTTCGATTCATATCTTAAACTTAGCGACATGGAACCGAAGAACATGATGGTTAACTTTGAATCTAAAATCCGTAATCCGGATCTGGAGGTGTACACGGACGGGTTAGGCTTTGACTGCAATATCGGGGTCGCTGTGTGCATCTACAGGGAAGGAACTCTAATTGACACACCATTAAATATAAACTACAATGTTACAATTCTGTTTTCCAGGCAGAATTATCAGCAATACACATCAATCCTTAGTATAGGCGGATAGAGAAAGTAAAAATATCAACATTTTCACCGACAGACTCAGCTCGATTCACTTTCTAACTTCCTGCAAATCCAAATCTAAATACATTTACTATGTTAAGGAATCAATACAAAACTTAACTAAAACCTTCGGACTGAGCTGGGTCAGGTCGCATAACGATATCCATGGCAATGCAATAGCTGACGAACAGGCTAAGCTCGCCTCTGTCAAGGGTACACCTCTATCCGTTCCTGCACTCAAGTCCTTCCTCTCCAGAACGACCAAAATAAATGCTACCAACATATAGCAAGACTACTTTCAAAAATCTATAAGAGGACTTGGAGTAAAAACCTTCTTCACAATAGTCAAATACAACCGTTTACTTCCTAATCGTCATCTCATCTGTTTTCTAACTGGCCATGCCCACGTTTATCGCCTATCTAATAGGGATGCGACATCGATGTCGATGTTTTCAAAACATCGATGTATTTAACATCGATGTATTGAAGTCGATGTTTTGGTAACATCGTTCTTTTTACTTTGTCGATGTTTTATTTTTAAATGAAAAAAGTACCGTTATAAAAATTCTAGAAATAACCAAGTAGCATAATTTTTATAATCAGCAAATTGAACATACTTTTAGACCAAAGTGGCCAAGGGTGAAGAGTCTGAAAAGTAGGGATGCGACATCGATGTCAATGTTTTCAAAACATTGATGTTTTATAAAAAACATAGATGTATTGGAACTGATGTCGCATCACTAGTTGCTAAACCAGTTTTAATAAATATTGGAAAGAATTTAAATACACTGAATTTTAAAAACATCGATGGTTTGGGGGCGATGTATTATCAACATCGATGTTTTAATTTTGAACATCGAGGTTTTGCTGTCGATGTCGCATCAATAGTGATCCAGATCATAATATTTCTGACTGTGCACTCACTTTTCGATATCACCTATGCAGGCCCACGGATGACAATAAACCGATATGGCTTATCTCTGTCATGAAGAATACGATCTCCAAATTCCGAATTAAAAAATGCATCTCCATTGCGGCAAAAATGGCTAATGGGACCACTGTGGCCTGAGCACTGTTGACCTACCGATAAGTTCCCTCTTTTTCTTAATCTTTTAAATTTTATTACTGTTCTATTTTTATTGCTTCAACATTTCATCGTAGTTTATTTATGTATGTTTACCAATGTTTTATTTTCATGTCATACTACGTCACAATCTTTTATGTTTCCACGGACCTTTTATTGTGACCTGTTGCCCAATGTTTTACTCTTGTACTTTTATATTCATGAACAGGGCCTTTTGCCCCATGAAAATTTTAAAAACACAATAAATGCAAGTCTGGTTGGCGTGACCCCCATTGGGTTTACTTCATGGGCTGGAAGTCCTTCCCCCCTCCCAGTCAAAGACTCCAAACCCTAACGGGGTTGAGTCGGGAGGTGGAGGATCTGAAACTACTCCAGGTCGTCACTCCACAACTCTAACTCAGACTTAAGGTGTCTTGAATCTTGTAATTATCTATGGATTTTTCTCTATCTATTTATACCACATTATCTAGAAACGTTGCGAATAAGAGCTCCTTATACTTAAGGTATCTTGAATCTTGTAATTAGTCTACTATGGATTTTTCTCTATCTATTTATACCACATTATCTAGAAACGTTGCGAATAAGAGCTCCTTTAGCACGATCAGATGACAAGGTAACACCTGAACTGGCAACCCATTATCCAAAAATCTACACCAAAGTGAGGTAATTTGAAACCACGTTGATTTAACGTGTAACCAATCCCCTGACGTATGAGTCCAGGACAATTCAGTCTCTAAAGCGAAACAGGTGAGCAAACTGAAACTGGTGTGCAAAGCGTTCCTCTCTCTCTCTCTCTAATCTGGAACACCCAGTAAAGAAAACTATAAAAAAATACTTCAGGTATTTTAAATTAACGTCGTACTGGAATAACACAACGCACTGTTGACGAAGGTTCAAGATCAATCCCAACGAGAAATACTTTAGGAAAAACTGCACGTTGGAATACGAATGTATGCGCTTGAACCCCCAATGGGTTAAAGGTAATAGGAAACACCAACGAAACACACACTCCTACCACCATTAACTTAAAGAATGGCTTTACTTTCCCTCTAAATCGCTTCTCCGGAATAATTTCCGGTCAGCGCTGACAAACTCCAGCGAATTCTTTCACAAACCAGAAACTATTGACCCAAATCCGGACTCCATAGGTTCCTACGATACAGTGTCCCGGAAACAAATAAGCCTGTTTTTCTCCCTACAAAACCCCTTTCCTGATTAAAAAAAAATGCCCAACGTAGTCCAAAATAGGGGGAAAAGAGCAATAATCCCCTACACTTTCAGCGCGTCGCGAATGCCGTCTTGTTAATGGCACCCCTGATTTATTTAGGCGTAGAATTGGAGGAAGCCTAACGTATGGATTCGGATTCTGCAGCAAAATGCTTTACATTTATCAAAGGAATCTCCGATTTGTATCCACTACCGGAATTCGCTCCCCAATTATTTTGATTCTCGGACACTTGCGAATGTCGCTGGAGATTGAGTGTTGTAAATCAGGGTGATTGGAGTTATGATGGACGGAAGGAGTTCATGAGGCATTTTGTGAAGCTGTATTTCATCTGGTTTAGAGGTATGAGAGCGTTAATATAAATTATACCTAGAAGTTGGGGGGAAGATACATTTGGTGGTCTAGATTTATTCCTGAATAAAGGTGTTTCCTGTGTATACTCGTGAACGAAAGGGGTAAATAAAAACATATGAGCTGTTATTTTTGAAAGTGGTATCAGTTCATTTTTTCGTACATCAAGATATTAAGAATGTGCGTTTAAATTAAGTTTAAAATATCGGCAAACGTTACTCAATTCGGATGATGTTTTTATCACTATAAACTTGTTAAATTTTACTATGCAAGAACAATTATTAAAATTGTTAAAGTAAATAAACTCATTTTTTTTCAAAGTGGACAAATACAACTTTCAAAAATAACGACTCATATATTGATTTATATAAAGTCACTTGAATTATATGACTGGTTTGTCAAATTTTTTTTTTTTTTTTTTGGGGGGGGGGGATTTTTTATTAACGTTGTATTAGAGCAACACAACGAGGTATTGAAGACGGTCCTCGATCAATTCCTTTAAGGAAAGGTCAGAGGAAAACACCACGTAATTTTTAATCTCGGTCAGATGACGAGGCAACGCCTGAGCTGGAACCCCACTCTCCAAACTTCCACGCCAACCCAACGTGGACGTTAGGCCTCGGCAGATTTAGGGTGCAGCAGCAGCAGCCTCTATACAATACGCTTACCAACACCCCTGCACTGACCCGGTTTCGAAGCGGGAACATTCCGGTATAGAGGCTAACACCTTAACCACCAGACCGGGTTGTCGGCCCATGACTCCTATGAGGAAGTTAGGAAGAGTTCTACACTACCTCTGTGACATTGTCCGATTTCCTACATCTGAGTACGACTTGAGTACGAAGTAGGGATGCGACATCGATGTCGATTTTTTCAAAACATCGACATCGATGTTAATACATTGATGTATTGAAGTCGATGTTTTGGTAACATCGATGTTTATACTTGTCGATGTTTTTACGTTGTCGATGTTTTATTTTTAAATAAAAAAAGTACCGTTATAAAATTTTTAAAATAACCAAGTAGCATAATTTTTATAATCAGCAAATTGAACATACTTTTAGACCAAAGTGGCCAAGGGTGAAGGGTCTGAAAAGTAGGGATGCGACATCTATGTCGATGTTTTCAAAACATTGATGTTTTATAAAAAAAAATCGATGTATTGGAACTGATGTCGCATCACTAGTTGCTAAATCAGTTTTAATAAATATTGGAAAGAGTTTAAATACACTGAATTTTAAAAACATCGATGGTTTGGGGGCGATGTATTATCAACATCGATGTTTTAATTTTGAACATCGAGGTTTTGCTGTCGATGTCGCATCAATAGTTGCTAAACCAGTATAAGAAATGGGGAAAAAAGTTTAAACACACTGAATTTTAAAAACATCGATAGTTTGGGGAGGATGCACTATCAACTTCGATGTTTTAATTTTGAACATCGATGTTTTGCTGTCGATGTCAAATCACTAGGTGCTAAACCTGTTTTAAGAAATGGAGGAGGGAGTTTAAATACACTGAATTTTAAAAACATCGATGTTTTTGGGGCGATGTCTTATCAACATCGATGTTTTAATTTTGAACATCGATGTTTCAAAACATCGATGTTTTGCTGTCGATGTCGCATCCCTAGTACGATGTGTTGGTTTGGGGTTTTATGACGCGATGGTCATATTCGGCCATGCTGCGTCAGATAAAAGACTAGCAATATCAAGTAATAGGCACGAGTCCAGTAATGAAACGCTTTACTGCACATAAAAGTGAAATACAGGCAGAGAGGTATGCATCTGAGAGTAATCGAACCTGCGTTGTTTACAACTCGTAGGTTGTAAACGCTGTGGGTATACCCACTGAGTTAAGACGTTCCTTGAGTACGAAGGGAACCTAAGAAGTTAGATCCTTCACTCTTGGTGGTTTTCCTATAGCCAGGTATATCGTCTTTTGGAAAACTGACCTGATCTCGATGGACGAGATATCGCACCAGAAGATGAAAATTGACCAGATCTTGATCTCTTCATCATTGAACAATCGACAATATCTCGATGGTCTCGTCCTTTGAATAATCGTTACGATTTCGATGAACGAGATATCTTGGCGAAAGTAGTTGAAGAGATTTCCCTCTGAACCTAATGACATTTCCGAGTATAGTATGGACTTTTCCTGAAAACGACATGGAAAATAAATCTATTGGTTGGGAGAATCCCAGGAAAGATTTTACTGGTCAACTAGTTGGAAATCGGATCTAGTTTGAAACAATGTAGGCAAAACTGCAGGAAGCGTGCCTCTCTTCATTAGTACAGTTTCTGCTTGGAGAAAAGCGTAACAGATTTATGTGCGTGTGCCTCGTTGTATGACCACTTCACTATGCCACAATATGTCCCCATCAGACCAAATTTCCTTCTTGCTGTCTGGAAAGTAGGCTGAGAAGCCCTTGGTAGGTAATTGAACAACTTTTTATTTATTTACTTGCTTAGATTATTATTTACTTACCTACTTGATTTCATTGTTATTTTATTTATTTACTTGTTTACATTATTATTTACTTACCTACTTGTATCATTGTTATTTTATTTATTTGCTTACTTATTTCCTTATACGTATTTACGTACTTTTTTTAATTTAACCATACATATTTGCTTATACTTATTTTACGCACTTTTTATTTACCCATACTTATTTTATTTATTTGCTTTCTTATTATATTTTACGCGTACATTCCCCCTTCTCACTCTTCTATTTACTCACGCTTGTTTTTTTATTTATTTGCTTATATATTATTTTTTACGTACTCTCTTTTTACTTACGCATACATTTTTATTTTATTTTCTCATACTTATTTAATTAATATTATGTATTAATTCACTAAATTGTTTTATTACTTTTATGTACTTATTTACTTACTTATTTTATTACCTTTATGTGCTTATTTACTTACACATTTTATTACTTTTATGTACTTGTTAACTTATTTATTTTAGTACTTTTTATGTATACTTATTTATATTGATTTATTTTTAAATCAGCAACTATTTCTGTTCGACAGAAAATATAGGATCAACCCCACTTCCATTCAACGGAAAATAATCCACCTCTTTCCCCTCATTGTGGACTATCCCCATCGCCTACTCCCATTTCAACACCATTTCACACACGCTAACTCTATGATCAAATTCACGTTTTTACTACCACAAAGGTCTAGATAAACATCAATACACGCGAAATCCGAATTGTTTACTTTCCTCTAGGGTGTGAAACAGTCGAGTGTGATTTCAATGGCCTATTGACCCAACATTCCCCTCCTTTCAGAGCAGCAGATAAAAAAAAAATCCTTGGAGAAACCAGAACTCTCAAACTTATCGCAAACCTGCCGAAGAATCACTTGAGAAGACACATCATAAAAATGCAATATGTTTCCGAGTTTGCACTGAGACGACACGAGATATTTCGGGCATTATGATTGTGATATTTCGTAAAGGGAATAAATATTATAGCAGAGGTTAAATGGATGGGTTTATATTCTCGGGGATGGATACATAACGTTGTTTGGTGGAATTCCGGATTGCTTTTCAGATATCATGTTTTATTATTATCGCTTAACGTTTAATGTTGTAAAAACACATTTTAAAGCCTGTATACATTTTATGCCTGTCGTAAAAGTTTAAACGTATCGATGCTGTATCCCTGTAACAGTTTGTTCAAACATTTGTTAAGCTGCTGGTTATACGATAGGGTTTAAGGTGCTTAGGGCTTATAAATATTTGTACAAAAGGAATTGTGGGTAACGTTAAGTTGTATATGTCTTAGATTATACAAGAACTTGGAGTGTGATTAAGTACATTACATACAGATGGGGTTATTCATCGTTTAACGTTTAATTTTTTGCTCAAAAGTATTACACGGATGACCTGTATAATTATATACTATCCAAATGTCAGTAGCATTTTACCATTGGGTCAATAACTTTTGGTAAAACTCTAATAGCTTTATTTAAAAATAGGATGGTATCATATTTTACGTCGCACTAGAGCAATACCGCGGGCTATTTGCAAAACTCGGGGACCAATCCCCCAAGCAAAAGTTTCGAAGACAACACAATGTAATTTTGAACCATGGTGAGATGACGAGGCAACATCTCAGTTGGCACCTTACTCTCCAAACTTCCACTTCAACCAAACGTGAGGACTTTCGACCTCTACAGATTTAAGGTGCCCCAGCCGCCTCTACACCATATGCTTACTAACATCCGTGCACTGACCCAGATTCAAACAAGGAATATTCCGATATAGGTAATGGTAATTTTTAGTTAATTTCGTACTAGAGCAACACAACGGGCTATTGACGACGGTCCGGGATCAGTCCCTTAAGGGAAAGATCCGAGGACAACACCTCGTAATTTTGAACCACGGTCAGATGACGAAGCAACACCTGAGCTGGCACCCCACTCTCCAAACTTCCACTCCATCCCAACGTGTGGACTTTCGGCCTCGAACAATCTAAGGTGTACCAGACGCGTCTACACCATATGCTTACAAACACCCATGTACCGATCCGGATTCGAACCATCAACCTTCCAATCTAGAGGCTAACATCTTAACCATCAGACCGGTTGGATGGTAATGGTAATTTTAATTAACGTCGTACTAGAGCAACGCAACGGGCTACTGACGACGGTCCGGAATCAGTCCCTTAAGGGAAAGATTCGAGGACAACACCTCGTAATTTTGAACCACGGTCAGATGACGAAGCAACACCTGAGCTGGCACCCCACTCTCCAAACTTCCACGCCAACCCAACGTGAGGACTTTCGGCCACGACAGATTTAAGGTGCACCAGCCGCCTCTACACCATACGTTTACAAACATCCATGCCCGGACCCGGATTCGAACCAGGAACCTTCCGACAGACCGGTTGGAACAGTAAGGTATTAGAAAACGGAGTTTTGAGAGTTCAAATCCATCCGAAAAACGTCCTCATTTTGGCGCTGTGTTGGAATTTGGGAGATTGAAGTGCCGGATCAGATGTGACCTCGTCATCTGACCATTGCTTAAAATTACGGTGTTTTGTCTTGTATCCTTCACATCGGAATTAGTCATGGACATCATTAGTCACCAATGGCTCGTTGTGTTGCTCCAATTAGGCCGTGGTAGCCCGGTTGAAAAAGTAACAGAGTCGCAACTGAAGGGTTCCCAGTTGAAATCTAATTTATGACCATTGTGTACAAAAGAGTCTAGTGCACGTTAAATCTATCGTGGTTTCAAATGTCCTCGCATTGTCAAGGTGTGGGAGTATGGAGAGTGGGGTGCCTGCTCAGATGTTGCCTCGTTACCTGATCGTGGTACGAAAATACGTGGCGTTGTCCTCTGATCTTTCCTTTTGGTGATTGAACCCGGAACGTCGTCTATATCCCGCTGTTGTCTTGTTCCAGTACGACGGTAATTAAAAATACGAGGGAGTATCAATAAGTAACGAACATAATGTAAAAAATATATAAATAAAAGCAATTAATGGCAATATGAAACAGAAATGAAAGTATTACCCATTTATTACTTTTCCACATAATTTCCATGCATGTTGAGGCATTATTCCCAACGATGGATCAGTTTGAAAATCCCGGTCTCATAGAACTCCGTAGGCTGCAAGAAGAGTCACCTTCGCACGGCTCGTTTGGGTGCCGTCGTCAGAGTCAAACTTCTTACAGTCAAGGAACTTTTTTATAGGTCCAAACAAATGGAAATCGGAGGGTGCCTGGTCCAGGCTGTATGGACTGTGCTAAAAAAATTCCCAACCGAAACCCTGCACTTTTGCACGAACTAGGCGAGACACATGCGGACGAGCGATGTCGTGCAGCAGTCGAATGTGTTAATTTGTCGCACTGCGCTTTGGACCCATAAAGAAGTTCCTTGACGGTAAGAAGTTTGACTCTGACGACGGCACTCAAACGGGCAATGCGAAGGTAACTCTTCTCGCAGCCGACGGAGTTCTATGAGACCGGGATTTTCAAACTGATCCATTGTTGGGAAAAATGTCTCAACATGCATGGGAATTATGTGGAAAAGTAATAAATGGGTAATACTTTCATTTCTGTTTCATATTGCCATTAATTGCTTTTATTATTATTAGTTTTTAGAGGTCGTAAAGGATTTAACGTGCTCCAGCACTCTTTGTACACGATCTTTGTTTGGATTCGAACTCCGTCCTATGGTCGCTATTTCGTTGCTCTTTCAACCGTGTTCGCGGCCCCAATCTTGGATGTAACGATCCAAGGACGATTCGTAATTTTGAACGGACATATAACGATAACAATGCCTTAACAACTGCATCGAATGTCAAAACAACGCTAACGGATTGAGATCGCAACAGCTTTAACGAGCGACAGCCCCTACTAATACAACATTGTTCGGTTGGATAGAGTTTCATATTCTCAACTCTCACGTTGGTTACCCGAGACTCTACCAACTGGGCTAGTCTGTATCAGTATATACCATACTGTACAATAATGAGGCAGTTGAATTTTAATCGAATTAGAGGAACTAAATGAGCTACTGATGGCGGTTCGGGATCAACCCTGAAGGGAAAACAGCTCGACATTTTGAACCACGATCAAGGGGAGCACCGAGATCAATCCGTTTTCTGACCTTCCACACCATGCCAATATTTAATTTCACGATAGATTTAACCTTTAACTGCTGTCATGGGTCTCACAGACCCCGAGTCATTTTAGACAGGTCGTTTCCACCCCTTAAAGTGAATATTGGTCATTGTCCTATTCAGTACCTTCCTACTGCGTCCAACAGAAGCCACATTCCAAGACTGGTTTGGCTGCCCCAACTATTTCATATTTCACACTATTTGCATTTCCCGCGTGGTGTCTTAGACCCCTTCACAGCAATTGCGTTACCGTTTTTGTTGAATGAAATCGTCTAAGTTTGAGTAGGGAATTTCGGCAGAGAGCCTAAAATGGCAACAAACTTTACTAAAAAACGACCTGTGCATCTTACACAAAAAGAAATTCAGGATATTGTTGATAATGGGTCGGAAATAGAGTACTGGGACAGTGAAATGTGAAAATTTGGATAATATCATTGGAAGCGAACACGAAACGGATTCGGAAATTTATGCAGATGAAGACATTTCAAACACGTCTTCACAAGAAGAATATTTCTACGGAAAAAATAACTTCAAATGGGATGCCATGGTGAACCTAATCGTGCCTTAGATCACCAAAACGCAACATAGGTTTACAGTTTCCAGGGTTGAAACGTCCTGCAAAATTATGTCCGAAAGCTGAGCCTGAAAATACATGGAATCTACTTAACTTATATAGTAATATAAAATATATTTCATGCTAAGAATTGAATTATCTAAATTTAAAATGTATAAATAATAATTATCTAAAGAATATTTCACTAATTTATTATATTAATCAACTTAAAAGGCACTTTAGTGTGCGTAGAGTGCCTATATAATAAGAGTGGCGACATACGGGAAACACTTTCTGATTGGCTCAGAGACCTTTTCTACCGCCCGAGGCGGTCTTTTCCTAGCTCCCGTAGACTTAACATGGGAACTTTTTGTGTATTCTAGGAAAACGTGGGTATATTAGATAAAAAAGAAAATATAGCTTATTCATGTTCCATTTCGTGTTCTAGAATGTTTATTTATTATTATTTTAGTGTTTTGTCAGTATAAATTTGAAGACTTTTTTAATAAATAGCTTTTTTTTAACAACACGGTGTTTCTCACAATCTAAGTTAGCGCGTTATGCAATCCATCTCATCAATTACACATGTAATTGAGCGTTTATATGATTCATTTATACCGAATGTATCCATATTATAACAATCATATGCTTTTTATTCTCCCTGAAATGATATATTAATTCGACCAACAACCTTCTTTGAGACGATTCTGGTAGAAAAATGGCTGCCGCGCATGCTCATTGGGCCAAATTTGGTCCCTTGTCGCCACTCTTATTATATAGGCACTCTAAGTGTGCGAGGTCTGAGAGACCCATCCACACTAGTTTCAAGACGGCTTGTGACACAGCAGTTAAGGGTTAACGTGCACCAGCCCGCATGTACTCGATGGTCCTAGGTTGGATAAAATTGCGAATTCACAACCCTTCTGTTCCTACTCTGCCAACTCGTCAACCGCAACCTCAAAATTCCGAATTCGAATTCATAAAGGATAATTGATAGGTAAACTTAAATTAGATTCCAAGTCGCCAAATTGATGAAAAATTACAATTTAATTTGTTGTCGTGCGGGCCATATATTGCCCAATCGGGGGGTGCCATTGTCCCGGAAAGTTGGACTTCTTCATACATGACACATCCGTTTTACAGGAAGGTCCCTTTCACATATCCATTCACTCACACATATCGTAATTTAGATCCCAATCAGAGGTCGATAACCCCCTGATCAGGTACCCCCAGAGGTATTGATTTGGTATGGGAACATGGGGGACTTTGTGACCACGACCTATTTAACGTGGCCCAGCCACCATTAGCGAACACGACTTTAGCCAGGTCTAAGCGCAGATCTCGCAACCATCAGAATTGTAGTCTCCGTCGAGGACATAACCCACAACCCTTCCGATGCGAGCCCGACGCTCTACTGACTGAGCTACCGCGGCTCGCAATTTAAGTTAACTCCGATAAATGTACTACAAGAGATTTGATAATTTTTAGTTAACGTCGTACTAGAGCAACACAACGGGCTATTGACGACGGTCCGGGATCAGTCCCTTGAGGGAAATATCCGAGGACAACGCCTCGTAATTTTGAACCACGGTCAGATGACGAAGCAACAACTGAGCTGGCACCCCACTCTCCAAACTTCCACGCCAACCCAACGTGAGGACTTTCGGCCACGACAGATTTAAGGTGCACCAGCCGCCTCTACACTATACGCTTACAAACATCCATGCCCGGACCCGGATTCGAACCAGGAACCTTCCGATCTAGAGGCTCTAACACCTTAACCACTATACCGGTTGGTCGGCTACAAGAGATTTGGAGTAAGGAGTCAAATCTCCGACATTACGTCTGACCTGTGCCGACCAACCGGTATAGTGGTTAAGGTGCTAGCCTCTAGATCGGAAGGTCCCCGGTTTGAATCCGGGTTCGGGCATTGATGTTTGTAAGCGTATACCAGCTCAGGTGTTGCTTCGTCATCTGAACATGGTTCAAAATTACGAAGTAAAAATTGTTGGGGGCAATGATGGTCCTCCCACTGAATGCTCCTTCACAAGTGGTCATCAATTCCAGCCTTGTAGTGGCCAATGACTTAGATCAAATGTGCCCGCCATTAGAAAAAAAAAACGTTTGACCTGTTGGTTTGAAGTTGTGTACTACTTCAGACTTCACCGTTTCTTTATCCTCATCTCAATAGTTTTAACATTAACCATTTTAACTTACACAGTTTTAATTAACCATTTTGAATAGTGTAATTTTTACTTAAACATTTTAACCGACCCAGCTCTAATTATCAATTTTAATTAATAAAGTTGTAATTACCATTTTAATCGATTCAGTTTTAATTAACATTTTAATTTATACAGTTTTGATTAACTATTTAGCTACATAATATTTAAATTTAATCCCACCTTTAATTAATTATATTTATACCATTTATATAATCTTAATTATCGCTTCTTTTTAGTGATGATATTTGATCTGATCCTAGTTTTAATTAATGCTATTATATACTTCGATTTTTAGTTAATATAAGTTTTTTCCATTTTTTTAATCTTCACGTTTGAATATATTCCATTTTTAATTCATTTCACTTTCTAATTTTGCTTCCTTGCGAAGGAAAAATTCGAAGTTTAAATTAAATGAAGTGAACTAAATTTAATGATGAGAGAATGAAATATGAATATAATCCAAAAGAAAAAATAATTTAGACGAGGTAAGGGATTTTCAAACCCCAAGGGGAAGGCGTATATGGTAATAAAAAATACAATTCCATGTTGATAAAAATAATTCGTAATTCCAAAGTACAGAAATGTAACCGAATGTTAATTACCTTAACAAACCACACTAAAAGTATGAAAGAGTGTATTCAGTGCTCAATGACTTACACAAAATAATTTATTTAATGTTAAAACGTAATTTCGAGTAAATTTTCCCTAATTAAAAAAATCATACGTTTGTTTTTGGATTTTCCATTGAGTGAATTGTTAAGCACCTTTAGAAATACATTTGTGAGTGGGAAAATTTCCAATTATGAACCAAATGAAGTTTGTAATATGGTTTAATTTTAAATCAAGGAATACTTTGAGATACTGATACATTGAGTATCTCTTCAACATAATTAACTGTACACTGCATGTTTTGTTTACTCATATTTTAATAAACTAACCACTAACTAAGTAGTCTCGAAGAAAAATCTCGTACTAAGGATAACGATGTAGTTCCGAATGAAGATACCGCCATTTTTCCCACCATTGATCACAGGACCAAGATCAGGTCATTTTTTTCTACTGACAAACTATCTCGCCCATCAGGATTTGGTCAGTTTAGCTAATGACGATATACATACTATACTCTATAGTACAGGCCTCGAAATATATTTTTTAATACAGGTGCACCTTGTGCACCTAAGTTTTTAAATTAGGTGCATAGGTGTGCCTAGCTGGAAAAAATTAGGTGCACAATTTTATTTTCATGTGCACAGTGCACCTGTGCATCCGGGTATTTCGAGCCCTGCTATAGTATACTATACATATACTATACTCTATATATACTATACTCTATAGTATACTATATACTCTATATATACTATACTCTATAGTATACTATACTCTATAGTATACTATACTCTATAGTATACTATATACTCTATATATTCTATACTCTATAGTATACTATACTCTATAGTATACTATACTCTATATATACTATACTCTATAGTATACTATATACTCTATATATACTATACTCTATAGTATACTATATATACTCTATATATACTACAGGGCTTGAAATACCCGGGTGCACAGGTGCACTGTGCACATGAAAATATAATTGTGCACCTAATTTTTTCCCACTAGGTGCACTCAGTGCACCTTGTGCACCTAATTTAAAAACTTAGGTGCACCTATATTAAAAAATCTATTTCGAGGCCTGAACTCTATAGTATACTATACTCTATAGTATACTATAATCTATATATACTATACTCTATAGTATACTATACTCTATATATACTATACTCTATAGTATACTATACTCTATATATACTATACTCTATATACTCTATACTTAAAAAAAATCGACGCACCCAAAAGGAATTGTCCAGGAGTTGTGCTTTGCTCCATTAACTTGAAATGTCGCTGACTGGGAACGTATATTCTTTAATGATGAGTCCCATTTCCAACTGCGTCTTGACGACAACCGCATCCTTGTCTTGAGACGTCCAGGGAAGCGTGTGACTCCTGCCCTTACTATCGCACGCAACACATGCCCGCAACAGGGCGCTATGATCTTGGGTGCCATCTCCTTCGATAGCCGGACCCCTTTGGTAATCATTTCTGGTACATTTGCAGCACAGCGGTACGTAGACGACATTCTACGACCGATTGCGTTACCGTACCCGGACTTACTTTTCAACAACAAAAAAATGCCCGGCCGCACATGGCACGTGTTGCTATGAATTGTCTTCAAGCTTTCCCAACACTTCCTTTACCAGATAGGTCTCCTGATCTCTCTCCCATAGAGCAAATTTTGGACGTTATGGGAAGGCGATTGCAACCATCCAGGAGTGTTGACCATTTAGACCAACAGTTGGAGACAATTTGGCAAGAAATTCCACAGGACACCATCCGGGAACTTTTTCAGTCTATGCCACGCCGGGTGACAGCTTGCATCCAGGACAGAGGTGAACCAACGCCTTATCGACTTCCTCCCTTTGTAACGGTCAAACTCTGAAATAAATCATTCAATTGTTCTGACATTTTAATCGTCTGTTTTTCTATGCATGTTCTTCACATGCAACAATTTTTATTGCAATTAAACAACTCCTTCTGAGTACGTCGATTTTTTTTTTGTAATAGAGTGTGTAATATCGAAACAAACACCATGAAGGTTATTTATTGGTTGGTAATTAAATCAACACAATCAATCCCGAATGGACATAGAATGAAAACACTTAATTTAAAATGCTTGGCTTGAGCCATGTCGCTGCCTAACAATTTTAACAGTCCATGGAAGAACTCACGGCTGTAACAACATTCTTTCTCAGTATGATGCAGCAGTATAAGTATTCTGGGCGGTATGAGTCAAATTATTCAGCAATATGAGCAGATCCTCCTTCCTTCCACAGAAAGAAAGTGGAAATCTGGAATACATAAAGGACAACACTAAAGAGAATTTGAGCAAGTACGAAAAGAGATTGAGCGTCATAAAATCCCAAACCACTTTCGAACAAGGGTAGATAGATAACGTCATACTGGAGAAACACGACCGTCAATTTGGGGTCAATCCCGAATGGAGAGATCTAATGATAACACTTTCTAACATCGGTTAGTTGGTGGATTGATTGATTTGGGTTTTATGTCGCATATTCCAAAAAAGGATAAGCTGTGCCAAAAACAAGATAGAATGCAAACTGATAAAAGAGGTTAAACTATTTAACCCTTCTTTGCATGATTTTTTTCTTTATTGGTGAAATAAATCAAGGTGATTAATTCATGTTCAAAATGAAAGGAAAAATGGTTAAAAAAAATCTTAGTATATATTTATAGTATAAATTTAGCAAAAAACAATAGGATGGTATCATGTGGTATTTTTTAAATTAAACGCAAACTTTTTCAGAAATTGCTCTAAAAATAACAGAAACGCATGTTACAAACCTTTCTTCCACTCATTTTCACTTTTTTAGCACAATAGAAACACAAATATAATAAAACAAAATTAAAAACGAAATCATACGTTTATTGCAACTACAACAAACAGCGGAATGACAACTTCAGGCTCGTTTTACTGATAGTGACACTTGCTTATTTTTGACAGCTATGTTTTTTTTTATGCAATGGACATTAAAAAGGTATCCAGACACGATCAACTTAAAGTGAACTTGTTCTTTTATATAATTTTTGGGCATTCAATGTTAGGATGGAAATTTCCACCATTATGCAAAGAAGGGTTAAAGTAATGAGATCAACAGATATAAGTAGATGTGAAATTTCAACTCCGATTAAAATAAAATGAAAGCAACTGTAAATGAAATATTGATTTAAAATTGGTTGAAATGAGTTTAATTCCAATGATAATAGCACTGCTGAGCTCCAGTTTTTACACGATGGTCTTTGCTTGGATCGAGTTCGAACTCACAACACTTCGGTTTCTAATCAGTTACTCTTCAAACCGGATATTGTGACCTACCTTTACAAGGAAAGAAGTGCAATTGAAGTTAACGTCCAAATGACCAGATTGATTTTTTATGATTGACACTTTTACATATTTTTCCAAACCTTTTATGAACTAAAATGTTCACGGAAGCGAAAATATGAATATTTTTTTCACATTAAGAATTCACGGAACGCTGTTTATAATTTTGTGTAGTGGAATCCGTGGAAGAATAAAACACTTAATATTTAACAAGCAGTAAAAAATCAAATATAAAACAGCATGTGTGCTGAAACTGATGAAAAACATGCTTTCAATTCTTGTTTTGTTTTTTTAAATAATATTCATTCCTGAAAAGTATAATATAAAAAGAGATAAAAAAAAAAAAGAAAGGTTGAGAAAATCAAAATGGCCTGTTCTGTCACAGTACAGGGTAGAACGAAACCACAATATGTGCAGAGATAAAAGTTATTTTTGGTATTTTAACTTCTCTTTTTTTACTCCGATAGCTACTATCTTTTCGCTTGTAAAACATATTTTAGTAAAATATGGTTAAAAGGCGCAAGATGAAGTTCAGTCGAATTTTTCTTATTCTCACATATTGATAAATAAAAATATTCTTCTAACTGTAGTTCAAAAGGAAATTGAATAAAACCAATTACTTAAGATTTATAATAGTTGAAAAGTTCTTGCAGATTTAAAATTAGATGAATTAATAGATGGAACCCTAGATAATTCTACCCCAGTTAATTCCGCCCCAGTCTTCGTACTCATGTAAACTACAACCATTTGGTGAATGTCGATTAAGATATGCAATAGTAAATGGACCTAAATCTGTATAGTTTAACCTGCATAAAGAAAACTATGGTAAAAAAACCCGATGCATCTTGCTTTACGCGTTGAAGTATCAAAGAAATTACAAAAAAAAGCGATGAAATCTTGCAGAAACACGGTAAATCAACGATACGGTAATCTCAAAATGTCGACAGTGGTCTGAAATCACACTCTTCATGTTGTATATTAGTTTCAAAACATCTCACCAGTCGGCGCAATCGTACAGCGGACCCAGGTTCTCCAAATTGTATTTGATTTACAGTTACCAAATGGGAATAGATGCTGTGCCATGTCAAATAGATTTAAATAAGACATGAAATGTGAATAACGACACCTTACTATCGATAAATGCTAGGAGTATATCAAGTTTAGCACAGATACTGGGTTCTGGCTTGCTAATTTTAAGGTGAATGTATACTGAAAAATCGCAGAAATCAACCAGAATGTTACTTTTTTTTGCTTCAAAATTTTTTTCCTACTCCATAACTTTCGAATGATACCACGATTTTATAAGTATTGTGAATATTTATCCTAGTGAGAAGTGTTAATTTGTTAAGTACTAGCAACATGGTCAAACACGTTTCTTAAACTTTAAACTTTATTTCTGAAGAACTGTGACCGATAACTCAACAACATATTGATAAATTCAAATTATTTGAATAATACAAATTATCAAAATAAACTATATAATACTGTGGATGTTTTCATTTTCAATCAAATTTATCAGCTAAGAAATGAATTATATGTATATTTTTAAATGTTAAAATGGCTGAAAGAATCACAAATTTTCATGCATCCTAACAAAAATGTAAACACCTTATTTCCTCTACCAGCTTGATGAGGGTAAAGACATGAAGAATACTAGAAAACTAATATGTGAGACAGTACATTTACGATTCAACAAGAATTAGCTCCATGAACAAATTTGCATTTGACACGTATCACTGTTAAAAAACATGCTAGTTCGTTACTTCTATCTAAATTAGAAAATTAAAAATTAGTTCGATATGATTTTTTTACACTGAAATTATTTAAAGCACGATCCAATGATCGAAAAATAAAAAACTATTTTTAAAGACAAAATTGAATAAAAAAACATCTTCTAAAGTACACTTATAAACTTTAAATGAAACAAGCCAGTTAGAACGATTTAATTAGTCTAATAAAAAGAAGAAAACGATAATTGATTTATATTAACATACTAGCAAAATACCCGACCTTACTCGGTTTGAATTCGTTTACTCTAGATTGAAGAGATAATCAAAATATATAATGACTTACGTTTTTTGTAGAATAAAAATTTATTTTAACACCTTTCGCCATCTTTATATTTTCTACAACTTACTTTGGACACAAATCCTACACATGCATATCCATTCATGTAATACATTTCACATACATGGCACAATTGCTGTATGACAAAGCTACAAAAAGACGAAAGGTGTTACTAAGGTTACTACTATAAAAGACGATTTATAGGAAGATTTGCAATTCCCTTTCTTAAGTTCTTTTCATGTGCAACTCAATTAATTAAAATTACGATTTACGGCGAGTGCTCTCGCACTCATAGTCAACAAAACAATATTTTTTTAATTGTGGCACTCTTGCATCCGGTATGCGACATTGTAAAATTTTGCAATCTTCTCCTGTCATTACTACAACGAATTTTTTAATGTAGGAAAAAGTTATAGTTTGGATTTTTAAACATTATTATTCTTTCAATAACGACATTATTCTTTGAATAACGGCATTATTGTTTAAATAACGGCATTATTCTTTAAATAACGGCATTATTCTTTAAATAACGGCATTATTCTTTAAATAACGGCATTACTCTTTCAATAACGGCATTATTCTTTCAATAACGGCATTATTCTTTCAATAATGGCATAACTACACTTAAAATTTACTGAAAATTTATACTGACTTACCTAACATTTTTAAGTCTAATACTTTGTGGTGCTGTTGCGTGTGATGAGAAGGAAAACACATTTATTAAAATAATAAATATTTAAAACAGGAAACAGAGAAGTAAAACAAAATAAAAGATGTCGCAAAAAATTGTTCTAAAGATATTAATTTGTGATTCAATTTTATCTCTTGATCTCGCACAGTTGCCACAACTTACAACTAAAAGTGTATAAAATTTAGATATGTGAAATTAATTCAGAGCGAAAGAACCAGAAAAAATATCACTGCTCGCGCGATCTTGTTCATTCTCGTTTCATTGAAAAATATCGTCTGTCCCAAATATTCGGAAATCGTTTTAATTGCGCAAAGAATAAAATAAGACTCGAAATAAATGAAGTATCAGAGATGAAATTCCATAAAAAAAATAATTTTTTGAAGAATAATTACTTTTTCAGCAGTACTGGTAAAGCAATCGAAGTAATCGTAATATTCAATAGACATTCCAATTTTTCCAAAACTATCAAATTATGGTTGATTTAAGTATACTTACTCAGGTGTTTTAGCATGAAACTCAACTAAATATAACAATAAAGAAATGTTTAATATTGCATTCACTAAACTAATAGATAATGTATAAAATAAAATACAATGCAATCAAATATCTAGAATACAATTCATGTGATGTTTACACAAACACACAAACACAAAATCGAGCATAGAACAGAAAGACGGACAGACAGACTTTCGCAACCAATGCCACTCACTAAATGAAGATAAGTACTCACTGTATGCAAATTTTCATGAAAATATCTCAAACCGCGTGGACGTGTATAGGGCACAACATACAGACAGACAGACAGACAGACAGACAGACACCAAACGATAAAAAGGCGGATTCGGCATCAGAAGGGTCCAAAACGGATAGAAAACTTGAAATGGGTCGAAAATATTGAATGTACAAACAAACACTCCATTCTTATTTATATAGATATGCACATATGTTAACATATTCTAACGCTGTTACGGGTACACGATTTTAATCAAATGTTTCTACTTAAACACATTGGAAATTATATGCAACACATTCAACTTCGTTCCGATGAAATTTATTCTTCCATATATATGAATTCGAATAAAAGACATACTTGCATATAAATTATGTGCCATTAAACTCTTTCATAAAAAAAGTTCTGACGAATTTCAAAATGCAACTAATGCATCTAAATGAATCATTTCTCGGTACGATTTAATTCTTTTTCGTACACACTAAAATCTAGAAAGCAATTTAGAAAAAAATTCCAAAATCATAAATTTATAAAAACAGGTAAACGTATTAATTTGCTTAAGTGCGAGATTAGAAAATTCATTCGAGTGGAATGCATATTGATCGATAAAATGAAATGAACCTTATATAATTAAGTGTTATGGTTTTCAAGTAGCTGTGAAATTTAAATTTTCCTCTTCCATTAAGATTAAGGTATTATGTATTTAAAATATATCACTAGTAAGTCTATAATTATGTCTGTTAATTATATCGGGTAATATATGATTGTGTAGCAATTGTGTTTCCCAGATAGAATTTCCTGATGGAAATATACATGTAAATCCTTAAAAAAGTTAATTCATCTTCATATTATAATGACTAGCCAGGTAGAATTAATATTTACATTCAACGAATTGCACTTTGGATAAGCTTTACTGGTATGTTGTGATGAATAATTTCAGATTTTTGGAAAATCTAAACTTATTCGTTTTGAACCAGCCTTTAAGCTGTTCGTTTCAGTACTTAGGAAGACTTAATAAATCAGCATTAATGGCTCAAAGTAGTGATGAATCAAATCCGTTAATTTAATCATCTTGCATCATTGATAATAGAGTTAGTCTCTGCTTATCTTATTTTCTTGTCTCTTACTTCATGCTGATACGACGTGCCATCTATAGATTGAACATCGAATTTTCATTAAATTTGGTTATTAAATTAATACCATCGACTATCCAGAGCATTGGATACCAGATAGCTTATTTGGAATAGAAATTCAAAAATTGTATAGTGTATCGTGGAAATTTAGGACATTGGTTTTTCTGTTCATATAGTGTATAGCAGGGAAACAGTGTACTTATGCATGGTTTGGTAAGATACTTCGTTCATGCAGTTTAATCATCTCTCGTTCTCCCTTGCCTTATTTCCTGCTGATCAGATGGACCATCATAGGTTTCTTACCGAAATGTTCAGAACTCAGTTTTAAGTTAATCCCACAAACTATGACTGATTAAGGATAACGCCAGCTCCGGCAAATAAAGGTTGAGAAACAAAACAAACGTGACTTCTTTAGAAACCCAAGTGGTTAACGGGCTGCAACTCGTCGGCCAAGCTCGTCCCACACATGCTTTATCGGATTCAAGTCAGGTGAGAATGCTGGCCATTCCATACCGGATGATATCCTCAGATTCAAGGCATTTGTTTCCAATGTTTGGACGAAGAGGACGGGCGTTGTCATCCATAAACACAAATTTTGCGCCCATGGCACCCCTAAACAAAAGTACATGTTGCTTTAGAATGAAGTCTCGATAAATTTGGCCTCTCATGGTTCCGATTTGAACATGTAGATAGTTTCTGGAGTCCAGTATAATACCGCCCAAACGTGCAATCCTGCACCACCGTAACGGTGTCGTTCAATGATGTTGTCTTGGTGGTAGCGGGTACATGGCTTTCTCCATACGTCCATACGGTGTTCTCTATACATCCATTCGGCGTTCTCCAACGTCCGCCATGAATCAGACTGCAAGCTAAACCTGGACTCGTCGGAAAACATCACACATGCCCACTGTGAGGATGTCCACATTGCATGTTCTCTACTCCAGGCTAACCGCTTGCGACAGTGAGTTTCCGCGAGCGGAACACATCTGACAGGCCTGCTAGTATATAGACCAACATGTCCCAAACGTCTGTAAACGATTTGCCTTGAAATTGTCGTATCCGTGAAGATCGCTGCCGAGAAAGGTCGGGTGTTATGTTCCGTCTGCTTCTTTTTGCTGTTGCTGCCAAATACCGGTCGTCATTCGGCTTTGTAACTGGAGGGAGACCTGTACTGACATTTCCATCATTTTGGAATCGTTGCCAAAGCGTAGAGATGACACTGTGGGCGATTCCAAGTTCCACTGAAACTTCCGTTTGAGTACGCCCACATTCCAGCCGATAGTTCTACCACGTAAAAAATCATCGACATGCGTCCTCTGTGCCATAACTATTCGGTTGTGGCAGAAAGAATTTTACATATTTGCTACCATTCCTTATATACACCTCTCTTACACTCTCGCCATTGTGACGTACTACGAGTCGGCGTCATCTGATGGCTTCCTGTAATTTGGATATTATTCTTGAAGATGTTTGCGATAATTCTACAGGTGAATTTTTTACTTTAGAGTTCGATTTCCGTGTTATTCTGAATTATCCTTAATTTATGGACATGAGTGTATATGCGACAATAGGAATTAGCATAATATCAAGCTGATCGGAAAATATTTTGGCATTGGTTTCACTGTACTTTCTATATATCGAAGGGAAAGCACTTGTACAGAGTTTGAAAGATAAGCGCATTTTCCCTTACTTCTCTCTCCCTGCTTACTTCCTGCTGATAAAACGCTCCAACTTCGGTTCACTCGTCATAATTCCGTAAACTTGATTATTAGTTACTTCCATCAAAATCGTGATTACTTCATCTTGAATATTGGATCCATGAGAGTATATTTGTGAAAATAAATTAAAATATTGTATAGTATAGGGGTGGCTAGAGTTACAGTACCTTTGGAAGCCACATTGCAGGAAAAAATATTTGAAAGAGTCATTTATTTATCTTTGATAAGAAAACAAACAACGAGGTACTGAAAATATTTTCAATTTTTTACAGTTTACCCATAGATCCCCCACACTGTTTTCTGTATGATTCATAGATCAAACACAAAATTTCGTTGCTTTCTTAGCTAAGACAATTTTGACTCAAAACAAAAGATTCATCATAATAAATGTGTGAAAAAATATCACAATATCTCTTTGCCGACTGAGCGCTTGTTTGACAATATAAGTCGCACGAATCTCGTTCGTAAGAACGAGAAATTCGTAAACGTTCGTAAGAACGAAAGAGAGAAACGAACACAAACGAAAGCAATTGTTGTTTTGCAATAACTTTCCTTCGCTTCGAGTGTAACGAAGGGCAGCTTTGATTTTTAAAGTTTTTTTTTTCATTTCCTCCTTAAAAATAGATTAGCCAACGAAAGAAAATGTTGTTGGTGCGCTCTGAAAGCAATTGTCCTAATAAGTAATCAACCAAACTTTCGACAGCCAACTGCTAAGGTGGACAAGATTCGTAAAACATCCACAAACAAATCTAATTTGTGAAGATTTTCTTTACAAAATTGTTTGATGGAATCAGAACGATATTTTTTTAATAACATTTAATTTTAATTTTTTTATTTTTTAATAATTTTGTAAATTTTATGTTTTTGAACAATTTTGAAACTTTTATGTTTTTGAATAATTTTGAAACTTTTATGTTTTTGAATATATTTGAAACTTTTATGTTTTTAAATAATTTTGAAACTTTTATGTTCTTTGTACAAGAAATGAAATAAAATAATTATATTGGACATTAATCAGTTCTAGTTTACCATATTCCATGCCTACATTTTATTTGGATAAGAACAGCTCTGCTCTCCAGAAAGAGCCGCGTTGTGGCCACTGGTACAGTGTATTGTGGAAACTTGTGACATTGGATTTACTGTACATACCGTGTATCAAAGGAAAAATCACTTTCACAGTTTTTAAATATGAGTGCATTCCCATTTGTCCTTGTCTTCTTGCCTCATTTCTTGCTGATAAGACGTTCCATCTAATTGTCCTGATCACATTGTTCAGAAATGAATTATAAATTATTCCCAGTGACAATTTCTGACTCATCATGAATATTGAAATCCAACGTGTTAATTTGAACACATGAATTCATATCTGGAGTTTAACGCAAAACCTTGTGACATTGGTTTCAGGAGCAATATCAGGAAAAATTTACTTGCATAATCTTGAAAGAAGACTCATTTAACATTTTTCATTATCTCCCTGCTTACTTCCTGCTGATAAGGCGTTCCATATTTGGTTTCCTCGTCACAATTCCGTAAACTAGATTATTAGTTAATCCCATCAAAATTATGATTATTTATTTGTGAACATAAATTCAATTTAAGCTTATTGTGGAAACTTGTGATATTTGTTTCATTGTACGTTTCACGTATCACAGGAAAAAGTACTTTTACAGAGTTTGTAAGATTTCCCATTTCACATTCTTCCTTGTCTTCTTGCCTACCTTCTGATACGACGAACCATCTTCGGTTCCTCAAAGCAATGTTCAGAACTCAGTTATGAGTTAATCTCATCAAGTATGACTAATTCACCCCAAACATATTGGATATCAACGAGTTCACATGTGAAGACAAACACAAGTTAGATGCAATTCAACGTTAAAGCTCTTCATATTGATTTAACTTAACATAAAGTGCATCACAGCAAAATACACTTTCAAATACTTTTCAAAAGTGCTATTTCACTTTTACATCGATTCTCTATTTCAGTGCTTCTCAAAGGATGGGCCCCGGTACACTGGTGCACTCAGTGACATGCTTAGATGCGTCCTAGGAAATCCTAGATCGATATGTGTGGGGATATAAAATGAATTAATAGTCATATAGTTAAACATAGAAGAGTGTTTCCATTTCAGCATTAAAATGTTTTTTGCATCAAATCATTATTACTCTATTGAGAAGAGCTCTAAAAATATACAAGTAGGTATTATACACATAGTAAACCTGTTCAAACTGGGTTTGTACTAATGCACAAGCACAGGTACTCAATGTCGCTCGGGTGAGCTCCAGGGCATCTGCCACATTAGTAGTAATAAGGGTTGTGCAAGTGGAAGTGGTGTGATTAATAATGTAACTTTTCTTCGTGTGACATATTTTTGGATCACATATAAATACACTACCCAACAATAATGGGCCGGACAGCAGGATGTGATGGTATAAGGAAAAGAATGCATGCTATAGTAAGGGGATAGTACCCCATATGCTGCAATTACGCTAGCTACCATTCTGACCATACTTTCAACAAGGTTTTGATACACAGCTATGGGTATTTGTGTCCATTCCTGCTGCAAGAATGTCATCAGCTCAGCTGTAGATTTCGGACATGGTTCCCTGGTCCGTAATCGTCGCTCTAACTCGTCTCCAACAAAAATAAAATTCAGCGTTTTACCAGCTAATAAACCCTTAAATCTCCAGCAATGATAATATTCAGCGTTTTACCAGCTAATAATCCATTAATCCTCCAACAAAATAAAATTCAGCGTTTTACCAGCTAATAATCCATTAATCCTCCAACAAAATAAAATTCAACGTTTTACCAGCTAATAAACCATTAAATCTCCAACAATAATAAAATTCAGCGTTTTACCAGCTAATAATCCTTTAATCCTCCAACAAAATAAAGTTCAGCGTTTTACCAGCTAATAAACCATTAAATCTACAACAGTAATAAAATTCAGCGTTTTACCAGCTAATAAACCATTAAATCTACAACAGTAATAAAATTCAGCGTTTTACCAGCTAATAAACCATTAAATCTACAACAGTAATAAAATTCAACGTTTTACCAGCAAATAATCCGTTAATCCTCCAACAAAAATAAAATTCTGAGTTTCACCAGGTTATAACGAATGATAAAATCTTTTGCTACACGTCGTAGATTGAAAAAATAAAGTGCGGTTGATGTATTGCGGGGAACAAGCAATACTACTTTGAAATCTCAAGGCCCAGAGTATTCACGATTTGTACACGAATTTTGAAACACCTCTTACAGCATTCTGAAACGGCAATTTTACAGAAAACACTTCACAATACCCCCACCCAAATTAATCACAAACTTAATACCCGTTTAATCACTCGTATCTATGGCGAAACTACTAGTTTTAACACACCAAACCACGCTCCCCGTTCCAGCAATCACACTCTCAGCGAAAAGCTTCTCCATGTAAATCAATCCCTGGAGCTACTCTGTGGCACATTTCTAACCATCAAAAAACAGAGCAAATCATTTCACGGACCAGCGGAAAGCGACAAAGAAAAGACATACTCCGCTCTAAACACGTTGTTGCAGACTTTTGTCACTTTCCGCTGTCACCGGGACAATTAATGACTGTCTCGGAGGCGGTTCGTGATTCAACCCTTTCGCCGAAAAGAGATTAAAAGGGCAACCCAGCGTGAATAGGACATTTTTATGCTGCCTTTTCGAAGAATGATCTTGTGGGATCTGGATTTTTAGGAAAGTGGATAGGCATGTTTGGTGGACTTAAGATAAGCGAAAGGTAAGTAAGTGTAATTAAAAATGATTTAGCTAATTTAATATCGTCCAATTTGCTTAAAACTCTCCCGAAAGAACATTCAGTTGGGGATTTATGGCGCACGAACCCAAAATGGATAAGCTGCGCAAAGCGCAGGGTAAAAATGGATTCCAAAATACAATAAGGGTGGGCAGCGTTGACGTTGTAAAGGAGGTAAGCACCCAAAACTAAATTTTACAGGATAATCAAGTTGAAGGTGCCACTTACATCCTTCAAGAGTTATCAAATGTCTGTTAGTGACATCTTGTGGGTTTTGCGGAACTGGACTTCGTGAGTTACGAACTTACCTCTTTTTAGTGTTACTGGCATTGGAACAGAATCATTTCAATTTTTTCAAAATTCAGCGATAACCTCCTTTTTAATGTTAACGTCTAACTAAATTATTAACAGACCATACTATTTAACTGCTACCAATAGTACTATTATTAATAAAACTATTATGAATGAGTAATTGCTTTGTATTAAATGTGCATTTAATAAGATGAGATTCTAACAAGCAGCGCTTTTATTAAAAAGTTTATTTCAGTCTGTTTCGTAAAATGCTTTGTAAAGTCATATGTACATGTCTAGATAATTTTTAGTTCTTGCAACTAGATAGTATGTTAAATACTATCTAGTTGAAAAGACTAAAAATTGATTAGACCGATGGAGATGATTTTAGTGCGCATGTTTACGGAACAACTCGAAATAAATTGTTTTCGACTTAACTTGGTTTCATACTTTTACCGACCATATGATTAAGTTAATTACATATGTGGTTTAAATATACAATAGCATTCGAAGTTTTAAAAATGTTTGTATGGGGTTTTACCTAATCAAATACCGTAATGATGATTAAGTAATTGCATTGTATTAAACGTGCATTCAATGAGATGAAAGTTTAACAACAAACGCGACGTACAGTATTCAAATGATGCATTGAATACTTGCACAATGTATTTTATGCTGCAAGTAATATATCTTTGGCAAAAGTGTGACATCACGTAAGTCGAAGAATTGTTATTTCGGGTTGTTCCGTAAATATACACTGTAAAATCATATGCATATGTCTATTCAATTATTGATTTTTCAGCTAGATAGTATGTTAAATATACTGTCTAGTTGAAAAGACTAGAACTTGACTTGAAAGATGCATATTATTTTACTACGCATGTTTATGGAAAAACCCGAAATCAATTTTTTCGACTTATTTGGTTTCACACTTTTGCCAACGAAATTATTAAGTAAAATTCATATAGTTGAAATATTCAATAACATCCAAAGATTTAAAAATGTTTGAATGGTGTTTTCCCCAATCAAGTCCCGCAATCTTCAATTTGAAGTAATAAAAACGTTTCTGTGATGATGATTAAAAACAGGACATTCCATTAAAATATGATGGATGGTACAGTGAAACTTTGATTTACTGTCAGGGTCGATGACGGTTAATCTCTCCTATAGACGAGATAACAGAAAAACCTTAAACAACAATCTATCCCCATCCATTGCATATGAACGAATGAAAACAGGCACGTTTACGAACTGAAAATGCACTGCACATATTATGTATTTTATTTTATAGAAAAAACAATACACAATTTACATTAAGTACAATTTAGTATATATTGTCACACATGAACGTACACTCTAGACGTACATACATATACAAATTTTAAAATGTCATTTTCTGTGTATACGTACTAGTAGTTTTTAATATTTAATGAATTAACTTTTAATATTTAACGAATTAACTTAAAATATTTAATGAATTATCTTTTAATAACGGACTGACGGTTAACAGAAACTGACTGTTAGTGATGGTTAATCGAAGTTTCACTGTACAGTGGACTCACGTTTTTACGAGACGGTGGTCCCAAATAGTATCTCATAGAAAAAATGTTAAGTTCACCTATTTACGAACCAAAATTACACATTCTCTCCTTTTATGAACCCAGATTCTTCATTTTTCTTTTATTGCTTTCCTTCAGACAGGAAAAAATTGAAGGGAAAGTGTAAAGTTTCTTCAGACTGGTTAAATTTCGGGCCTCCCATGTTGGAAAGGGAAGCTGAAAAAACCTCAAGAGCGATTCGTAGATCTCAGTGCAGATGAAACCTTGATCCAGGAACTTCGTTGAAAATATCCTTATCTTCGTGAAAGCCTTAAATTTCTCGATTTTGGTACTGTGGAAGAGAATATTCAAGCATGCATAGAAGAAATATCGGATGATGAAATCATCAATCAGGTGTTGAACGGGAATTCTGATGAACAATCCGATGAAGAAGAATGTTTAGAGGTTGCGAAAGGAAGAATGCGCAAGGCCAGCTATCAAAGAAGCCACAGAATCACTGTCAGGACTACGTCGGTTCTTTGAAGAAGATAACAGTTTTGAGATGTTTAACAGCATCAACTGTATGGAATCGTATGTCTACCGAGGAGCTATCATTAAACAAATGAAGATAGCTGATTTGTTTCGGAATCGCTCCTGAATACAGGTTGGTGCAAGTTGCATTTTTAGTTATTTTAAATCCCATTCCCATTTACGAATTTTGATTTTACGAACTTGTTTTGGGGTCCTCACGAGTTCATAAAATCGCGAGTCCACTGTATAAGGAACGACATACTATAGCTACACACAGATGCATTCACTCTTTACAAAGGTTGTCCGTGCCTGAAGCGTGTGCACCCGATGCGAAGTCTTGTTGAAATTGCGACTATTCGACGGGATGATTGAGAAAGTCGAAGGGAAAAATTGGCTGGATTCCGTGCAGTTTATTGTTGTTTTCGAAATTCCAGTCATTCTGCGATTCATTCCACACGATGTCTCCAATGAACGGAACTCGGTCGTCAAGGTTGGTTCCCATGCAGTTTATTGTTGTTTTCGGAATTCAAGTCATTATGTGATTCATTCCACACGATGTCTCCAATGAACGGAACTCGGTCATCAAAGTTTGTTCCGGTACAGTGTATTGTTGTTTTCGGAATTTCAGTCATTCTGGGATTCATTCCACACGATGTCTCCAATGAGCGGAACTCGGTCGTCAAGCTTTGTTCCCATGCAGTTTATTGTTGTTTTCGGAATTCAAGTCATTCTGTGATTCATTCCACACGATGTCTAAATTAACGGAACTCGGTCGTCAAGGTTTGTTCCTGTACAGTGTATTGTTGTTTTCGGAATTCCAGTCATTCTGCGATTCATTCCACACGATGTCTAAATTAATGGAACTCGGTCGTCAAGGTTGGTTCCCGTGCAGTTTATTGTTGTTTTCGGAATTCCAGTCATTCTGCGATTCATTCCACACGATGTCTCCAATGAACGGAACTCTCGTCAATGTTGGTTCCCGTGCAGTTTATTGTTGTTTGCGGAATTCCAGTCATGCTGTGATTCATTGAACAAGGTGTCAAATTTAACGGAACTCGGTCGTCAAGATTGGTTTCCGTGCAGTGTATTGTTGTTTTCGGAATTCCAGTCATTCTGCGATTCTTTTCACTGGATGTCTCCAATGAACGGAACTTTTTCGTCAAGGTTGGTTGGTTGTGTTTGGGGTTTTACGGGACGGGTTTTTTCGGAGGCAATAGTTGGCCATTTTCGGTTGTCATGGAGGGAGTGCCTGTATTTAATCCATATGTATGTTGTAGAGTATAAACACTACGCTACTTGAAAACCTCGTGATAATCAGAGGGTTGAGGAAATAATTTTTCAAATCGATGTTCAGATAGAATAAGTTTAAACAACATACCGCAAAAATATTCTTCGAATCGCGAATTCCAACCCCCACAAACGTCCAAATGCACTCGCCACACAAACAAGCAAGAACTTGTTATACATCAAGGTTATCTTGGGAGTAGCCAGGATGGAAGAGCACAGACCAGCAACCGGTGGGTTGCAAGTTTAAAACATCCAAAGACCGTTATGTACAAAGGAGGATGGTTCACATTAAACCTGTCGCTGCCTTAAATGTCCATATTTTTCCATGATGCGTCAGACACAAGACAATGTTAAGTAACGGATATACACACAAGACAAGGTTAAGTAACGGATATACACACAAGATAATGTTAACTAACGGATAAACACACAAGAGAATGTGAAGTAACAAATACACACACAATACAATATTAAGTAACGAATATACTCACAAAATATAATGTCAAGTAGCAGATATACACACACAAGACAAAGTAAAGTGTGTAACATGTATACATACTAGACAATGTTAAGTAACAGATACGCACACAAGGCTTTGCTAACACAGAAAAGTACATTCAGGAATAAACCGTACTCGCGCTGCCCTGTTCAGAATTGAAGACAACTTTGACCAGGTTTTTCTATCTGAGTCTGACAGTACGGGGGTGTTTTTGATCGAAGGCAAACATCCAGGTACATAGATGAACTTACGACAGGCGATTGGGGCAACACAACTTGCTTTGGGGGAAGGTCTGAGATCAATCCCGAAGGGAAAGATCCGATGATATTTCGTTATTTTGAAACACGATCAGATAACGAAGTCAGCTACAGAGCTGGAGCTGCACTCTCCAAACTTCCACATCACGCAAACGAAGGACATCTGAGAGCATGCCAGATTTAACTAACACCAGCCGACGGACTTTAGTTGCATCGAAATTCCAACTCGCAACTCTCTGGTTGCTAATCCGTTACTGTTCCGTCTGGGCTACCGCGGTCGACCCCTATTCGTGTGTTCAGATAGATTGTATGTCTTTGGTTTAACGACGCTCTTGGAGACACATCAGGTTCTAGGAAGCAAGGGCCATATTTGGTCACGCCAGACACAAGAATACAACATCAATTAAGACATACACACAGTGAAAGTTTTACTAACACAGAAGATACATAGAGAGAGGATAAGATTGTGGAAGGGAAAGGATTAGATTTGGCAAAACAAGATCTCCGGTAAGGTAATTCTAATTAACGTCGTTCTAGAGAAACAAAACGGGATATTGACGAAGGTCTGAGATCACCGCGTAATTTTGAACCACAGTTAGATAACAAGATAATACTGAGCTGGCACTCTACTATCCAAACTTCCATACCACGCTAAGGTGAGGACGTTTGACACCAAGAGAGATTTAGGCCCGGTGCATACATCTGGTTTTTCAACGTGCGGCGCCGCTGCCGCAACGCAAGTGCGGTCTGAGACACTAGATCCGATGGAGTAGTGCACACAGGCTTCCGGCACCGCTGCAGCGAAGCACGTCGAATTTGCATGCAATTTGTACCGCAGTTCCCCACAGCGCCGCAGATCGCCGCACACGCTTCTCCGGTTTCAAGTACCTTGTTTTCATAAATAAATGGAATAAAAATAATAATTAATAAATGGCTGTATCCAGTAACGTCTATTTTGTTTAAAAATATTTTTTTTACAAACTAAGCGAAATAAGCACGTTTTATTCGATAGAATATTTATCGTAAATGGCGCGAAATAAGTACTTGTGTCATTTCAAGGTTATGTGTGCATAGTTGGGCTTCGGTGCCGCAGCGGCACCGTGCGTTGAAAAATTGGATGTGTGCACCTGGCCTTATTGTGCCTCCTTTTGACACGAAGGTTTTGTTTAAATTTCCTTCCTTCCGATTGCTAATATGGATGCGAAATCAATGTCGATGTTTTCAAAAAATCGATGTTTTTCAAAAAACAATCGATGTATTTAACATCGATGAATTGGAGTCGATGTTTTTTCTTGTCGATGTTTTTACGTTTTCGATGTTTATTTTTAAATGCAAAAAGTACAGTTATAAAAGTTTTAAAAATAACTAAGCAGCATAATTTTTATAATCAGCAAATTGAAAAAATAGACCAAAATGGCCAAAAGGTGACAGGTCTGAAATCTAGGGAGTCGACATCGATGTCGATGTTTTCAGAACACTGATGTTTTATAAAAAACATCGATGTATTGGAGCCGATGTCGCATCACTAGTTGCTAAACCAGTTTTAAGAAATGGGTAAAAAAGTTAAAATTCAATGAATTTTAAAAACATTGATAGTTTGGGGGCGATGCATTATCAATTTCGATGTTTTCATTTTGAACATCGATGTTTTGCTGTCGATGTTGCATCACTAGTTGCCAAACCAGTTTTAAGAAATGGAGGGAAAAGGTTTAAATACACTGAATTTAAAAAACAACGATGTTTAAAAATATCGATGTTTTTGGTCGATGTACTGTCAACATCGATGTTTTAATTTTGAACATCGATGTTTTGCTGTCGATGTCGCATCCCTGGTTGCTAATTCCGTACCCCCCCCCCTTTACAACTGGGATTCCGATACACGAAAGCTCAGATAGAATAACACGCGTTGACAGTGCACATCGGAATAATACTCTTGCGAATGAATCTCTACCTATTTAATCAACGCTGTCCCAACTCTCCAAAGCATCATTCAACGTAGGAGTTTTATCACTCCAAACCACACTCCTCGCTTCGTTGAATAGTGTTCTCGATTGATACGAATTCACCCGCCCCATGCAAATCGCTCTCCGGAACTCCTCCGAGAGAAGGCGAGGAACATACCCAGCCGTCAAAAAAGCGGACTTAATCATTTCACGGGCGAGCAGAAAGTGACAAAGAAAAGTGACACTCTGTGCCCTAAACACGTTGTAGCAGACGCGGTGTCACTTTCCGCAGTCACCGGGACAATTAATGACAGTCTCGGAGGCAGCCGAGCTTCGACCCTTTTGCTGGGGTGAGATTAAAAGGGCGCTCTAGCGTAAGGGAGACATTTTTATGTCGACTTCTCCGGGAATTCTGTGCTGTGAGTTTCTGTGGGTTCTGGATTTTTAAGGAGTCGGATTTGCATGTTTAAGGGATTTCGAGAGACATTGTGTCGCAATGTTTGGATGGGACTTTGGAGTGTTTTTAAAAATGGAAGAATCTTTGGAAGAAAGCAGGTTTTGGTTTGGACGACCGGATGAAGAGATCTGAGGTAGGTAGAAATTTAATTAAATTAATGTCGCCCTAGAGCAACGCAACGGGCTATGGACAACGGTCCGGGAATTGGTAATTTTTAGTTAACGGCGGATTTCGGATTTTTAGGGAGTCAGGTTTGCATGTTTAAAGGATTTCGAGAGACATTGTGTCGCAGTGGTTGGGTGGGACTTTGGAGTGTTTTTAAAAGTGGAAGAGTCTTTGGATGAAAGCAGGTTTTGTTTTGGATGACCGGATGAATAGATTTGAGGTAGGTAGGCATTTAATTTAATTAATGTCGCACTGGAGCAACACAGCGAACTGTGTACAACGGTCCGGTAATTGGTAGTTTTTAGTTAACGACCTTTTTAGAGCAACACAACGGGCTATTGACGACGGTCCGGGATGAACAGGGAAAAGGTCAGAGAGAGGTCATTTGAATTATATGGCTGGTATGTTAATTTTTTTGGAGGGAGGTGGGTGGGATTTTTTATTAACTTCGTACTAGAGCAACACAACGAGCTATTGAAGACGGTCCGAGGTCAATTCCTTTAAGTAAAGGGAAGAGGAAAACACCACGTAATTTTGAACCATGGTCAGATGACGAGGCAACTCCTGAGCTGGCACCCAACTCTCGAATTTTCCACAC